>JALXJV020000002.1:5516103-6175106 GCA_024633595.2 Lepomis macrochirus | reverse complement strand
AACTTGAACTTTTAGCTTCTGAAATAATGTAGATGCTCTGATGGAGCTTGAAGATTGATCAGGAGGACGGCTGCTTTACCAGTGTCACTGTATGAACCAGGTGCCTCATTTAAAAACTGTACATATGTACAAAACAGGGCTGGAAACGTGGCGGACACCACTACGCAAGCAAAGGTTGTGATCTGTATAAAACAAACTTAACGGGAGAATATGCAGTCCTCCGCTCTGAACCTTTCATGTGCATAAACTGGATAAATGAGAAACTCTAAATACCTCTGAGTATTATAGACCAATAAAACTATAATTTTTTTTATAATTTATAGTTCAGTTGGCAAACAGATGAAAGCCTTTCCCACTAAACAAACACCCATTGGAGCTCCCTGGAGTGTCAAAAAGATTGTTGGCTGTAGGTGGTGTTGCATGAATATGGTAACCTCGAGGTAAGCACGAACATAACCTGTTCGGAGCAGTTTAGAGATGCAGCGTAAATTGCCATGGCAACAGACCTCAGGTAACACCTATCCACCTTCCATATTACGGGTTAATTGGGAAGTTACACATGAAGTTACCTGGAAAGTCAAAAAAAGTCAAAAAATCTCCTTTCCTAACCACCTCGATGGAATGAGGTCAAAGAAAGATGTGAAGGAGAATTCATAAGGACCGCTGGGCTCAGAGAATCCGACTGCTCTTTTCTAGGCGACTTAATTATGCGATGGCGGATGTTACTGATGTGGCCTGCTGTGATAAAATTACAATGTTCTGAATATGGACTACAAAAAGCGCGTTTTTGACACTGCGCCACGTGTTGTTTTAATGCAAACCATCACAAGGTGGCTAACACCTATCTTTCTAACCAAGATAGCAAAAAGGCAGTTAGAGTACCAGTCACCAAATAATGGAAAGGGTTGTATTGCATATTGAGAATGCTTGCTCACACTCACCCTCCTGCCCACCCATATTTATCAACATGAATCCAAATTATTGTTTGTAAACGCAATTTTTCTCACATAATGATTGTGGGAGAGAGAGAGAGAGAGAGAGAGAGAGAGAGAGAGAGAGTAAAGGATGGTCTGGTGTACCTTATGCTAAAGGAGATATAATAGGAAGCATTGAGGCTCCTTTCCTTAGCTTTTAGATAATTCGACCAGCCCTCATCACAGCTGCCACTGAAATACTTCCTGGTCACTTTGCTCAGTTAGGAAGCTTCCTAAGCAAATAAGACTTGTCGGATGCAGCCTCAATCCTGCCACCACTGTTTGAGCACATTTTATAATGAATGCATTTTACATTTTGTTGCTTTATGAAGTTAATTCAGAACAGTGTTTGGAACACTTTTAAGTGTGATTAAATACAATAATGTCATTTTTGAAGTGATGAGAAGTTCTTAAAAGTGATTTGGAATGAATACTTATTCAGTGCCCAGGTCTTATAATGTGGAAACACAGTTGGGCTGAAAGAATAATGCTGATATTTTCATAGACGCAGAAGAAATCAAATCAACGCCTTGTTAGGGGCTATTCCTGTTCATTTAGGCATTCACACTTTCTGCTTTTTTCTGTCTTCCTGTCTGTGTCAGCTGTAGCTCTGTTTTTAGAATATGTCATATTTGTGTAATATTACAGTTTCCTCTTGGTTTGTAAAATATGATGCTATGAAGCCAGTAGACTTGTCCATGTCTACAATTGGTCATGTGCTGCTAACACTGCCTTTTTTGTGTGAATGTGTGCTCACGGCTGGATTGGGAAACCCTGGGTTAACTTACTGAGGTGATAACCAGCTTTGTGTGACTTCTTATCCTGATCCCGATTGTTAGGGTGAAGCCAGATAATTAAAAGATATGCTTTGTAAGTTGAACTCCATTTGTGGTACAGATCCTTGAGCACCATGCTGTGTACGCAAGTGCAATGCACTTCACCGCCTTTTTAATACAGCTGCAGATTGAGTAACACCTCTGACACACCCACCTAATGAGACAAAAAGATACCTCAAAGCCTGTCGTACATGTTCAATTCGGATACCGTATAACTGGTGAAAAACATTTTTGTTCTCCCTTTGTTGCTGTCATATTTACATTTGACAGCAACAATATGATTGGCTCATAAAATGTTGTTGCAAATCCTGGTTGGTTAGCTGAAAGTGGACACCCATGTCAGCTGATTAAGAAAAACAGGAAGAAAAGGGAGAGAGAGATGAATGAATATCACAAAGATAGGTCTTCCTGACTGAACTTACCCTGAGCTTACTTTGATGTGAGACTAAGTTACACTGCAGAGCTGCAATCATACGCAACTATGATGAACTTCATCTTGACAACAGCTTTAATTACCTGCAGCATCAGTAAGTACTGCCAATACATTTCTCTCAGCTTTGTTGCTTCTAGAATTAAGACTTATTTTCTTCTGTATAATTTATTCAGAGGTGTTGTTTACCTTCCTATAACACGCACATCTCTTGTTGTCTCTGCTGTTTGTTTCAGGCTGGATCTCTGTCTCAGTTTCTGAGTCTCAGACTGTGGAGGTCCAGCCTGGTCAAGAAGTCACACTGTCGTGTACCAACATTTCTACATATACAAGTACGACAACCTGGTTCAGAGTGGTCAACAGAACCAAGGCCAGCTGTATCTCCACTATGACCAAGGCCGACAGCAATCCTAAATACTGTGATGGAGTTTCAAATGTCACATTTCAAATGAGCTCCAACACCTCCACTGTCTTTCTCAAAATTAAGAAAGTAGATCTCTCTGACTCTGGGCTGTATTTGTGCGGATTTTACAAAGAGGGACAAACAGTTTTAAATGCGATAGATTTAAATGTTGAAGGTAAGATTATAAAATCCTGTGGTATCTGTTCTTCTGTTATGTCTTTCTATATTTGCAAGTTTAATAACTATCCTGAAAATATATGTGCCTATTTAATCATTGTCAAAACAAATGCAATGAAAACATTTTAACGTAAAAAATCAAAATCTTGTATATTGTAAAAAAAAAAATGTATCTTCATTTTGTTAAAAGGCAGTGATGAATCTCATGATGACGTTGACAGAAACTCTACAAGTAAGATTCTCTTTAAGATTTCTTTCTTTGTGCAGATAGCCATACTGTCTAACTAAACATTTGTCAATTTAAAGTTAGCAGTTCTCAAGCCACTACAGAGAAAATAGAGTCTAACTATATTTTCTTTCTTTTAGTAGCTAGTGACAGAATACCAAAGCTGATGAGTGTGATCCTGGGCGGTCTGACTGTTTTCCTCACAATGGTCATCATCTGTCTGGTTGTTAAAGACAGGGACATTCAGAAAGGTACATTTTTTTAAGCTACTGCTGGTACCTTGTGTTTGGTTTCTTGTTTTTTTTCTCCCCTCTAATGTGTGTATAGTAACAATGACAACAATACAAATGTTCATCTTGGTCACCTGATTAGACGTATTGTCTCTGTTGTTCAGCAGCCAACGAAAAACAGAATCCACAACAGCATGAGGTGAATCAAGTTTTACTGTTTACTATTAAATATTTAAATATATTAAAGGTGGTTGAATCATGCCAAGGTTTTTCTCACAAACTCAGCTATGTAACTGTGTGTCCTCTTTACAGAATCTGGACTCTGATGACCTGAAAGATGCAGCACTGAATTTGTATTCAACAACAATAAGAAACAGGAGGCCTGCATCAGAGAGAGAAGTGGAGACTCATGTTGTTTATGCTGCCAGCAGATAGAATAATGCAATTTATCATATTCATAAATTGATGTTCTTTTGTGGGTTGGGGGGGGGGTTACCATTTTCTTATTAAAAAATGTACAAATAATCACATTTATAAAAATCGATTTTTAGTCTCATGAATCTCTCACTCTGTCTTTCTAACTCTAGACAGACTGTCCATATAGACAATAGATAGATGGAGGTCTGCAGCAGTGGAGGAGTGAGAGAGGCATCACTTGTGTAACAGGAAGAGACAGCAGAGTGTGGTCTGAGCACAGCTGAGGTGAAAATCATGAGGTGACTTGAATTAAATCTGAATCTGAATAAAGTCGGACATGAAGCAGTGAATACTGGCTGACTTTCCTCTGTCAAGTAGAGAAAGTGATCAGGTTCTATTTGTTATGGCAGCACATTGTGTCCTCTTACATTTAAGCAGGTCTCTGGACCAGCTGTATGTCTTTTAGTGTTTCTCTGTTTATTCTCTTTTGTTAAATAAATTCTTCATAAGAAAACGGTTGGTTGTAACTCAATTCTTTGCTCAACCCCTCAGCAGGAATAGAATTTCCACAACACCACTTTTGTACATTTAAATTTTTGGAAAGTGGATATTTAAACTGTGATGTCAATGTTTTACATGTCTGAATAAAACATATGTTGGTAGATGTATTTATGAATATAAATATTTATGACACCCTCACACCCATGTTGTTGCACTTTGCACTGTGGGGAAAACAACTCTTTCTATAAGGGTGATCTCTGTATCTGTGTCTTCACACCTCTGACAGATTCACTCGCTCTTTTATCTTCACATAGTGTTAAATCTGCTCAAGCAGAGTGACACTTTTACAGCCTCACTTGAAGCCATTCACTCCTCAGGCTGGACAGTGGTTGGAACAGGCAGATTTTTGTGAAAGACAGTGATTGTGCTTTCTGTGTACTTGGTGTTCTTTATGGTATAAATGCGCTTAAAGGACAAATAACAGCACTGAGAGATGACAGCGTTGTGGGGGGGGGCAACTCCACAGTGATGACATGTCCCAGCAAAATCTGACTTAAAGTGATGACAGAGACAGTGTTCCAGGTGAGCAGGAGCTGAAATGGACAATTCAGGCTGAGACATGAGGAGGCTGTGGATTTGGTGCATTCAGAACTGCAGAGGAGATTTGACCAGGACAGCCTGCTCACAACGGCAAGAAGAGAGACCATGGTGACTGATGCAGCAAAGGGCCACACAGAGGAACAGGACCTACAGCCAACATGTGTCTGATGCTGTTTTGATAAAAACAATTGATTGAGCCGCACTGGATGTGATGAACTGGAGGTGAATGGGATGGAGGAGGGTCACAATGATACTGCACTGAAATGACAGCTGATGGCGAGCAGAGAGGAGAAAAGGGCCGAATTCAGCCCAGACAAATAGTAGCAAAACGTTTGTTTTAATGGAAAAGGTGGTGTCTGGAACACTCGTTGTGCAGGCAAGCGCGCTGTAGTTTTCTGCTTTTTTAGTATGACTGTGTTTAAAACATTTGGAGATTGAACTCGCCTCATATTGAAGTTTGACAGCTGCAGAGCCGAACCACCCTATATGCTCACTACGCACATTGTGAAGGGCCCCGCATATTAAACTGGGCCCCCTCCGCTCAGTCTCATGTCAAAGTTTAAAAAGAGTGTAAATGTTGACAAATTTAATGAGAGGACTCTGGAAAGTGAACAGGATCATTGTGTATCACCCTTATTTGTTACTCTTGACACTGTTAACAATTAATTGACCAAGGGAAACTGTATAGAAAACGTTACAGCTCATAACGTGAAGTAACATGGCTTTAATGTGAAGCTAGTTTACTGACTAGCTTACTGAGACCAGCCTTCATTATCCACAGAGCCACAACGTTACGTGCCTCCTCTTCAGATGCTGCCAGGAAAGGTCAGCTTTACAGTTCAGATCCTTTTTGGCTTTTGAGTTGTGAAGGTGTTAATACCGTTGTTGATATGTCGTTTCAGTGACTTTACTGTTCACATCTCTTTACTCCAGTAAGCTGACTGTGTCGTTACGGGCCGATGACGTCATGAACAAATCGATTCAGCAACAAATTTAATAATCGATTTTTATTAACTAAATCAATTACTTGTTGCACCTCTAATTGTTATCTCTAATTTACAACGGCTAGTAGAGTAGATGCTGGATCATCTGCCAGTACTGGCACAGAATGGGCCAGACCTCTTTAGCTAATCCCACAAACCCAGGTGAAATACAGGCAGCTTCAGCCAGTACGAGCACAGCTAGAGACGTACAGCCAGCTTCAGATATAAGCAGCTCAGACTCTACTGGAACAGTTGCTGCTCCACAAAATGACCCAGCAGATTGGCTCCCAGTCTTGACGGACTTTATGATGAGTTAGTGCACAGAGTTCTAGTCAAACCAGCACTGGATTTCTCTAGAAGAGGTTTTCATTCAGGCTTATTACAGAGTCAGACTGTTTTAAAGGAGGGAGGATTGTAGTGAAAGCACTGTGGTGTCAGGTGTGACTGTGCAGCAATGGCAAATGGCTCATGAGTCAGGTAGAAGGGCCCTGTAGCAGAATCTTGCTTAGGGAGGACAGGACCAGGGGAATCCAAATTAGTACCTGGGTCATCCCGTCTTGTGTGTCCTCATCCGGTCGTTGATGTCACTAATCAAGAGGGGTGCTCCTTCCTGCGTGTCAGTTATAAAGGGGTGGAGCTCTGGTGCCCCCTTGCCTCCTTTTCTTCATGCAGTCAGGACGTATTAATATTAATGAGGGGCCTTTCATTGACCATTTATAGGCAGCTATGGGCATTTGAAGGGTTGGACATGACGCTCCTTCACAAATTGATTATAAAGTGAACTTGCTTACAAGTGTGCATACACACAGTTTTATAAGTCTGAATATTTTTTGGCACATGTACACTTTTAGTGAGGTTTCTGCACACAGTTTAATATATGAGACCCCTGCTCTGGACAGCACCAATATGATGGGCTGATGAAAGATCGTGGCAAATTCTCGTTAGTTAATTGACAGTGGATGCCTGTATCAGCTGATTAAGATAAGTAGGAAGAAAGAGCGAGGCAGGCCGAGGCTGAATCCTAGGGTGCTTCTCAAGTCACTTATTTGTAGTTTCCTCGCTCCTCAATCCTCGCTTGAACCGGAACTTTTTCCACTCCGCCATCTTGCAGGCAAGGAAATTGTAACTATAATTTTTCATGTGCAGATGTTTGTTAAACAAGTAACAGAGAATCATGCTGCTCTGCACTGATAACTGTGAGACGTTTTTAGTACCAACACAGTGCAGATGTGTGCAGACACAAACTCCATTAAAAGTCACATTTTATTTGCAAGTCACATCACTGATCATCACTGAGTTCCATTCTCTCAATCCAACGATTTTTTTAGCGCAATAGCTTTCATTCATACTTTCATCTGCTGATTGTACTGGCGGAGCCACCGGCTGCTTTCATCAGATGCTTTGGTGCAGTTTATTGTTATCTATTTGTACTAAACACATAAATAGAAATGATGATAAATTAAGTAAAACATGTTTCTTGCTGACAGAGTCTGCGACCCTCGCTTACTTTAATTGTCTCCATGATAAAAGTAGATGGCAGAAATTTAAAAAAAGATCTTTCTAATAGGCTAAATAAAGTTGTGTGAGGAGCTTTTGTTGTTCAGACCTACAATGAACACAGATTTTAATATGACAGTGAATCAGAAAACAACTTTGCAGTGATACACTTGAGTTAAATGTTGTCTGTCCTCATGTATCAGATCAGTCTGATCAGTCTGATCAGCTGCAGCGTCCAATCAGTAACAGCTACCAAATAAGGGGACGTGTTGGTCAGTAAAAGACTTGCGCGGAGGATGCACTGGTGTGTCCTCGCTCATAGCTCCTCAGAGATCGCTCCTCGATCCTTGGAGCTCAAATAAGAGCTTTGGGACGGCCCATGAGATGACGGAGCGGAACAACTTCCGGTTCAACCGAGGAACGAGGAAACGACAAATAAGAGACTTGAGAACCCCCCCAATGTCACATGACATTAAAACCTCACAGAAGCAAGGTGGCTGCAGGCACCCAGTCCGGCGCCACAGTTGTGGCTGCACAAAGTTGGAACCACCTATTGGCTGGTCTCACAGCATTTAACAGCATCAGTCATTGAGATCAGTCATTGATCTCAGCTCACAGTGAGCTCCCGCAGGTAGAATGAGTCCGACTTGACGGCGCTGTTTTTATACCCCATCCCTGCAGTCACCTGCAGCTCACGTTAGACTATCAAATCAGCAAAAGTCAGCCGCAGTCATCTCGAATGGACCTAAATGCTACTTAATATTACGGCCTAGTGGTCAAAGTCTGCCATCACATGTAAGCCACTTAGAATCTGCCTCATATTTTACTTTAACTTCAACAATGTCACTCTAAAAAAAAACAACAACTAAGAACACTCTATCACTATATGAAACCTAAGTGGGAAATCGCATATGAATAGATTTACCACCCGGATGGATAAGCATTACCTTGCCTGACATCTCTCAGCCGTCTGCTATAGTCTGTTTTTTGGTCAAGATTAACCGAGGTTATGTGAATCTTATTTTGTATAAGAAGATTAAATGT
Source organism: Lepomis macrochirus (assembly GCA_024633595.2). Classification (NCBI taxonomy): domain Eukaryota; kingdom Metazoa; phylum Chordata; class Actinopteri; order Centrarchiformes; family Centrarchidae; genus Lepomis; species Lepomis macrochirus. Next base: position 6,166,788 of record JALXJV020000002.1, on the reverse strand, counting down.
GACCTTCTAACATAAAGGTCCTGTATCTCTTGAAACAATCATTTGGTGTCACACTTTTAAAGCTTGTATGTGGTCAGTTGACCAACTGGATAACATGATAAGAGAGCCCGCCTCTTAAGTTGACAGCACCCTTCCTGGAGCACGGTTTAACTACAGACACTGCAGAGCTGCAATCATACGCACTATGATGAACTTCAACCTGACAACAGCTTTAATTATCTGCAGCATCAGTAAGTACTGCCAATACATTTCTCTCAGCTTTGTTGCTTCTAGAATTAAGACTTATTTTCTTCTGTATAATTTATTCAGAGGTGTTGTTTACCTTCCTATAACACGCACATCTCTTGTTGTCTCTGCTGTTTGTTTCAGGCTGGATCTCTGTCTCAGTTTCTGAGTCTCAGACTGTGGAGGTCCAGCCTGGTCAAGAAGTCACACTGTCGTGTACCAACATTTCTACATATACAAGCACGACAACCTGGTTCAGAGTGGTCAACAGAACCAAGGCCAGCTGTATCTCCACTATGACCAAGGCTGACAGCAATCCTAAATACTGTGATGGAGTTTCAAATGTCACATTTCAAATGAGCTCCAACACCTTCACTGTCTTTCTCAAAATTAAGACAGTGAATCTTTCTGACTCTGGGCTGTATTTGTGTGGATTTTACATCGGGGGACAAACAGTTTTAAGTGCGATACATTTAAATGTTGAAGGTAAGATTATAAAATCCTGTGGTATCTGTTCTTCTGTTGTGTCTTTCTATATTTGCAAGTTTAATAACTGTCCTAAAATATATGAGGCTATTTAATCATTGTCAAAACAAATGTAATGAAAACATTTTAAAGTAAAACATCATGAAAAAATGTATCTTCAATTTGTTAAAAGGCAGTGATGAATCTCATGATGACGTTGACAGAAACTCAACAAGTAAGATTCTCTTTAAGATTTCTTTGTTTGTGCAGATAGTTGTTTTTTAAAGACAGTATGGCTACGTTAACATTTGTCAATTTAGTGCATTTCTCTAGCAAGTGAATAGAAAATAGAGTCTAATTATATTATATTTCTTTTAGCAGAGTGTGATAGAATAACAAAGCTGGTGAGTGTGATCCTGGGCGGTCTGACTGTTTTCCTCATAATGGTCATCATCTGTCTGGTTGTTAAAAACTGGAACGTTCAGAAAGGTATAAAACTGTTGGTATCTTCTGTTCGCTTCATTGTTTCTTTCCATCTCTAAAGCTGTGTCAACATGTTGGGAGAATTTAAATTTACATGTTTGTCACTTAATTCGATATATTCTTTGTCATTCAGCTGGCAGTGAAGAACAGAATCCACAACAGAATACGGTGAATCCTTTTTTACAATTTACTTTCATTTGTTTTGTAATATTAAATTATGTCTAGTCATTCTTTAGTTTTTTTCTAAATTTCAGATAAGTGACTGTAAATATTCTCTTTAACAGAACCTGGGCTCTGATGACCTGAACTACGCAGCAGTGAACTTCAGTGCAAAAGCAAGAAAAAGAGAAGTGGAGCCCAATGTTGTGTATTCTTCTACTAGATAGACTGAGGAAACAAGAAATGCTGTTCAGGGTGTAACTTCGTCATGTTAATCTGCTGTAGTGCTTTTGTGTTGGTGATGGACAGCAGAACTTAGCATCACTAAAAAAATGCACAATTTTACTTAGGGGTCCTTACTTGTGCTAAGTTTTAACGCTTATCTCTCTTTAAAGACGTAATAAGAGAACATGCAGACAGACAGTATTCTAATGCTGACTTAATATACTGTGTGTCTAAACTGGTATGTGGAATCACTAGTTTTACATCCTGTTTTTAAATGAACACCTAAATCATGTGTGGTGAGAAAACTGTACTTTCTATGTCAGCCTAAAGAGAAGTCTCGACCACAGGAAGCCTTCAGCTTTTTCTCCATTGTGTTTCTTTGACAACGTTTCCACAAACAACCACAAAAGACACCAAATAAAAATATCACTCTTATATTCATTTGTTTTTATCTCACATTTGTTGCTGAAGACTTACTTGAGGACTCTTACTGTGCATTCAGACGATTTCCTCTTCACACAACGCTCTGAAGTCGTCGGTCATGTACGGATAATCTCGACGCTGATAGGCTATCGCAACTCAATTCAATTCAATTAGCTTTATTGGCATGACTGTGTAACAATATTGCCAAAGCATCAAGCATACAACATAAGAACAACCATCCCCATACATTTCATTGAAAAAATAAACTCAGCGTCATGGGACTTTCTTGCTCGAGTTGAAAATTTTGAGCTCAGTCGGAGGCCTACGCCTGCAGCGCCCCCTCCGCATCTTCTCCGCGCCACCCAACAGGAAATCGAGGCTTTATATGTAACTGCTACATCCCCAACGCTCACTTCTCTTTTGGTCTGAGAGCACCATTAGGACCCATAAAGCTGGGAAATATTTCTCTTAGGAAAAAAGACTTCTGTACACATTCACGCAACTCTTGCACATCAGTTTGTTGGACAACTGACAGTCATTGAGGAATATCCACAACTTCAACTACCTGCAGTCCACCTGGAAAACAGTCTGAAGGAAAGGTCAGGGGCCGGGGTCCCGGGGCCTCATGTATAAACGATGCCTATGCACAAAAAGGTTATGTACGCCGGTTTTCACTCACGCGTGAATAAAAATAACATGTATAAACATGAAAATGACATGAGAATGTGCGGGTCGAGGCTCAAACAATTTAGCTGCAGTGAAAATGTGCTCCAGAAACTTTTGTCTGGCTCTGTCAGTGAACTTCAAAATCCCAAAACTCACCAAATGTTTCAAAATAGCGTTTCCACTCCAGTAACTGTGCATTTAGTAGTCAATCCAAAACCTAATTATATCCACTGATACACAATAAAAGCTTGATCATGTATGTATGTAGTGGTTTAATATCAAAATAAAATTGGACGTGAGAGGAATAGATAATGATGGCTCTCACATATTTAATTTCACTTCATATCACATGTTATCACTTTATCATATAAACATTCATATCAGCAGTGTTATTTGTGCTTGCACTAGTGAGCCATAACTAATTCATACCACACCTTTCAGTTGTGGAAATAAAATAAGGCAAGTGCCAACTCAGATTTTAAATCAATGCCCGCTAAATATTTTATCAGCCGGCTGATGGAATTATCATAAAAAACCAAGACACACAATCACTACACTCCTTCCTCATCATCAGTCATCATGATGCAGACCAAACACAAAACCAACATTAAAAAAATGTGTTCACCTGTCTTAACTCCATCTTCAAATGATCTCCCAGAGTGGGGGAACCACTGACTGAGGTGTGAAGTACTCAGTCTGACTGCTGTAAACATATAAATATGTGCGTAATGCTACTTGGCTGCTCTCTGGCTCTGCAGAACACCAATGGAGGGATTAGAGAGTCTCCATTAAGATTTCCTGGCCCAGGATGATGACTGCCTGATACTTCGATTTAGATTCCCTAGAGTCGTGCTCTTGGATCTGTGTGCTGAACTGGGTCCAGCGTTAAACAGACGCACCTGGTGGAATGGTGACATCCCGGTACAAATACAGGTGGGCTAGATACCCACTGTTTCTGTCAGTCGGATGGAGCCGACAGATGTGTTTTCTTTCTTTTATATAATGTTTACCCTTCAACCTAAATTATTTATTTTGAATAATATAATTCTGTTAAACTCTCTGAATCTTCTTTTATTTGTGAACAAGCTTAATTTAAACAATCTGTGCTTTCTAACTTCCACCTCAAAGACACCTAGATTTTTGTATTAGAGAACACTTTCTTTTTGTGTCACAATTGCATGTGTTTGTGGTGCAGGGCAGAGCAGGTTGAGGACCCAAACGCAGGACACACTAGCAGGTTCAGTTCAAAAGTTTATTAACAATGAGCAAGCCTTGAGGCTAATGTAATACAGGGGACCACTGCAACAAGACAAGACAGACAAGGAATACAGGGAACGGCAACATAGGTGACAGTGATCAGGGTAAACGAGGCACAGGCAGGGAGAGAGAGGGCAGAGGAAAACAGAGACTGCCAAAACAAGCAGACATGGGGCAGAATGAATAACCAGCAAGACAGAAACACACAAGTAACAAGAGTACAAGAACCCAAACGAGAACACAGAACCAGAACACAGAGTGCAGGCTTAAACCAAAATAATGTAAACAAGAACTAAGACTAAAGTCTTGAATCTAAAACCCAGACTCCACAACAGCCCACACAGACTGGATCATGACATTCTGGACACGTCAGACTAGGGTGACCAGACGTCCTGAAAAATCCGGGACAGTCCCGAATTACGAGCAGTTGTCCTGACCCCTTTCCGGTTTGTCCCGAAAATTAGACCTAACATGAGTTTTGACTGTACTAATTTAACATTAAATACTGATCGCTGTATAGTTCTCTTGCTCCAGCAGGGGTTGCGGGTTATCTGTACATTGTGTCAACAGTGTTGTTATAGCCACAGAGTAACACTCGTCGTGTTCTTTTCCTCTTTTTGTTGTCTTGTGGTTGGTGGAAGTTACAGCCGCGAGGACAGGGAAAGTGTAGGTTCAGGCAGCCACGGCACAGTGGAGAGATCTCACACGTTTCCCAGACAGATGAGACACTGCACTGACGACATGAATAAAATAAATAAAATAATTAGGTAAAAGATCATTACTTACCTGCACCAGTTGATGGATGTCCCATACCACACAACAACTGAACCAAAAAACACTATCATAAAATAAAGTCGGCATTATTATGTCTAATTACTAATTCTTATTATTTTAAGGTTCAGCTTTTTTTTTAGCAAATACCTCCTTTTATTCTTGCTCATGTTGACTGTGATTGAAATGTAATCTGCGTTCCATAAAACAGTGTCATACACTGTTTAGCAATTGGTAATTTTTGGGTTTATGTAAATAATATTAGTACTGTACTGTCTAGACCTGCTCCATATAAAAAGTGCAATGAGATGTCTTTTGTTATAGCGCTATATAATTAAAACTGAATACATTTTAAATAACACACCTGGATGTTAACAGTTACCTAGCCAGGTAAAACTCCTCAGAGTGAAAACAAATATCATGCTGATTCCAGAAAGACTCACAAAGTAGCCAACTTAAAATGAAATAATAATCTCTGTATTGATGTCAGAATGTGTATCTACAATAACTAATCCTCAGTTTCACTGCTCATGCTGAAGCACCAGTGTTGGCTAAAAATTACATAAAATATGAAATGATATAGTGGTTATGAAATGACAGTGTGGACTCTCAGCTAGCTAACATCAAGATAGCTGATTTAAAGTAAAATAAATGCTAAATTACCACTAAAAGTGTATTAAGTAAGCTAGATGGCTAACCACTGACATTAACTTACAACGTCTCCACGAGTGCATGGTGGACTGGACTGGAGCAGCTGCCGCTGCAAGTGATGTGGGCAAGACGTTGAACTAACGTCAAGGTTAGGAAATGGTACGGTTCATTTTAGGGGTGTCAGAAATCAAGCTTCAGGATTCTTGACTATAAGGCATGAGTATGGGAAATATTTTGTAATATTTACAATTACGAAAGACCCACCTGAACAGTTGTTTTTGTAGGGTTGAAGTCTTAATTAGGGGGGTCAAACCCCTCATTCCCCCCCTGTAAAATGAACTATGGACTTGGGCACTGAATAAGTGGTCGTTCCAACTCACTTTGAAGAACTTGTCATCACTTCAAAAAGGAGATTAGGGCTGAAACGATTCATCGATTAAATCGATAACTTCGATTAATAAAATGCATCAACGCAAATTCTTTGTATCAACGCTTCGTTTATTCCATATAATTATATAGCACACTGTTTCAGACGGACAATTATTACTGTCGCACTTCACGCTTATGCTGTGTGAACACGTGATCATGAAGGCACTGTTTGCTAAGTGGAGGAAGAGAAAGAAAAGGCGAGGGATGAAAAAGAAAGTGTCCAAAGTGTGGGATTATTTCAAGAACAAAAAACAACTCTGTAATGTCACAGTCCATCCACCGTAAAAGAAAAATCCATTCATGCCACAAAATGTGTTCTACATATGGTTGAAAGACTGAATCTCAACATACTGAAAACTCACCTCATTACCTGCATCAATGCCGCAAAAGGTGGAGCAGAACATGACCAGTCTCTGTAATCGCCTATAGCTACTAACCTAAAATAAATGTCTACATTTATATTTAGAGTTATTTCAATATCCCCACCAAACTGCTCATAATATTCAGCCTCACATAAGAAAAATGAAACCCATTTATATTAACGGCTGCTTATAACAAGGCGTTCAATCAGTCTCTGTAGGATGACATCGCTATACAAAAGTGTCTCCACATCACCACAGCAAACATAAAAGCAGCCTATAAAACAGTCTGTGGGATCTCTTGCAGATGGTGATATCATTACCCAAGAGAACTGATTGGTCAGTAGGCAGCGTTTTTATAGAGTTGATCTCTTACCTACTCCAGAGCAGGTTAGCCGTTCAGCATAACGGTGATCTGTCTACCCTGGTAAGAAGTGAACCACTGTCGTAGATCTAAAAACCCTGAGTTAACCCCAAAGTTATCTGGATAAGCTCAGATCCTGCTCTTACAGGCCCCTGGACTCTGATGACCTGAAGGAAGCAGCACTGACTTTATATTCAACAACAAATAGAAGCAGGAGGCATCAGAGACAGAAGTGGAAGCTCATATTATTTATGCTGCCAGCAGGAAGAAACTGGAACTGCAGCTCTAACTGTTTTGTAATATTAATCTGTGCCACCTGCAGAAGGACACATATTGTGTGATAAGGTTCCTATAGTCATGTTCAGTTTGCATTTTCATTCTTGTGTTTTCTCTCTCTCTTTCTCTCAGCTAAAGTTTCTGCCTTTCTTATTTTGTCTGCCTCTGATCTTTATCAAATAGGAACAAGGACATGTTTGATGTTTGATGAGGAGGAGCCACAAAGGACAGTGATAGCAGACCATTTGACTCATCCTGTGAGTAAATTAGAGAGTCAGGGGGAGGGAGGAGTGAGGGAGGTACACATCTCTTCACAGGAAAAAACAGCTCAGTGTGGTCTGAGCTCATGAAAGGCACGAGGCTTTGTACCTAAGTATAAAAAGTAAACTGTGAAATCGAACCTACTTGCTTCTGAATAAATAATATCAGCCTGTTTATTTGTACAGAGTGGGAAAAATATAAAGAAGATAAACAATGTTGGAATAAAGCAGCACACTGTGGTGACAAACATTGTCTGTGTGAGTGAAAAACCCACCATGTAGACTTTAGTCTTGACCAAAAATATGAAATGACTTGCTGTTTTTCACACAACAGAGGATCATCAATGTCTAAAGGCTCTTCTGAGACTTTTTTAAAGGTGGGTGTGGCCACCCTGCTACATAACAGCATGAAATTTGACTTTGAGTGAATGTTGGCATATGGATGTGTTTATGTGAGAATGTACACTGAAGTTAGGGCACAAGTTTAACTACTTTACCAGATACCAGAATGCCTCCTCTCAGACTCTTACGTCTGTCCACATGACACTAGGACCCATTTTTACCCTCTTCAAAGCCATGTTGTGCACTGTGTGCATGTTGTGATGTTTTGTCCGGGATCTCAAAAAGTTTGATCCGACCAATTGTGGCAAATATCCAGTAGCTGAAGTGGAGGATATCAGGTGGGAAGAATTAAGATGAATTTGTTTAAAATATAATTTTGAAAAGAAGATTCATATTAAGGGGGCGGCACGGTGGTGCAGTGGTTTGCACTGTCGCCGCAAGAAGGTTGTGGGTTCAAACCCCGGTTGCCCCGGCCTCTCTGTGTGGAGTTTGCATGTTCTCCCCGTGTCTGCGTGGGTTCATCACTGGGTGCTCCGGCTTCCTCCCACCATCCAAAGACATGCAGGCTAGGTTAATTGGTGATCCTAAATTGTCCTTAGGTGTGAGTGTGAGCGTGAGTGTTTGTTCGTCTCTGTGTGGCCCTGTGCTGGACTGGCGACCTGTCCACGGTGTACCCCGCCTTTCGCCCAATGTCAGCTGGGATAGGCTCCAGCCCCTCCGCGACCCTGTATGCAGGATAAGCGGTTGACGATGGATGGATGGCAAACATATTTTCTTGGTGGTTTAGTTTTGTTTAGTTTAGTTTTGATTCTCAAATGCCTATTTCTCTGCTCTCTCTCTCTCTCGCTTTGCTCTCTCTCTCATATTGATGTTGTTTGTCCTTGATCATAATCTAAACCAATAAACAAAAACAAAAGACATTTTTTGATGGAGGAGGCGTATGACATAGACATCCCTTGTTTAACAGAAAGCACAGTGTGGTGTGAGCACAACTGATCATAAGGTATCCCCCTCCCCCAAACCTGCCCTGTCATCTTCAACTGTGGTTAAAACACAGCATCAATGCTATATGTATCAGACCACACTAATCACACTCATTTCACTCTTTTAACTTTGTACATCAGCATCCTGCTTGCACAAAAAAATGCCTGGTGCTGCTTTAATTTACAGAGAGCTGACAGTGTCTTTGTCTGCACTGTTTACTAAATTAGTAACAGAAGTGAACAGCAGTGTGTATCTGCTTTATGATGATGAAGTATTCATAGACATCTAATGACTACTTGTGATCAGATTTGAACTTTGTTTTTAGAATCAGCACACACACACAGCAGCCCTTCTGGCCATGGCCCATGTGAAACGCATCCATTCCCATGGGTGGGCTGTCCTGTGGCTGAATCAAGAACCACAGTGGGCAGTGGGTGTAAGAACAGATCCATCTCTGCTCTCCCAAAGCACGTCCAGATCTGCTGAACCACATGAGGGTGCAATCTCCACTTGCTCTGTTGGAGGCGTGGGGTCAGCCCCCCACTCTTCTCCAAGCCTGGGCTTTCAGATACAGAGGGGGGTCAACATGCATCGCTTTTGCCTCTTGAGGTCCAGATGCAGACTGGCAAACCAACATTGTAGCCATTGCATGTCCAGCAAGGCCAGAGGGACCACCTGATGGACTGCTGTTCTGAGGCCCAACAGCAGCATCACTGACAGCGCTGTCATAGCTGTCCCCTGTTGTAGCCTGTGACCCACCAGGGTGGTGGCAATAACACAATCCCCAGATACTCCGCTTCAATGCAGCAGCTGGGGGGAGCTCTCTTCCCAATTGATCACAAACCCCAGGCTGTTGAGGTGCAAGATCAACTGGGCTATGTGGAGATCACCCAAGGCTTCAATCAGTGCGGTGTCCGTGCATCTGCTGAGCATGTGGGGGCCTATCGAGTAGTTGACAGGAAGCCTATTGTATTCGTAGGCTACTCCCTGAAAGGCGAAGCATAGAAACTCCCTTACTGTGTCACCTGGACATGAAATAGGCATTTTTCAGGTGGATGGTGGTGAAGCAGTTGCCGGGCTGCACCAGCTCCAACAGTTTCTTGATCGTCAGCATGTGGAAACGCCTTTTGTCCATTATGCTTGTTCAGGAACCAGAGATCCAGGGTGGCTCAGAAGCTGCTTGTCTTTTTGGGGACCAAAAGATATATGGAATAAGACCTTGGTGCATGTAATGCACAGAGAGGCCATAAGATAGCCTGCTTCAAAAGGTTGCTGGATCTTGGCAGCCAGGAAGTCCACTTCCTCTAGAGAGGATAGACTGGCTTCCATTATGTCCAGAAAAACTGGTGGTATGCAGCAACAGGGTAGTCTCGTCTCAGAATGCTGTCCACCCAGCTTGTCAGCATGCAGCAGCGTTGCCATTCTGCATGGAAATGTGTAAAGGTTAACAAAACTCTGCAACGCATCTTCGGCACTCTGCACCACCAAACTCTCCATAAATGGAAGTTTAGGTCAATGGGGGGCCGACGTCAAACGGGCCGTGGTGTCCCTGAAAGCACCAGGGCTGGTTGCTCCGTGGTGTCTTTGAACACACCACTGCTCACTGCTCCAAGTGCGTTGTCGGTGTAGCAGTTATTATCCACATATGCAACCAGGAAGTGCTGTAACGATACAGCGAAACTAATGGCTGTGTGCGAAGCTAGCTAACTTGCTTAGCTAGGTGCATCTGTAACTCACGTTAACTGTCATTTTAACAGGGCTGACAATTTTGTCTAGTGAACAACAGTCTTAAAACTAAATGTCCTCATCAGAGAAATTGAACAGCTGACTCCTAATAAGCTTTTTCAACGGGGCTGGTTAAATTTACACAGTGCCGAGGGTACGAGTCAGGTCTAGCCTGATTGACAGGTCGCCATGGTAACAACTTGTCAATCATAGATAATCCCGCCCTAAAACATACTCGGCTTTATTGTAAAATAAATGGGACCCTTATTTACTAAATGAACATCATTTTGTATTGAACAAGACTTGAAACTAGCAACTTAGACCATAAACTCATTATGAGAGTGTTACTGAGGTAATAATTCAGGTGAGGAGTAGGGTCATTTTCCTATTATTTCTAATGGGGCCGGAGAGAGTAGTGTGGGGTGTAGGTTGGACCATTAACTTAGCACTGGAGAAGGTCCAGGTTTGTGGAGACTGTAGCGTGTTACACACCAAGCCGAAGATGGAGGGGGTTTGTGGGCATGAGAATGCTCTTCAGGAATGTACTGTGTTTAATCAGTTGAACATTCTCAGCATTTTCAATGTGTGTACAGGCAGCACATGAAACAAGACCCAAATAATTGCATGCTGGACACCTAACGGAGGGAGGAGGTCTGGTGGTGTGCATCAGCCTCTCTCCCTCTGCCACATACAACAATAATATTTGGTATGGAGTCCAGACTGGCAGTGGAGATTCTGCAGATCGTCAGAGAATTGTAGAAACTGTTCTAGTACTGGATGGCGAGCCAGCCATATTGGTGTTATTCAGTCAAAGACTCTACAGCATTACATTTTCTGACACCTATCAGCTCTCTGACGAGGGCAAGTCCTTTGTTCATTATTGTATATTATGTACTTTGGTGTGAAGATGACAATAAATCAACATTAATTGGGAAAATAACTTTATCTTATGCTCTGTGCAGCTAAATGTTTGCGTAAAGACTCATATACCCGAAAGCATTTATGTGGTCAGTTTGAGCAACATGATAAACAAAAAATAGAACGCCTCTTTGCATTGAGAACATCCTTCCTGAGGCATACTTCATTTACGGACATTGCAGAGCTTCAGACATACGTACAATGATGTACTTCGGCTTGATAACAGCTTTCATTCTCTGCAGCCTCAGTAAGTTCTGCCATTTAATTGTTCTTAATTTAAAACTTTACTTATTACACACCTGAGTTTCATTAAGAGATATTGTTTACTGTCATGTTAATTTATAACAAGTAAGTCTTCTTGCCGTTTGCTGTTTGTTTCAGGCTGGATCTCTGTCTCACTTTCTGAGTCTCAGACTGTGGAGTTCCAGCCTGGTGAAGAGGTCACTCTGCCGTGCTCCAACATTTCCACAAATGAAGGTGTAACATTCTGGGTCAAACTTGTCCATAGAACCAACATCAGCTGCATCTCTGTTATGGCCTCATCTAACAGCAATGTTTCATTCTGTGATGGATATCAAGACAGAAGATTTGAAATGAGCTCCAACATCTCTACTATCATTCTGAAAATCAAAAAAGCGAATTTATCTGACTCTGGACTGTATTTCTGTGGATTTTATGCAAATGAACGTCCAGGTAAGAGCATTAAAAAGGATTTCTATCTTTGGATTCCCATTATTCAGTTGTGTGTTTTTCTGCTTATATTGAAAAAAGGATAATAATTGGATAATTGTCTTAAAACAGGATCATGTGTGCAACAAAGTGGCTTCAATATTTTTTATATAAATCTGCCAAATCAAGACGAAATTTATCTTTATGTCATTAAAAGGCAGCGATGAGCCACATGATGACGTGGACATCAAGTATAAGAGTAAGATTCTCCTTAAGATTGTGCAGATTATCAAACGTTTGAAGGTAAAACAGTTCAATTAAATTCAGTTTGCCAAATTTTTTTTAGCCAGTTCTGAAATCTCTGAGGGAAATAGAGTCTAACTTCATGATCTTTTTTGGTAGAAGAGTCTGACGGAATAGCAAAGCTGACAAGTGTGATCCTGGGCTGCCTGACTGTTTTCCTTGTGATAGTCATCATCGGTCTGGTTGTTAAAAACAGGAAACTTAAGACAGGTACTTCTTCAGAACTTCTGTGTCTATCTTATATTTGGTTTAGTTGCTAGTGCCAAAGACAAGGAAAAATAAACTGACCTGATATTTTGTTTCTGTCACTCAGCTGACAAAGAAGAACAGAATCCAGAGCAAAGAGAGGTGAGTCCAATTTTAACACTTTATTTATATAATTATATTAGCAAGTATTGTGTGACATAAAACAGCTGTATTACACCATATTGCATTGGTTTAAATTAGCTTGTCTCTGATATGTTGGCATACTTGTGTCTTATAGACCGTATTTGTATTGCATATATACGGGCTGATAAGCATTTTAAGTCCAGAAAAGCCAAAATTATGTTGAAGTTACTTTAGAAACTGCGTCATCTTTTTAGGGTTTGTCCATTACAGAGTAACAAGTTTATTTTTTAAATGGTGAAATGTCCTGCTCAGTAAATTACTTAAATTACTTAAATTACAATAACAACCATTTAAAGAACACATTTTACAGAATCTTGTCAGAAATATCAATAAATTGCTTCAAAAATTCAGTATTTGTCAGGCAGCACTATGGGAATTAAAATCCTGTCATGTCACCAGATTAAGACGTAAAATACTCTTTTCACAGAACGTGGCCTCTGATGAGCTGAACTACGCAGCAGTGACATTTCGACCAAAAGGAAAAAGAAGAGATCCGGAGCCGAATGTTATTTATGCTGCCACCAGATAGACTCAGGAGACATCTGAAACTGATGCTGTATCTTATTAAAATGCTTTGGGGCTTTTTTGGGGGCTTGATGGTGAGAGCAATGACCTCTCTTGCCAAAACATTTAATTTTGCAATAAAGATTCAATATTCATGCACCTGCAAGTGTTTTCCTACTGCAGAGCTAATTTCTTAGCATTTCCTTCAGTGTATACAGCAAAAACATATGTCCAGTGTTTGATGTATGATGAGCTACGAAGGGCACTTGTTAGTGTCCCAATTGATTATACTGAAAGTTTGATGAAGGTCTGCAGCAGTGAAGCAGTGAGTGAGGTACACATCACTTGTTTGACAGTAACAGACAGGACAGTGTGATCTGAGCACAACAGAGGTTTAAATCACGTGGCCTGTTCGATCAAAGGTTTCTAAAAATAAAATCTTAAAATAAACAGTTAATACTGGCTGAGAAAATTAAAAGCTAAAACCCTCTAAAAAATATCAATCAGAAAATCAGGAACATGTATAACTGGAACAGGTACAAATGCAGGGTTCAACATTTATATTTTTTGTCACTCGTCCAATTGGCCAAGTTGGTGAGAAAACCACTTACCTGTGTAAACTGTTATTTGCCCCTATACTGATTGTTTAATATATTATCGGTTATCAAATAACAATAAGACTGTAATTGTTATATATTGAATCTTAATCTTTATAAATAACATAGTACAAATGAATCAGATCAAGGTATCTCATAGATCCTGCGGCCATTTTCTCACGAGTAGGGATGGGTATTGTTAGAATTTTATTGATACTCTTATACTTAAACTCCGTATCGGTTTGGTTCTTTATCAATACTCTTATGGCTCCTTTTTCATTAGTAAATAATTGTTGTTGTTATTTTTACAGAATTTTCTTTTTAAAGAGAATAATTTCTGAACAAGATTAGAATTGAATATTTTAAATACAACTACATGCTGTTTCTAGAGAAGTAAAATATAGTTTACAAAAGCAAAGTCAATATTTAAACTCAACCATGGACCAATGGACGGCTGTGCATTCGGACAGACAGACATGCGGGCAGGTAGGTAGGTAACCTGAAGGGAAACTGCAGTGTTTCAGTTTACATTAATAAAACTAACACAAAGTTAGGAGACTTTGAAATAAAATACAATATACACTATATATTTATTCCATCACTATACTACTATACTTAAATAGTGTTAAATTCTATGCAAATGAGTGCAGGATGTGCATTGTACATGTCAGTCAGAAGAAGTAAGTTTCCTCTCCCTGCCCAGAGGAAGGGAGAGGAAACCATCTGCTTAGATTTTTTTCGTGAATACATACTGTATGACCAGCACATGCTTGCCGCCATGGTGAGGTATCTGAAACGTAAACCCCAAACTCACACCACTACTTTCATGTCACACCAGCTTCTTCCAGACTCTTGTGGAAAAGATGTGTGCATTTAAAATATTTTAATATTTGTAATGTACAGATCATGGACTGTATATAGGAAGCCACCAGATGTCATGAAAACGGAACCTGTTTAGCCTGCTGATGAATATTTACAGTATTAATTGTAATTGAAACACAGACCTTTACACTAAAGAAAAATAATGAAACAAAATGTTAAATGATGCAAGTCAACTGTCTGTAGACAAAAATACATTTGAATGTTCCTCACTTGCAAAAAGGGAGATTATTTATATTTAAGTGCACTAAAAATGGAGCTCCTATAACCAAATATTCATGTTTCATGGGATGATTTAGGATTGCAGTTGTCTCTATGTTGTTTCTCCCTGGGCCTGTTTGGAAGCACTTTCTTTGCATAATTTTCATAGTTGTGGCACACACTTTCATGTAAAGTTTTGATGTGTTTTTTTATTAGTTACTCTTGTTGTTGTGTTTATAGCAGTATCTGTTTACATCCTATATTGTCTTTATTTTAATCTGTATTGCTGCTGTTTTGGGACTTTGTAAAGGAAAATGTGAAAGGTGCTATACAAACAAATTTAGTAAATTATTATTATTATTATTATTATTATTATTATTATTATTATTATTATTATTATTATTATTTAAAGCATGTAATATTGACTTGACTCCTGAATCCTGACTATCTCAGGATTTGGGAGAAGAAGATTAGACTTTACTGCTTTTATTAGATGCAAATCTTTTATATGTTCTTGAACATTTTTTTGGAGCATGACCAAGACAATATTTTAAGAAATAAACTGAAAGATGACTATCTCTCACTCCATGACATACTTTTACTTCATGAAACATGTATGTGGTCAGTTTTTGGAGCAAAAAAAAGAAGAAAAGGAAACAGCCCGCCTCTTTATATTGAGAGCAGCCTTCCTGGTCAGAGTTGAGTTACGGACTTTGCAGAGCTTCAGTCATACACACAAAGATGAACTTCACTTTGATAACAGCTTTAATTCTCTGAAGCCTCAGTAAGTACTGGCACTGAATACCTCACATCACATTTGCCAACTTTGTTTAATTATCTAAACCAACAGAACTGTGGTTTAGAGATGTGATATATGTATCATCTCTTAGTAGTATTGTCAGTTGTAGATCTCGTGCTGTATTTGATGCTCTGTTGATGCTTGTGGGTTGTTGCTCAAAAGTCGCTTTGGATAAAAGCAAATAAGTAAATGTAAATGTAACTAAAATTATTTAGTTATTATTAAATGTATTATAAGGTATTCTTTCTCTTAATGTTCATTTTAAGAAAGGTTTGTCTCTGCTGTTTGTTTCAGGCTGGATCTCTGTCTCAGTTTCTGAGACTCAGACTTTGGAGGTCCAGCCTGGTGAAGAGGTCACACTGCTGTGCTCTAAGACGGCCCCATCTGACTCTTTGACAACCTGGTTCAGAGTGATCAACAGAACCCAGGCCAGCTGTGTCTCCACTATGAGCAGCTCTAACAGTGCTCCTTTATACTGTGATGGATTTAAAAGTGAAAAGTTTAACATGAGCTCCAACACCTCCACTGTCTCTCTCCAAATTAAGACAGCGGACTTTTCTGACTCTGGGCTGTATTTCTGTGGATTTTACATAGAGGCAGGGCCGTGCAGACACCTTTGGAAGGGCAGGTGCTCAAAGTATAAAAGGGGCACATGGAACAAGGATTTAAACAGTGTTGTTTTCAAAATAACGATACAGAAATATATAATATATATAATCATTATGTACTCCTTGCTGATATGTGTATACTGATGCTTCTATTGATACATCAACAAATGCTGTGACACAGTTTTGAGAAAGATACACAGGCAGGCAACTCTGACTACCTTACCAATTTATTTTGATTCCCACTTTTGCAAATGTTTAACCCTCAACATTTTTCTACAAAATAATCACACAAGAGCAGCAACAGCAAAGTCATCTCTGCCACAATGTGCATGTTTTTTATGCTACTAGTATATATTTAGAATAAATGACTGCACCAAGGAGAGGGACATAGTTTCACTAATAATTTGTTTATTTTTCACAAGGCAATAAATCCTTTTAATTATTTTGGTCTTATTGGATCACATAACACTTAGTTTGTTAGGACTTGGTTTCACATTTGAGGGAGGGCTGTCTGTATCATGTAAAGATCTATCAGCATGCAACAAACTAATGGAATGGATAGTTATTAGATGAGGAGCCTCTACGATCAGAAATATAAAGTTGCTGCTTAAAGCAGGACACTTTTTCATATAGTGGTCAAATTTCAAATTTGGGTCTATTTTGCTTCCATGTCTTTTTTTACTCTCATGGAAAGAAAACTTCCAAAATACACATCTAGATGGAGTTTACCCTGTATATTAAACAGAACATTTCAGGGGGAAAGATAAGTCATTAACTGGGGAAGGTCTGTGGTGACATGATTTAGTTATTTTCTTTAGCCCATTCACCTGCAGTGACTTGTCAAATGTTTGCAAATTAGCACATTTTAATTAGTTAACGCCTAATTTGCATATCAATGTGGCGATCGTCATTACATTATTAGACACAAATTTTACTGTACTCACCTGTTGTGTCTCCATTAAGTAGGCAACAGTAACAGTAGCCTGTATGGCCAACCATGATCCTTAGCTTGACTTTAGCTAATTATTTTAGCTCAGCTCGTGAGTCATGCATGTTAGCAGTGAACTCGAGGCACTGGTGGTTTACTTTTGTTGGTCTTGAGTTCATCACCACTCACCTCCGCACAAGCCAAGAAATCACTGCTGGGAGGGGCTGCTGCGGGTGAGAGAGAGAGAGAGAGAGAGAGAGAGAGAGAGAGAGAGAGAGAGAGCATCAGAACTGACAAAGTCTCATCTACCGACCTGATATTTAGAATTTTTATTCGGTAAATATATTTGTTTGACAGGAAAGCTGTGCGCAAACAGGAATAGATATACTGTATATATAAATTCATTTATTTAAAAAAAAGCATCCTGGAAAAAAGGGCACTTTCTCTTGAGGAAGAAAAAGGGCAGGTGCTTGAGCCCCTTTTGATGTCTATGTGTGCACGTGCCTGCATAGAGAGACGGGCGAATTTCAGAGTGATACATTTAAATGTTGAAGGTAAGATTATTATAAAATCCTGTTCTTCTGTTTTGTCTTTTTATATCTGCAATTTTAATAATTGCCCTAAAAGAACATATGTGTCTACTTAATCATTATCAAAACAAGAGATAGATAAACATTTTTGAAATTTTGTTACCACGCAGTGATGAATCTCATGATGACGTTGACAGAAAGTCTAAAAGTAAGATTCTCTTTAAGATTTCTTATTTTTGATTTGAGTCAATAACCAAGCTGATGAGTGTGATCCTGGGCAGTCTGACTGTTTTCCTTGTAATGGTCAACATTGGACTGGTTGTTAAAAACAGGAAACTTCAGAAAGGTATTTTTTAAGAACTACTATCTCTCCCTGCCCACTCAGTCTAAAGTTGTGTGTATATGTTGAAACAATACAAATGTTCATCTTGGTCACCTGATTAGACATATTGTCTATGTCATTCAGCTGCCAGTGAAAAACAGAATCCCCAACAGCGTGAGCTGAATTAAGTTTCACTATTATCTGTTTTAATATATTAAAGGTGGTTGAATTATGCCAAATTGGTTAGTTTTTCTCACAAACTCAGCTATCTGACGTGTGTAACTGTGTGTCCTCTTTCCAGAATCTGGACTCTGATGACCTGAAAGATGCAGCACTGAGTTTGTATTCAACAACAATAAGAAACAGGAGGCCTGCATCAGAGAGAGAAGTGGAGACTCATGTTGTTTATGCTGCCAGCAGATAGACTCAGAGTGGAACTAATGCTTTCCCACTGTATTGTATTAGATAAGATTATGTACAGTGTAATTCCTCTGAAATTATGGTTCAATCCTTCGTACTAACAGTGTACCAGTGGTTTACGTACATATATGTAGGCACTAAGAACAAGTTATGACGTTATAAAATAAGGGTGCAACAGCTATACATAATAACACTACTATACTATAAACTATATATACCTATTCTATTTTAGAATACTACTGAACAATAATCTGGAGATCTGGCAGGAACTGTATACTGTAGTTATTACAGTATTTAACTACTAGCTTGATATTCTATTACTATTACAGGGTACAGTATGACCATCAAACTAAGGAAGAATCATGATGCTTCAGTGATGATTTCTGCAAAGTGACCATATTATCAACAAACTACTTTGTTCCTTCATAATTTGGTACTTAACCTTCCCATTGTGTTCAAATAAGGTTTACACTTATACCCGTAGCAGAATTTTGAATTTGATGTGACCATCTTACATAACGGCCTTGATGTACATTGTGAAAAATTTGGTTTGAACCTTATTTGGTAACTTAATATGAATAACTGTAAGAAAAACTTGTATCTCTCGAAGTCATTTGGTGTGAACACTGAAAGCTTGTATGAGGATAGTTGACCAACTGGATAACATGATAAGAGACCCCGCCTCTTAAGTTGACAGCACCCTTCCTGGAGCACGCTTTAACTACAGACACTGCAGAGCTGCAATCATACGCACTATGATGAACTTCATCTTGACAACAGCTTTAATTATCTGCAGCATCAGTAAGTTCTGCCAATACATTTCTCTCAGCTTTGTTGCTTCTAGAATTAAGACTTATTTTCTTCTGTATAATTTATTCAGAGGTGTTGTTTACCTTCCTATAACACGCACATCTCTTGTTGTCTCTGCTGTTTGTTTCAGGCTGGATCTCTGTCTCAGTTTCTGAGTCTCAGACTGTGGAGGTCCAGCCTGATGAAGAAGTCACACTGCAGTGTACCAACATTCCCAGAGATACAGGCATGAGAACCTGGTTCAGAGTGGTCAACAGAACCAAGGCCAGCTGTATCTCCACTATGGCCACCTCTACCAGCGATCCTAAATACTGTGATGGAGTAGAAAATGGAAAATTTGAAATGAGCTCCAACACCTCCGCTGTCTTTCTCAAAATTAAGACAGTGGATCTTTCTGACTCTGGGCTGTATTTGTGCGGATTTTTTATAGACGGACAAACACATTTAAGTGCGATACATTTAAATGTTGAAGGTAAGATTATAAAATCCTGTGGTATCTGTTCTTCTGTTGTGTCTTTCTATATTTGTAAAACTAATGACTGTACTAAAACACATAGGTGGCTATTTAACCAATGTCAAAACCAGCATAATAAAACCATTTCAAAGTAAAATCTAGGTTAAATGTATTTTCATTTTGTTACCAGGTAGTGATGAATCTCATGATGACAATCACATAAAGCCTACAAGTAAGATTCTTTCATTTGGCTATTTAATTGTTGTCAAAACAAGCGTGATAAAAAACATTTCAAATTAAAAATCAATAATAAATGTATCTTCACTTTGTTAAAAGGCAGTGATGAATCTCATGACGAAGTTGACAGCAACTCTGCAAGTAAGATTGTCTTTAAGATTTCTTTTTTCTTTTTTCATTGTGCAAACTTACTGCTAGTTGTTTTTAAGTTAAAAACAGTACAGCTAACTTAACATTTCTGAATTTCATGTTAGCATTTCTCAAGCCACTAAAGAGAAAACAGAGTCTAATTATATTATCTTTCTTTTAGCAGAGTGTGAGTGTGATAGAATACCAAATCTGATGAATGTGATCCTGGGCGGCCTGACTGTTTTCCTCATAATGGTCATCATCTGTCTGGTTGTTAAAAGCAGGAAACGGGAAGGTACTTTATTTTGTATCTCGTCTTTGGTTTATTGTTTTTTTCCATCTTTAAAGTTGTGTCAATATTTTGGGAAAGTACAGATTTAAATGTTTTTTTAACTTAAATATATTCTTTGTCATTCAGCTGGCTGTGAAGAACAGAATCCACAACAGAATACGGTGAATCCTTTGTTATAATTTACTTTTAATGGTTTAGTCATTTTAAATTATGTCTTCTCATTTGTAGTTTTCCTCTAAATTTCAGCTTGGTAAGATAAGTGACTGTAAATATTCTTTTTAACAGAACCTGGGCTCTGATGACCTGAACTACGCAGCAGTGAACTTCAGTGCAAAAGCAAGAAGAAGAGAAGTGGAGCCCAATGTTGTGTATTCTGCTACTAGATAGACTGAGGAAACAAGAAATGCTGTTCAGGATGTAACTGATGCTTCGTCATGTTAATCTGCAGTTGTGCTTTTGTGTTGGTGATGGACAGCAGAAAATACCATCACTAAAAAATGTGCAATCTTCTTACTTGTTATTTTACTACTTATTTTCTTCGTTTTAATGCTTATCTCTCTTTTAAAGACATAATTAGAGTACATCCATACAGACAGTATTGTGAAAGCTGACTTAATATAATGTGTCTATGCAGGTGTGGGGGAAATAAAATACAAAGATATCCTAGCCAATCACTGGTTTTAAACCCTGGTTGTGTTCTTTAAATGAACACCTACATCATATGTGGTGAGAAAACTGTTCTGTCTGTATCAGCCTAAAGAGAAGTCTCAACCACAGGAAGGCCGGCCTTCAGCTTTTTCTCCAGTGTGTTTCTTTTAGTGTTTCCACAAACAACCAGAAAAGACACCAAATAAAAATATCACTGTTAAAGAGTTTTTATCTAACATTTGTTGCTGACACTTGGAGACACAATGCTGTAGCACAGATAATAATGAAGCTGTTAGGACCCATTAAGCTGGAAAATACTTTTCTCAGGAAAAACACTTCTGTACTTTAAAGGACAGTTACAACTTCTAGCATTAAGAGAGGCTGCGGAAGTCCTGCAATGTGACTGTGCTGTTCTCACAGAGAGTGAGATGAAAAAGATGAAAAGAGTTTACCATCACCTCTAAACCTGCGATCAGAGAATTATCAGCTGTGGTGATGCTGATATTTCCCACTCCAGTGGCCTGCGAAGGAAGTTCAACCTACTCAGAGTTAATTCAGGATTATCAGGCAAACTCAGGGTTGACAAACTGTGGCCGCCTACACTGGTGTTAAAAGGTACTACGACATTGGATAAGATGTTAGTTCAGTCCGTGTTAACCTAATTGGAGTTGGTGCACATTTGCATAAAAGCGGAGTGTTCCGTAGTTGTCCAGAGGAATGCATATTGGTAGTGTCAGGAAATTATGAATGTAAAGACAAGAAAAATCTGAAATTTCCGGAAATTAATGTCATAAAAAATAAAAAATCACTCTGGTGGTTTCTTAAATACGGAGCATGCGCCATTGTGTAAAAACTCTGCCTGCACGGCCAAACACACCCCTTTTATGCGAACGCGCACAATTATGTTAATGCGGACTCAACTAACCAACCTCTTATCCACCTCCGTAGTACCGTTTAACTCCAGTGTAGGGGTAAAGGTTTTGCACAAGCTCCAGATAGTGAAATCTGTAGCGTAGATGCAAGTGCACAAGCGACGACAATAATCATCAAAGCTGCACAGCAAGATGTCTCTGGTCATTCCCAAGATGCATGTCGCTACATTGTTAGTGAGATATTATCACGAACGAGTTACGCATCAAGGACGCCACTTTACAGAAGGAGCTGTTAGATCTGCTGGACTGTGGCTAACCGGAGAAAAGAGGCTTGTTTCTAGCGTGATCAATAAGTGCGTCATTTGCATAGATGTCAGACTTGCCAACAGAAAGACTCTCTTTGGAGCGTTGGGCTGGACATTTTCGCCCATGGACAGTGACGTCCCAAAGGACAAGACGAGGCAATGCAGAGAGCAAGCAGTGGGCCATTATATTCACCTGCCTGAGCATCAGAGCGGTGCACATTGAGGTCATAGAGACCATGACCACTACAAGCTTCATCGGTGGCCTCAGACACTTCACCACCTTTAGAGGACCATAGCTCCACCACTAGCACCTGAGATGCTCTTCAGAGGGCGACAGTATCCATGATGATGCACTATCCCCTGGATTTTGTTCGAAAGTAAACACACACATATAGCTGTAGTTGTTTTAAGTCCTCCAAAAGGAACAACATAGGCTGCCTGTTTGTCGATAATAAGGCCATTTTGATGTAAAATAATATCATACGCATTAAGTGATGCAGAAATCATCACTCCATCTTCCCTGAAATGTCCAGTTCAATGATCAGTAGTTTTATGGTCAAACTGTACCCTCTAATAATAGAATTGGAGTACAAAAATAACTACAGAATAAGTTCTGAATATCCTGAATTGTTGGAGGCCTGCAGCAGTGGAGGAGTGAGTGAAATACACATGACATGTCAGACAGGAAGAGGACAGTCTGAGCACAGCTGAGATGAAAATCAGGAGGCCTGTTAGATCAGAGCTCTGCAAGAACAAAGTGATCAGGTTCTACATTTGTATAGATGTTTTGGAAACTGGATATTTTATCTGTGATGTCAATGTGTCTGAATAAAACATACAGTATATTTTTAAATGATCGGTATTTGTACATCTGAATATAAACATTTATGCCACCCACACACCCATATTGTTGCACTTTGCAGCTTGGTGATAAACAACGCTTTCTATATTAGGGATATGTTTGTATCTGCAGCTTCACACCTCTAACAGACTCAGATGTATTTTATTTCAGTGTTGAAACATCAGCTGGATTTCAAACCGTAAAAAGATGCTTAAAGCAGAGTGACACTTTTACAGCCTCACATGAAATGTGCTCAGTCCTTTCAGTGCAGCTGTCTGCATGTTACTTACATGAAAAATGTCAATTACTTGTTACTTGTAACTCATTTTACTCCAAAAAATCACAATGCTGTAGTAATTACTCAACAATAGACAGTTATCACTCGTAGTTGTTCTCGTCAACTAAAGAATGTGTGAAAAGCTTGCCGTCATAGAGAGGGGAGTCTCTTCAGGAAGATATTCATAGTGCTGCAGTTTGTTGTTCAGTGACAGAAATAGTGTCAAGAATTAAAAAAAGAGAGAGAGAAGATCAAACCCTGGCTCCTTTCCTCTGTGTGGATGTCAGATCCTCTTTTTTTCAGAAAGTTAACAGAAATGGTTGGACACAGACCCCCTTAATCAGCCTAGTGACCACATAGAAAGTGCTAACCTTACACACACACATTTAGCTCACCAGCCAAGAAGACACAACATGCAGGTTTGGACGTATTTGTTCTCTTCTGACAGTCTCTCTGTCACTGAATGAACAGAGAGTAGCATTGGGTCGACCCAGGGCTGGTCTGGGATAATAAATAAGACAGGGAACCTCAGGCCTGTCTCAACATTCACATTTACAACAGACCACATGTACTGTAACCGTTTACTGTAAACTATATTATAATATACAGTATATATATTGGGTTTTATTACAACACACAAAGACTGCTTCATAAAACATCCAACACATCTTCAGTTTCAAGAATCAAGTCAGGGAAGTGAGTTGCAAGTCCAGTATCAGTTCACACAGCCACGTCTCCGTGGAGCACAGAACAGAAGATGAATACAAGTCTATGTTTTTCCCTACCAGTAGCTGAAGTTCATCCAGGGCATAGAGTCCCTGCAAACGCGAGTGGGAAATAAATCCACTAGAGTTGTTCCCCTGAAAGAGCTCCGAGAATCACAGCTGAAAACTGATACACAAAACAAAACAAAGGTCACCTAACAAAGCTATACACAGCGCCTTGGTCTTTAGTTTGAAGATTATTTCTTGTGTATGTATCTCCTGCTGGTGAAAAAGTCACACTGCTCTACTCCACCTTTACTGTTTGTTGTTATCTTTGTTTTTTTAAATCTGCCACAGTTCCAAAGCAAATTCATTCATATTCCAACATGCTGATAGCAAGTTAAACAGGCAATATTTTACAAAATTAAAAACTAACTACTATTGCAAAAAATAGGCTGCAGCTTTCAAGTTTGAAGTCGGATTACGGATAGCCGATTTTGATCAGTCATTGAGCTAGAACCTTTACCAGGCCTTCATTGAGAAATCAGTCCATAATAAATATAAAAATTGTGGCCTCATCATTGTTGTCACTGGTATGAATGCTGAAATTATAGTTTTATTAAGTTCCCTTCTGCAGAAGAAACTGATACTATACAGATGATATATCATCTTAACCTGCTGCCACCCAGCAGAAGGACATGGTTGTTGTTTTTTTCAGTGTTCAGTTTGGATTTTTTTTCTTGTGTTTTTTCTCTCTCTCACAGCTAAAGTCTCTGCCTTTCTAATTTTGTCTTCCGCTGATCTTCATTTAAGAGAACAGCTGACGTCAGAGGGAGGAGTGAGTGAGGTATACATCGTTTCACAGGAAAAGACATCACAGTGTGGTCTGAGCTCAACTGACATGAAGGTCACAGAGGCCTTTAAGCTCAAAGCTTGTAGCAAAGTATAAAAAGAAACTGTGAAAAGCGACCTTCTTGCTTTTGACTAAATATCAGCCTCTTTATTTGAACAGCAAAAAATAATCACTGATGGAATAAAGCAGCAACCTGTGGTGACAAACATTGTCGAGTGAAAAATAACGCCTCTACCAGGAAGACTTCAGCCTGACCACAAATACCAAATGAATTGTTGATCTCATAGACCACGAGTAATGTTATTTTTAAAAAAGATCAGTCAACTGCTAAGTTATAAATAAGTTATAAGTTATAGAATAGAGAATAACTTCACATTGCCGATTGTTGATGATAGCTGAAGACAGGTCGTATCATGTTGTGGGAGTGCACAAACATCAGCATGTGATCGCAGATTCAGATAGTGATTACAAGATTATTCCAGTTGGAGAGATGTGCCAGATGTCAGAATGCCTCCCTCCATCATTAGTATCCATATGTTCATATGTGTAATGGATGGTGCATACAGCAGCAGCAATGCACTCTAGCTTCAGCAAATATCTAGCATCATAAGAAAAAAAAACACAATAGTGATTGGTGGAGGAGGAGCCAGTAAAGGACACAGATGACTTTCAAATGTCCTTATAGGGAGATTTTGAAAGCAGGGAGGAGTGAGTGATGCCTCACTTGTTTGAGAGAAAGTACAGTGTGGTGTGAGCACGAGGGAGCTAAACGTCATGAGGCATCTGCAGTGTTTCTCATTCCGTTTAACACTAATAACACAAACGGTTCACATGTTGCTTTCAACTACATCCCTCCTTTCTTAGATGATGTCTTACATCACAGCTCAATAACATGAACATATTTTTCTGTTCTCATCCTATAACATGTTACTATTTGGTGCAACTGCATCATAAATGTGCACTACACCGCCATTAAGATAACTGCTCTATTCTGCTCCATCATGGCAATGTCTATCTAAGTGACAAAGTCCTTGAGGTGAGTGGGCACTCTCCTGAGTCTCTGAGGTCAGCTGTCCTATTGTGGTGTCTCATTCATTGTGTTGTTGTCAGTGGGCTGGGCATTCTGTGTCTCTCCAGCCACGCAAGTAGGCGCCACTGTCTCTTGTACAGGCTGAACCCAACGTTTCCCAACAGAAACATGTCGCATCATTTTCTTGCCTTCCTTTTCCAGAATAACTGACCGTTGTTGGTCCAACACAGTGTAAGGGTCTGGTTCAAATGGTGTCAATAGTTTGTTCTGTTTGGTCTGTTGGAACAGGTCTTTGTCGCCCTGGCTTACTGAACTGTCTTTTGCTCTCCTGTGTTTGTTTGCATCCATGAGTCCTTTCTCCTTCCTCATAGCATCAGTCAGACGAATAGCAGCACCTTGTGTTGTAGGTTTATGCTGGTGGGCGGGTGGTAGATCTGGAAGTTTGGTTCTGATCTGGCAGTTGAAAAGGAGCCTGGCTAGACTGCGGCCTGTGACGCAGCGAGGGGTACTACGGTAGGCCATAGGGAAAAGGTCAAAGGCCCCAATTCTTGCCTTCCGCATGAGCTGCACGTAAAATAACTCCATCCATCCATCCATCCATCCATCCATCCATCCATCCATCCATCCATCCATCCATCCATCGTCAACCGTTTATCCTGTGTACAGGGCTGTGGGGGGCTGGAGCCAATTCAGCTCACATCAGGCAAAAATGTCCAAAAACTACTTGTGATCAAATTTGAAATACTGTGTTTTATATGTTCCACGTGTGTTTTGTAAAATTAAATCAAATTGAAAAGGGAAACAAGTGAATTTTGAAATAAACGTATGACTCTATAAGTCTGTTTGCTAAAATACCAAACAGGCATATAGACCTCAGGGTCAGCCAAAACACTGTGTATGAGTGGTGTGGTAGGTTATTGTGTGGTCAGTGGTTAACAAGATGAACATATAGAAACATAACTTCCTGGGTCTAAGTGAGGAAGTTGATCAATGCACAATGATGAGCTTTATCATGATAGTAGTTTTCATTCTCTGCAACCTTAGTAAGTACTGCCGTTACATTGTTTTCAAAATGTACTTGTGTTTTGTTTAATAACCACAAGCAAAACTGAATTTGGTTGTTGGTACAAATATTTAGGGGCATTGTTATCTGCTTGTTGCATTATCATCTGGTAGCTAAATTGTCTATGCTGTTTGTTTCAGGCTGGATCTTTGTCTCAGCTTCTGAGACTCAGACTGTGGAGGTCCTGTCCGGTGAAGAGGTTACACTGCTGTGCTCCAACTTTTCAAGTGCTCCCACTCAGATAATCTGGTTCGGAGTGGTCAACAAGAGCCAGCCCCGCTGTATTTCCTACATGTACAATTGTATTGAGTCTGCTTCATTCTGCAATGGAGTTGAAAGTGGCAAATTTGAAATGACAACGTTTCCACTGTCTTTCTCTACATCAAGCATGTGGATCTGTCTGACTCTGGGTTGTATTTCTGTGGATTTTACATGAACAGATACTCGGTAATTGTCAGTGCAACATATTTAAATGTTCAAGGTAAGAAAGTGTCATTTAGCTACTAACACAAAAGAAACATATGTGTCTCCTTTTCAACATGGTCATAGTATGATGAATAATGTCAAGATGTAATGAAGAACAGTGGCGGCAATAAAGGCTGTGGTTGAACCTCCTGTCAACAAATGTTATAAAACTGTTTTTTCTCACACACTATAAACAGATTATCTACGCTGCAATTTAAACATTTTCATTATTATATGATAAATTTGTATAGTGGTGTGGTTCTAAACTTTCTTTTCACTGAAAGGCTTTGGATTGTCAAGGTGATTAAGTGGTTTGAACCTGTTTCAAACAGATGCGTCTCATTAAGATTTATCATGCAGATTAGAATTTGTCAACTGAATAAGGTCATTTATCCACATCATTCTTAGCCAGATCTGAAGCCAGTAATGGATAAAATTAATTCCTCAAAAATAAGCACAAACAACACAGTGTGTTCATTGTTCAACAGAAAAGTCTAATTTAATCGTCTTTCCTGTAGAGCCTGGTGAAATAACAAGCCTGATGTCTGTTATCCTGAGCTGTGTGACTCTTGTTCTCACTAAGGTCATCATTGGCCTTGTTGTCAAAATGAGGCAACTTCAGAAAGGTAATGTTTGAGGGCGGTGCTCTGATATGTTTATGTTGCTTTTGCACATCATCCTGTCAATATGCTGTTGTCAATATTACAGTTAAATAAAAAGCTTCCTGATTTGTGATAGACATGAACTAAGACCAGTTTTTATAAATAAGTACCACAAAATAATAAATGAATCCATGTTTTTAGATGTACTTTCTTATGTTCGATAGTTTACAAGCCAATTAGATCACTTCACCTCTCAGTCATTGTGTTACTTAGGGTAAGCTCATATATTTTAAAATTGTCTGTCTCTAATTTTCAGCATCTTAACTCTTTCCATCCAAAAACAAGCAAGAAGTGGACACTGAGCATTATTAATTCTGCGACTAGAAAGATCCCCTCATCCAGAACCGTCACACTGTATGCTGTATCACATTCATGGATGGACATTTCAGTCATTTAAGGGCTCCATATAACAGCAGGATTGTTAGAAATACAAACTCAACGGATATTTATAGCGAGTCGGAAAAATGGCTGCAGATAATCTACCATCACTGAGAATGATTTCTGCACAGAAAACATTTATACATAATACTGTTTAATCAGACTTATTACTGCAATGTTGATTCTTGCCACCAGTGGCAGCATTGGGCACAGAGGTGCTAAGCAGCTCTCCAGGTGATGAGTGAGATGGTGCATGAAATTTAATGTCAGAGAACTTTCCTGGTCAGCACGTTTTTTATTACTTCACACCCTCATAATAGATCAAATTAAAGTGAATCTCATGGGTAATCTGTTTTTTGGGTGTCATTGTCTCTCTTGTCACAGAACAAATTGGATTTTGTAATAATGGTCAGGTATATATTCAAAAAATCCAATATTTTTTAAATGAGATTGGCCGAATCTTCCTACACCTTTGGACACAGATGACTGTCTAAACTGATACAGAGGAGGAGTGAGTGAGGTACACATCACTTGTTTGACAGGAAAAGACAGTAGAAGTCTCTGAGCACAACTAAGCTGAAAGTGATGACGCCTCCAAAGCCAGAAATGTGATGTGGAATGTCTGAGGTGATGAGGGAGCGAGGTTTCTTAGAGCTTTGTAGGTGATGAGGAGAATTTTATACTGGATTCTGTGTTGGATAGGGGACCAGTGGAGGTTTTGGAGGAGTGTAGGGATGTAGACTCTGGTGCTGGAGTGAGTGAGTAGACTGGCAGCTTTGATTTTAATTCAATTCAATTTAAACAACTTTATTTATCCCTGTAGGGCAATTCACTTTTAGCCTGCCTGTCATATCAAACAAGACAACAACAACAATCAATCGAGCATTCAGAAACCCTGTCAATGACATCATATAAGCATTTGGGATAATATTTCTAACTTCAGCTTAATTACAACATTCACATTCATGACGGACCACATGTCCTGTAACAGTGTTGTTGCAAAATTAATGTCAATAAGATATGTTAGTTAAAAACTTTTTTTTAAGGAGAAGAAAACAAGGCAACAGCTACATGAAGAAATACTTAAATATATCTTTTTTGTGCACAATTGGAGTGATAGTTTTGTACCTTATATTTTCTCACTCAACTTGTGTTGATCATCAGCAGTGCGCCTTCCAGGCATTCAAGGCGGCTGATAACATTGCCATGCTGTCATTCAATGACAAAACAAGCCACTCAACCTGACGTCCTGTCCCCTGAACAGGAAGCATAATCAGATGAAATAGGGGTGCTCTCTCAAGTAGATGAAGTATGCTGTATTTTCACAGTTTCTTTTATTTGACTTTTTTTTTTCACGTCACACACCACCACCTTCTGGTCCCTGTCACCAGTGATAAATATATAATTCCCCTTGTTTTTATTAAGCTACATAATCAAAGTCTGCTACAGTGAAAGCGGTGGGAGCTAGTCTGGATGAATTTGCAGGGTTTTTGCCATATTGTCCTGCCAAGTGGATGTTTTCAACAAGGCATCCCTCCATAAGTGAAGACATTTCATGACTTAACAGACCTTTAGTTAAAGGTGGCGGATTTTCAAACTGGTGCACCCGAAACTTCTGTCAAGGGACTGAGGTCATCATCAAATGCCCCTAGATGTCCCCAGATTCAGGTTAAAAAATAAAGGTGACTTTAGGTGACAGTAGACTTGTTCATGTCTGCGATTGGTCATGAGCTGTTAACACTGCCTTTTTTATGTGAATGCGCTCACGGCTGGATTGGGAAACACTGGGTTAACTTACTGAGTTGATAACCAGCTTTGTGTAACTGCTTATCCTGATCCCGATTGTTAGGATTAGTGATAAGATAATGAAAAGATATCCTGGGTATGATGAACTCCATTTGTGGTACAGATCCTTGAGCACCATGCTGTGTACGCAAGTGCAATGCACTTCACTGCCTTTTTAATAAAGCTGTGTTTCTATACGTTGCTGCAGATTGAGTAACACCTCTGAAACACCCACATAATGAGACAAAAAGACACCTCAAAGCCTGTCGGACACTGTTTCAATTCAGACACAGTAGCAAACTGGTGCAAAGCGATTTTAGTCTCTCTTTTTCAAATGTGCCCCATATTTTAATTTGAGAGCAACAATATGATTGGCTCATAAAATGTTGTTGCAAATCCTATTTGGTTAACTGAAAGTGGACACCCATCTCAGCTGATTGAGAGAAACAGGAAGAAGAGGGAGAGAGAGATGTGAATGAATATCACATCTATAGGTCTTCCTGACTGAACTTACCCTGAGCTTACTTTAATGTGAGACTAAGTTACACTGCAGAGCTGCAATCATACGCACTATGATGAACTTCATCTTGACAACAGCTTTAATTATCTGCAGCATCAGTAAGTACTGCCAATACATTTCTCTCAGCTTTGTTGCTTCTAGAATTAAGACTTATTTTCTTCTGTATAATTTATTCAGAGGTGTTGTTTACCTTCCTATAACACGCACATCTCTTGTTGTCTCTGCTGTTTGTTTTCTGCTGTTTGTTTCAGGCTGGATCTCTGTCTCAGTTTCTGAGTCTCAGACTGTGGAGGTCCAGCCTGGTCAAGAAGTCACACTGTCGTGTACCAACATTTCCATAAATCCAACTATGACAACCTGGTTCAGAGTGGTCAACAGAACTGAGGCCAGCTGTGTCTCCATTATGACCCAGGCTAACGGTGATTCTAAATACTGTGATGGATTTCAAAATGGAACATTTGAAATGAGCTCCAACACCTCCACTGTCTTTCTCAAAATTAAGAAAGTAGATCTGTCTGACTCTGGGCTGTATTTGTGCGGGTTTTTTTATAGACGGACAGACACGTTTAAGTGCGATACATTTAAATGTTGAAGGTAAGATTATAAAATCCTGTGGTATCTGTTCTTCTGTTGTGTCTTTCTAAATTTGTAAAATTAATAACCGTACTAAAACATAGCTGTGGCTATTTAATCATTGTCATAACAAATATAATAAAAACATTTTAAAGTAAAAATCAAGAATAAATATATATATATATCTTCACTTTGTCAAAAAGGCAGTAATGAATCTCATGATGACGTTGACAGAAACTCTACAAGTAAGATTCTCTTTAAGATTTCTTTCTATTTGCAGATTCACTTCTGGTCGATTTTAAGATAAAACAGTACATCTAACTTAACAAGTCTCAATTTAATGTTAGCACTCAAGCCACTAAAGAGAAAATAGAGTCTAACTATATTTTCTTTCTTTTAGTAGCTAGTGATAGAATACCAAAGCTGATGAGTGTGATCCTGGGCGGTCTGACTGTTTTCCTCACAATGGTCATCACATGTCTGGTTGTTAAAGACAGGAACGTTCAGAAAGGTACATTTTTTAAGCTACTGCTTGTACCTTGTGTTTGGTTTCTTGTTTATTATTTTCTCTCCTCTAATGTTGTGTGAATATTTTGAAACAATACAAATGTTCATCTTGGGTCACCTGATTAGACGTATTGTGTCTGTTGTTCAGCTGGCAGTGAAAAACCAAATCCACAACAGCGTGAGGTGAATCAAGTTTTACTTAAATATTTAAATTTATTAAAGGTGTTTTTTTAGTTTTTCTCACAAACTCAACTAGCTGGCGTGTGCAACTGCGTGTTCTCTTTCCAGAATCTGGACTCAGATGACCTGAAAGATGCAACAATAAGAAACAGGAGGCCTGCATCAGAGAGAGAAGTGGAGACTCATGTTGTTTATGCTGCCAGCAGATAGAATAATGAAGTAAATCATATTCATCAATTATTGTTCTTTTGTGGGTTGGGGGGGGGTCATTTTCTTATTAAAAAAATTACAAATAATCAAATGTGTAATCTTTTAGTCTTATGAATCTCTCACTCTGTCTTTCTAACTCTAGACAGACTGTCCATATAGACAATAGGTAGATGGAGGTCTGCAGCAGTGGAGGAGTGAGAGAGGCATCACTTGTGTAACAGGAAGAGACAGCAGAGTGTGGTCTGAGCACAGCTGAGGTGAAAATCATGAGGTCACTTAAATTAAATCTGAATCTGAATAAAGTCGGACATGAAGCAGTGAACACTGGCTGACTTTCCTCTGTCAAGTGGAGAAAGTGATTTGAGTTTTTGGAAAGTGAATATTTAAACTGTGATGTCAATGTGTTACATGTCTGAATAAAACATATGTGTGATTGGTAGATGTATTTATGAATATAAATATTTATGACACCCTCACACCCATGTTGTTGCGCTTTGCAATGTGGGGAAAACAACTCTTTCTATAAGGGTGATCTCTGTATCTGTGTCTTCACACCTCTGACAGATTCACTCGCTCTTTTATCTTCACATAGTGTTAAATCTGCTCAAGCAGAGTGACACTTTTACAGCCTCACTTGAAGCCATTCACTCCTCAGGCTGGACAGTGGTTGGAACAGGCAGATTTTTGTGAAAGACAGTGATTGTGCTTTCTGTGTACTTGGTGTTCTTTATGGTATAAATGCGCTTAAAGGACAAATAACAGCACTGAGAGATGACAGCATTGTGGGGGGGGGGGCAACTCCACAGTGATGACATGTCCCAGCAAAATCTGACTTAAAGTGATGACAGAGACTTTGTTCCAGGTGAGCAGGACCTGAAATGGACAATTCAGGCTGAGACATGAGTTTAAGAAGCTGTGGATTTGGGGCCTTCAGAACTGCAGAGGAGATTTGACCAGGACAGCCTGCTCACAACGGCAAGAAGAGAGACCATGGTGACTGATGCAGCAAAGGGCCACACAGAGGAACCGAACCTACAGCCAAGATGTGTCTGATGCTGTTTTGATACAAACAATTGATTGAGCCGCACTGGATGTGATGAACTGGAGGTGAATGGGGTGGAGGAGGGTCACAATGATACTGCACTGAAGTGACAGCTGATAGCGAGCAGAGAGAACAGGGCCGAGTTCAGCCCAGACAAAATGTAGCAAAACGTTTGTTTTAATGGAAAAGGTGGTGTCTGGAACACTCGTTGTGCAGGCAGGCACGCTGTAGTTTTCTGATTTTTTAACATGGCTGTGTTTAAAACGTTTGGAGATTGAACTCACCTCATATTTAAGTTTGACAGCTGCAGAGTCGAACCATCCTATATGCTCACTACCCACATTGTGAAGGGCCCCGCATATTAAACTGGGCCCCCTCCGCTCAGTCTCGATGTCAAAGTTTAAAAAGAGTATAAATGTTTACAACTTTAACGTTAATACCATTGTTGATGTTGTGTTGTTTTAGTAACTTTACTGTTCACATCTCTTTACTGCAGTAAGCTGACTGTGTCGTTACAGGCCGATGACGTCATGAACAAATCGATTCAGCAACAAATTTAATAATCGATTTTTATTGACTAAATCAATTACTTGTTGCATCTCTAATTGTTATCTATAATTTACAGCAGCTAGTAGAGTAGATGCTGGATCATCAGCCAGTACTGGCACAGACCCAGGCCAGACCTCTTTAGCTAATCCCACAAACCCAGGTGAAATACAGGAAGCCTCAGCCAGTACGAACACAGCTAGAGACGTACAGCCAGCTTCAGATATACTGTAAGCAGCTCAGACTCTAATGGAACAGTTGCTGCTCCACCAAATGACCCAGCAGATTGGCCCCCAGTCCTAACAGACTGTATGTTCACTGAGTTAGTGCAGAGTCAAACCAGCACTGGATTTTTCTAGAGGTTTTCATTCAGGCTTATTACAGAGTCAGACTGTTTTAAAGGAAGGAGGATTGTAGTGAGAGCACTGTGGTGTCAGGTGTGACTGTGCAGCAATGGCAAATGACTCATGAGTCAGCTAGAAGGGCCCTGTAGCAGCATTTTGCTTAGGGCCCTAGGGAGGACAGGACCAGGGGAATCCAAATTAGTACCTGGGTCATCCCATCTTGCGTGTGCGTGTCCTCATCCGGTCAGTGACGTCACTAATCAAGAGGGGTGCCCTTTCCTGCGGGTCGGTTATAAAGGGGTGGAGCTTTGGTGCCCCCTTGCCTCCTTTTCTTCATGCAGTCAGGACGTATTAATAATAATGAGGGGCCTTTCATTGACCATTTATAGGAAACTATGGGCGTTTGAAGGGTTGGACATGGTGCTCCTTCACAAGTTGATTATAAAGTGAACTTGCTTACAAGTGTGCATATACACAGTTTTTTAAGTCTGAATATTTTTTGGCATACCCCATTTTTGACCTTTGGGTGCATGTTTACTTGGTGAGGTTTCTACGCACAGTTTTATAAATGAGACCCCTGCTCTGGACAGCTGAAATATGATGGGCTGATGAAAGATCGTGGCAAATTCTGGTTAGTTAACTGAGAGTGGATGCCTGTATCAGCTGATTAAGAGAAGCAGGAAGAAGCGAGAGACAGGCCAAGGCTGAATCCTAGGGTGCTTCTCAAGTCTCTTATTTGTCATTTCCTCGCTCCTCAAATCCTCACTTGAACCGCCATCTTGCAGGCAGGGAAATTGTGACCTATAATATTTTATGTGCAGATGTTTGTTAAACAAGTAACAGAGAATCATGCTGCTCTGCACTGACAACTGTGAGACGTTTTTAGTACCAACACAGTGCAGATGTGTGCAGACACAAACTCCATCAAAAGTCACATTTTATTTGCAAGTCACATCACTCGTCACCGATCATCACTGTGTTCCATTCTATCAATCCAACGATTTTTTTTAGCAGAGTAGCTTTCATTCATACTTTCATCTGCTGATTGTACTGGCGGAGCCACCGCCTGCTTTCATCAGATGCTTTGGTGCAGTTTATTGTTATCTATTTGGACTAAACACATGAATAGAAATGATGATAAATGATGGAAAACATGTTTCTTGCTGACAGAGTCTGTGACCCTCGCTTACTTTAATTGTCTCCATGATAAAAGTTGATGGGATAAATTTTAAAAAAGATCTTTCTAATAGGCTAAATAAAGTTGTGTGTGGGGCTTTTGTTGTTCAGACCTACAATGAACACAGATTTCAATAAGACAGATAAAACAACTTTGCGGCGATACACTTGAGTTAAATGTTGTCTGTCCTCATGTATCAGATCAGTCTGATCAGCTGCAGCGTCCAATCAGTATAACAGCTACCAAATAAGGGGACGTGTCGGTCAGTAAAAGACTTGCGCGGAGGATGCACTGGTGTGTCCTCGCTCATAGCTCCTCAGAGATCGCTCCTCGATCCTCGGAGCACAAATAAGAGCTTTGGGACGGCCCATGAGATGATGGAGCAGAACAACTTCTGGTTCAAGCAAGGAACGAGGAAACGACAAATAAGAGACTTGAGAACCCCCCCAATGTCACATGACATTAAAACCTCACAGAAGCAAGGTGGCTGCAGGCGCCCAGTCCGGCGGTCACAGTTGTGGCTGCACAAAGTTGGAACCACCTATTGGCTGGTCTCACAGCATTTAACAGCATCGGTCATTGAGATCAGTCATTGATCTCAGCTCACAGTGAGCTCCTGCAGGTAGAATGAGTCCGACTTGACAGCGCTGTTTTTATACCCCATCCCTGCAGTCACCTGCAGCTCACGTTAGACTATCAAATCAGCAAAAGTCAGCCGCAGTCATCTCGAATGGACCTAAATGCTACTTAATATTACGGCCTAGTGGTCAAAGTCTGCCATCACATGTAAGCCACTTAGAATCTGCCTCATATTTTACTTTAACTTGACCAATGTTAGTATCAAAAAACAACAACAAAGAACATTCTATCACTATAACTATATCAAACCTAAGTGGGAAATCGCATATGAATAGATTTACCACCCGGATGGATAAGCATTACCTTTCCTGACATCTCTCAGCCGTCTGCTATAGTCTGTTTTTTGGTCAAGATTAACGATTAACGAGGTTATGTGAATCTTATTTTGTATAAGAAGATTAGATGCGACCTTCTAACATAAAGGTCTTGATGTGTCTGATGTACATGTCTTTGGTTTGAACTAACTGTTTGAACTAACTTTGTCTCGTATCTCTTGAAGTCATTTGGTGTTACACTCTTAAAGCTTGTATGTGGTCAGTTGACCAACTGGATAACATGATAGAGAGCCCGCCTCTTAAGTTGACAGCACCCTTCCTGGAGCACGGTTTAACTACAGACACTGCAGAGCTGCAATCATACGCACTATGATGAACTTCATCTTGACAACAGCTTTAATTATCTGCAGCATCAGTAAGTACTGCCAATACATTTCTCTCAGCTT
Organism: Lepomis macrochirus; assembly: GCA_024633595.2. Classification (NCBI taxonomy): domain Eukaryota; kingdom Metazoa; phylum Chordata; class Actinopteri; order Centrarchiformes; family Centrarchidae; genus Lepomis; species Lepomis macrochirus. The sequence goes on along the minus strand of JALXJV020000002.1, from coordinate 6,130,393 downwards.
TGTTGCTTCTAGAATTAAGACTTATTTTCTTCTGTATAATTTATTCAGAGGTGTTGTTTACCTTCCTATAACACGCACATCTCTTGTTGTCTCTGCTGTTTGTTTCAGGCTGGATCTCTGTCTCAGTTTCTGAGTCTCAGACTGTGGAGGTCCAGCCTGGTCAAGAAGTCACACTGCAGTGTAACAACATTTCCATAAATCCAACTATGACAACCTGGTTCAGAGTGGTCAACAGAACTGAGGCCACCTGTGTCTCCATTATGACCCAGGCTAACGGTGATTCTAAATACTGTGATGGATTTAAAAATGGAACATTTGAAATGAGCTCCAACACCTCCACTGTCTTTCTCAAAATTAAGACAGTAGATCTTTCTGACTCTGGGCTGTATTTGTGCGGATTTTTTATAGACGGACAAACACGTTTAAGTGCGATACATTTAAATGTTGAAGGTAAGATTATAAAATCCTGTGGTATCTGTTCTTCTGTTGTGTCTTTCTATATTTGTAAAATTAATAACTGTCCTAAAAATATATGAGGGTATTTAATCATTGTCAAAACAAATTTAATGAAAACATTTTAAAGTAAAAAAATCATGAAAAAATGTATCTTCAATTTGTTAAAAGGCAGTGATGAATCTCATGATGACTTTGACAGAAACTCTACAAGTAAGATTCTCTTTAAGATTTCTTTGTTTGTGCAGATAGTTGTTTTTTAAAGACAGTATGGCTACGTCAACATTTGTCAATTTAGTGCATTTCTCTAGCAAGTGAATAGAAAATAGAGTCTAATTATATTATATTTCTTTTAGCAGAGTGTGATAGAATACCAAAGCTGGTGAATATGACCCTGGGCGGTCTGACTGTTTTCCTCATAATGGTCATCATCTGTCTGGTTGTTAAAAACTGGAACGTTCAGAAAGGTATAAAACTGTTGGTATCTTCTGTTTGCTTCATTGTTTCTTTCCATCTCTAAAGCTGTGTCAACATGTTGGGAGAATTTAAATTTACATGTTTGTCACTTAATTCGATATATTCTTTGTCATTCAGCTCGCAGTGAAGAACAGAATCCACAACAGAATGCGGTGAATCCTTTGTTACAATTTACTTTGATTTGTTAAGTAATTTTAAATTGTCTTCCCATTTGTAGTTTTCCTCTAAATTTCAGCTTGGTAAGATAAGTGACTGTAAATATTCTCTTTAACAGAACCTGGGCTCTGATGACCTGAACTACGCAGCAGTGAATTTCAGTGCAAAAGCAAGAAAAAGAGAAGTGGAGCCCAATGTTGTGTATTCTGCTACTAGATAGACTGAGGAAACAAGAAATGCTGTTCAGGGTGTAACTTCGTCATGTTAATCTGCTGTTGTGCTTTTGTGTTGGTGATGGACAGCAGAACTTAGCATCACTAAAAAAATGCACAATCTTCTTACTTGTGCTAAGTTTTAACGCTTATCTCTCTTTAAAGACGTAATTAGAGAACATGCATACAGACATTATTCTAATGCTGACTCAATATACTGTGTGTCTAAACTGGTATGTGGAATCACTAGTTTTACATCCTGTTTTTAAATGAACACGTAAATCATGTGTGGTGAGAAAACTGTACTTTCTATGTCAGCCTAAAGAGAAGTCTCGACCACAGGAAGCCCGGCTTTCAGCTTTTTCTCCATTGTGTTTCTTTGACAACGTTTCCACAAAGAACCACAAAAGACACCAAATAAAAATATCACTCTTATATTCATTTGTTTTTATCTCACATTTGTTGCTGAAGACTTACTTGAGGATTCTTACTGTGCATTTAAACGATTTCCTCTTCACTCAACGCTCTGAAGCCGTTGGTCATGTACGGATAATCTCAATGCTGGAAACAGCGGTTTTGTATGTAAACGCACCGTCCCGAACACTCACTTCGCTTTTGGTCTGAAAGCACCATTAGGACCCATTAAGCTGGGAAATATTTCTCCTAGGAAAAACACTTTAGTACTTTAAAGGACAATTACAACTTCTAACATTCAGACAGGGTGAGGGAGTGCTGCAAAGTGACTGTGCTGTTCTCACAGCGAGCGAGGTAAAGAAGATGAAAAGAGTTTACCTTCTGAGACACAACAATGATCACCTCTAAACCTGCAATCAGAGAATGACCAGCTGTGGTGATGCTGACATTGCCCCCTCCAGGCAAGAAAACTTTGCACTCAGTGAATGTTATTTTGTTTGTGAAAGTTTTTTTCGCAGTTGTGAGCATTACACTCATCACTCATCAGTTTTTATTACAAGACAATAACAAAAGTATAAATTTAGTTTGTGGCTGTAAAACAAAATGTTAGCTGAGCTGCATTCCTTCCTCATCATCAGTCATCATGATGCAGAACGAACATAACAAAACCAACATTTAAAAAATGCGTTCACCTGTCCAACCTCCATCTTGAAATGATCTCCCAGAGTGGGGGAGACCACTGACCGAGGTGTGAAGTACTCAGTCTGACTGCTGTAAACATATAAATACTGAGTGACACTCGTGCGTAATGCCACATGGCTGCTCTCTGGCTCTGCAGAACACCAATGGAGGGATTAGAGAGTCTCCATTAAGATTTCCTGGGCCATGATGATTACTGCCTGATACTTCGATTTAGATTCCCTAGACTCATGCTCTTGGATCTGTGTGCTAAACTGGGTACAGCTAAGACAGACCCACCTAGCAGAACCGTGACATTCCACTACAAATACAAGTAGGTTAATATACCCACTGTTTCTGGCGGTCAGCTGTTAGCAGCAGGAGCCGACAGGTGTGTTTTCTTTCTTTTACATAATGTTTACCTTTCTACCTAAATCATTTGTTTAGAATAATATAATTCTGTTAAATTCTCTTTTATTTGTGAACAAGCTACATTTAAACAATCTGTGCTTTCTAACTTCCACCTCAAAGACACCTAGATTTCTGCAGTAGAAAACTCTTTTCCCGTCTTTTTAGACACGTCAGACCATGTTTTCTTTATTTCAGCCATTATAAATCTCTGAGCCAGCTGCATCGACTGTTATTGTGACACTCTGCCACTCATGTCATTTTGCGTTTGTTGCTGATCAAAGACTTAAAACCATCAAATAAGATATTTCTTCTCGCCTCCACTTCACTGATCAGCCCCTTGATCTTGCACTTAGTGAAATTTCTCTGTTTCACGTGTTTTGCAGCAGGATTGCCCACTATTATTTGGACCTTAGGAGGTGACGCTGGCATATTTCTGGTCATTTGCATATGGGAGGAGCAAAGGCAAAGTATGTGGCTCGTGCATGTGCGCTTAATTTCACGTTGATTGGTATGCATAAAGGAAAGGTGTGCAGGACGTGGTGTATGCTTGGTTTTATACATCTAGATATTTCTATGCACATGTACTTTTCAAATTCTGTGAGTACGCCATCTTTCAGTATGAAAGCTTGACAGTCTTTTATACATGAACCTCTGGTGAGGCTGAGGAAATGTACATACTGGCCTCCTCTTCAAAGTATTCTTTAAGATATTTAAGCTGTAAGTATCTTATTAATATTTTACTGGATTAAGCCACCCAGCTGATTTGAATGCATAGCAGTGAAGCCAAGTTTTGACCAATAAAATACTACTACAGGGCTACTTCCTGTTGGCACCAGCGGCTAGCCATGGTTTAATCATGTAGAGCAACAGCAGGAAACGCTGTAATTATGTTAGTGGCATAACTGCACCAATTAGTGTCTCATGGCTAAGTGACTCGGATCGTCACTGATTAATCAGCTCACTTACGAGGATCACCTGCCAAACGCCAACGCAGCATCACTGATGGCTGAATTGTTTGTTTTTTTTGATTGCAGAGAGCTTATAATCTAAGCAATACGGTTATATCGCTTATGTGCGATGGGGTGTCACAGCGGTTTGATGTCATTTTTGGGTCTACATGGATTCCTCCATGCTGGCTTTGGTTGGCTTTACTGTCCGATCTTTGGCTTACCCCGTTGGAATTTTGGTGCAGGATGGATTTTTCCAGAGGTGCCTGTCATTCCCTACCAGGACCAGAGAAAAGGGTTTCCCACATGTTTATACTACATTACCTTATCTACGTTATCTGCGGATTTCAGTGATCCAATCCAAACTTGATATGGAATAAAGATTACGGTTAAATTAAGGTCAAAGTTTATTATTTTATGCTTTATACAGCTTAAAATCTGAGGGAATCACTTCGGGTTATTAGTCAGATTTTATTTCTTCTCTCCAACTCAGTTGTTCAAGCTGTGTTCAACAAACCCAGGATATCTTTTCGTTATCTCACTTCACTTACCCTAACAATCACGATCGGGATGAGCATTACCACGAAGCTGGTTACCAACTCGGTAAGTCAACCCAGGGTTTCACAATCCAGCCGTGAGCTCGTTGACATAAAAGAGGCGGTGTTATATTTTATATTTAACAGCTCGGCTGTGTGTTGGCATTTCCACATTAAAAGACTTGGGCAGGGTTTGACTTATGCAGTGACAACCGGGGGGGTCAACTTGTGCCGTCTGTACATGATGATAAATTCATTACACCAGTTGATGGGTGTCCCATACCACACAACAACTTGTAGTCAGAGGTCACTATTCTACTGTAAAACTGCCAGAAAGTCAGACTCACAACAGCAGACCGTCATGCCGTATCATCACTTCCAGGCACTTCCTGGTTGCAACAACATGCATCAACATGGCGGCGCCCTATCGGCCAAACTCAAGGCTTCAAAACAGCAGTCCAACAAAGTGATGTGACGATGACTACGTCCATTTCTTATATACAGTCTATGGTTTAATCCATATTATATAGCACACTGTTTCACATGGACAATTATTACTGTACTGACTCTGATGACCTGAAAGAAGCACCATTGACTTTATATTCAACAACAAATAGAAGCAGGAGGCATCAGAGACAGAAGTGGAAGCTCATATTATTTATGCTGCCAGCAGGAAGAAACTGGAACTGCAGCTCTAACTGTTTTGTAATATTAATCTGATGCCACCTGCAGAAGGACACATATTGTGTGTTAAGATGCCTATAGTCATGTTCAGTTTGCATTTTCTTTCTTGTGTTTTTTCTGTCTCTCTCAGCTAAAATCTCTGCCTTTCTTATTTTGTCTGCCTCTGACCTTCATCAAATAGGAACAAGGACATGTTGATGTTTGATGAGGAGGAGCCACAAAGGACAGTGTTGGCAGACCATTTGACTCGTCCTGTGAGTAAGTTTGAGAGTCAGGGGGAGGGAGGAGTGAGGGAGGTGCACATCTCTTCACAGGAAAAGACAGCACAGTGTGGTCTGAGCTCATGAAAGGCACGAGGCTTTGTAGCAAAGTATAAAAAAAAACTGTGAAAACAAACCTACTTGGTTTTGAATAAATAAAATCAGCCTGTTTATTTGTACAGAGTGGAAAAAACATAAAGAAAATAAACAATGGAATAAAGCATCATTGTGCACTGACAAACATTGTCTGTGTGAGTGAAAAACCCACCATGTAGACTTCAGTCTTGACCAAAAATATGAAATGACTTGCAGTTTTTCACACAACAGAGGACCATCAATGTCTAAAGGCTCTTCTGAGACTTTTTAAAGTGGGTGTGGCCACCCTGCTAGGAGCAGTACATAACAGCATGAAATTTTACTTTGAGTGAATGTTGGCATATGGATGTGTTCATGTGAGCATGTACACTGAAGTTAGGGCACAAGGTTAACTACTTTACCAGATACCAGAATGCCTCCTCTCAGACTCTTCTGTCTGTCCACATGACACTAGGACCCATTTTCACCTTCTTCAAAGCCATGTTGTACACTGTGTGCATGTTGTGATGTTTTGTCCGGGATCTAAAAAAGTTTGATCCGACCAATTGTGGCAAAGGTTGTGTAGTCTGCTTTGGAGTTTAAAGGATTAAAGGATTACTACAGTTGACAGCATTACTTTCACTCTGAGAGAAATACAAATGTGTCTGCAGAAGAAGTGACTCCTCCTTTCATTTGTCAACAGGTGCATGCAACGGCAGCAATACATTTTTGCTCCAGCAAATATCCAGTGTCTTAAGTGTAGGATATCAGGTGGGAATAATTAGGAAGAATTTGATTAAAATCTAAATTTGGAAAGAAGATTCATATTAAGGCAAACATATTTTCTTGGTAATTTAGTTTTGATTCTCAAATGCCTATGTCTCTGCTGCTCTTTCTGCCGTATTGATGTTAGTCCTTGATCATAATCTAAAACAATAAACAAAAACATTGTAGTAGGCATATGATATAGACATCCCTTGTTTAAGAGAAAGCGCAATGTGGTGTGAGCACAACTGAGCTGCAGTTCATGAGGTATCTAAGGTCAAACCCTGGCCTGGCTGCGTTTGCATGGACATGTGGGAATATGCATGCAAACGCAGCCAGGCTTGGCTATAAAGGCCAGGGACCAAGATATTTTTGACTTGGTGCATTACAATTAACATAAATGACACAATAGAATGCTATTGAACAGAATGTGAGCCGTCTCGCCCAGTTGCCATCAGGAAAGCGACATGGGCCACTGGCTCCTCTCTCAGTGGCTTGACTAGCGAAGCAAAGACCCGGGCCCTCCTTCTGTCTCTCTCAAGCTTAACCAGGAGGGCAGTGTGGGGTGTTACCTTAGCATCGGAGAAGGTCCAGGTTTGTGGAGACTGGAGCGTGTTACACACCAAGCCGAAGATGGAGGGGGGTTCGTGGGGAGGAGAATGCTCTTCAGGAATGTATTTAATCAGTTGAACATTCACAGCATTTTCACAAGCACAAGCAGCACATGAAACATGACCTAAATAAAGAAAACAGCCTTAATTCCTATTTCCAGCCTATTAGTCCAAGGGTTCAGGTAGAACTGTGTGCGCACTGACACTTATTTATTTGTGTATTTGCGTAGTAGTTATGTTTTGTCTTTGTATCACGTATGCATGTTTTTGGACCTCCTTGTAAACGAGATGCTGGATCTCAAGGGGCTATAGACTAATAACTTAAATTTAAAATTCCACTTTTCTGCTTGTCCACTTTACTTTGCAGTTGCACTGGTCACCTTATGCCATATTGCCATTTGCATTTGTATCCAATTGCTACTGTTTACTGATGGTATTTACCTTTCTCATCCTTTGCATTTAATATAATCAGGTAAACTTATCTCAGTGCCTTGTGTTGTTATTTCACAGTTGGAATCCATCTTTTGACTTCAGCAAATGAATCTATGATCTGGCCCAATTCCAGACATCTAGATACCTTGACCACTCATAGGCAAATCTGATGGCTACCTATATTAGTGACCAGCCGCTGAGTAGCTGGTTACACTATGTTTTCAAAATTTCATCCAGGCTTACCTATAAGCTCACATTCCCATCAGTAGGAAATATCTAAATACTGTCAGGCATTAACATGTTAACTTTTATCTCAAACTGAGTATATTGGTGTTATTCAGTCAAAGACTCACTACATTTTCTGACACCTATCAGCTATCTGACGAGGGCATGTTATGTGAATCCTTTTTGTCCTCCTTCGTTCATTATTGTATGTTATGTACTTTGGTGTGAAGATGACAGATAAATCAACATTTATTGGAAAAATAACTTTGTCTTGTGCTCTGTGCGGCTAAATGTTTGCGTCAACACTCATATACCTGAAAGCATTTATGTGGTCAGTTTGAGCAACATGATGAGAAAGAAAAAACAGCCCGCCTCTTTGCATTGAGAACACCCTTCATGAGGCTCACTTCATTTACGGACATTGCAGAGCTTCAGTCATCCACACAATGATGAACTTTACCTTGATAACAGCTTTCTTCCTCTGCAGCCTCAGTAAGTACTGCCGTTTAATTATTCTTAATTTAAAACTTTTTTACTTATTACGCACCAGTTTTATTAAGAGATATTTTTTACTGTCATGTTACTTTATAACATGTAAGTCTTCTTGTCGTCTGCTCTTTGTTTCAGGCTGGATCTCTGTCTCAGTTTCTGAGTCTCAGACTGTGGAGGTCCAGTCTGGTGAAGACGTCACTCTGCTGTGCTCCAACATTTCCACATATGATGCTGTAACACTTTGGTTCAGACTTGTCCAGAGAACCAACATCAGCTGTATCTCTGTTATGATGAAGTCTGACCGCAATGCTTCATTCTGTGACGGATATCAAACTGGAAGATTTGAAATGAGCTCCAACATCTCTACTCTCTTTCTCAAAATCAAAAAAGTGGATTTATCTGACTCTGGACTGTATTTCTGTGGATTTTACGCAAAGGCACGTCCAAGTTTCAATGTAATATATTTAAACATTAAAGGTAAGACGATTGTAAAGTCTTTTCAAGTCTTTGGATTCCAATTATTCAGTTATGTGTTTTATTGCAGGTATTGCAAAAAATGTTTGATAATTGTCTAAAAACCACATCATGTGTGCAACATAATTGCATTAATAATTTTGGTGTAAATCTGCCAAATTTAAAATCAAACATGAATGTATCTTCATGTCATTAAAAGGCAGCGATGAGCCACATGATGACGTGGACAGCAAGTGTAAAAGTGAAATGTTTGAAGGTAAAACAGTTCAGTTAAATTCAGATTGGTTCATTTTCATTTTAGCCAGTTCTCAAGACTCTAAAGGGAAAATAGAGTCTAACTTAATGATCTTTCTCTTAGAAGAGCCTAACGGAATAGCAACGCTGATGAGTGTGATCCTGGGCGGTTTGACTGTTTTCCTTGTGATAGTCATCATCGGTCTGGTTGTTAAAAACAGAAAACTTCAGACAGGTACTTCTTCAGAACTTCTGTGTCTATCTTATATTTGGTTTAGTTGCTAGTGCCAAAGACAAGGTAAAATAAACTGACCAGATATTTTGTTTCTGCCACTCAGCTGATAAAGAACAGAATCCAGAGCAAAGAAAGGTCAGTCCAATTTTAACACTTATAAGTATTGTAAGTATTGTGTGACATAAAACAGCTGTATTACACCATATTGCATTGGTTTAAATTAGCTTGTCCCTGATATGCTGGCATAGTTGTGTCTTATAGACCGTATTTGTATTGCATATCTATACGGGCTGATAAGTAACAAGCATTTTAAGTCCAGAAAAGCCAAAATTATGTTGAAGTTACTTTAGAAACTGCGTCACCTTTTTAAGGTTTGTCCATTACAGAGAAACAAGTTTGTTTTTTCAACGGTGAAACGTCCTGCTCAGTAAATAACTTTGTAACAACCATATAAAGAACACATTTTACAGAATCTGGTCAGAAATATCAATAAATTGCTTCAAAAATTCAGTATTTGTCAGGCAACACTGTGGGAGTTAAAATCATCATGTCAAGTCACCAGATTAAGACGTAAAATACTCTTTTCACAGAACGTGGCCTCTGATGAGCTGAACTATGCAGCAGTGACATTTCGACCAAAAGGAAAAAGAAGAGATCTGGAGCCGAATGTTATTTATGCTGCCACCAGATAGACTCAGGAGACATCTGAAACTGATGCTGTATCTTATTAAAATGCTTTGGGGCTTTTTTGGGGCTTGATGGTGAGAGCAATGACCTCTCTTGCCAAAACATTTAATTTTGCAATAAAGATCCAGTGTTTATGGACTTGCAAGTGTTTTCCTACTGCAGAGCTAGATTCTTAGCATTTCCTTCAGTGTATACAGCAAAAACATATGACCGGTGTTTGATGTCAGGATGAGCTACGAAGGACACTTGTTAGTGTCCCAATTGACTATACTGAATGTTTGATGAAGGTCTGCAGCAGTGAAGCAGTGAGTGAGATACACATCACTTGTTTGACAGTAACAGACAGGACAGTGTGATCTGAGCACAACAGAGGTTAAAATCATGTGGCCTGTTCGATCAAAGGTTTCTAAAAATAAAATCTTAAAATAAAAAGTTAATACTGGCTGAGAAAACTAAAAGCTAAAACCCTCTAAGGCTGCATGGATGTTTTGGAAAACCACGCAGTACATCCATGTCCAAACTAATTATTTTAACTGTGATAACATAGCATGTGTGGACCCAAAACGCAAACACTGAGGCAGAGCAGGTCGAAGAAAAAGGACTTTATGTTTAAATCAACAGACTTGCAGTCAGACACAAGGCAGACACTGAATATCTTAAATACAAATACAGTTTACAAAAGCAAAGTCAATATTTAAACTCAATAATGGACCAATGGATTGTGGATGGGTGGACAGACAGACATCCGGGCAGGTAGGTAGGTACCCTGAAGGGAAATTGCAGTGTTACAGTTCACATAAATAAAATTAAAACAAAGTTACGAAACACATACAACTTCCACAAAGCCAGATGTTTGGCATAGAGATAAAAAATAAAATACAATATAGAGTATATATTTATTCCATTACTATACTACTATACTTAAATAGTGTTAAATTCTATGCAAATGAGTATAGAATGTGCATTGTACATGACAGTCAGAAGAAATAAGTTTCCTCTCCCTGCCCAGAGGGGAGTCAGATGCAGTTCTTGTAGAGGGGCCCAGCTGATGATGATGTTTTTTTACAGTGATTATTGTTTGCATGTCTAAAATAAAATGCTGAATGTTTGATTTAAGAATACCATCTGCTAAGATTTTTTTCGTGAATACATACTGTATGACCAGCACATGCTTGCCGCTTTGGTGAGGTATCTGAAATGTAAACCCCAAACTCACACCACCACTTTACCTTCATGTCACACCAGCTTCTTCTAGACTCTCGTGGAAAAGATACTCTTGTGCAGCTTTACTAAATAGTAATACAGTAATTAGCCTGCTGATGAATATTTACAGTATTAATTGTAATTGAAACACAGACCTTTACAGACTCCACCCGCACTAAAGAAAAATAATGAAACAAAATGTTAAATGATGCAAGTCAACTGTCTGTAGACAAAAATACAGTTGAATGGTCCTCACTTGCAAAAGGGGAGATTATTTATATTTAAGTGCACTAAAAACAAAGGATGGAACACCTATAATCAAATATTAATGTTTCATTCATGGGATGATTTAGGATTGCAGTTGTCTCTATGTTGTTTCTCCCTGGGCCTGTTTGGAAGCACTTTTTTTGCACAACTGTGTGTCATGAACAACTAATTAATGTGTTTCAACATTAACAGCAGTACGACCTTAATTTCAGCTTCTTAGTGTTTTTCAGTCAGTCCAGACACTTTCTTTATTAGCTGTGCATAATCCATCCTAAAAACACACTTATTTGTAGCAGTAGTACACATGAAAAGGTTTTTATGTGAATTCACTCCATCGCTGAAATCACTGTTTTTCTCTTGTAATATATTTAACTATAACTAACTAATAACATTAATATTATTATTATTATTATTATTATTATTATTATTATTATTATATAAAGCATGTAATATTGACTTGACTCCTGAATCCTGACTGTCTCAGGATTTGGGAGAAGAAGATTAGACTTTACTGCTTTTATTAGATGCAAATCTTTTATATGTTCTTGAACATTTTTTTGGAACATGACCAAGACAATATTTTAAGAAATAAACTGAAAGATGTACTATCTCTCACTCCGTGACATACATTTTTACTTCATGAAACATGTATGTGGTCAGTTTTGGGTGCAAAAAAAAAAGAAGAAAAGGAAACAGCCCGCCTCTTTATATTGAGAGCAGCCTTCCTGGTCAGAGTTGAGTTACGGACTTTGCAGAGCTTCAGTCATACACACAAAGATGAACTTCACTTTGATAACAGCTTTAATTCTCTGCAGCCTCAGTAAGTACTGGCAATGAATACCTGCAGAACTGTGGTTTAGAGATGTGACATGTGCCATCAGCTCTAACTAGTATGTATTGTCAGTTGTAGATCTCGTGCTGTATTTGATGCTCTGTTGATGCTTGTGTGTTGTTCCTCAAATGTAAGTTGTTTTGGATAAAAGCTAATAAGTAAATGTAAATGTAACTAAAATTATTTAGTTATTATTAAATGTATTATAAGGTATTCTTTCTCTTAATGTTCATTTTAAGAAAGGTTTGTCTCTGCTGTTTGTTTCAGGCTGGATCTCTGTCTCAGTTTCTGAGACTCAGACTTTGGAAGTCCAGCCTGGTGAAGAGGTCACACTGCTGTGCTCTAAGACGGCCCCATCTGACTCTTTGACATTATGGTTCAGAGTGATCAACAGAACCCAGGCCAGCTGTGTCTCCACTATGAGCAGCTCTACCAGTGCTCCTTTATACTGTGATGGATTTAAAAGTGAAAAATTTAACATGAGCTCCAACTCCTCCACTGTCTCTCTCCACATTAAGACATTGGACTTTTCTGACTCTGGGCTGTATTTCTGTGGATTTTACATAGAGGGACGGGCCAATTTCAGAGTGATACATTTAAATGTTGAAGGTAAGATTATTATAAAATCCTGTTCTTCTGTTTTGTCTTTTTTATATCTGCAATTTTAATAATTGCCCTAAAAGAACATATGTGTCTACTTAATCATTATCAAAACAAGAGACAGATAAACATTTTTGAAATTTTGTTACAAGGCAGTGATGAATCTCATGATGACGTTGACAGAAAATCTAAAAGTAAGATTCTCTTTAAGATTTCTTATTTTTGATTTGTACAGATTCACTACTAGTCATTTCTAAGATTAAATCAGTATGGCTGACTTTAACTTTTGTCAATGTAATATTAGCACTTCTAGTTAAAAGGAAACAGTCTAATTATATATATATATATATTTTATTAATGGAGTCAATAACCAAGCTAATGAGTGTGATCCTGGGCGGTCTGACTGTTTTCCTTGTAATGGTCAACATTGGGCTGGTTGTTAAAAACAGGAAACTTCAGAAAGGTATTTTTTAAGAGCTACTGTCTCTTTCTCTCCCTTCCCACTAAGTCTAAAGTTGTGTGTATATGTTGAAACAATACAAATGTTCATCTTGATCACCTGATTACACGTATTGTGTCTGTCATTTAGCTGCCAGAGAAAAACAGATTCCACAACAGTGTGAGGTGAATCAAGGTCCACTATTATCTGTTTTAATAAATTAAAGGTGGTTCAGTCATGCTAAATTAGTTAGTTTTTTTATTCACAAACTCAGCTATTTGACATGTGTAACTGTGTGTCCTCTTCACAGAATCTGGACTCTGATGACCTGAAAGATGCAGCACTGAGTTTGTATTCAACAACAATAAGAAACAGGAGGCCTGCATCAGAGAGAGAAGTGGAGACTCATGTTGTTTATGCTGCCAGCAGGTAGATTCAGACTGGAACTGATGCTTTCCCACTGTATTGTATTAGATAAGATTACATACAGTGTAATTCCTCTTCAACTATGTTTAACGTACATATATAGGCACTAAGAACAAGATATGACGTTTTAAAATAAGGGTGCAATTATACTACTGTTCTATAAATTATGTATACCTATTCTATTTTAGAGGGTGTGTTTGATCTACTGAGCAATAATCTGGAGATCTGGGAGGAACTGTATACTGTAGTTATTACAGTATTTTACTAGTTTGATATTCTATTACTATTACAGGATACAGTATGACCATCAAACTAAGGAAGAATCATGATGCTTCAGTGATGACTTCTGCAAAGTCACCATATTAGCAACAAACTACATTGTTCCTTCATAATTTGGTACCTTAACCTTCCCATTGTGTTCAAATAAGGTTTACACTGTTTGCACAGGCCTACTTAGCCAAAATTGTGTTTGGTTTTTCATGTGGCCACATAATCTGAGTTAGGTATATCTACGTAAAGAGCTCTGCTCCATCATGTGGTGTGACTCTCGTTCAAGTCCCACTAACAGTGCTTTAGAAAACAGCCTGTGCATCCTGTAGTTAACTCTGTAACTTACAAGGGAAGAACTTCATTTGTCTGTCTTACTGTGGAACTACAGACAATATGAGAACAGTTCGTAAGTATTTTACTATGAATTTTAGTATTTATTTCTTGGGACAAAATGGGGCTATACTCAGAGCTGAAAAGGTTATGCTTGCACACCTTGAGGAGCTGTAATGCTGGTCGAACACAACGTCCAGGGAGAAGAATTTGATCAACTTTGGTTAACACAAAACACAAGTGAGTAAAATCTAGGGTGGGTGAATCATGTACAGTGATGGCAGGCGAAGCCACCAGGCCATAAATTGCAAAGTGTCCTGTTATGAAGTGTGATGGTGAGGTGAAATGACAGCTGAGATGGTCTTCAGAAGTCGATAGTATCCATGATGATGCATTGTCCCTGATTTTGTTCCAAAGTGAACACACACGTAGCTGTAGTTGTTTAAAGGAATCCAAAATGATAAAGGAACAATGCACGTTGCCTGTTTGTTGGTAATAAGGCCATTTGGATATAAAATAAAATCATATGTAGAAAGTGATGCAGAAATCATCACACTATCTTCCCTGAAACATCCAGATTTAATGATCAGTAGTTTTATGGTCAAACTGTACCCTGTAATAATAGAATAGGTAGCCTAAAGTTAGAAAAATAACTACAGACTAAGTTCTGAAGATCCTGGATTGTTGGAGGTCTGCAGCAGAGGAGGAGTGAGTGAGATACACATGACATGTCTGACAGGAAGAGACAGTCTGAGCACAGCGGAGGTGAGAATCACGAGGCCTGTTAGATCAGTGCGCTGCAAGAACAAAGTCTGAAATACTGGCTTTCCTCTGTCAAGTAGACAAAGTGATCTTGTTCTACATTTGTATAGATGTTTTGGAAACTGGATATTTTATCTGTGATGTCAATGTGTCAATATGAATAAAACATACAGTATATTTTTAAATGATCGGTAGTTGTACATCTGAATATAAACATTTATGACACCCACACACCCATATTGTTGCACTTTGCAGCTTGGTGATAAACAACGCTTTCTATGTAAAGGATATGTCTGTATCTGCAGCTTCACACCTCTAACAGACTCAGACGCTATTTTCCACACACAGTGTTTAAACATCTACGGAACTCGAAACTGTGAAAAGATGCTTAAAGCAGAGTGACACTCGTACAGCCTCACATGAAATGTGCTCAGCCCTTTCTATGCAGCTGCCTGCATGCTAGCTGTGACCATTTATAGTTGGTCTGGTCAGCTAAAGGATGGCTGAAAAGCTGGCCATCACAGAGAGGGAGGAGACGCCAAATGGTTTAAGTATGGGGATAAAGGAGCACATTTTCAGACAATCTCTCCAAGAAGACATTCACAGTGCTGCTCTTAGTTGTTCCGTGACCGAAATAAATACATAGAATGAAAAAAATTGTGAAGCTGTGGTAGTTCTGAGTAATAGGAGGTACTTCCCTCTGACAGAATGTAGCATACAGGCAGAGGGTACTGAGTACACAGGTCTTTAGTTTCAATATTATGCATCTCCTGCTGGTGAAAAAAGTCACACTGCTCTGCTCCACCTCTACTGGTTTTCCCTCCCACATACTCGGCTCTTTTGCCATTTTGAAACAGCTCCTGTTTCAAAATGGCAATGCATGTTATCTTTAGTACTAAATTGGGCAAAGTTTCCAAGCAAATTCCTTCCTGCAGTTTGACAGTTTCTTTTTCACACGTAGCTATCAAGTATGTCTACAAAGTCATTTTACATACAGCAGAAACACTCACACACCAGAGGATCACGGAGAACATGCTTCCGTATGACAACAACCAAGCGAATCCTAGCTGAGCTAGCGCTGCAGGAAAGTTCCACAGAAAACAACATGGAAAAACAGTTTCCGGCCACTAACTTAACACTCTACTTTTTTAGTTGCCTTTAAATGACACTTAATGTAGAATTTCTCATGACTGTCCCTCATTTGTCCAACATCTCCCCAGTATGTGGGAGTAGCCACATTTCAACTCGAGAACAAGCCAGTTTAACTGGCTACTAACATTGTACAAATTAAAAACTAACTAACATGGCAAAATGACAGTTTTCAAGTCTGAAATCAGATCATGAACTGCTGATATTGATTAGTTATTGAGCTAGAACCGTTACCGGGACTTCATCAAGAAAGCAGTAGAGAAAGCATCAGTTTCATTGTGTAAAAGCAGGTGTAATCACTTAGGGTAATTTATCAGATTGTATTTATTCTCGCCAAACCAGCTGTGTAAACTGTGTTACTGTAAATGCTTTTATTATTAGAATCTGGACTCCAGGTAGGAGGTCTGCATCAGGCAGAAGAGGAAGCTCATGTTATTTATGCTGCCAGCAGGAAAAAAACTGAAAGTAAACAGATTTATTATATTAACCTGCTGCCACCCGGCAGAAGGACACGGTTGTTGTTTTTTTCAATGTTCAGTTTGCATTTTCTTTCTTGTGTTTTTTCTCTCTCTCTCTCTTTCTAATCTTGTCTTCCACTGATCTCCATCTAAGAAAACAGTTGACGTCAGAGGGAGGGAGGAGTGAGTGAGGTCCACATCGTTTCACAGGAAAAGACATCACAGTGTGGTCTGAGCACAACTGACATGAAGGTCACGAGGCCTTTAAGCTCAAAGCTTGTAGCAAAGTATAAAAAGAAACTGTGAAAAACGACCTTCTTGCTTTTGACTAAATATCAGCCTCTTTATTTGTACAGACTACAAAAAAAGTTGTGGAGAAAACAAACACTGATGGAACACCCTAGCACCCTTGGGTGACAAACATAGTCGAGTGAAAAATAACCCCTCCACCAGGAAGCCTTGACCACAAACATCAAATGACTTACTGATCTCACAGACCACGAGTAATGTTATTTTTTAAAAAAGATGTCAATGTCTTACACAAACCTCTTCACCTTAACACACATCCACATTACTCAGCCACAGCGTGACTGCTGAAACAGTAGCTGGTTTCTCGAACATAACAGTGACTGTTTTTCTCTTCTGGTAACCTTGTGTATGTTCATGTAATAGTGTGGAATGGATGGTGCGTATAACAGCAGCAATACACTCTTGCTTCAGCAAATATCCATTATGATAAGCATAGGGTATCTAGCAGGAGCTTATCTGCTCCTGCTAGATACCCTATGCTCCTGCTGGTTGTTGGAGGAGGAGCCAGCAAAGGACACCAGATGACTGTCAAATGTCCTTATAGGGAGATTTTGAAAGCAGGGAGGAGTGAGTGATGCATCAGTTGTTTGAGAGAAAGTACAGTGTGGTGTGAGCACAAGTGAGCTTAAGGTCACAACGCGTCTGAAGTAAAACCTTTGTCAAATAAATCTAATGCAAAAGCAGAGACTACTGTAAGGTTGTGATGAGCCTCTATGTTAGGGAGAGTTCATCCCTTGATTAGGATAAAACATTCAGAATGTAGAAAATGATTCCACAAGAAGGTTTTCTCTGACTGGATATACTGACTTTTATTTTATAATTGTTTGACATAGTAAATGTGTACATGCCAAACACACCATTTCCACTGTGGTGAAACCACTATGTGTATCAGCCGAAATGAAAGCCACAGGAGAACTGGCCTTCAGCTCTCTGCAATGAAACCACACAAAAAACAAAACCTGTACTACCTTTGCACAAAATATTTACCAACACTTCTCTTCAAGTGGAAATATGGTTTTGTTGTATATGTAGGAAAGCAATTTGTTAGAATCCCATCGTTAGTAAATCTATCTCTTCTCAGACCCTCACCAGACTTTACAGACCACACTGTTCACACTCATTTCACTCTTTGCACATCTGCACCACAAACATGTTTGTGTAAAGGTTCGTGCAGACGACACAACTTTGTCTTGTGAGAGGAGTCTTGAAGTCGTTGTACTGTTCACACTATGTGACTGATCAGAGACAGGGTTCACACGCTGCACGGGCTGACAGCACCTCTGCTACACTGCTTTGTAGTGACGAGGTATTCAGTAGCAGTCTAATAATGACTTGTGATCAGATATGAAATGAAATACTGTGTTTTGTATGTTCCACATATGAAATGGTTTTCAAGCTTAATATGGCTGCACAGGCAGATGACATCTAGTGCTGCTGGAATGTAAACTAGTGAATTAGTGAGTGAAAACAGTATTGCTGTTGGGAGCAGAGGGTGACATGACATTAAATGTAGTCCAACTTGTGTTTTATTTTTTAACCACAAGCAAAACTGAATTTTGAAGCTACTACTATTGTGTTAGGGCATTGTTGTCTGTTTGTTGCATTATCATCTGGAAACTAAATCTCTCTGCTGTTTGTATCAGGCTGGATCTCTGTGTCAGTTTCTGAGTCTCAGACTGTGGAGGTCCAGTCTGGTGAAGAGATTACACTGCTGTGCTCCAACTTTTTAAGTGCTCCCACTCAGATAATCTAGTTTGGGGTGGTCAACAAGACCTAAAAGTGACCTGAAAGTGGCAAATTTTAAATGACATCCAACGTTTCCGCTGTCTTTCTCTAAATAAAGCGTGTGGATTTGTCTGACTCTGGGTTGTATTTCTGTGGATTTTACATGAACAGATACTCAGTACTTGTCAGAGCAACATACTTTACAGCATCCTTACCTTGAACCTTTAAGTGTCATTTAGCTTCTAACACAAAGAAAACATGTTTTATGTCAACATGGTCATAGTATGGACGGTAGGCTGTTCTTTCCTCACACACTATAAACATATCCTCTACGCTGCAATTCAAACATTCAACATTTATATTATAATTCGTATACCAGTATGGTTCTAAACTTTCTTTGCACTGAAAGGCGTTGGATTGTCAAGGTGATAAACTGGTCAAGAGCATGGTTTAAACAGATACGTAAGATTTATTATTATGCAGATTGGAATTTGTCAACTGAATAAGGTCATTTATCCACAGCATTATTAGCCAGATCTGAAGCCAGTAATGGATAAAATTAATTCCTCAAAAATAAGCACAAACAACGCAGTGTGTTCATTGTTCAACAGAAAAGTCTACTTTAATCGTCTTTCCTGTAGAGCCTGGTGAAATAACAAGCCTGATGTCTGTGATCCTGAGCTGTGTGACTCTTGTTCTCACTAAGGTCATCATTGGCCTTGTTGTCAAAATGAGGCAACTTCAGACAGGTAATGTTTGAGGGCGGTGCTCTGATATGTTTATGTTGCTTTTGCACATGATTTTGTCAATATTACGCTTAAATCAAAAACTTCCTGCTTTGTAACAGACATGAATTAAGAGCATTTTTTATAAATAAACAGCACGCAATCATAATAAGTGAATCCATTTTTTAAGATGTATTTTCATATGTTCTATAGTTTACAAGTTACTTAGATGAAGAGACAGGGAGAAAAGCGCTCCGCGAGAAAACGGCAGGTGCTCTATTGAAACAAACCATGGCAACAGCTTCTGTGCGCAACACAGCTGTAGCCTATTTAATTCCATTAAAATTACACGAAACTTTACCTGATAGGCCTCCATCTAGTTTTGCAGGGATGCTCTGCCATGCGAATGCCCTCTGTGTCACGCTGTGGGCGTGGCTGATCTGGTTAGTTTCATTGTTCTGGTGTTTAGTCTGTTTTGGTTCCTTGTCTTAGTTCCCAGTCCTGTTTTCCAGTTGGTCCCATCTCTGTTCGTACTCCGTCCTGTTAGTCAGTTGTCATGTTTCTGGTCTTGTGTTCTGTTAGTTCTGTGTCTGTGTTTTCTCTTGGTCTGTTACAGTCTGTGTGTCTGGTTATGGGGTTATTATCTGTCTGCCGGTGTCTCTATTAGTTTGTCGTGTGTGTACTCCTTTGATCTGTTTAATGTCAGTAACTTGTGTTCTGGCTGTCTCTCTCTTTTCCCTTGCTCTCTGCCTGCCTGTGCCCTCTCGTTAGTCTCATGTCTGTCACCTGTGTTGCTCCCGCCCTGCTCGTTAGTCCCTGGTGTTAAATGTTTGGTGTTTCCCTCAGTCTTTGTCCGGTCATTGTTGCATTTGTATGCACTGTCTTGTGTTGCTCCGTGCCTGCCTTGTCTCTGCTCTGTCTCGTCTCTGCCCTGGATCCGCCACTATTTGTAAATCTGTGTTTTGGATCTTGTTTTGGAATTACTTTGTTTTGGACTTTTCCAGCCACTCTGCCGTAAGTGTGCTCGCCTTTTGTTTTTGCTTTAATAAACCGTGAACTATACCTGCTCCACTCCGTGTCCTGCTTTGGGTCCTACTCCCTGCACACCTCTCCACTACAACCCTGACACTCTGGTTGGTGTTTTGATAACTATTTAGTAAACAGTAATAGATTTCTGGAAACTCACAAACAGCAAGGATCGGTTTCTCTTAAGGCCTTTTTTTACGTGCCTCGTAATTCATTTTCATTGAGAGGCAAGCGTGTAGGAAGGGAGGCGCAGGCATAACGACAGGCCAAAGTTGAATTGACTAGAACGCACAGCACAAAAAAGAAGACGGATGAGAGACTGATCCTTGCCGTCTTGCTTGCTACTAGGAGCTAGGAGCGATCTGAGGAGTTATGAGCGAGGATACACCAGTGCATCCTTCGCAGAAATCTTTTACTGACTGACACGCCCCCTTATTGGATAGCCTTTATTGATTGGACGCTGCAGCTGATTGGACTGATCTGATACAACTTAACTGGAGTTTCATACCAAGTGAAGACAGACAACAGATTAAATGTGTGTTACCGTCAAATTTTATATTTTATCCAATAGGCCTATCTATACTTTGAGAAAGTGTTGGTAGCCTATTTGATGCCCTGGGATGAGATTGGGCTCAGTATAAACACAGAATGCAGGGTGTTCTTCATGTGCAGGTGTTTGTTAAACAGGTGACAGTTACTGCTGCTCAGTGATAACTGTGAGACTTCATTAGTATCATCACAGTGCACATGTGTGCAGACACAAACTCCATCAAAAGTCTCTCAAAAGCTGTTAAAGCCGACTAACATCAGCTGATCCAACTGTGATCAGCTGCCACCATCATCAGAAATAGATGTCACTTTGGAGGAAAGTACGTCTCATTTCTATAAAAACATGTCTCCTTGTTTCTTCTCTCCCCTGCATGGTTTCCTTGCAACTCTCCATGCATCCAAGGTGGGCTGGACTGAAGTGTAATTTATACTTCTGCGTCGAATCGACGGCATAGCCTCTACGTAGCCCCCTACCACAGGCTCATGACTCTTTAGACTTAGACATACAGTAAACACATGACACCATTTAATAAGATTTAGTACTGCAATGTAGTGGCAGCACTGAGCACAGAGGTGCTGAGTAGCACTCCAGCTGGTGAGTGAGGAAGGAATCTAGCGCAACCTTTGATTTAACATGTTTTCTATAAACTTTAATATCAGATATTTCTCAGTCAGTGGAGATTGTGTTTTTTCTTACTTTACACCCACCTAATAGCTCATGGAGAATCTGATGTTTTGGGTGTTGCTGTCTCCCCATCACAGAACAAGTGTGATTTTGTAATAATGTTTTGGTATTTATGCAGAAATTTCAAGATTTTATTAATGAAATTATTAGTAACTCTTGGCCAAATCTTGCTACACCTTGTCCTTTGGATGCAGATGACTGTCTACACTGACACAGAGGAGGAGTGAGTGAGGAACAGGTCACTTGTTTGACAGGAAGAGACAGCGGTGGTGTCTGAACAGAACTGAGGTGAAAATGCTGATGCTTCCAAAGCCTGAAATTTGTAAATCTATCAGGACAATGTAAACATTAACATGGCCTTGGTCCTAAAAATAAGAATAATAAAATCTTTATCTATATTTGTACAGATGTTTTGGAAACACAAAGTGTAAAACATTAACCAGTGCAAACAGGCAAAAAATAGCAACAGGAAGACTGGTTTTCAGCCATAACCACACACCTCAAAGACCTAACTGGTTTGAATGATGCGACTTGAAATGTTTCCAGTACATATTAACCCCTTCTGACACTGTTTCACTACTCTGTCCATCACTTTACACAAACTGTCTAATTGACATTCACAAGATGCAGCATCACAGCTTTCATTGGTACAAACTCACACTTGCACAACCAGATAGGCAGCATTCACTTTGTGCATCTTAAAAGAGAACGTTCTTGCTCTTTTGTCTCCTTTAGTTCATGAGAACATGACAATGCTTAGACCACAGGTCCAGGTTACAGTACACCAATGTCAATTAGAATAGAAAAAGAAAGATGTTGAGTATGCTAAAGGCTAACATTCAGCTTCAAGCAGAAATGAGAGATTACAACAAAATAATAACACGAGAGGACTCTGTTTTTTGTAGTACAACAGCAGGAAGAAGGGCATTTTAGATACTGTGGTGAAAATCGTTGTTTTAACCAGCAGTTACTGAAATGTTGTCTGAGTTTAACTGTTCACTTGGCATAAAACAGCTGCAATGTTTTGATAAAGGTAAAAGATGTCACACCATTCCATACATACAGATACCACAGTCTACATAATATTCTCCAGACGTAACAGGCCGGTTTTATAAAGACCCCAGCAATGATAACATGAGATAATTTTAGTTTTGTTTCATTAAAAACAAAACACAGTGAATGCGCCCCCTTCAGCTACATATGTTGTGAAGGATATGTATAATGGTCAATACAATGGTCAACCACAGTGGATCAACACCTTAATGTCAAAATACATAAACATCATAGAGGGCAGGTTTTATAAATTCATGGCCACCACGGACCTCATGAAGCAGTCTACTTTCAACAATGATCACTGTAATAGTGCAATAATCATCCACAAATGTTTCCAGGAACATTCAAGTCACCACATTCCCCTGATTTCAGCATCCAGACACAGCATTCATAAAGAGCAGCATCCATTAATAAAGCGTGTGTGGCTACTACTTTGAGCGCCACAGGTGAACTATAATGTTTCCAATATTTCATCCTGGCTTACCTCCAGTTCACATTCCCATCTGTAGGAAATCTGTAGGAAATCTAAATACTTTCAGACATTAACATGTTAACTTTTATTTCAAGTTGTGACTAGGGCTGTCGCAGTGAACTACTTTTCCCTGCGGAGTTGTTGTGGCTCAACAGTGCAGTATGCGCTATTATTGCCATTTTTGATCAATGAAGTTATCTGGTGCCATATTGCATAGTGAGTATTTCTGTGAATCTCGCCTCACTGTACAGCCGCTAACAGCAGGTTTATGGTCGCAGCAAGCTAGCTG
The DNA here is from genome assembly GCA_024633595.2 of Lepomis macrochirus. NCBI lineage: Eukaryota > Metazoa > Chordata > Actinopteri > Centrarchiformes > Centrarchidae > Lepomis > Lepomis macrochirus. The sequence goes on along the minus strand of JALXJV020000002.1, from coordinate 6,107,366 downwards.
CTAGCTGCTAAGTCTGTGACACAACATTGCAAAGTAAAATCATTTGTGTAGTTTGACCGTGTCTTTTTCATACATAGTTATATTGTTACTTTCAGGGCATGTATATCGAGTCAATTTACACACCGTAGCAACACACTTCCATTGAACTTTAACAACCGCTGCGCTGTAGTAATGTTATAGCTAAATTTCCACAGAAATCAACACGACAAACAGCTGAGGGCATCTGACACACAGTTTCTCTCGACTGTCTCTCAGTATGGTCACCAAGCTAGCCACATTAGCCGCACAATAACAACAAAAAACACAGCAACACAACTTAATTTTTAAGTCGGGACACATACAGCCCATGGCGATCCGTCCTTGAGCCATTACAGAGCTTGTAACGCTTGTGGAATTTTTGAAGCACTGATGTATTGATTTAACATGCACTAAAGTGTAAAGTATGAACATTGCGATTGTCATAGTGCTTGCTATCCTCTGCGGTTTGCTTGGCCAATAGTGCAGAATTTAAATTTTGCGTTTATCGCACGACAGCCCTAGCTGTGATTCTACACAGCACGCCTCTCAGCTATCCGATATTTGTATCATTGATATATATTTCTGCAATGTATTTTATGTCCATTGGTGTGAAGATTTGTAACAATTAACATTTTTTGAAGAACATAACAAACATTTGCGTCAGCACTCATATTCCTGAAAGCCCCTATGTAGTCAGTTTGAGCAACAGAATAAGCAACAAAAACAGCCCGCCTCTTTGCATTGAGAACATCCTTCCTGAGCCAAACTTCATTCACCGACATTACAGAGCTTCAGTCATACGCACAATGATGGACTTTACCTTGATAACAGCTTTCATTCTATGCAGCCTCAGTAAGTACTGCCATTAAATTTCTCCCAACTTCACTCACCTGATGAGTTTTATTAAATTGTTATATTGTTTACTGTCATGTTACTTCATAACTAGAAATTCTTCTTGTTTGCTCTTTGTTTCAGGCTGGATCTCTGTCTCAGTTTCTGAGTCTCAGACAGTGAAGGTCCAGTCTGGTGAAGACGTCACTCTGATGTGCTCCAACATTTCCACATATGACGCTCCATCATTCTGGTTCAGACTTGTCCAGAGAACTAACATTAGCTGTGTCTCTGTTATGGTCTCATTTAAAAGCCAAGCTTCATTCTGTGATGGATATCAAGATGGAAGATTTGAAATGAGCTCCAACATCTCTACTATCTTTCTCAAAATCAAACGAGTGGATTTATCTGACTCTGGACTGTATTTCTGTGGATTTTACGTAAAGGCACATCCACGTTTCAGTGTAATACATTTAAACATTAAAGGTAAGAGTAATGTAAAGTCTTTTCAGTCTTTGGATTCCCAATATTCAGTTATGTCTTTTTCTGCTTATATTGCAAAAAAAGATTTTGATATTTTTGTCTTTAAATAACATCATGTGTGCAACAAAGTGGATTCAATAATTTTTATATAAATCTGCCAAATCAAGACTGAATTTGTCTTTATGTCATTAAAAGGCAGCGATGAGCCACATGATGACGTGGACAGCAAGTGTAAAAGTAAGATTCTGCGAAAGATTTCCTTCATTGTGCAGATTATCAAATGTTTGAAAGTAAAGCAGTTTAGTTAAATTCACTTTGGTCCATTTTTATTTTAGCGAGTTCTCAAGTCTCTAAAGAGAAAATAGAGTCTAACTTAATGATTTTTCTTATAGAAGAATCTGATGTAATAGCAAAGCTGATGAGTGTGATCCTTGGCGGGCTGACTGTTTTCCTTGTAATAGTCATCATCGGTCTGGTTGTTAAAAACAGAAAACTTCAGACAGGTACTTCTTCAGAGCTTCTGTGTCTGTCTTATATTTGGTTTAATTGCTAGTGGAAATACTCTCAAAGTTGTCAGTAAAGAAAATGATCAAAGAACTGACCAAATCTTTTGTTTCTGTCACTCAGCTGATAAAGAAGAACAGAATCCAGAGCAAAGAGAGGTGAGTCAAATTTTAACATTGACTACAACAAATTGTGTGACAGAAAACAGCTGTAACTATATTCTGTTGGTTAAAATGAGCTTATCCCTGCTATATTTGCACATTTGAATATATGTACATATTATCAAAGGAAGGTTAAATTAAGGGCAACAGGACTGGTCAAGGTTACTTGAAGATGTTTCAAAGAACCATTCAGTCAGAACTAAATAAGTCTTTTGGATGAGAGACGAAACGTCTTTGAGTAAACTTAACCCTGTCGAGTCTTATCAGAAATATAATACTGGCATTTGCATCAAAAATTGTCAGTCATTGTCAGGCAACACTGTGGGAATTAAAATCATGTTATCACCACATTAAGATGTAAAATACTCTTTTCACAGAACGTGGCCTCTGATGAGCTGAACTACGCAGCAGTGACATTTCGACCAAAAGGAAAAAGAAGAGATCTGGAGCCGAATGTTATTTATGCTGCCACCAGATAGACTCAGGAGACATCTGAAACTGATGCTGCATTTTATTGATATGCTTTGGGGCTTTTTATGGCTTGTTGGTGAGAGCAATGACCTCTCTTGCCAAAACATTCATTTTTGGAATAAAGATCGTTCATTCATTTGCAAGTGTTTTCCTACTGCAGAGCTATAATTCTTAGCAATTACTTCATTCTATATAGCAAAAACACATGATGTATATTGATGTATGTTGAGCCAGTAAGGGCACTTATTACTGTCCCAGTTGTCATATACTGAGAGTTAGATGGAGGTCTGCAGCAGTGGAGTAAGTAAGGTACATCAGTTGTTTGACAGGAAGAGACAGCACATTGTGGTCTGAGCACAACTGAGGTGAAAAGCATGTGGCCTGTTAGATCAAAGGTTTCTGAGAAAATAAAATGTTTTAGGAAGCAGTTAATACTGGCTGACAAAATAAAAAGCCTCTAACTAGAAAATCACACAGTACATTAATGTCCAATTTGAGTATTTTAACTGTGATATCATAAAATTATAATCTTCATGTGTCATGGATGTGTGTACAAGAGAACTGGAATGAAGACCCAAATGCAGACACTGAGGAACAACAGCAAGTGAGCAGGTGGGTGTTGGGTGACCATGATTGGGGGTAAAGTCTGAGCACATCAAGTGTCTCTCCTTCAGAACCAGGTTCCAGTTTGGGTTCAGGAGGCAGACACCATCTCCACATTTAAGAGTAGATTTAAAACTTTAAGACTCCTCTTTTGATAAAGCTTATAGTTAGGGCTGGCTCAGGTGGGCCCTGAACTATCCCTTAGTTATGCTGCTATAGACCTAAACTGCAGGGAGACTTCCCATGATGCAGTGATCTCCTTTCTCCCCTTCCCCCTCCCCCTTGCTCAGCATCTTTACTATTCTAATTAACATTGGTGTACTGTAACCTGGACCTGTGGTCTAAGCATTGTCAGTCATGTTCTCATGAACTAAAGGAGACAACGGAGCAAGAACATTCTCTTTTAAGATGCACAAAGTGAATGCTGTCTATCTGGTTGTGCAAGTGTGAGTTTGTACCAATGAAAGCAGTGATGCTGCATGTTGTGAATGTCAATTAGTCAGTTTGTGTAAAGTGATGGACGGATAAGTGTTACAGCGTCAGCAGGGCAGGGACGTGCACAGACATTTTGTTGGGCAGGAGCTCAAGTGAAAAATCTGGCGGAGTAAAAAAACCCAAAACCATTAGGTGCGTTTGACTTCATGCAAAGCTGCGTATGGCTGACTTAAGGTGATCCATGTTGGACTTGAAATAAGGCATGCTGGTTAGAAATCGTGTCCGACTTTGGCCGCCATTTTTATACCCCGCCCCTGCAGTCACCTGCAGCTCACGTTAGACTATGAAGTCGGCGAAAGTCAGGCGCAGTCATCTCGAACGCACCTATACCCAATCTGAGCTCTGTCACTAGCCTCGTGATAACTGCCACCTGCAGACGTTAGACAATAGAACTGTTTGCGCTCTACTCTCATGTAAAATTAACCACTCTGGCCCCGCCCACAAATACACTACTTCCAAAACAGTCTTAAAGAAGCAAAGTCTGCAACAAATTTTTACAATAACTCACAAAAAGTTAGCTTAAAGAAAAGTTACGTAAAATTAAAAGAAAAACTTTAAAGGAAAAGCAATATGAAATGAAAAAAATGTGTGGAATGAAAATAAAATGTAAATGTAAAGACAAGCAATGTTAAATGAACAGAAAATATGCAAATAAGCATTTAAATAAATGCTCTTCATATATACCTTTTTGTGTTTCATTTAGGCTATACCACCTGTCTTAAAATGTAAGGGATACTGGAGCTTGGTTGGGGTGGCGGGACTGCTCGCGGTGAGCGCCGAGAGGGCATCAGAGCTCCACAGTCTCAACAAATCTTCCGACCTGATAGCCTATTTAGATTTTTTTCCCCAATAAATATATTGGTTTGACAGGGAATCTGTTGCAAACAGAAATAAATATACTGTATATTCATTTATTTAAAAAAAAAGCATCCCATAAAAAAGGGACACCTTCTCTTGAGGAAGAAACAGGGCAGGTGTTTAAGCCCCTTTTGACGACTATGTGTGCACGTGCCTGCAGAAGCGGTTAATAACTGGAAACATTTTCAGTCGCATCATTCAAACCAGTTAGGTGTGTGGTTATGGCTAAAAAACAGTCTTCCTGTGGTTGCTATTTTTTGACTGCTTGCACTGGTTAATGTTTTACACTTTGTGTTTCCAAAACATCTGTACAAATATAAAGATTTTAGTATTATTATTTTTAGGACCAAGGACAGGTTAATGTTTACATTGTCCTGTTAGACTTACAAATTTTAGGCTTTGGAAGCATCATCATTTTCACCTCAGTTCTGTTCAGGCACCACTGCTGTCTCTTCCTGTCAAACAAGTGACCTGTTCCTCTCTCACTCCTCCTCTGTGTCAGTGTAGACAGTCATCTGTATCCAAAGGGCAAGGTGTAGGAAGATTTGGCCAAGAGTTACTAATAATTTCTGCATAAATACCAAAACATTATTACAAAATCACATTTGTTCTGTGACCGGGGAGACCGCAACACCCCAAACATCAGATTCTCCATGAGCTATAGGTGGATGTAAAGTAAGAAAAAGAAAACGAAAGTAAGAAGGTGCATGGAGAGATGCAAGGAAACCATGCACGGGGAAGAAGAAACAAGGAGACATGTTTTTAGAGAAATGAGACGTCCTTTCCTCCAAAGCGTCACTTTAACACCATTTTAACAGGTGGAAACCTTGAGCAGAACCTAGACTCAGGCTGGGCGGCCAACAGAGAAAGAGAGAGAGAAAGAGAGAGAGAGCAGGAGGAAAGAAAACTCAAAGTTGCACATTGCACATAGAGATGTAAAATAATAGTAATGTTAGGGGTTCATAACACAAATATCACAACAAAATGATAATAGTAATAAATATAAAATATTCAGATTTCTAGCAATGGGTGCCCTGCAACCACAGATCCGCTTGCTATTGGGTTTAACCCTTCCCCACGCCTGCCTGAGAATTTTAGTCTATGCCCGCCCACGGCGTGGGCCTCTTCTACGTCCACACCTTGTATATATAGCTAACGGTGAGACCCAGCCTTCGGCTCCCTTTTCTTCAGCACTGAGAACCAAGGTCCAGTGAGGCATTCAACTTTGAGGGCTGCGCCTATACTCATAGAATCTGGATTACGGGACGTAACCCCTGTTCTATTTCGTATAGGCTTCGCCCTCTAAGGCTATTGCTATTGGGTTAGCGGCGATGCAGGATGAGTCAACGCCTCACTGGCCCATACGGTACCACCAAACACAACTCACCTCCCCAAAGCCATAATGAGCCACCCAGTTGCCTGCTGACCGCGGCATTGGTGTCGGCGTGCACGCGAGCACCGATTGCGCGGCATGGGAGGCCGAGGGCCGACCCATGCTTAAGTTGGGAAACTAGATGGGGGGCCCCACAGCTGTACAGACGCAGGCGGGGTAACGATAGCAACTGCATCAGCTGCACACAAGGCAGGACCCCCCCCTCCACACCGTCCCGTTGAAGAGGGTGCATCGCACACTCACAAGGACAATCGTTCAGCCAAGACACTCAGTACTCAGTGAGTCCGAAAGAGACGGGGAGACATCCCGCAGGTAGAAATAGACAAAAGAGGATGGGGACAACTAGGAGGTGCAGATGTCATCCACTGTCATCCCACCGTGCAACGCCACTGAGGAGGAGACGCCCCTCGTGGAGTGCGCTCTGATGCCATCTGGGGGAGACTCACCGGCAGACACATACGTACACATACATGTATATGGCATCGCGAATGGCGCAAGGCGGCCGTGCGCACCACATAACAGGACAGCGCTTGCACCAGGCAGAGGAGGTGGGATGTGGCGTCCTCCTTTCAGTCACAGGTGATGACCCGTGACTGAAATGAGCTCATAATGCTTTTAGGCATGAACGCCAGGTTAGGGCGCAGAATAGCCAAGCTGCCGTCGCCCTGAATCCTGAGGCACAACTGAGCCACAGAGACCCGTCAGAATGCTGAACCTCTTGGCCGATGTAAGAGCCATGAGCTAGGCGACCTTAGCAGAAAGGAATCTCAGGTCCACCGTCTTGAAAGGCTCAAACGGGGCTTGGGATAATGCGCTTAAAACCAGCGGCAAATCCCACTGTGGGGCAACAGGCAGCTTCACCGGCCTGCGCCTCTGCATCGCCCTAAGGAAATGCTTCACCAGGGAGTGGAAGAACACAGTCCTGTCCCCAAAGCCCTCGTGACAAGATGACCGGCGGAAAAAAGCATACAGCAGCCGGGAAGGCTAAAGTGGGTTAGCGAAGGCGTCCACTCCTAGCAGGGGTGGTGCAGCGTGGATACATGGGGTCTCCCTGGTAGACTGATCCAGGGACAGACCGCATGTCAGCTACAAAATGCTAACACCAAGTTAGCTAACCTACAAAACAAACAGTAAAACAAACAACACAAAACATGGCCACAATTACAACTTAATATTTAAGTCGTTACAGAGCTCGCAACACTGGCCGAAATTCTGAAGCACTAATGTATTAATTTAACATGCACTGAAGTGTAAAGTATGAACATTGCTGTTGTCATGGTGCTTGCCATCCTCTGCGGTTTGCTTGGCCAGTACCAGGGTATTTCAATTTTGTGGTTATTGCGACATCCCTAGTTGTGTCTCTACACAGCACCCCTAATTAGCTATCTGATATTATTTGAAACCTTTGAATCTTGAATATTTATTTCTGTATTGTATTTTATGTTCTTTAGTGCGAAGATTTTTAACAGTTTTTGAAAAAATAACAAACATTTGCGTCAACACTCATATTCCTGAAAGCATTTATGTAGTCATTTTGAGCAACAGAATAAGCAACAAAAACAGCCCGCCTCTTTGCATTGAGAACATCCTTTCTGGGGCAAACTTCATTCAACGACATTGCAGAGCTTCAGTCATACGCACAATGATGAACTTTACCTTGATAACAGCTTTCATTCTCTGCAGCCTCAGTAAGTACTGCCATTAAATTACTCCCAACTTCAAACATGTTTACTTATTACTCACCTGATGAGTTCCAATATATTGTCATAATGTTTACTGTCATGTTACTTTATAAGAAGTCAGTCTTCTTGTCGTCTGCTCTTTGTTTCAGGCTGGATCTCCTTCTCAGTTTCTGAGTCTAAGACTGTGAGGGTCCAGTCTGGTGAAGACGTCACACTGCTGTGCTCCTACATTCCCACATATGAAGCTCCAATATTCTGGTTCAGACTTGTCCAGAGAACCAAAATCAGCTGTATCTCTGTTATGGTCTCATCTAAGAGCAAAGTTTCATTCTGTGATGGATATCAAAATGGAAGATTTGAAATGAGCTCCAACATCTCTGCTACCTCTCTCAAAATCAAACAAGTGGATTTATCTGACTGTGGACTGTATTTCTGTGGAATTTACGCAAGTGCACGTCCAAGTTTCAGTGTAATATATTTAAACATGAAAGGTGGGCGTACTGTAAAGTCTTTTCAGTCTTTGGCTTCCCATTATTCAGTTATGTCTTTTTCTGCGAAAAAGATTTTGATACTTGTATTAAAGCATCATGTGTGCAATACATATATATATATGAAAATATATAAATCTGCCAAATCAAAATTAAATTTATCTTCATGTCATTAAAAGGCAGCGATGAGCCACATGATGACGTGGACAGCAAGTGTAAAAGTGAGATTCTGCAAAAGATTTCCATCATTGTGCAGATTATCAAATGTTTGAGGGTAAAACAGTTCAGTTAAATTTAGTTTGGTCCATTTCATTTTAGCGAGTCTCAAGTCTCTAAAGAGAAAATAGAGTCTCACTTAATGATCTTTCTCGTAGAAGAATCTGATGGAATAGCAAAGCTGACAAGTGTGATCCTGGGCGGCCTGACTGTTTTCCTTGTGATAGTCATCATCGGTCTGGTTGTTAAAAACAGGAAACTTCAGACAGGTACTTCTTCAGAGCTTCTGTGGCTACATTATATTTCATTTAGTTGCTAGTGGGAATTATCTTAAAGTTGTGTCAGTAAAGAAAATGATCAAAGACCTGACCAGATCTTCTGTTTCTGTCACTCAGCTCTTAAAGAAGAACAGAATCCAGAGCAAAGAGAGGTGAGTCAAATTTTAATATTCATGACTACATCAATTTCTGTGATAGCTGTAACTATATTCTATTGGTTAAAAATAGCTTATCCCTGCTATATTGGCACATTTGAATATATGTACATATTATCAAAGGTAGGTTAAATTAAGGGCATCAGGACTGGTCAAGGTTACTTGAAGATGTTTCAAAGAACCATTCAGTCACAACTAAATAAGTATTTTGGATGAGAGACGAAACGTCTTTGAGTAACCTTAACCCTGTGGAGTCTTATCAGAAATATAGTACTGGTATTTGCATCAAAAATTAATTGTCAGTCATTGTCGGGCAACACTGTGGGAATTAAAATCACGTTATCAACACATCACCACATTAAGACGTAAAATACTCTTTTCACAGAACGTGGCCTCTGATGAGCTGAACTACGCAGCAGTGACATTTCAACCAAAAGGAAAAAGAAGAGATCTGGAGCCGAATGTTATTTATGCTGCCACCAGATAGACTCAGGAGACATCTGAAACTGATGCTGCATTTTATTAACATGCTTTGGGGCTTTTTATGGCTTGTTGGTGAGAGCAATGACCTCTCTTGCCAAAACATTCAATTTTGGAATAAAGATCTAATGTTCATTCATTTGCAAGTGTTTTCCTACTGCAGAGCTATAATTCTTAGCATTTCCTTAATTCTATATAGCAAAAACATATGTTGTATGTTGATGTATGTTGAGCCAGTAAGGGCACTTATTCTGTAGCAGTGGAGTAAGTAAGGTACATCACTTGTTTGACAGGAAGAGACAGCACATTGTGGTCTGAGCACAACTGAGGTGAAAAGCATGTAGCCTGTCAGATCAAAGGTTTCTGAAAAAATAAAATGTTAAAGGAAGCAGTTAATACTGGCTGACAAAATAAAAAGCCTCTATGGCTGCATGTAACTGGAAAACCACATAGTACATCAATTTCCAATTTGAGTATTTTAACTGTGATATCATAACATGTGTGAAATGATATGCTACATGTGTCATGGATGTAAGGTAACAGGATCGAGGACCCAAATGCAGACACTGAGGCACAACAGCAAGTGAGCAGGTGGGTGTTGGGTGACCATGATTGGGGTTAAATTCTGAGCACATCAAGTTCCTCTCCTTTAGAACCAGGTCCCAGTTTGGGTTCAGGAGGCAGACACCATCTCCACATTTAAGAGTAGATTTAAGACTTTTCTCTTTTGATAAAGCTTATAGTTAGGGCTGGCTCAGGTGGGTCCTGAATCGTCCATTAGCTATGCTGCTATAGGCCTAAACTGCAGGGAGACTTCCCATGATGCACTGAGCTCCTCTCTCCCCCTCCCCATCTCCATCTGTATGCATTCTTATCACATTAACTCATGTTACTACAGCCTAGTGCTGGCTACACGACTTTCAACGTTGGCAGATCGCTGTGCTGTTCAAACAACACGACTTGTAACGGGAGTCTTGAAGTTGCTGTGGTGTTCACACTATGTGACTGATGAGCGACAGGGGGTCGCACACAACACGAGCTGACACCTCTGCTACCCAGCATCTCTATCTGGGTTCCAACCCACGTTTTGTCAAGAAAATGCAGATGAAAAGTGACACGGGAAATGACGCAAAACCATGTGCAAAACAGGAGTGGTTTGCTATTATACATATATATGGATGAACATTATAAAGACAGAGAATACAGGTGTAAGAATGGATTAGCACACGTGGGCAGCAGAGATTGTTTGTGCTACAGAGAGATTTGGAGGTGAGTAAAAAGTGTTTTCGGGTGGAAAAGTAGTTGCCTGCTCTCATTGGTTGGATGTGGATGTCAAGACGGCCGACGGCTTCAGATATTTAGTAAGCTAGATATCTGTCTGGTGTCTGCAATGCGACAGAGAGATATTTTACATCTCTATGTGGAACTTAATGCATCGTTATAATTCACACGGGATGATTGGAGAGCGCCGATCGATCACTGTAGAGTCTGGATCTTTCGTTGCAGGGCACCCATTGCTATAAATCTGACCATTTTATATTTATTACTATTATCATTTTCTTGTGATATTTGTGTTATTAACCCCTACCATTACAATTATTTTACATCTCTATGTGGAATGTGCAACTTTGTGTTGTCTTTCCCCCTGCTCTCTCTCTCTCTCTCTCTCTCTCTGTTAGCCGCCCAGCCTGAGTCTAGGTTCTGCTCAAGATTTCCATCTGTTAAAATGAGGTCTTTCCTGCCATTGTTGCTTGCACATGGTAGGAATTGTTGGGTCTCTGTACATATTTTACAAAGAGTACGGTCTAGACCTGCTCTGTATGAGAAGTGATAAGTAAAGCAATGAGATAACCTTTGTTATGAATTGGCGCTATACATATGTGTATATATATATATATATATGTTGCAGAGCTTCAGTCATCCACACTATGATGAACTTTGCCTTGATAACAGCTTTCATTCTCTGCAGCCTCAGTAAGTACTGACACTGAGTTACTCCCAACTTCAAGATATATTGTTTACTGTTGTGTTATTTTACCACAAGTAAGTCTCTTGTCGTCTGCTCTTTGTTTCAGGCTGGATCTCTGTCTCAGTTTCTGAGTCTCAGACTGTGGAGGTCCAGCCTGGTGAAGACGTCACTCTGCTGTGCTCCAACATTTCCACACATGAAGGTAGTAACATTCTGGTTCAGACTTGTCCAGAGAACCAACATCAGCTGTATCGCTGTTATGATCTTATCTAACAGCAATGCTTCATTCTGTGATGGATATCAAAATGGCAGATTTGAAATGAGCACCAACATCTCTACTATCTTCCTCAAAATCAAAAAAGTGGATTCATCTGACTCTGGACAGTATTTCTGTGGATTTTATGCAAATGGACGTCCACTTTTCAGTTTAATACACTTAGACATTAAAGGTAAGAGTATTGTAAAGTATTTCTATCTTTGGATTTCAACTATTCAGTTGTGTTATTCTGCTTATATTGCAAAAAGGATTTGGATAATTTTCTTAAAGCAACATCATGTGTGCAACAAAATGGCTTCAATAACTTTTATATAAATCTGCCAAATCAAAACTAAATTCATCTTCATGTCATTCAAAGGCAGCGATGAGCCACATGATGATGTGGACAGCAAGTGTGAAAGTAAGAATGAAGATTTCCTTCACTGTGCAGATTATCAAATGTTTGAAGGTAAAACAGTTTAGATAAATTCAGTTTAGTCCATTTTAGCCAGTTCTCAAGTCTCTAAAGGGAAAACAGAGTCTCATTTAATGATCTTTCTTGTAGAAGAGTCTGACGGAATAGCAAAGCTGATGAGTGTGATCCTGGGCGGTCTGAATGTTTTCCTTGTGATAGTCATCATCGGTCTGGTTGTTAAAAACAGGAAACTTCAGACAGGTACTTCTTCAGAGCTTCTGTGGCTACCTTATGTTTGGTGTAGTTTCTAGTGGAAATTCTCTTAAATTTGTGTCAATATGCCTGAAAAATGTCAAACTCCTGGTTTACCAAAGACAATTATCAATAAGCTGACCAGATATTTGGTTTCTGTCACTCAGCTGATAACGAAGAACAGAATCCAGAGCAAAGAGAGGTGAGTCCAATTTTAACATTTACTTAAATATATTGTTTTATAGAGCCTGGCCGAAAAACCACTGGAACTATATTGTATTAGCTAGTATTAGTCTGTCCTGAAATATTGGTGTATATGTACTGTATGTATTTGTATTGTGTATATATGGGCACATAAATAACAAGCAATTTAGGTCAAAACAAGGCAAAATTATGCTTGAGGCTACTTCGGAAACCTTGTCTCATTTTTATAGTTTGCCTGTCAGAGAGCACTAAGTTTCTTTCTCAACTGTGAAATGTCCTGCTCAGTGAAAAATGTCACAATATTTTAAGGGAGTCTAATCATTGACAAATGTATCATGTATACCCGTAAACATAAATATTATCCAAATGTCAATATTATTTCATATTTATTGTTTTATTTAATATCCAGTATCTGTTGGGCTTAGGGGAATTAAAATCATGTCCAGTCACCACATTAAGAATTAAAATACTCTTTTCACAGAACGTGGCCTCTGATGAGCTGAACTATGCAGTGGTGAAATTTCGACCAAAAGAAAAAGAAGAGATCTGGAGCCAAATGTTAGTTTTGCTGCTCAGGAGACAACTGAAACTGATGCTGTATATTAGTAATATGCTTTGGGGCTTTTTATGGCTTGTTGGTGAGAGCAATGACCTCTCTGGCCAAAATGTTTATTTTTTAAATAAAGATCCAATGTTCATTCGTTTGACAGTGTCTTCATACTGCAGAGCTATAATTCTTAGCATTTCCTTTCCCTCAGTCTGTTCAGCATGACAACAAATGACTGGTGTGTGATGTAGGATGAGTTAGCACTGCTACTGATAGGTGTCCAGATTGTCGCCCCGATGGTGTCAATCCTCCTCTGCACTTCCACACACCGGTCTGAGATGTTACGAAACAGTATTTTACCATTAAAGCACTCGTCAAGTTCCCCAGGCTTTAGGGTAAATTTGCTGGCTGCTGTCTTACCAATTTTACGATGTATTACGGAGATTCCAAGGCCGATAATCAGGAAGCCCACTAACAAATTTCCAATTATCCATAAATCTTCAATGTCCTCCCCAGATAAAACATCCAAACAAACTGCTTGCCAATTCTCCCACGAATCGCGAGCGTAGCCAGCAGCGAATGTTCCACTGGGACAGGTCGGCTCACCCGGTGAAGCACGTTTGTGGGAGAAAATCTTGTCAGTAGCTCTGAGTGACCAGTTGATTAATTCCATTTTGGTTGTTTCAGGAGAACAGCAGGCAGGTGGTCAAAAGAGAAGAGTTTCCACACGACAAAAGTAGACAAAAATAGGAGCAAGCCAAGATAAGAGGGGAGAGTAGGAAAAGCCTGACTGCACTCTACAGAAGCAGGAACAGGAAGCATTAAGCACAAAGTAAAATGTGAATGGAAGCAGTTAGTTCTGGCTGAGAAAATAAAAAACCTCTATGGCTGCATGTAACTGGAAAATCACACAGTACATCAATGTCCAATTTGAGTATTTTAACTGTGGTATCATAACATGTGTGAAATGATATGCTGCATGTGTCATGGATGTTTGTACAAGGTAACAGGATTAAGGACCCAAATGCAGACACTGAGGCACAACAGCAAGTGAGCAGGTGGGTGTTGGGTGACAATAGCTGCGTTTGACTTCAGGGCCGCAGTTGCTTTTCTCAGGATGCACAAAGTTGGAACCACACTTTTGCCTGGTCTCACGGCATTTTTCTTTGCAATTGCCGCAAGATCAGTCAGTGATCTCAGCTCACAGTAAGCTTCATGCAGGTAGAATGTGTCCGACTTTATGGCGCCGTTTTTATACCCCGCCTCTGCAGTCACCTGCAGCTCACGTTAGACTATGAAGTATGCGAAAGTCAACCGCGTAATCTCGATTGCGCGGCATGGGAGGCCGAGGGCCGACCCATGCTTAAGACTGTGAGGGTCCAGTCTGGTGAAGACGTCACACTGCTGTGCTCCTACATTCCCACATATGAAGCTCCAATATTCTGGCTCAGACTTGTCCAGAGAACCAAAATCAGCTGTATCTCTGTTATGGTCTCATCTAAGAGCAAAGCTTCATTCTGTGATGGATATCAAAATGGAAGATTTGAAATGAGCTCCAACATCTCTGCTACCTCTCTCAAAATCAAACAAGTGGATTTATCTGACTGTGGACTGTATTTCTGTGGATTTTACGCAAGTGCACGTCCAAGTTTCAGTGTAATATATTTAAACATGAAAGGTGAGAGTATTGTAAAGTCTTTTCAGTCTTTGGCTTCCCAATATTCAGTTATGTGTTTTCTGCGAAAAGATTTTGATACTTAATAGCAAGCATCATGTGTGCAATACATAGTATATATATATGAATATATATAAATCTGCCAAATCAAGATTAAATTTATCTTCATGTCATTAAAAGGCAGCGATGAGCCACATGATGACGTGGACAGCAAGTGTGAAAGTGAGATTCTGCTAAAGAATTATTCATCATTCTGCAGATTATCAAATGTTTGAGGGTAAACCAGTTCAGTTAAATTTAGTTTGGTCCATTTCATTTTAGCGAGTCTCAAGTCTCTAAAGAGAAAATAGAGTCTCACTTAATGATCTTTCTCGTAGAAGAATCTGATGGAATAGCAAAGCTGACAAGTGTGATCCTGGGCGGCCTGACTGTTTTCCTTGTGATAGTCATCATCGGTCTGGTTGTTAAAAACAGGAAACTTCAGACAGGTACTTCTTCAGAGCTTCTGTGGCTGTCATTATATTTCATTTAGTTGCTAGTGGAAATTATCTTAAAGTTGTGTCAGTAAAGAAAATGATCAAGGAAATGACCAGATCTTTTGTTTCTGTCACTCAGCTGATAAAGAAGAACAGAATCCAGAGCAAAGAGAGGTGAGTCAAATTTTAATATTCATGACTACATCAAATTCTGTGATAACTGTAACTATATTCTATTGGTTAAAAATAGCTTATGCTGTGCTCCAACATTTCCACACATATTGGCACATTTGAATATATGTACATATTATCAAAGGAAGGTTAAATTAAGGGCATCAGGACTGGTCAAGGTTACTTGAAGATGTTTCAAAGAACCATTCAGTCACAACTAAATAAGTCTTTTGGATGAGAGACGAAACGTCTTTGAGTAACCTTAACCCTGTGGAGTCTTATCAGAAATATAGTACTGGTATTTGCATCAAAAATTAATTGTCAGTCATTGTCAGGCAACACTGTGGGAATTAAAATCACGTTACCACCACATCACCACATTAAGACGTAAAATACTCTTTTCACGGAACGTGGCCTCTGATGAGCTGAACTACGCAGCAGTGACATTTCGACCAAAAGGAAAAAGAAGAGATCTGGAGCCGAATGTTATTTATGCTGCCACCAGATAGACTCAGGAGACATCTGAAACTGATGCTGCATTTTATTGATATGCTTTGGGGCTGTTTATGGCTTGTTGGTGAGGGCAATGACCTCTCTTTCAAAACATTCAATTTTGGAATAAAGATCAAATGTTCATTCATTTGCAAGTGTTTTCCTACTGCAGAGCTATAATTCTTAGCAATTACTTCATTCTATATAGCAAAAACACATGATGTATATTGATGTATGTTGAGCCAGTAAGGGCACTTATTACTGTCCCAGTTGTCATATACTGAGAGTTAGATGGAGGTCTGCAGCAGTGGAGTAACTGAGGTACATCACTTGTTTGACAGGAAGAGACAGCACATTGTGGTCTGAGCACAACTGAGGTGAAAAGCATGTGGCCTGTCAGATCAAAGGTTTCTGAAAAAATAAAATGTTAAAGGAAGCAGTTAATACTGGCTGACAAAATAAAAAACCTCTATGGCTGCATGTAACTGGAAACCACACAGTACATCAATGTCCAATTTATGTATTTTAACTGTGATATCATAACATGTGTGAAATGATATGCTGCCATGGATGTGTGTACAAAGTAACAGGATTGAGAACCCAAATGCAGACACTGAGGCACAACAGCAAGTGAGCAGGTGGGTGTTGGGTGACCATGATTGGGGGTAAGGTCTGAGCACATCAAGTTCCTCTCCTTTAGAACCAGGTCCCAGTTTGGGTTCAGGAGGCAGACACCATCTCCACATTTAAGAGTAGATTTAAGACTTTCCTCTTTTGATAAAGCTTATAGTTAGGGCTGGCTCAGGTGGGCCCTGAATCGTCCATTAGCTATGCTGCTATAGGCCTAAACTGCAGGGAGACTTCCCATGATGCACTGAGCTCCTCTCTCACCCTCCCCCTCTCCATCTGTATGCATTCTTATCCCATTAACTCATGTTACTACAGCCTAGTGCTGGCTACACGACATTCAACGTTGGCAGATAGCTGTGCTTGTAACGGGAGTCTTGAAGTCGCTGTGGTGTTCACACTATGTGAGTGATGAGCGACAGGGGGTCACACACAACATGAGCTGACAACACCTCTGCTACCCAGCAACTCTATCTGGTCTCCAAACCACGTTTTGTCAAGAAAATGCAGATGAAAAGTGACACGGGAAATGACGCAAAAACCATGTGCAAAACAGGAGTGGTTTGCTATTATACATATATATAAACATTATAAAGACAAAGAATACGGGTGTAAGAATGGATTAGCACAAGTGGGCAGCAGAGATTGTTTGTGCTACAGAGAGATTTGGAGGTGAGTTAAAAGTGTTTACGGGTGGAAAAGTAGTTGCCTGCTCTCATTGGTTGGATGTGGATGTCAAGACGGCCGACGGCTTCAGATATTTAGAATGCTAGATATCTGTCTGGCGTCTGCGATGCGATAGAGAGATATTTTATATCTCTGTGTGGAACTTAAAATATCGTTATAATTCACACATGATGATTGGAAAGCGCCGATCGATCACTGTGGAGTCTGGATCGTTGCAGGGCACCCATTGCTATAAATGTGATTTTATATTTATTACTATTATCATTTTGTTGTGATATTTGTGTTATTAACCCCTACCATTACTATTATTTTACATCTCGATGTGGAATGTACAACTTTGTGTTCTCTTTGCTCCTGCTCTCTCTCTCTCTCTCTGTTGGCCGCCCAGCCTGAGTCTAGGTTCTGCTCAAGGTTTCCACCTGTTAAAATGGGGTCTTTCCTGCCATTCTTGTCAAGTGCTTGCTCATGGTAGGAATTGTTTTTTTCCAAAGAGTACGGTCTAGACCTGCTCTGTATGAAAAGTGATGAGTAAAGCAATGAGATAACCTCTGTTATGAATTGGTGCTATACATTGCAGAGCTTCAGTCATCCACACAATGATGACCTTTACCTTGATAACAGCTTTCATCCTCTGCAGCCTCGGTAAGTACTGCTATTGACTTACTCCCAACTCCCAACAAGAGATATTGTTTACTGTTGTGTTACTTTACAACAGGTACGTCTTTGTGTCATCTGCTGTTTGTTTCAGGCTGGATCTCTGTCGTTTCTGAGTCTCAGACTGTGGAGGTCCAGTCTGGTGAAGACGTCACTCTGCTGTGCTCCAACATTTCCACACATGAAAGTGTAACATTCTGGTTCAGACTTGTCCAGAGAACCAACATCAGCTGTATCTCTGTTATATTCAC
The DNA here is from genome assembly GCA_024633595.2 of Lepomis macrochirus. Taxonomy (NCBI): domain Eukaryota; kingdom Metazoa; phylum Chordata; class Actinopteri; order Centrarchiformes; family Centrarchidae; genus Lepomis; species Lepomis macrochirus. Next base: position 6,089,574 of record JALXJV020000002.1, on the reverse strand, counting down.
ATCTAACAGCAAAGCTTCATTCTGTGATGGATACCAAAATGGAAGATTTGAAATGAGCTCCAACATCTCTACTGTCTTTCTCAAAATCAAAAAAGTGGATTTGTCTGACTCTGGACTGTATTTCTGTGGAATTTATGCAAATGCTCATCCACTTTTCAGTTTAATATATTTAGACATTAAAGGTAAGAGTATTGTAAAGTATTTCTATCTTTGGATTCCCATTATTCAGTTATGTTGTTTTCTGTTTATATTGCAAAAGGATTTTGATAATTGTCTTAAAGCAACATCATGTGTGCAACAAAGTGGCTTCAATAACTTTTATATAAATCTGCCAAATCAAGACTGAATTTATCTTCATGTCATTAAAAGGCAGCAATGAGGCACATGATGATGTGGACAGCAAGTGTGAAAGTAAGATTCTCCTTAAGATTTTCAATCACTGTGCAGATTATCAAATGTTTGACGGTAAAACAGTTTAGTTAAATTCAGTTTGGTCCATTTTCATTTTAGGCCTGTTCTCAAGTCTCTAAAGGAGAAACAGAGTCTAACTTAATGATCTTTCTTGTAGAAGAGTCTGATGGAATAGCAAAGCTGACGAGTGTGATCCTGGGCGGTCTGATTGTTTTCCTTGTAATAGTCATCATCGGTCTGGTTGTTAAAAACAGGAAACTTCAGACAGGTACTTCTTCAGAGCTTCAGTGTCTGTCTTATATTTGGTGTAGTTTCTAGTAGGAAATTCTCTTAAATTTGTGTCGATATGCCTGAAAAATGTCAAACTCCTGGTTTACCAAAGACAATTATCAATAAACTGACCAGATATTTTGTTTCTGTCACTCAGCTGATAACGAAGAACAGATTCCAGAGCAAAGAGAGGTGAGTCCAGTTTTAACATTTACTAAAATTTATTGTTTGATAGAGCCTGACCGGAAAACCACTGGAACTATATTGTATTAGCTAGTATTAGTCTGACCTGAAATATTGGTGTATATGTACTGTATGTATTTGTATTGTGTATATATGGGCACATAAATAACAAGCAATTTCAGGTCAAAACAAGGCAAAATGATGCTTGAGCTACTTTGGAAACCATTGTCTCATCTTTATAGTTTGCCTGTCAGAGAGCACTAACAAGTTTCTTTCTCAACTGTGAAACGTCCTGCTCAGTGAAAAATGTCACAATATTTTTTGGAACAAATTTAAGGGAGTCTAATCATTGACAAATGTATCATGTATACCCGTATACATAAATATTATCCAAATGTCATTATTATTTCATATTTATTGTTTTATTTAATATCCAGTATCTGTTGGGCTTAGGAGAATTAAAATCATGTCCAGTCACCACATTAAGAATTAAAATACTCTTTTCACAGAACGTGGCCTCTGATGAGCCGAACTATGCAGTGGTGAAATTTCGACCAAAAGAAAAAAGAAGAGATCTGGAGTCAAATGTTAGTTTAAGCTGCTCAGGAGACAACTGAAACTGATGCCTGTATCTTAGTAATATGCTTTGGGACTTTTTATGGCTTGTTGGTGAGAGCAATGACCTCTCTGGCCAAAATGTTTATTTTTGAAATAAAGATCCAATGTTCATTCGTTTGACAGTGTCTTCATGCTGCAGAGCTATAATTCTTAGCATTTCCTTTCCCTCAGTCTGTTCAGCATGACAACAAATGACTGGTGTGTGATGTAGGATGAGTTAGTACTGCTACTGATAGGTGTCCAGATTGTCTTATACATAGAGTTAGATGGAGGTCTGCAGCAGTTGAGTAACTAAGGTACATCACTTGTTTGACAGGAAGAGACAGCACATTGTGGTCTGAGCACAACTGAGGTGAAAAGCACGTGGCCTGTTAGATCAAAGGTTTCTATAAGTAAGAGATAGAGATAGGCTGTATTTGTCACACATGCACAGGGTACACAGTGAAATTTCTTTTGGAGTAAGCCTCCGGGCCACAGCTATTTAAAGCGCCGCCACTCGCTTTCCAGAAAAGAATTAATGCAGACAGCAACATAGTATACATGACACACAATACATAATGATGCACAAAGACAACACACCTTACATGTGGTCACATGGTGGGTTTTTTTGAGGTGTCTTGTGAGGAAGAGAAATAAAAAGAGGGCGGGGGGAGGGGGGAAGTAAGATAATGAGTCTGTGTATGTGAAGTATGAGGCTCCAGACTGTCTGTGTTGTTGAAAACAGTTCAGTTCATTGCCCTTGTCCTTGAGGAGAGATAAACCAGTGCGCAGGAGAAGATTGGAAGGCCAGCTGCAAGTTGTTTTCCCGCTCAGGTGGAGGGGGGGATAATAATTTAAATCCAATTTAGGTTTATTCGGTGACATTTATCCAGATCAGTGTCCGTCAATCGCTCTCATCTCCAGCGTCATAGGTGCATCCACTTCATGTAGTGATTTTGACATTTCTCCAAACATTTCTCCAGACTCCATTGTCAGTCTGGTGGTTACTCTCAGTATCTCACCAGACTGCGCCCCGATGGTGTCAATCCTCCTCTGCGCTTCCACAGACCGGTCTGAGATGTTACGAAACAGTTCACCGTTCTGATCAGCCCTTCGATGTAAAACCTTCACCCTGTTGTTCACTCCACTAAAGCAGTCTTTAAGTTCCCCAGGCTTTTGGGTAAATTTGCTGGCGGCTGTCTTACCAATTTTACAATGTATTAGGGAGATTCCAAGGCCGATAATCAGGAAGCCCACTAACAAATTTCCAATCATCCATAAATCTTCAATGTCCTCCCCAGATAAAACATCCAAACAAACTGCTTGCCAATTCTCCCACGAATCGCGAGCGTAGCCAGCAGCGAATGTTCCACTGGGACAGGTCGGCTCACCCGGTGAAGCACGTTTGTGGGAGAAAATCTTGTCAATAGCGCTGAGTGACCAATTGATTAATTCCATTTTGGTTGTTTCAGGAGAACAGCAGGCAGGTGGTCAAAAGAGAAGAGTTTCCACGCGACAAAAGTAGACAAAAATAGGAGCAAGCCAAGATAAGAGGGGAGAGTAGGAAAAGCCCGACTGCACTCTACAGAAGCAGGAACAGGAAGCATTAAGCACAAAGTAAAATGTGAATGGTAGCAGTTAGTTCTGGCTGAGAAAATAAAAAACCTCTATGGCTGCATGTAACTGGAAAATCACACAGTACATCAATGTCCAATTTGAGTATTTTAACTGTGGTATCATAACATGTGTGAAATGATATGCTGCATGTGTCATGGATGTTTGTACAAGGTAACAGGATTAAGGACCCAAATGCAGACACTGAGGCACAACAGCAAGTGAGCAGGTGGGTGTTGGGTGACAATAGGTGCGTTTGACTTCAGGGCCGCAGTTGCTTTTCTCAGGATGGACAAAGTTGGACCCCCACTTTTGCCTGGTTTCGCAGCATTTTTCGTTGCAATTGCCGCGAGATCAGTCATTGATATCAGCTCACAGTAAGCTGCTGCAGGTAGAATGTGTCCGACTTTACGGCGCCATTTTTATACCCCGCCCCTGTAGTCACCTGCAGCTCACGTTAGACCATGAAGTTGGCGAAAGTCAGCCGCCGTCATCCTGAACGCACCTTATGATTGGTGGTAAAGTCTGAGCACATCAAGATCCTCTCCTTTAGAATCAGGTCCCAGTTTGGGTTCAGGAGGCAGACACCATCTCCACATTTAAGAGTAGATTTAAGACTTTCCTCTTTTGATAAAGCTTATAGTTAGGGCTGGCTCAGGTGGGCCCTGAATCGTCCCTTAGTTGTGCTGCTATAGGCCTAAACTGCAGGGAGACTTCCCATGATGCACTGAGCTCCTCTCTCACCCTCCCCCTCTCCATCTGTATGCATTCTTATCACATTAACTCATGTCACTACAGCCTAGTGCTGGCTACATGTCTTTCAATGTCGGCAGATCGCTGTGCTGTTCAAACGACACGACTTGTTGTCTGTACGGAAGTTTTAAATTCATTGTGTTCACTCTATGTGACTGATCAGCGATGGGGGGGCAAACACTACACAAGCTGACAACAACTCTGTTACCTGATGAATCTATCTGGTCTCCAAACCACATTTTGTCAAGAAAATACAGATGAAAAGTGACACGTGAAAAGTCATGTTTGAAAAGTGACATGTCAAAAGTGACACAGGAAAGTTCATGAAACCACATGTGAAATAGAAGTGGTTTCCTATTATAAAGGTAAACATTATAAAGACAGAATTTGGCTGAAAGAATGGATTAGCACACACGGGAAGCATAGACTGTGTTACAGAGAGAGCTGGAGGTGAGTAAAAAGGGTTTTGTAGTGAAAATACAGCTGCTTGCTCTCATAGCTGACCTTGCCAAATCTTTAGCCTGCTAGATATCTGTCTGGTATTTCCCATGTGTCAGGAAGCCTCTTTGATGTGTCCTCGAGTAGTTCACACACAACGCCTGGTGAGTGCCGAGCAATCGCTGATTTGCCAGCCAAAGTCCGATGGCAAGCTCAGCAACTTGCAAATCAGGCTTAAAATCGTGTGGTGTAACTGGGCTTAACTTGACTCCTGCACCCTCTGGTAGTTTTGTCTCTCCTTTCATCTTCTGTCACTTTCTGCAGATGTTTCTGCCTCTGGATCTGTAGAGTTTGGATCAGTTGCAGGGCACCCACTGCTATAATTATTATTATTAGTATTACTTTTATCAATTTGTTGTAATATTTGTATTATTACCACTATTATTCTACATCTCTATGTGGAACTTGCATTGTGCTACTTTGTGTTCTCTTTCCTCCTGCTCTCTCTCTCTCTCTCTCTCTCTCTCTCTCTCTCTCTGTTAGCCGCCCACCTTGAGTCTAGGTTCCGCTCAAGGTTTATACCTGTTAAAAGGGAGTTTTTCTTTCCATGGTAGCCAAGTGCTAGTGAATGGTAGAATTAGTTGGGTCTTAAATAATATTACAAAGAGTACGGTCTGCTCTGTATGAAAAGTGACGAGTAAAGCAAAAAGGTAACTTCTGTTATGAACAGGTGCTGTGTATATATATAGATATATTGCAGAGCTTCAGTCATCCACACAATGATGAACTTTACCTTGATACCAGCTTTCATTCTCTGCAGCCTCAGTAAGTACTGCTATTGACTTACTCTCAACTTCAAACTTATTTTCTTATTACTTACTTGCTGACTTTTATGAAGAGAAATTGTTTATTATCATGTTGCTTTACAACAAGTACGTCTTTGTGTCTCTGCTGTTTGTTTCAGGCTGGATCTCTTTCTCTGTTTCTGAGTCTCATACTGTGGAGGTCCAGCCTGGTGAAGACGTCACTCTGATGTGCTCCAACATTTCCACATATGAAGCTCCAATATTTTGGTTCAGACTTGTCCAGAGAACCAACATCAGCTGTGTCTCTGTCATGGTCACATCTAAGAGCAATGCTTCATTCTGTGATGGATATCAAGATGGAAGATTTGAAATGAGCTCCAACATCTCTGCTATCTTTCTGAAAATCAAACAAGTGGATTTATCTGACTCTGGACTGTATTTCTGTGGATTTTACGCAAGTGCACGTGCAAATTTCAGTGTAATATATTTAAACATGAAAGGTGAGAGTACTGTAAAGTCTTTTCTGTCTTTGGATTACCCAATATTCAGTTATGTGTTTTCCTGCAAAAAAGATTTTGATAACTGTCTTAAAGCAACATCATGTATGCAACAAAGTGGCTTCAATAATTTTTATATAAATCTGCCAAATCAAGACTAAATTTATCTTTATGTCATTAAAAGGCAGCAATGAGCCACATGATGACGTGGACAGCAAGTGTGAAAGTGAGATTTCCCTAAAGAATTATTTCATTCTGCAGATTATCAAATGTTTGGTCCATTTGAATTTTAGCCTGCTCACAAGTCTCTAAAGGAAAAACAGAGTCTAACTTAATGATCTTTCTCGTAGAAGAGTCTGATGGAATAGCAAAGCTGACAAATGGGATCCTGGGCGGCCTGACTGTTTTCCTTGTAATAGTCCTCATCGGTCTGGTTGTTAAAAACAGGAAACTTCAGACAGGTACTTCTTCAGAGCTTCTGTGTTTATCTTATATTTGGTTTAGTTGCTTGTGGAAATTCTGGTTTATCAAAGACAATGATCAATGAACTGACCAGATATTTCCTTTTACTCAGGTGCTAAAAAAGAGGAGAATCCAGAGCAAAGAGAGGTGAGTCCAATTTAAAAATGTACTTATATAAATTGTTTGATAGAGCCTTGGCAAAAAAGCATTGCCAATATATGTATGCATATGTACTGTATATTTTTGTATTGCGAATATATGGGTGTATACACAGATCAGCCATAAGATGAGAAGGTGAAGTGAATAACACTAATATTACTAATAATCTTAGCAAGCACAATGATTTGAGCGAATTTGACAAGAGCCAAATTATGAGATGCTAGATGACAGTCAGAGCATCTCTGGTGGTCTGCAATGATCACTGCCAATCAAAAGTGGTCCAAGAAAGAAAAAGCTGTGCTGTTCGGCTCATTGATCCACCAGACGAGTTAATATAGGTCAAACTGTTGAAAAAGTTTGTGCTGGTTCTGATAGAAAGGTGTCTAAACACACAGTCCAGTCATAGTGCTGCTCAGTGAAAAATGTTCTTTTAAATTACAAATTTAAGGGAGTCTTATCAGACACAAATGTATCACCTGGATTTGTATATAAACATTGGCCTAATATGAACATAATTTAATATCTATTATATTCTGGGGAATTAAAATCATGTTGAGTCACCACATTAAGAATTAAAATACTCTTTTCACAGAACGTGGGCTCTGATGAGCTGAACTATGCGGCGGTGACATTTCAACCTAAACCACCAAAAGCAAAAAGAAGAGATCCGGAGTGGAATGTTATTTATGCTGCCCCCAGATAGAGGCAACTGGAACTGATGCTGTATTATGTTAATTTGCCTTTGGGCTCTTTTATGTTGTCGGTCAGAGCAATGACCACTGTTGCCAGGACATTTAATTTTTCAATAAAGACAATGTTTATTATTTTGCTAGTGTCTTTACACTGCAGAGCTATATTTAAACATGTGACTGGTGTGTGATATATGATGAGCCAGTAAGGGCACTTACTAGTGTCCAGAATGTCTTATAGTGAGAATTAGATGGACGTCTGCAGCAGTGGAGTAACTAAGGTACACATCACTTGTTTGACAGGAAGAGACAGCACAGTGCGTTCTGAGCACAACTGAGGTTAAAAGCATGTGGCCTGTTAGATCAAAGGTTTCTATAAATAAAATGTGAATGGAAGTAGTTAGTACTGACTGTGAAAATGAAAAGCCTTTATGGCTGCATGTAACTGGAAACCCACACAGTACATTAATGTCCAATTTGGGTATATTAACTGTGGTTATATGCTACATGTGTCATGGATGTAAGGTAACAGGATCGAGGACCCAAATGCAGACACTGAGGCACAACAGCAAGTGAGCAGGTGGGTGTTGGGTGACCATGATTGGGGTTAAATTCTGAGCACATCAAGTTCCTCTCCTTTAGAACCAGGTCCCAGTTTGGGTTCAGGAGGCAGACACCATCTCCACATTTAAGAGTAGATTTAAGACTTTCCTCTTTTGATAAAGCTTATAGTTAGGGCTGGCTCAGGTGGGCCCTGAATCGTCCATTAGCTATGCTGCTATAGGCCGAAACTGCAGGGAGACTTCCCATGAGCCACTGAGCTCCTCTCTCACCCTCCCTCTCTCCATCTGTATGCATTCTTATCACATTAACTCATGTTACTACAGCCTAGTGCTGGCTACACGACTTTCAACGTCGGCAGATCGCTGTGCTTTTCAAACGACACAACTTGTTGTCTGTACGGCAGTTTTAAATTCATTGTGTTCACTCTATGTGGCTGATCAGCGACGAGCGGGGCAAACACTGCACAAGCTGACAACAACTCTGTTACCTGATGAATCTATCTGGTCTCCAAACCACATTTTGTCAAGAAAATACAGATGAAAAGTGACACAGGAAAGGACATGAAACCACATGTGAAACAGAAGTGGTTTCCTATTATAAAGATAAACATTATAAAGACAGAATATGGCTGAAAGAATGGATTAGCACACGCGGGAATCATAGACTGTGTTACAGAGAGAGCTGGAGGTGAGTAAAAAGGGTTTTGTAGTGAAAATGTAGCTGCTTGCTCTCATAGCTGACCTTGCCAAATATTTAGCATACTAGATGTCTGTCTGGCGTTTGCATTGCGTCAGGAAGCCTCTTTGATGTGTCCTCGAGTAGTTCACACACAACACCTGGTGAGTGCCGAGCAATCGCTGATTTGCCAGCCAAAGTCCGATGGCAAGCTCAGCAACTTGCAAATCAGGCTTAAAATCGTGTGGTGTAACTGGGCTTAACTTGACTTCTGCGCTCTCTGGTAGTTTTGTGCTTCCTCGTCCCTCTCCTTTCATCTTCTGTCACTTTCTGCAGATGTTTCTGCCTCTGGATCTGTAGAGTTTGGATAAGTTGCAGGGCACCCACTGCTATAATTATTATTATTATTACTTCTATCAATTTGTTGTAATGTTTGTATTATTACCACTATTATTCTACATCTCTATGTGGAACTTGCATTGTACTTTGTGTTCTCTTTCCTCCTGCTCTCTCTCTCTCTCTCTCTCTCTCTCTCTCTCTCTCTCTCTCTCTGTTAGCCGCCCACCTTGAGTCTAGGTTCCGCTCAAGGTTTATACCTGTTAAAAGGGAGTTTTTCTTTCCATGGTAGCCAAAGTGCTAGTGAATGGTAGAATTAGTTGGGTCTTAAATAATATTACAAAGAGTACGGTCTGCTCTGTATGAAAAGTGACGAGTAAAGCAAAGAGGTAACTTCTGTTATGAATAGGTGCTGTGTATATATATAGATATATTGCAGAGCTTCAGTCATCCACTCAATGATGAACTTTACCTTGATACCAGCGTTCATTCTCTGCAGCCTCAGTAAGTACTGCTATTGACTTACTCTCAACTTCAAACTTATTTTCTTATTACTTACTTGCTGACTTTTATGAAGAGAAATTGTTTATTATCAAGTTGCTTTACAACAAGTACGTCTTTGTGTCATCTGCTGTTTATTTCAGGCTGGATCTCTGTCTCTGTTTCTGAGTCTCATACTGTGGAGGTCCAGCCTGGTGAAGACGTCACTCTGCTGTGCTCCAACATTTCCACATATGACGCTCCATCATTCTGGTTCAGACTTGTCCAGAGAACCAACATCAGCTGTATTTCTGTCATGGTCACATCTAAGATCAAAGCTTCATTCTGTGATGGATATCAAAATGGAAGATTTGAAATGAGCTCCAACATCTCTGCTATCTTTCTGAAAATCAAACAAGTGGATTTATCTGACTCTGGACTGTATTTCTGTGGATTTTACGCAAGTGCACGTCTAAGTTTCAATGTAATATATTTAAACATGACAGGTGAGAGTATTGTAAAAAAAATTCTGTCTTTTGATTCCCAATATTCAGTTATGTGTTTTCCTGCAAAATTTGTTAGATTTTGAAGTAAATCTAACAAATTTAAAATTAAGATGAAATTTTTTCTTCATGTAATTAAAAGGCAGCAATGAGCCACATAATGACGTGGACAGCAAGTGTAAAAGTGAGATTTCCCTAAAGAATTATTTTATTGTGCAGATTATCAAATGTTTGAAGGTAAAACAGTTTAGTTAAATTCAGTTTGGTCCATTTTAATTTTAGCCTGTTCACAAGTCTCTAAAGGAAAAACAGAGTCTAACTTAATGATCTTTCTCGTAGAAGAGTCTGATGGAATAGCAAAGCTGACGAGTGTGATCCTGGGCGGTCTAACTGTTTTCCTTGTAATAGTCATCATTGGTCTGGTTGTTAAAAACAGGAAACTTCAGACAGGTACTTCTTCAGAGCTTCTGTGTTTATCTTATATTTGGTTTAGTTGCTTGTGGAAATTCTGGTTTATCAAAGACAATGATCAATGAACTGACCAGATATTTCCTTTTACTCAGGTGCTAAAAAAGAGGAGAATCCAGAGCAAAGAGAGGTGAGTCCAATTTAAAAATGTACTTATATAAATTGTTTGATAGAGCCTTGGCAAAAAAGCATTGCCAATATATGTATGCATATGTACTGTATATTTTTGTATTGCGAATATATGGGTGTATACACAGATCAGCCATAAGATGAGAAGGTGAAGTGAATAACACTAATATTACTAATAATCTTAGCAAGCACAATGATTTGAGCGAATTTGACAAGAGCCAAATTATGAGATGCTAGATGACAGTCAGAGCCTCTCTGGTGGTCTGCAATGATCACTGCCAATCAAAAGTGGTCCAAGAAAGAAAAAGCTGTGCTGTTCGGCTCATTGATGCAAGTGGGGAGCGAAGACTGTGCCGCATGGTCTGATCCACCAGACGGTTAATATAGGTCAAACTGTTGAAAAAGTTTATGCTGGTTCTGATAGAAAGGTGTCTAAACACACAGTCCAGTCATAGTGCTGCTCAGTGAAAAATGTTCTTTTCAATTACAAATTTAAGGGAGTCTTATCAGACACAAATGTATCACCTGGATTTGTATATAAACATTGGCCTAATATGAACATAATTTAATATCTATTTTATTCTGCGGAATTACAATCATGTTGAGTCACCACATTAAGAATTAAAATACTCTTTTCACAGAACACGGGCTCTGATGAGCTGAACTACGCGGCTGTGACATTTCAACCTAAACCACCAAAAGCAAAAAGAAGAGATTCTGTGTGGAATGTTTTTTATACTGTGGGCAGATAGAGGCCAACTGGAACTGATGCCTTTGGGCTTTTTTATGTTGTCGGTCAGAGCAATGACCACTGTTGCCAGAACATTTAATTTTGCAATAAAGACCCAATGTTTATTACTAGTGTCTATTTACTAGTGCAGAGCTATATTTAAACATGTGACTGGTGTGTGATATATGATGAGCCAGTAAGGGCACTTACTAGTGTCCAGAATGTCTTATAGTGAGAATTAGGTGGAGGTCTGCAGCAGTGGAGAAAGTAAGTTACATCACTTGTTTGACAGGAAGAGACAGCACATTGTGGTCTGAGCACAACTAAGGTGAAAAGCATGTGGCCTGTTAGATCAAAGGTTTCTATAAATAAAGCAGTTAATACTGGCTGAGAAAATAATAAGCACCCAGGGCTGCATATAGACAAACCTACACAGTACATCAATGTCCAAACTGAATGTTTTAACTCTGATAAAATGAAATGAAATGATATACTATGTGTATCACGGATGTATGGACAACACAATAGGATTGAGGACCCAAATGCAGACACTAAGGCAGAACAACAAGAGAGCAGGTGGGTAAAGTCTGATTACATTAAGCTCCTCTCCTGTGGAACCAGGTCCCAGTTTGGGCTCAGGACGGTGAGCCCTGAACCATCCTTGAGTTGTGCTGCGAGTCACCTGCTGCCCTCCTGTTCCTGCATTGCACAACATTTGCTGCTACAATTATTACTACTGTAGTGTCTTCTGCAAATTTAATGATGGTCTTTGTTTGATGGGCTGGTGAGCAGTGATGTGTACAGTGTTGGGCTCAGCCTGCAGCCTTGTGGTGAGCCTTTGCTGAGCATGCTGATCAATATATTTAGGATGATGGTGCTGAATGAGGAGTGGGGACAGAGACTTTTATTTACTTCTGTTCTGTGTTAGACGGAGACGTGGCTGCGTGGATCGATACCGGACTCCGCGTTGCAGCTGGCTGGATTCCAACTGTACAGAGCAAACCGCATACAGATCTCTCCTGCAAACAAAGGGATCTGATACTCCCTAAATACAGACAGTTTCATAAATGTCCGACCAGAGAGAAGAACATTCTGGATCACTGGTACACCACAATAGGTAGTGCCTATCACGGCATCCCCAGCGCTGCACTGGGGCACACTGACCACGTGATGATACATCTTATTCCTGCATACAGGAACTAACGCTCTGTAAACCTGTGGTGAGGACATCGAAGCAGTGGACCAGTGAGGCTATAGAGGACCTTCAGGTGTGTTTGGACTATACCAGATTGGAAAGTTTTCAGGACTTCCATCAACAGTCCGGATTAGTTCACAGAGGCTGTTACGTCCTAAATCAGTTTCTGTGAGGACAGCTGTGTACCATCACAGCACCAGGGTAAGAGTTATAACAGTGACAAACACTGCTTTACAGCTAAAGTACTGCAGTGCATCTCCATCATCAACTGCACCACATTTGCCTGTTCTTGCTGCGAGATGTTATCCTACTTTTTCACCAAGGCACATGCAAGTTCCCAGACATTTCTGGGGGAAATGGACCTAGCCCTCAAGGGTACCACATGTCTTCACTTTAAATCAGAGCAGTAGTCCGACCATCACCCCTGGTGAGTCAAAACAAGTCAGTCAGGAGCACATTCTGCCAGTCCTGTTTGGTCCAGTGAAGGCCGGTTTGTGCCCATAAGTTGCCAGTGACATCTGTTATGGACCTGCCTTCCAACAGGCCTACAAGCCCTCAGTTCAGCCTCTTTCACCCTATTGCTGACAGTCTGAGCACTGATGGAGTGATTGTGTGCTCCTGGTGTAACTCTGGCAGTTGTTGCCAGCCTGTTCCAGTCCCGCAGTGATGTTCTGATGCACCAATCCTGTGCAGGTGTTATTACACATCATCTGCCACTGCACGGAAGATCAGCTGTCTATCCTGTCTCCTTGTAGCGCTGTATTAGGTGCCTCACATTACAGACATTGCAATTTATTGCCCTGGCCACATGCACTCCTCATGCCTCCTGGCAGCATGTCTATTGCACATTCATGCAGATGTGCAGGGACCCTGGGCATCTTTTTTTGGTGTTTTTCAGAGTCAGTACAGAGCTCTCTTTTAATGATGTAAGTTTTTATAAATGTGAGCTTAATTGACCCTTCGCTAAGCCACACCATCCTTAGTTACTGTTGTTAAGTCCGGTAAACTGTCTATTACTGCTCTCCATGGAGAAACATTGATAAATTTGTTGGAAAAAGCGATCTCAGAAAGCAGCAGACAGTTTTGCAGTTGCATTATACTGCATTATACGGTTGTATTCAGGCTGTCAAACTGACTCAAAGGGACATGAAAAGAATAAAACATAGAAGATAAAACCTACCGAATGCACAGTAAAAGAGAACCACCGCATCCCCTGATGATTAAGGCAAAAGACAATGATATTAAGGATCAACACTATTCCTGTAACGCTGTTACAATCGTTAAATTAGCAGAACAATAGGGCTTTATTATGTTACATTCAGTAGGAAGTTAGCTAGTATTGGCTAACATCACATTAGGAACACACACAGCCTACAGCCTACTTTTCTGGATTTATTTTAGGTTTCAGAAAGAGAATAAATCATACTTCTCCTTTCAACCTTTCTGGGTAGCTACTGTAACTGCCCCACTTTAAGTGCCCCAGGGACAGCGTTACACCATATCTTGGAACAATACGGCAGGAGACAGCTAGAAAATGACTCCTTTTGTGTTAGATTGAATGGAGCGCAGTCATGAAAGTGTCGGACCTCAGTTAGAGCGAGTCCTATACTGCGCTGTGATTGGCCAGCTGTGTAATCAAGGTGTAGCTGTCACGCTGTGGGCGTGTCTGATCTGTTTAGTTTCATTATTCTGTTATTTAGTCTGTATTTTTGGTTCCATGTCTCCTGTTTTCCTATCGGCCCCGTCTCTGTTCCTACTCCGTCCTGTTAGTCAGTTGTCATGCTCCTGGTCTTGTGTTCTGTTAGTTCTGTGTCTCAGTTCATGTCTACGTGTTTCCTTCAGATTTGTATACTTCTGTGTTATTTTGCCCATGTCTGCTCTTAGTTCTGTGTTGCCCCAGCTTCAGTCTGTTTTCACTGTTGGTAGTGCTTATGTTGTAGGTGATCTGTCTGCCAGTGTCTGTATTAGTTTGTCGTGTGTGTGTGTGTGTGTGTGTGTGTGTGTGTGTGTGTGTGTGTGTGTGTGTGTGTGTGTGTGTGTGTGTGTGTGTACTCCTTTTGATCTGTTTAATGTCAGTAACTTGTGTTCTGGCTGTCTCTCTGTTTTCCCTTGCTCTCTGCCTGCCTGCCTGTGCCCTCTCGTTAGTCTCATGTCTGTCTCCTGTGTTGCTCCCACCCTGCTCGTTAGTCCCTGGTGTTAAATGTTTGGTGTTTCCCTCAGTCTTGGTCCGGTCATTGTAGTGTAGTGTGTAAGTGTTCACATACCCTGTCATGTCATTTGGAAGAGTGTTCTGTCTGTCTGTTTCCTGACGACCCTTCAGTCATTTTTGGATGTTCCAGTGACCTGCCTGTAAGCCTGAGAACCTGTTTTTTGGTTGGATTAAAATCCCCTGAACTTATCTCTGCTCCTGTGTCTTGCGTTTGGGCTCACCTCCTCTGCACTCGTTCTGAAAACCGTGACAGAATGACCAGACCATAAATGAGCCCAGCAGACCACAAGAATGGAGATGGAAATGTTCTTGGATGTTTCGGCTGAACTGTGGACTACCTGGCAGTTTGCGTCAAGCCGCAAATCCCGGCAAGCTGCACTCACCAGGGCCCAGCGAGAGGTAGCCGCAAGGCCATGGCTGCAGTGTCGGCTGCCAAGATGGGCCAAGAGCTTTGTGAACTCCAGCCCTGCGCCAGACCTGCCTGCTCTCCAGCCCGCTGGTGACGCTAGCCCCCAGCGTGTCTCTTCTGAGCCCCGGCCTGCTAGCCCTGAGTCGTGGCCTACTAGACTGGAGGCTAGTTTCCCTCATGGTCCCTCGTCTGATCCACCTCCAGTAAGGCCAGCTGGAGGGCGATGTGGGACCTGTCTTCGAGCCCAGTTGGTGGTCCGATCGGTACTAGTCCCGCCGATGATCCAGCCACCTCGCACCTCGTCCAAGTGGTGGTCCAGTCCAGCCGTGGTCCAGTCACGCCTGCTCTCGAGCTCAGCCGGTGGTTCCACCGGTTCCGGGTCTGAGGTCTCTGTCGGGGGTCCTGCCGGTTCCTTCTCCATGTGCCCAGTCCCCGGACCTCAGCCCAGCTGGCCAGTCCCCGCACCTCAGCCCGGCATCCCCGTCTCTGGTTCCCCGTGCTGCAGCGCTGGCCTTCAGCTCTGCCTGGCCTACAGAGAGACCTCAACCTCTGGAGAGGTCTCCCCTTTGTCGTGGGCCTCCGAAGAGATCTCGCCCTCGCGTTTGGCCCTCTGCACGGCCTCCGGAGGGATCTCACCCTTGGCTCCGGCCCTCTGCACGGCCTCTGGAGAGATCTCGCCCTCGCCGTCGGCCCTCTGCACGGCCTCCGGAGAGGTCTCGCCCTCTGTTCCGGCCCCCTGAGGGGCCTCCGGAGGGTTTCTGCCCTGGCTCTCAGTCCCTTGGCTGACCTCTTCACCACCTCAGCGAGTTGGGCCAACCTCCAGGACAGCCTCCTGAACTCTGTTTTCTGCCTGATCTGCCCGACCTGTTGTGTCACCCTCTGGTTCGACCTCCTGAACTCTGTTTTCTGCCTGATCTGCCCGACCTGTTGTGTCACCCTCTGGTTCAACCTCCTGAACTCTGTTTTCAGCCTCCTGAACTGTGTTGCCCCACCTGAAGTGGGCCTGAGACTTTTGTTTTGGATTTTTCTTAGTTTCCAGTCCTGTTTTCCTATCGGCCCCGTCTCAGTTCCTACTTCGTCCTGTTAGTCAGTTGTCATGCTCCTGGTCTTGTGTTCTGTTAGTTCTGTGTCTCAGTTCATGTCCATGTGATTCCTTCAGATTTGTATACTTCTGTGTTATTTTGCCCATGTCTGCTGTTAGTTCTGTGTTGCCCCAGCTTCAGTCTGTTTTCACTGATGGTAGTGCTTATGTTGTAGGTGATCTGTGTGTGTGTGTGTGTGTGTGTGTGTGTGTGTGTGTGTGTGTGTGTGTGTGTGTGTGTGTGTGTGTGTGTGTGTGTGTGTGTGTGTGTGTGTGTGTGTGTACTCCTTTTGATCTGTTTAATGTCAGTAACTTGTGTTCTGGCTGTCTCTCTGTTTTCCCTTGCTCTCTGCCTGCCTGCCTGTGCCCTCTCGTTAGTCTCATGTCTGTCACCTGTGTTGCTCCCGCCCTGCTCGTTAGTCCCTGGTGTTAAATGTTTGGTGTTTCCCTCAGTCTTGGTCCGGTCATTGTAGTGTAGCGTGTAAGTGTTCACATACCCTGTCATGTCATTTGGAAGTGTGTTCTGTCTGTCTGTCTGTTCCTGACAACGCTTCAGTCATTTTTGGATGTTGTGCATAGTATCATGTGCTGAATGCCCTCCCATACCCGTCTTGTCTCACTGTTTGAGAAATGGTCCTCAATTGTCGTCTTGTAGGCCTGTTTAGCAACCTTGATACCTCTCCTTAGGTCAACCCTTGCAGCGCTGTACAGTCTCATGTCCCCTTTCAGTGTTATGGGCTCTGAGGAGTATCTGCACATCCTTTGTCATTCAGGGATTCTGGTTGGAAAAAAACCTGATTTGTTTATTTACAGTCAAAATATTAATGCAGTGTGTGATTGTAACATAGTACAGTCTGTGTGCATGTTTCAAAGTCTTGATCCTCAGTGTTTTACTGGTCTTTATTTGTGGCTGTCGGTGGCAGGAAATGTTTGGTAACCTCAGGCAAGCATGACCAGTATTCATTGTCTGGAACGGGTCAAGCGGTGGAGACCAGCCAGTGATGTGCTGTTGAACACGGAGGCAGGCTGCAACAAAAGGCCTGACAGTGAAGAGGGACACTGATGCTGTCCAAGGGCTAAAGATTCCCCAAGGGGCTGAAGGCATGCATGGATAGCTTGGATGGAATTAGCCAGAGACTGCAAGGTGGCAATCAGTGTTGAGGAGCATGAAGGAAGAGAGAGAGTTGTGAATGAATAAAGTATAAAGATAGTCTTCCTGGTTGAATTGACGCTGAGCTTCATGTGTATAATCAATGTGTTTTTGTTCATACTGGAAGCTTGTGTTTTCCTCCCTACTATGCACATACTCCACTGGTTCTACCACAGCAAACTGCTCCTTAAAATATGCCCTTCTATTGTAAGAAGAGCAAAGTGGACCGCCACTACTCAGGGTGGGGGTAAAGGGGTTGGCATCACAAAATCGTTTAAAGTTTAAAATCTTTATTGTACATTGTATAATTTGTTGAGATCAAAATAACATTCAATGGAAACCAAAATCCCCAACCTACTAAAGGCTGAAAAAAACTGAAATCACAGGCTGATCCAACCTGCGTGGCTTTTATCAAGGTAACTCATAATGTGACTCAATAGTGTGTTTGGCCCCCACATGCCTGTATGCTTTGTCAACAATATCTGGGCACGGTCCTGATGAGACCGTGCATTGTGTCCTGGATGATCTCTGATACATAACGTCCTAGAGGTTCTCAATTGGATTCAGGTCTGGGGAATATAAAGGCCAGTCAATGGCATCAATGCCTTCATCATCCAGGAATTTCGGGGCAACATGAGGCCGGGCATTATCAGGCACCAGGAAGAACCCCAGGGCCCATGGCACCAGTGTAAGCTTTGACAATGGCTCTGAGTATTTCAATCAGGTACCATTGGTCAGGGTACCATTGGCTAGCATGTGGAAGCCTGTGTGACCCTCCAAGGATAGGAGCAATCTGCTTATTTCACTGTTACTATTGTCTTGCTCTCCATGTTAATGAGGCTCTGGCGTTCTCTGGCTGAGGATTGGCTGATTCCCAGGAAATTCTGCCTGAAGCCGTCTCCATCTACAAACAGACGTCTACATCTGAGACCCCAACTGAAGTGGCACATCAATCCTTCTCCAATCCTAAGCTGCTTCAAGATCGCCTTCAAGCTCCTCTGGTTTAAATAGGCAGGCCTACTGCTGAGTCAAGACAGCAACCACTCACCCTGTAGTTTGCCATTGTGTTGAACATTGTGTTTAGCTGTGTGTCACTTGAGGTCTGGCAGAACACATCTTTTGTTAGCTGTAAGCTAAATCCCTGTGTGTGTTGCCAGCTAGAGACAGGTCTAGCCCTGTTTTGTATGTACACACTGTTTATAAATGATCAAATATACCACAGAAACTATGAAAACCAAACCACCAAAATCACAACAGGAAAAAAATAACACCAAAACCCAAAACCATGACAGTAGCTTAATAAGCCTTATTAGCACATCAAAAGATCTAAAAATGTATGAAGCCTTTTTTGGTTTGAGATGTGAAGCTACTCCTGTTTCATGACTTAAGAATTGGTGACTAATTTAGAATAGTAAAGACAACTTAACAGTATTTATGCAACAACTGTTGATGCAAAGTTTTAATGTCAAGCAGATGCATGTACACCTTGGTGATACTGTTCAAAATCACATATTAAAAAGTATTGCTGACCTTGAAATGTCCTTTATATCAAGCTTCATCAGCCTACAAGTATATTAACACACACTCTTACTGTCTAAAATTGTCCATGTATGTTAAGTCTGTAGGGGAGGGAACTTGAAATCTTAAAGTCAACGTGGAGAAAAATAAGTTATAAAGCCAGTTTTATTAAGTTACTACAACTTGAATTTTGTTGTAAACCCAATTGGGTTTAAATTACATGCAAAATTAAGTTAATGTAATAACCAACATAATAATTTGAACACAAATAATAAAACAACTTAGAATGTTTATCTAAATTTATAAATTTGATTTTTTTTTTTTTTGTAGTCCATGCAAGTAATCAAATGGTGGTAACAGGTCTCCTGATTTTTTAAAAACAGACTGTATGGCCCGCCCATTGCTATACTTGGTGACAAACAGCACTTCCTGTATTACTGAGGTATCTGAAACCTAAACCTTAAACTCAGATACACTTGTGCAGAAATAAAACCTCATAATAAATGTGTATATTTAAAACATTTCAATAACCTGTAATATATAGACACCACATTTACACCATTATGGCCTTAATCTCCGCAGCTTGTCATTTTTCAGGCAATCCAGACACTTTCTGGATTGACTGGTTTGACATTAGTCAAACATAATCTGTTTCATCTTTAAAATCCCTTCTAAAAACACACTTGTAGTGGTAGTTATAGTAACACTTATGGACAGGCTTGTGAATTCACCTCATAGGAGCATGGAATCACTGTGTTTTGTCTTTACCTCAAATATTACCTTTATTTTATTCTGTCTTGCACTGGTTTGGGTTACTCAGTATTTGTCTTGGATACGAAGATTAGACTTTGTGCTTTTATTAGATTCTTATCTTTTATGTGTTCTTGGAAGGTTTTTGCAACATTACTAATATATTTTATCAAACAACCTGAAGTATGTCTTTCTATATCACACACCATGACATGTATTTTTACTTCATCAAACATTTATGTGGTCAGTTTTAGGGGCAAAAAAAAGAAAAGGAAACAGCCCGCCTCTTTACATTGAGAGCACTCTTCCTGGTCAGAGTTGAGTTACGGACTTTGCAGAGCTTCAGTCATACACACAAAGATGAACTTCCCTTTGATAACAGCTTTAATTCTCTGCAGCCTCAGTAAGTACTGGCACTGAATAACTCTCATCACCTTATTTGCCAACTTTGTTGAATTCTCTAAACCAACAGAACTAAAATCATTAACTTATTATTAAATGTATTATAATGTATTATTTCTCGTAATGTTAATTTGTTCTTATCTGCTGTTTGTTTCAGGCTGGATCTCTGTCTCAGTTTCTGAGACTCAGACTTTGGAAGTCCAGCCTGGTGAAGAGGTCACACTGCTGTGCTCTAAGACGGCCCCATCTGACTCTTTGACATTATGGTTCAGAGTGATCAACAGAACCCAGGCCAGCTGTGTCTCCACTATGAGCAGCTCTACCAGTGCTCCTTTATACTGTGATGGATTTAAAAGTGAAAAATTTAACATGAGCTCCAACTCCTCCACTGTCTCCCTCCACATTAAGACAGTGGACTTTTCTGACTCTGGGCTGTATTTCTGTGGATTTTACATAGAGGGACGGGCGAATTTCACAGTGATACATTTGAAGGTTGAAGGTAAGATTATTATAAAATCCTCTTCTTCTGTTTTGTCTTTTTATATCTGCATTTTTAATAATTGCCCTAAAAGAACATATGTGTCTACTTAATCATTATCAAAACAAGAGACAGATAAACATTTTTGAAATTTTTGTTAAAAGGCAGAGATGAATCTCATGATGACGTTGACAGAAAGTCTAAAAGTAAGATTCTCTTTAAGATTTCTTTTATTCTGCAGATTCCGTAGTCATTTTTAAGATAAAAACAGTATGGCTCACTTAACTTGTAGATTTGATGTTAGCACTTCTTAAGCCAGCAGAGAGAGAAAACAGTGTCTAATTATTACTCTTTTTTTTTTAACAGAGTCAATACCAAAGCTGATGAGTGTGATCCTGGGCGGCCTGACTGTTTTCCTTGTAATGGTCATCATCTGTCTGGTTGTGAAAATCGTGAAACTTAAGAAAGGTACTTCTTTAAGCAACTGTTTTTATCTTGTATTTGAATTATTGTTTTTTCACTTCTTCAAGTGTGAATAAGTTGTAAGAATACAACATATTCATGTTTATCAGCTTATTTGCCTTATTGTCTTTGTCATTCAGCTGGCAGTGAAAAAGAGAATCCACAACAGAATACGGTGAATCCTCATAATTACTTGTCATAATTTACTTTTAATGGTTTTGTAATTTTAAATTATGTCTTCTCATTTGTAGTTTTCCTCTAAATTTCAGCTTGGTAAGATAAGTGACTGTAAATATTCTTTTTAACAGAACCTGGGCTCTAATGACCTGAACTACGCAGCAGTGAATTTCAGTGCAAAAGCAAGAAGAAGAGAAGTGGAGCCCAATGTTGTGTATTCTACTACTAGATAGACTGAGGAAACAAGAAAAGTTGTTCAGGATGTAACTGATGCTTCGTCATGTTAATCTGCAGTTGTGCTTTTGTGTGTGGTGGTGGACGGCAGAACTTCTGCTAAGTTTTAGCTAATTCAATTGCTGACTTAATAGTGTATATATAACAGTGAAGGTAATAAACATACAAAAATGAACATGTACTGTATGTGTGCTGAGGAAAGAGACACCACAAGAAGACAAGCCTTCAGCTGGGTTCTATTTTCTCAAGTGTGTTTCTTTCACAATGTTACAACCGACAGCCACAAGATACACCAAATAAAAATATTACTGTTTGTTTTTTCCTTACATTTGTTGGGGCGTGTTGTGTCAGCACTTAAATACACCATGCTATAACACAGATAATAACGCTGTTCGAACCCATTTGCTGTAAAATATTTCTCTCAGGAAAACCACTTGTCTATTTTAATTAAGGACAGCAACTTCTAGCATGGACACCTTCAATTCAGTGGTGGAATGTAACAAAGTACATTTACTCAAAGTATAAATTTGGGTTACCTTACATTAAGTCCTTTAATGCTACTTTCTACTTTTACTTCCCCAAAATGTCTAACTAAGTTCTAAGTTTTAATTGATTAATTGAGAATATAATCAGGAGATTAATCCATAATGAAAATAATTAGTTGTAGTCCTACATCAAACAGTAAAAAATAGCTCCACCTTAACCAACTACAACAATAAAGTCCCCTTTAACAGGAACAATAAGGTAATGATCTAATATATAATAGTGTCACAGGGGCTTACAAAACTTTACTATATTCTAAATTAACCATCTCTAACCAGAGAACGTTTCTAGGAAGGAAAAGTTATACTAACATTATAGATAACTTCTTAAATCATGATTACAGGAGTAAAGTAGCCCTTCACTTCTCAAACAAAAAATACATTTTGAAATATTTTGAACTGTGTAAAGCTGTCTAAGCTAGTGTCATGGTTTTGGGTTTTGCTGTTATTATTTTCCTATTCTGATTCTGGTGGTTTGGTTTTCATGGTTTCTGTAGTTTATTTGATCATGTCCTGGGGCTTCACTTATAAACAGTGTGCACAAAACAGGGTTGGATTTTTTTATGGGATAGGTAAGCAAACTATGTAAATCTGAAACCTCCACATAAACACTTTTATAACTTTTTGTAGAAAACACTACTAAAGGCTGGGTACATAGAAAACACATGAAGTACATACGCACAAAAATATTCTGATATTCTGAACATTTACATTTATTCATTTATCTGACGCTTTTATCCAAAGTGACTTACAATTGCTAAGTACGTCAAAGGTTGCACGCCTCTGGAGCAACTAGGGGTTAAGTGTCTTGCTGAGGGACACATTGGTGGATGTGTCACAGTAGGGATTTAAACCCGGGTCACTAAAGGCATGTAAGTTAGCCACTCCGCCATTACCACCCCAAAACAGTGCGCATGTCCTACGCCAATTTCCCTTTATAAATCCCAGTCAACTTCAATTCAGTCGGGACAACTTTCATGAAAGACTGATATTGTGGCATTGTAGTTATGTTTGGTGGTATGGTGGTATGGGAGAGCACCTCACTGCCCATTCATGTGCATATATGGAAAGCCAGAGGCAGAGAGAATTTGTAAAAAACCACACTGCCCTTCCACGGGCCTATGCGAAAACCCATAGCCAGGGAGAGAACACCTCTCTGCCCTTTCATGTGCTTACGTGAAAAAGCCATGATGTGGGGAGAGCCCCTCCCATCCATCCATATGCATACATGGAAGGCCCAAGTCAGAGAGCAGAAGTAAGGACCCCCCGATACCCACTGGCAACCTACCCAGCCTTCCATGTGCTTACATGGAAGTGCCTGCCTGAGGACCAAACTGAACACCTATAAAACCAAGTTACTTTTAATTGTATTGCTAGCTTAAGTTGCCCCGCCAGCCGACCTGCGGCTGGGGAAGGGAACGACAGGCCAAGTGACTGTTATGGAGGGAGAGAGGCCTGCTACGCTGCCACTTCCCCCTTCTGGTGTTCAAGATGCCATTGTTTTACATGGGCTGCTTGTGTAAGACTATGGTAAGGCTTGTGAGACTGTGGAAACAAACGTTTTGAGTAAAACATGTTTATTACATTCCTCAAAGAGCTAAGTTAACTTCTCTCATCAAAGAGCTAACGTTAACTCCTGGGGTGAGGTGAAGGGTTCGCCTTGCAGCCTTGTGTTCACAAAGCCACTGTTGTAACATGTGCTGCTTGTGCAGAACTAAACTGTGGTGATGCTTGTGAATGTTAAATTATTTATTAGAAACGCATTACATTCTTAAATTGCTAATTCCTCACCACCAACCCCATCCCATTGAGCTAGCCGTGTTGAACACACTGCTACGCTCACGGAGGATAAGCTCACGGAGGCCCACGCTCCTCTCTCGGTCAGAGCCGAGAGAGCGGGGTGGATGAGGCCCGGGCGTCCACTGCGCTAGCCTGACCGCCGAGTCCACGCGGCCATAATGGTCCGCTTCCAAGACGTGACAGCCGAGAAACGAGCTGTTCTTACCGTGGAAACTAGGCAATGCAGCAGTCTACTGTAGCTCTGCATTCCCAGCGCGCCATGAGGACTCGCCCGAGCGCGTTGCTAGCTCACGGACGCTAGCTAATTGTTTGCCCCACGGCCCACGTCCCTCTCCCGGTCAGTGCCGAGTGAGCGGGGTGGATGAGGCCCGGGCGTCCACTTCGATAGCCTGACCGCCAAGTCCGCACGGCCATAATGGTCCGCTTCCATGACGTGACAGCTGAGAAACGAGCTGTTCTTACCATGGAAACCGGGCAATGCAGCAGCATACTGTAACGTTAGCTCTGCATTCCCAGCGCGCGCACGATGACTTCGCACGGGCGTTGCTTGCTCCCGGTGGTGGAAACCTGTTGCATATGTTACACCCGAAAAGAAGACATGGTGGTTTCAGGTGCCAGTCTCAGTTTATTTTGCTGTAAATACAACACAAAGACAGTCCTGAGTGAACATCGGCTTCATCTGCTGCTTTGTTGACTGTCTTATGCTACGACTGGGCTAACTTCCTTGTGGAAACGAGGATTAAAGCCACAATAATTCTGTCACAATGTACAAACTGTCCAACTGAAATTTACTTACTTTACATAAAAGGTTCAGTGACCAACAAAGTATTATCACAGAGTTAAATGTTCAACCAGATTGCTTCTATCAGCACAAAAGAACACAAACGATCTGTATCCTGCATCAAAACACATGAAGTTACTGGAGCAAGTTAGCTTAATTTCCTCCCATAACATCGTTGTAAACAGTAAAACATTCCACAACAATTAATAACATAGTTAACATGAACATGTATGATGCTTGTGCACTTCTCTCACCTGTAAATACAACACAAAGACAGTCCTGAGTGAATATCGGCTTCATCTGCTTTGCTTTGTTGACTGTCTTACGCTACGACTGGGCTAACTTCCTTGTGGAAACGGGATTATAGCGCCAGTCACTCCAGTACCAAAGCCGCTACCGCCGCCTGCTGGCAGGCATAAGTATAGCTCTACTGCTTCTTAAAGTGAGTCAGGTGAGTTTTCTCCCGATTAACCGTGACACAAGCATGCTTAGCCATAATAAAGAAAACGAAAATGATGGGGGGGCTATGGTAACAATCTTAAGTAATACACATACACTTCTAGAACTAACCTTAGCCACTGAAATAACCAGGGCGCCACACCCTCTCCTACTAATAATAATTTTAAAAAAGAAGTTACTTTTTTTTCTTTCCTTAAACATCTTTTCCTGTTCTTCCAGTGCCTATTCTTGGAGGATCATCATGGTTACACACACACATGGCAGTCATCTTTCCAATACAAACATTGCCCGACTATGTCTATTTAGTACATCTAAGTACGTGCCAAAGTTAGTACTGCTCAATTGATTACTACGACCACATCTTGTGTGAAATAAAGTAACCACTATGTTAGAGCTCCATAAACAAGTTCACCTCCTTACAATTCTCTATTGCAACAAGACTCACTAATCGGCCGACACTTCCATAGCCTGTTACCACATTCCCATCATCACATATTAAGATACCATGACATATTTGTCCCTCTCTTAATTTCAATCTGTGATCTTGTTTTATGCACTTTACGAAGAACAATATATTCTGTCCTGTCTTTTTACATTTCCTATTTAGTATTATTTTCAATTTCCCTTTTTGTTTTGTTTTTTAAATGTCCGTTTTCACCATCTGAAGCCTTTGTTCCCGTACATGTTATCCGTTTATCACTTTATCTGTGCATGCCCACGGTCTCCACAGTCCCAGGGAGCAAGATGCTGGATTGCCCAGTCCAACCCTATCAACGCCAGCTTGTCAGTTGACAGTTGGTTGCCCCAGCATATCATACGTCAGCATCCTTGGTCGTCGCCGTTCTCTCTGAGGGTGAATGTTCAAGGTCAGAGGTGGTGACCCCTGTTCTGCATCAGAGCCACTGTCTACTTGGTGCTGATGTTTTCCATCAGGAATCTGTTCATTGTGTCGCCCTTGGAGAATGCAGTCCTGCTCTGTCCGCTGCTCAAGATCCTCTCCGTCTTCCACACTCTGTAGACCTGATGGTCTTCCATCTGTTGTTCACAGGTCTCGGTGTCAGAAGCTGGAGCATTAACTCTGTTGTCAAGGTTGCGCTGGTGAGGGAATCGCCACACTAGTTCACCTTCATCCTCACTATCCATATCTGTGTCTTGAGGTAGCAGCTGGTGCTGAGCTCCTCCTCTGCTCTGTCTTAGACCACTCTTGCCCTGCGGTTTCCTCACTGGTGTTTCCACAGGTAGGTGTACTGTGCGGCCTTTGCCTCCCCTTTCAAGTTGGTGTCATAAACTGGAATATCGGGGTTCTTTGATGTCACCAACTGGAATATACACTGTGTCCTCCCAGTGCGAGCGTAGCTTGCCAGGCCCCCCTCTTGGCGTGAGATTGCAGAGCAGGACTCTGTTGCCAGGATGAAGTTGGGCTCCGTGTGTTCTTTGGTCGTAATATCTTTTGCCTCTCAAAGCTTCTTTCTGAGCTGTTTTCGATGCAATCTCATAGGCCTCTCTCATTTGTGACTGCCATTTTTCCACATACTCCATGTAGCTTACTTGCAGCTCCTGCGATGGTAAGTTGAACAGTAAGTCTATTTAGGGAGTCGAGAGTCCGGCAGCAGATAGTAAGGAGAAAACCCAGTAGCCTCGCTCCGAGTGCAGTTGTAGGCGTGCACTACCTTTGCCAGTGAGTTCTTCCAGTCTGATTTTTCAGTGTCCGTCAGTGTTCTCAGCATGGACAAGAGTGTTCTATTGAAGCGCTCCACCTGACCCGTTTCCCTGGGGGTGGTAGGGAGTAGTATGGGAGCCACGCATACCACAGACTTTTTTGTAGCTGAGAAAACATCTGATTCTCAAATTCTCTCCACATATTATGATGGATTCTTGCTGGGAAACCAAAGTTCAGGGCGAAATGATTGAAGATTTTTTCCACCACTGTTTTTGCTGACTTATTTTTTGTTGCATACGCTTGGAGAAGCGTGTAAAGTGGTCCATCAAGTCCAATCCTCGGCTCTGTTGGCGCTGGCAGGGAACCTAAAACGTAGGCATCAGAACACCTGCTGTCTCTGAAAGCCCTTACCGTCCCAGGTTTGGAGAACTGCGGTGGCTGACCTCATGTCGAGGGTTGGCTCCCAACCGAGCGGCTGAAGACTGTACAACAAGGTGGTTCAGCAGATCTGAGCACGCTTAGGGAGAGCCGAGGTGGATCTGTTTGCCAACACCCACTGCCCGCTGTGGCTCTCAACTCAGCCACAGGACAGCCCGCCTGGAGGATGGACGCGTTACACACGCGCCATTGCCAGAAGGGCTGCTGTTTGCGTTCCACTCAATCTCATCCCTTCAGTTAGGTGAGGTGGGGAATGGTCGTTCGTCATCCTGGTAGAAGTGACGCAGCCTGCAGTGACAGAGCCCTGGCCTGTAACTGTGGTCTGGGGCTCTGTCATAGTAGTGAGGCTTCGTATGCACAATGCTGGTGTTGGTCCAGCCTCTCCAGGTTTTTCCTCCTCAAATTGTGGAGAAGCAGACTCAGGCTGGTCCATCCGCTGAGGTCACACAGACCATCCAAGCAGCGGGCAGCCTCCACCACCGCGGCTAGGGCGGACAGTCATCGGGCTCCACCCACTGTACCCATAGAGTTCAGTTGAGGGCGGAGCCTGTGTGAGATAGAACGAAAGGTTACGATATGGTAACCCTAGTTCTATAAGCACAGGCAGAGCAAAAACCCTAGTTGTGACTCTACACAGTACGCCTCTCAACTGTCTTATATCATGTCAATCCTTTGCATCTTTGATATACATTTCTGTATTGTATTTTATGTCCTTTGGTGTGAAGATTTTTAACAGTGAACATTTTTGAAAAAATAAATGTTTGCATCAGCACTCATATTCCTGAAAGCATTTATGTGGTCAGTTTGAGCAACAGAATAAGCAACTAAAACAGCGCCCCTTTTTGCATTGAGAACACCCTTCCTGGGGCAAACTTCATTCACCAACATTACAGAGCTTCAGTCATACGCACAATGATGAACTTTACCTTGATAACAGCTTTCATTTTCTGCAGCCTCAGTAAGCACTACCATTGAATTACTCCCCACTTCACTAACCTGATATTGTTTACCGTCATGTTACTTCATAACTAGAAATTCTTCTTGTTTGGTCACACCAAAGCACACCTGTCTACCATTAAGCCATGCCCATGCAATTTACCAAGTGCAAAACCACACCCACCAAATGCACACTCACTCTAAGTGCTCCCCCCTCACACTACCACTGCACTCAAACTTGGCCGATACAGGTCTACCCTGTTACACAGGCACAGCACTGGTTCAGCTTTTTGTTAAAAACAAGCTGAAGTGAAAGCTGTCTGTCTTTAGTAACTGTTCAGCTTAGTTTGCCTGTATATTAAGCAGAGATCCTCAAAAAAAAATTCCCGCCATTTTAACTCTGAAATGCGCCGAAGTTGTTGCTTCGGGTCTACTCGGGCGCCATCTTGATTATTGCACAATAGCGGGCCTGCTTTCGTCTTTTTCTGCAGAGAGGAAACATAACGCTTGAGAACAACGGTGTTTATTGGCATTTTGTGGCCGATCCGTTGGAGATATATAGACATGCAGGGTATCAAATGAAAGGTCTGCTCAAGCCGGATCGGGGGTGATGTTCCGTTCTCAATCTACAGGCCTGTAAAGCCTGGGAGGGCTTTTAGTGACAGGAATGTTGATGAATACTCCTGTTTTTATCAATATTTCAGGGTTTTTTCATTTGGATCTTGGTTGTATGGACAAAAAAGTGTTTTAAAGATATCTATCAATAAAAGTCAACATTTTAGTAATAAATATTGCCAAAATCTGGAAATTACCTGGCATTTGATAATGTTGTATGATAACTGTTGTATTTTAGTTTATTTTCATGTGATTTACAGTTACAATTGCATTCTATGTGTATTAAAAGATATCAAGTTGCACTAAAAGCTTGCTCAGGATGGTTTTGATGGTTTATTGCATTATAATATAGCTTTTTTCCCCAGGCGAGGATAAAAATATCAGATTTTTTCTTTATTCCATGTCCATGTAGTCAGTAAAAGTAAAGTAAATATATTAATACACAATAGATTTATATTCCTTAGCTTCTAACTTTTCAAAGGAGACCAGAATTATGCATATAGGCCAAATGGTTGAGGAGTTATTCCTGATTCATTTTGGGTATGTAATTTTAAGCGTTTTTTATGGAAAAAGGTGGCAGCTTTCAACAAGCACCGTTGCCCCGGTACCGGGGGGACCTGTTTTCAACAGGATAAAATATGGCACATTATAAACTCAGCTGGTGGCTGAGACAAACCAGCCCTCCCCTCTACCAGCAGCAGCAGTGGGAGGAGGAGGACAGGAGGGACTAAGCTGTTCATAATTTCTAAACTTTACACAGTATGTTAATGTCAGGAATATGTAATATTTATTTTACTGACATGTTAAATTTGTTTGTTGCTGTAAATCCTGTTGCTGCTCTAGAAACAACAAAAAATTTAAATAATATATTTAATTATTTAGTAATAAATAGGACTGATAAGAGCATCAATAAAGAACTGAACCAGTAAGGATTACCAATACAAGTGTGTCAATAAAATCTTAATGATCCCAACTCCTGAGAAAATGTCTGGCCCATCTCTGTGTCCTGGTTTTAAAATCCGTCCAATTAAATTTATAATTGAACAGCCCTGGTCTACAGTAATCATAGTAATGTATCTTCATGCAACAAAATTAAACTGAATGCAGCATTGTAAACAATATTTTGTCCTTGTAATCCATGTTTCCATTGCATGGATAGCCTTCGGATATTGCTGGAAATTTTAATTATTATCACAACAATTTAATAATGCTTTGCATTTAAACAGTACTTTTCATACACAAAATGCGATTGGTCTAACAGGAATGTTTTGTTTTGTGTAATGTCATTTAATGAATATATAACTAAGTTACTGAAAAGATCCTGTTACTTGAAACAAATAACTGTAAGTTACTGAAACATACTAAAACATTACATTATATACTAAACGGAACATTTTGAAAGCTTGAACCTTTGTCTCTTTTGTCTCCGATTGAATGTGACCCTCTGGCAAAACAACTGGCCCCAGTCTGGCCCCCTTAATAAAATTCGTCTAGAACCGCCACTGGTCCTATCAGAAATATGAAACTGGTATTCGCATCAAAAATTCATTGTCAGTCATTGTCGGGCAACACTGTGGGAATTAAAATCATGTTATCACCACATTAAGACATAAAATACTCTTTTCACAGAACGTGGCCTCTGATGAGCTGAACTATGCAGCAGTGACATTTCGACCAAAAGGAAAAAGAAGAGATCTGGAGCTGAATGTTATTTATGCTGCCACCAGATAGACTCAGGAGACATCTGAAACTGATGCTGTATTTTATTAATATGCTTTGGGCTTTTTATGGCTTGTTGGTGAGAGCAATGACCTCTCTTGCCAAAACATTCAATTTTGGAATAAAGATCTAATGTTCATTCATTTGCAAGTGTTTTCCTACTGCAGAGCTATAATTCTTAGCATTTCCTTAATTCTATATAGCAAAAACATGTGATGTATGATGAGCCAGTAAGGGCACTTATTACATTCCCAGTTGTCATATACTGAGAGTTAGATGGAGGTCTGCAGCAGTGGAGTAAGTAAGGTACATCACTTGTTTGACAGGAAGAGACAGCACATTGTGGTCTGAGCACAACTGAGGTGAAAAGCATGTGGCCTGTTAGATCAACGGTTTCTGAGAAAATAAAATGTTAAAGGAAGCAGTTAATACTGGCTGACAAAATAAAAAGCCTCTACGGCTGCGTGTAACTAGAAAATCACACAGTACATTAATGTCCAATTTGAGTATTTTAACTGTGATATCATAAAATGATATGCTTCATTTGTCATGGATGTGTGTACAAGGGAACAGAAATAAAGACCCAAATGCAGACACTGAGGCACAACAGCAAGTGTTGGGTGTTGGGTGACCATGATTGGGGGTAAAGTCTGAGCACATCAAGTTCCTCTCCTTTAGAACCAGGTCCCAGTTTGGGTTCAGGAGGCAGACACCATCTCCACATTTAAGAGTAGATTTAAGACTTTCCTCTTTTGATAAAGCTTATAGTTAAGGCTGGCTCAGGTGGGCCCTGAATCGTCCCTTAGCTGTGCTGCTTTAGGCCTAAACTGCAGGGAGACTTCCCATGATGCACTGAGCTCCTGTCTCCCCCTCGCACTCTGCATCTGTATGCATTCTTATCACATTAACTCATTTTACTACAGCCTAGTGCTGGCTACACGACTTTCAACGTCGGCAGATCGCTGTGCTTGTAACGGGAGTCTTGAAGTTGCTGTGGTGTTCACACTATGTGACTGATGAGCGACAGGGGATCACACACAACATGAGCTGACAACACCTCTGCTACTCTATCTGGTCTCCAAACCACGTTTTGTCAAGAAAATGCAGATGAAAAGTGACACGGGAAATGACGCAAAACCATGTGCAAAACAGGAGTGGTTTGCTATTATACATATATATGTATAAACATTATAAAGACAAAGAATACGGGTGTAAGAATGGATTAGCACACGTGGGCAGCAGAGATTGTTTGTGCTACAGAGAGATTTGGAGGTGAGTTAAAAGTGTTTTCGGGTGGGAAAGTAGTTGCCTGCTCTCATTGGTTGGATGTGGATGTCAAGACGGCCGACGGCTTCAGATATTTAGTATGCTAGATATCTGTCTGGTGTCTGCGATGCGATAGAGAGATATTTTACATCTCTATGTGGAACTTAATGTATCGTTATAATTCACACATGATGATTGGAGAGCGCCGATCGATCACTGTAGAGTCTGGATCCTTTATTGTAGGGCACCCATTGCTATAATTCTGATTATTTTATTTTTATATTTATTACAATTATAATTTTGTTGTGATATTTCTGTTATTAACCCCTACCATTACTGTTATTTTACATATCTATGTGGAATGTGCAGCTTTGTGTTTTCTTTCCTTCTGCTCTCTCTCTCTGTTGGCCGCCCAGCCTGAGTCTAGGTTCTGCTCAAGGTTTCCACCTGTTAAAATAAGGTGTTTCCTGCCATTGATGCCAAGTGCTTGCTCATGGTAGGAACTGTTGGGTCTCCGTACATTTTTTACAAAGAGTACGGTCTAGACCTGCTCTGTATGAAAGGTGATGAGTTAAGCAATGAGATAACCTCTGTTATGAATTGGTGAAATTATATATATATATATATTGCAGAGCTTCAGTCATCCACACAATGATGAACTTTGCCTTGATAACAGCTTTCATTCTCTGCAGCCTCAGTAAGTACTGCCAGTGAATTACTCCTAACTTCAAACTTACTTATTAATCACCTGCTGATGTTTATTAAAAGATATTCTTTACTGACATGTTACTTTAAAAGTCTTCTTGTCATCTGCTGTTTGTTTCAGGCTGGATCTCTGTCTCAGTTTCTGAGTCTCAGACTGTGAAGGTCCAGCTTGGTGAAGACGTCACTCTGCTGTGCTCCAACATTTCCAAAAATGAAAGTGTAACATTCTGGTTCAGACTTGTCCAGAGAACCAACATCAGCTGTATCTCTGTTATGATCTTATCTAACAGCAATGCTTCATTCTGTGATGGATATCAAAATGGAAGATTTGAAATGAGCTCCAACATCTCTACTATCTTCCTCAAAATCAAAAAAGTGGATTCATCTGACTCTGGACAGTATTTCTGTGGATTTTATGCAAATGGACGTCCACTTTTCAGTTTAATACATTTACACATTAAAGGTAAGAGTATTGTAAAGTATTTCTATCTTTGGATTTCAACTATTCAGTTGTGTTATTCTGCTTATATTGCAAAAAGGATTTGGATAATTTTCTTAAAGCAACATCATGTGTGCAACAAAATGGCTTCAATAATTTTTATATAAATCTGCCAAATCAAGACTAAATTTAGCTTAATGTCATTAAAAGGCAGGGTTGAGTCACATGATGATGTGGACAGCAAGTGTAAAAGTAAGATTCTCCTAAAGATTTCTTGTACTGTGCAGATTATCAAATGTTTGGCGGCAAAACAGTTCAGTTAAATTCAGTTTGGTCCATTTCATTTTAGCCAGTTCTCAAGTCTCTAAAGGAAAAACAGAGTCTAACTTAATGATCTTTCTTGTAGAAGAGTCTGACGGAATAGCAAAGCTGACGAGTGTGATCCTGGGCGGTCTGACTGTTTTCCTTGTGATGGTCATCATTGGTCTGCTTGTTTTAAATAGGAAACTTCAGACAGGTACTTCTTCAGAGCTTCAGTGTCCATCTTATATTTGGTTTAGTTTCTAGAGGAAATTCTCTTAAATTTGTGTCGATATGCCTGAAAAATGTTAAACTCCTGGTTTACCAAAGACAATTATCAATAAACTGACCAGATATTTTGTTTCTGTCACTCAGCTGATAACGAAGAACAGAATCCAGAGCAAAGAGAGGTGAGTCAAATTTTAACATTTACTTAAATATATTGTTTGATAGAGCCTGGCCATAAAACCACTGGAACTATATTATATTAGCTAGTATTAGTCTGTCCTGAAACATTGGTATATATGTACTGTATGTATTTGTATTGTGTATATATGGGCACATAAGTAACAAGCAATTTCAGTAAAGACAAGCCAAAATGACATTTGAGCTACTTTGGAAACCGTTTCTCCTCTTTACAGTTTGCCTGTCAGAGAGCACTAACAAGTTTCTTTCTCAACTGTGAAACGTCCTGCTCAGTTAAAAATGTCACAATATTTTATAGAACAAATTTAAGGGAGTCTAATCATTGAAAATGTATCATGTATACCCGTATACATAAATATTGTCCATATGTCAATATTATTTCATATTTATTGTTTTATTTAATATTCAGTATCTGTTGGGCTTAGGGGAATTAAAATCTTGTCCAGTCACCACATTAAGAATTAAAATACTCTTTTCACAGAACGTGGCCTCTGATGAGCCGAACTATGCAGTGGTGAAATTTCGACCAAAAGAAAAAAGAAGAGATCTGGAGCCAAATGTTATTTAAGCTGCTCAGGAGACATCTGAAACTGATGCTGTATCTTAGTAATTTGCTTTGGGCCTTTTTATGGCTTGTTGGTGAGAGCAATGACCTCTCGTGCCAAAATGTTTATTTTTGCAATAAAGATCCAATGTTCATTCGTTTGACAGTGTCTTCATACTGCAGAGCTATAATTCTTAGCATTTCCTTTCCCTCAGTCTGTTCAGCATGACAACATATGACTGGTGTGTGATGTAGGATGAGTTAGTACTGCTACTGATAGGTGTCCAGATTGTCTTACACATAGAGTTAGATGGAGGTCTGCAGCAGTTGAGTAACTAAGGTACATCACTTGTTTGACAGGAAGAGACAGCACATTGTGGTCTGAGCACAACTGAGGTGAAAAGCATGTGGCCTGTTAGATCAAAGGTTTCTATAAGTAAGAGATAGAGATAGGCTTTATTTGTCACACATGCACAGGGTACACAGTGAAATTTCTTTTGGAGTAAGCCTCCGGGCCGCAGCTATTTAAAGCGCCACCACTCGCTTTCCAGAAAAGAATTAATGCAGACAGCAACATAGTATACATGACACACAATACATAATGATGCACAAAGACAACACACCTTACATGTGGTCACATGGTGGGTTTTTTTAGGTGTCTTGTGGGGAAGAGAAATAAAAAGAGGGCGGAGGGGGGAGTAAGATAAATTAGTCTGTGTATGTGAAGTATGAGGCTCCAGACTGTCTGTGTTGTTGAAAAGAGTTCAGTTCATCGCCCTTGTCCTTGAGGAGAGATAAACCAGTGCGCAGGAGAAGATAGGAAGGCCAGTTCACTCAATTAAAGCACTCTTTAAGTTCCCCAGGCTTTTGGGTAAATTTGCTGGCGGCTGTCTTACCAATTTTAGGATGCTGTGTATGTTTATAATATGTAAAAGTAATTTAAGATAAAACATCCAAACAAACCGCTTGCCAATTCTCCCACGAATTGCGAGGGTAGCCTACAGCGAATGTTCCACTGGGACAGGTCGGCTCACCCGGTGAAGCACGTTTGTGGGAGAAAATCTTGCCAATAACGCTGAGTGACGACTTGATTAATTCCATTTTGATTGTTCCTCTCAGGAACTTGATGTGCTCGAACCAGGTCCCAGTTTGGGTTCAGGAGGCAGACACCATCTCCACATTTAAGAGTAGATTTAAGACTTTCCTCTTTTGATAAAGCTCATATTTAGGGCTGGCCCAGGTGGGCCCTGAATAGTCCTTTAGTTGTGCTGCTATAGGCCTAGACTGCAGTGAGACTTCCCATGATGCACTGAGCCCCCCCCCTCTCCATCTGTATGCATTCTTATCACATTAACTCATGTTACTACAGCCTAGTGCTGGCTACACGACTTTCAACATCGGCAGATCGTTGTGCTGTTCAAACGACACGACTTGTTGTCTATACAACAGTTTTAAATTCATTGTGTTCACTCTATGTGGCTGATCAGCGACAAGCGGGGCAAACACTGCACAAGCTGACAACAACTCTGTTACCTGATGAATCTATCTGGTCTCCAAACCACATTTTGTCAAGAAAATACAGATGAAATGTGACACGTGAAAAGTCATGTATGAAAAGTGACACAGGAAAGGACATGAAACCACATGTGAAACAGAAGTGGTTTCCTATCATAAAGATAAACATTTTAAAGACAGAAGATTTGGCTGAAAGAATGGATTAGCACACGCGGGAATCATAGACTGTGTTACAGAGAGAGCTGGAGGTGAGTAAAAAGGGTTTTGTAGTGAAAATGTAGCTGCTTGCTCTCATAGCTGACCTTGCCAAATATTTAGCATACTAGATGTCTGTCTGGCGTTTGCATTGCGTCAGGAAGCCTCTTTGATGTGTCCTCGAGTAGTTCACACACAACGCCTGGTGAGTGCCGAGCAATCGCTGATTTGCCAGCCAAAGTCCGATGGCAAGCTCAGCAACTTGCAAATCAGGCTTAAAATCGTGTGGTGTAACTGGGCTTAACTTGACTTCTGCGCCCTCTGGTAGTTTTGTGCTTTCTCGTCCCTCTCCTTTCATCTTCTGTCACTTTCTGCAGATGTTTCTGCCTCTGGATCTGTAGAGTTTGGATCAGTTGCAGGGCACCCACTGCTATAATTATTATTATTATTATTACTTCCATCAATTTGTTGTAATGTTTGTATTATTACCACTATTATTCTACATCTCTATGTGGAACTTGCATTGTGCTACTTTGTGTTCTCTTTCCTCCTGCTCTCTCTCTCTCTCTCTCTCTCTCTCTCTCTCTCTCTCTCTCTGTTAGCCGCCCACCTTGAGTCTAGGTTCCACTCAAGGTTTATACCTGTTAAAAGGGAGTTTTTCTTTCCATGGTAGCCAAGTGTTAGTGAATGGTAGAATTAGTTGGGTCTTAAATAATATTACAAAGAGTACGGTCTGCTCTGTATGAAAAGTGACGAGTAAAGCAAAGAGGTAACTTCTGTTATGAACAGGTGCTGTGTATATATATAGATATACTGCAGAGCTTCAGTCATCCACACAATGATGAACTTTACCTTGATACCAGCTTTCATTCTCTGCAGCCTCAGTAAGTACTGCTATTGACTTACTCTCAACTTCAAACTTATTTTCTTATTACTT
Organism: Lepomis macrochirus; assembly: GCA_024633595.2. NCBI lineage: Eukaryota > Metazoa > Chordata > Actinopteri > Centrarchiformes > Centrarchidae > Lepomis > Lepomis macrochirus. The sequence goes on along the minus strand of JALXJV020000002.1, from coordinate 6,053,468 downwards.
ACTTGCTGACTTTTATGAAGAGAAATTGTTTATTATCATGTTGCTTTACAACAAGTACGTCTTTGTGTCTCTGCTGTTTATTTCAGGCTGGATCTCTGTCTCTGTTTCTGAGTCTCAGACTGTGGAGGTCAAGCCTGGTGAAGACGTCACTCTGCTGTGCTCCAACATTTCCACATATGAAGCTCCATCATTCTGGTTCAGACTTGTCCAGAGAACCAACATCAGCTGTATCTCTGTTATGATCTTATCTAACAGCAATGCTTCATTCTGTGATGGATATCAAAATGGAAGATTTGAAATGAGCTCCAACATCTCTACTATCTTTCTGAAAATCAAACGAGTGGATTTATCTGACTCTGGACTGTATTTCTGTGGATTTTACGCAAGTGCACGTCCAAGTTTCAATGTAATATATTTAAACAAGAAAGGTGAGAGTACTGTAAAAAAATTCTGTCTTTGGATTCCCAATATTCAGTTATGTGTTTTCTTGCAAAAAAGATTTTGATAATTGTCTTAAAGCACCATCATGTATGCAACAAGTGTTTAAATCATTTTGAAGTAAATCTAACAAATCAAGATGAAATTTATCTTCATGTAATTAAAAGGCAGCAATGAGCCACATAATGACGTGGACAGCAAGTGTAAAAGTGAGATTTCCCTAAAGAATTATTTCATTGTGCAGATTATCAAATGTTTGTAGGTAAAACAGTTTAGTTAAATTCAGTTTGGTCCATTTTAATTTTAGCCTGTTCACAAGTCTCTAAAGGAAAAACAGAGTCTAACTTAATGATCTTTCTCGTAGAAGAGTCTGATGGAATAGCAAAGCTGACAAATGGGATCCTGGACGGTCTGACGGTTTTCCTTGTAATAGTCATCATTGGTCTGGTTGTTAAAAACAGGAAACTTCAGACAGGTACATCTTCAGAGCTTCTGTGTCTATCTTATATTTGGTCTAGTTGCTAGTGGAAATTCTGGTTTATCAAAGACAATAATCAATGAACTGACCAGATATTTCCTTTTACTCAGCTGCTAAAAAAGAGGAGAATCCAGAGCAAAGAGAGGTGAGTCCAATTTAAAAATGTACTTATATAAATTGTTTGATAGAGCCTTGGCAAAAAAGCATTGCCAATATATGTATGTATATGTACTGTATATTTTTGTATTGCAAATATATGGGTGTATACACAGATCAGCCATAAGATGTGAAGGTGAAGTGAATAACACTAAAATTACTAATAATCTTAGCAAGCACAATGATTTGAGCGAGTTTGACAAGAGCCAAATTATGAGATGCTAGATGACAGTCAGAGCCTCTCTGGTGGTCTGCAATGATCACTGCCAATCAAAAGTGGTCCAAGAAAGAAAAAGCTGTGCTGTTCGGCTCATTGATGCAAGTGGGGAGCGAAGACTGTGCCGCATGGTCTGATCCACCAGACGAGTTAATATAGGTCAAACTGTTGAAAAAGTTTATGCTGGTTCTGATAGAAAGGTGTCTAAACACACAGTCCAGTCATAGTGCTCAGTGAAAAATGTTCAGTTTGGAGCAGTTTGCTGTGGTAGAACCAGTGGAGTATGTGCATAGTAGGGAGGAAAACACAAGCTTCCAGTATGAACAAAAACACATTGATTATACACATGAAGCTCAGCGTCAATTCAACCAGGAAGACTATCTTTATGCTTTATTCATTCACAACTCTCTCTCTTCCTTCATGCTCCTCAACACTGATTGCCACCTTGCAGTCTCTGGCTAATTCCATCCAAGCTATCCATGCATGCCTTCAGCCCCTTGGGGAATCTTTGTGCTCCTGGTCTTGTGTTCTGTTAGTTCTGTGTCTCAGTTCATGTCCATGTGATTCCTTCAGATTTGTATACTTCTGTGTTATTTTGCCCATGTCTGCTCTTAGTTCTGTGTTGCCCCAGCTTCAGTCTGTTTTCACTGATGGTAGTGCTTATGTTGTAGGTGATCTGTCTGCCAGTGTCTGTATTAGTTTGTCGTGTGTGTGTACTCCTTTTGATCTGTTTAATGTCAGTAACTTGTGTTCTGGCTGTCTCTCTGTTTTCCCTTGCTCTCTGCCTGCCTGCCTGTGCCCTCTCGTTAGTCTCATGTCTGTCTCCTGTGTTGCTCCCGCCCTGCTCGTTAGTCCCTGGTGTTAAATATTTGGTGTTTCCCTCAGTCTTGGTCCGGTCATTGTAGTGTAGTGTGTAAGTGTTCACATACCCTGTCATGTCATTTGGAAGAGTGTTCTGTCTGTCTGTCTGTCCTGACGACCCTTCAGTCATTTTTGGATGTTCCAGTGAACTGCCTGTAAACCTGAGAACCTGTTTTTTGGTTGGATTAAAATCCCCTGAACTTATCTCTGCTCCTGTGTCTTGTGTTTGGGCTCACCTCCTCTGCACTCGTTCTGAAAACCGTGAAAGAATGACCAGACCATAAATGAGCCCAGCAGACCGCAAGAATGGAGATGGAAATGTTCTTGGATGTTTCGGCTGAACTGTGGACTACCTGGCAGTTTGCGTCAAGCCGCAAATCCCGGCAAGCTGCACTCACCAGGGCCCAGCGAGAGGTAGCCGCAAGGCCATGGCTGCGGTGTCGGCTGCCAAGATGGGCCAAGAGCTTTGTGAACTCCAGCCCTCCGCTAGACCTGCCTGCTCTCCAGCCCGCTGGAGATGCTAGCCCCCAGCGTGTCTCTTCTGAGCCCCGGCCTGCTAGCCCTGAGTCGTGACCTACTAGATTGGAGGCTAGTTTCCCTCATGGTCCCTCGTCTGATCCACCTCCAGTAAGGCCAGCTGGAGGGCGATGTGGGACCTGTCTTCGAGCCCAGTTGGTGGTCCGATCGGTACCAGTCCCGCCGGTGGTCCAGCCAACGCCTGCTCCTCAAGCTCAGCCGGTGGTTCCACCGGTTCCGGGTCTGAGGTCTCTGTCGGGGGTCCCGCCGGTTCCTTCTCCATGTGCCCAGTCCCCGGACCTCAGCCCAGCTGGCCAGTCCCCGCACCTCAGCCCGGCATCCCCGTCTCTGGTTCCCCGTGCTGCAGCGCTGTCCTTCAGCTCTGCCTGGCCTACAGAGAGATCTCAACCTCTGGAGAGGTCTCCCCTTTGTCGTGGGCCTCCGGAGAGATCTCGCCCTCGCGTTTGGCCCTCTGCACGGCCTCCGGAGGGGTCTCACCCTTGGCTCCGGCCCTCTGCACGGCCTCTGGAGAGATCTCGCCCTCGCCGTCGGCCCTCTGCACGGCCTCCGGAGAGGTCTCGCCCTCTGTTCCGGCCCCCTGGAGGGCCTCAGGAGTGTTTCTGCCCTGGCTCTCAGTCCCTTGGCTGACCTTTTCACCACCTCAGCGAGTTGGGCCAACCTCCAGGACAGCCTCCTGAACTCTGTTTTCTGCCTGATCTGCCCGACCTGTTGTGTCACCCTCTGGTTCAACCTCCTGAACTCTGTTTTCAGCCTCCTGAACTGTGTTGCCCCACCTGAAGTGGGCCTGAGACTTTTGTTTTGGATTTTTCTTAGTTTCCAGTCCTGTTTTCCTATCGGCCCCGTCTCAGTTCCTACTTCGTCCTGTTAGTCAGTTGTCATGCTCCTGGTCTTGTGTTCTGTTAGTTCTGTGTCTCAGTTCATGTCTATGTGTTTCCTTCAGATTTGTATACTTCTGTGTTATTTTGCCCATGTCTGCTCTTAGTTCTGTGTTGCCCCAGCTTCAGTCTGTTTTCACTGATGGTAGTGCTTATGTTGTAGGTGATCTGTCTGCCAGTGTCTGTATTAGTTTGTCGTGTGTGTGTGTGTGTGTGTGTGTGTGTGTGTGTGTGTGTGTGTGTGTACTCCTTTTGATCTGTTTAATGTCAGTAACTTGTGTTCTGGCTGTCTCTCTGTTTTCCCTTGCTCTCTGCCTGCCTGCCTGTGCCCTCTCGTTAGTCTCATGTCTGTCACCTGTGTTGCTCCCGCCCTGCTCGTTAGTCCCTGGTGTTAAATGTTTGGTGTTTCCCTCAGTCTTGGTCCGGTCATTGTAGTGTAGTGTGTAAGTGTTCACATACCCTGTCATGTCATTTGGAAGTGTGTTCTGTCTGTCTGTCTGTCTGTTCCTGACGACGCTTCAGTCATTTTTGGATGTTGTGCATAGTATCAGGTGCTGAATGCCCTCCCATACCCGTCTTGTCTCACTGTTTGAGAAATGGTCCTCAATTGTCGTCTTGTAGGCCTGTTTAGCAACCTTGATACCTCTCCTTAGGTCAGCCCTTGCAGCGCTGTACAGTCTCATGTCCCCTTTCAGTGTTATGGGCTCTGAGGAGTATCTGCACATCCTTTGTCATTCAGGGATTCTGGTTGGAAAAAAACCTGATTTGTTTATTTACAGTCAAAATATTAATGCAGTGTGTGATTGTAACATAGTACAGTCTGTGTGCATGTTTCAAAGTCTTGATCCTTAGTGTTTTACTGGTCTTTATTTGTGGCTGTCAGTGGCAGGAAATGTTTGGGAACCTCAGGCAAGCATGACCAGTATTCATTGTCTGGAACGGGTCAAGCGGTGGAGACCAGCCAGTGATGTGCTGTTCAACACGGAGGCAGGCTGCAACAAAAGGCCTGACAGTGAAGAGGGACACTGATGCTGTCCAAGGGCTAAAGATTCCCCAAGGGGCTGAAGGCATGCATGGATAGCTTGGATGGAATTAGCCAGAGACTGCAAGGTGGCAATCAGTGTTGAGGAGCATGAAGGAAGAGAGAGAGTTGTGAATGAATAAAGCATAAAGATAGTCTTCCTGGTTGAATTGACGCTGAGCTTCATGTGTATAATCAGTGTGTTTTTGTTCATACTGGAAGCTTGTGTTTTCCTCCCTACTATGCACATGCTGGTTCTACCACAGCAAACTGCTCCTTAAGATATGTCCTTCTATTGTAAGAAGAGCAAAGTTTACCGCCACTGCTCAGGGTGGGGGTAAAGGGGTTGGCATCACAAAATCGTTTAAAGTTTAAAATCTTTATTGTACATTGTATAATTTGTTGAGATCAAAATAACACTCAATGGAAACCAAAATCCCCAACCTACTAAAGGCTGAAAAAAACTGAAATCACAGGCTGATCCAACCTGCGTGGCTTTTATCAAGGCAACTCATAATGTGACTCAATAGTGTGTTTGGCCCCCACATGCCTGTATGCTTTGTCAATAATATCTGGGCACGGTCCTGATGAGACCGTGCATTGTGTTCTGGATGATCTCTGATACATAACGTCCTAGAGGTTCTCAATTGGATTCAGGTCTGGGGAATATAAAGGCCAGTCAATGGCATCAATGCCTTCATCATCCAGGAATTTCGGGGCAACATGAGGCCGGGCATTATCAGGCACCAGGAAGAACCCCAGGGCCCACTGCACCAGTGTAAGCTTTGACAATGGCTCTGAGTATTTCAATCAGGTACCATTGGTCAGGGTACCATTGGCTAGCATATGGAAGTCTGTGTGACCCTCCAAGGATAGGAGCAATCTGCTTATTTCACTGTCACTAATGTCTTGCTCTCCATGTTAATGAGGCTCTGAGGATTGGCTGATTCCCAGGAAATTCTGCCTGAAGCCTTGTCCATCTACAAACAGATGTCTACATCTGAGACCCCAACTGGAGTGGCACATCAACCCTTCTCCAATCCTAAGCTGCTTCAAGATCGCCTTCAAGCTCCTCTGGTTTAAATAGGCAGGCCTACTGCTGAGTCAAGACAGCAACCACTCACCTTGTAGTTTGCCATTGTGTTGAACATTGTGTTTAGCTGTGTGTCACTTGAGGTCTGGCAGAACACATCTTTTGTTAGCTGTAAGCTAAATCCCTGTGTGTGTTGCCAGCTAGAGACTTATAGTGTATAATACTGTTCCCATTAGAGGTTGTCGGGTCCTCATGCCACGCTAATGGAATCTTTTTCTGACAGTTTGATCAGAAACTTACACACCAGTAGCCAGCTGGAGGTCATTTTGAGTGGTTCTGGCAGTGCTCTTCCTGTTCATACTTGCACCGTGCTGGGTTAATGCCCTTCCACTGCCCTGTCCAGCTCTCCTCGTGTAACGGCACGTCTCCTGGGATCTCCTCCACGCTCTTGAGAATGTATGAGAATGCAGATCTGACTCCTTCCTGAGTTCCTGAGTGGTTCCATAGATGTGATCTATGGCACCCCATGTTTTGAAGGAATAAAAACAATCTAGGTGAGGACATGGCAGACATTTCGTGGTTTTAGATTTACATAATTTGCTTACCTAGCCCATAAAAAAAGGTCTAGCCCTGTTTTGTATGTACACACTGTTTATAAATGATCAAATATACTACAGAAACTATGAAAACCAAACCACCAAAATCACAACAGGAAAAAAATAACACCAAAACCCAAAACCATGACAGTAGCTTAATAAGCCTTATTAGCACATCAAAAAGCCTTTTTTGGTTTGAGATGTGAAGTGCTACTTTACTCCTGTTTCATGACATAAGAATTGATGACTAATTTAGAATAGTAAAGACAACTTAACAGTATTTATGCAACAACTGTTGCAAAGTTTTAATGTCAAGCAGATGCATGTACACCTTGGTGATACTGTTCAAATCACATATTAAAAAAGTATTGCTGACCTTGAAATGTCCTTTATATCAAGCTTCATCAGCCTACAAGTATATTAACACACACTCTTACTGTCTAAAATTGTCCATGTATGTTAAGTCTGTAGGGGAGGGAACTTGAAATCTTAAAGTCAACGTGGAGAAAAATAAGTTATAAAGCCAGTTTTATAAAGTTACAACTTGAATTTTGTTGTAAACCCAATTACCAATAACCAACATAATAATTTGAACACAACTCATAAAACAACTTAGAATGTTTATCGAAATTTATAAATTTGATTTTTTTTTGTATCCATGCAAGTAATCAAATGGTGGTAACAGGTCTCCTGAATTTATAAAAACAGACTGTATGTCCCGCCCATTGCTATACTTGGTGACAAACAGCACTTCCTGTATTACTGAGGTATCTGAAACCTAAACCTTAAACTCAGATACACTTGTGCAGAAATAAAACCTCATAATAAATGTGTATATTTAAAACATTTCAATAACCTGTAATATATAGACACCACATTTACACCATTATGGCCTTAATCTCCGCAGCTTGTCATTTTTCAGTCAATCCAGACACTTTCTGGATTGACTGGTTTGACATTAGTCAAACATAATCTGTTTCATCTTTAAAATCCCTTCTAAAAACACACTTGTAGTGGTAGTTATAGTAACACTTATAGACAGGCTTGTGAATTCACCTCATAGGAGCATGGAATCATTGTGTTTTGTCTTTACCTCAAATATTACCTTTATTTTATTCTGTCTTGCTCTGGTTTGGGTTACTCAGTATTTGTCTTGGATACGAAGATTAGACTTTGTGCTTTTATTAGATTCTTATCTTTTATGTGTTCTTGGAAGGTTTTTGCAACATTACTAATATATTTTATCAAACAACCTGAAGTATGTCTATATCACACACCATGACATGTATTTTTACTTCATCAAACATTTATGTGGTCAGTTTTAGGGGCAAAAAAAAGAAAAGGAAACAGCCCGCCTCTTTACATTGAGAGCACTCTTCCTGGTCAGAGTTGAGTTACGGACTTTGCAGAGCTTCAGTCATACACACAAAGATGAACTTCCCTTTGATAACAGCTTTAATTCTCTGCAGCCTCAGTAAGTACTGGCACTGAATAACTCTCATCACCTTATTTGCCAACTTTGTTGAATTCTCTAAACCAACAGAACTAAAATCATTAACTTATTACTAAATGTATTTTAATGTATTATTTCTCGTAATGTTAATTTGTTCTTATCTGCTGTTTGTTTCAGGCTGGATCTCTTTCTCAGTTTCTGAGACTCAGACTTTGGAAGTCCAGCCTGGTGAAGAGGTCACACTGCTGTGCTCTAAGACGGCCCCATCTGACTCTTTGACATTATGGTTCAGAGTGATCAACAGAACCCAGACTAGCTGTGTCTCCACTATGAGCAGCTCTACCAGTGCTCCTTTATACTGTGATGGATTTAAAAGTGAAAAATTTAACATGAGCTCCAACTCCTCCACTGTCTCTCTCCAAATTAAGACAGTGGACTTTTCTGACTCTGGGCTGTATTTCTGTGGATTTTACATAGAGGGACGGGCGAATTTCAGAGTGATACATTTAAATGTTGAAGGTAAGATTATTATACAATCCTGTTCTTCTGTTTTGTCTTTTTATATCTGCAAATTTAATAATTGCCCTGAAAGAACATATGTGTCTACTTAATCATTATCAAAACAAGAGACAGATAAACATTTTTGAAATTTTGTTAAAAGGCAGAGATGAATCTCATGATGACGTTGACAGAAAATCTAAAAGTAAGATTCTCTTTAAGATTTCTTTTATTCTGCAGATTCTGTAGTCATTTTTAAGATAAAAACAGTATGGCTCACTTAACTTGTCGATTTGATGTTAGCACTTCTTAAGCCAGCAGAGAGAGAAAACAGTGTCTAATTATTACTTTTTTTTTTAACAGAGTCAATACCAAAGCTGATGAGTGTGATCCTGGGCGGCCTGACTGTTTTCCTCATAATTGTCATCATCTGTCTGGTTGTGAAAATCGTGAAACTTAAGAAAGGTACTTCTTTAAGCAACTGTTTTTATCTTGTATTTGAATTATTGTTTTTTCACTTCTTCAAGTGTGAATAAGTTGTAAGAATACAACATATTCATGTTTATCAGCTTATTTGCCTTATTGTCTTTGTTATTCAGCTGGCAGTGAAAAAGAGAATCCACAACAGAATACGGTGAATCCTTTGTCATAATTTACTTTTAATGGTTTTGTAATTTTAAATTATGTCTTCTCATTTGTAGTTTTCCTCTAAATTTCAGCTTGGTAAGATAAGTGACTGTAAATATTCTTTTTAACAGAACCTGGGCTCTAATGACCTGAACTACGCAGCAGTGAATTTCAGTGCAAAAGCAAGAAGAGAAGTGGAGCCCAATGTTGTGTATTCTACTACTAGATAGACTGAGGAAACAAGAAAAGTTGTTCAGGATGTAACTGATGCTTCGTCATGTTAATCTGCAGTTGTGCTTTTGTGTAGGTGGTGGACGGCAGAACTTCTACTAAGTTTTAGCTAATTCAATTGCTGACTTAATAGTGTATATATAACAGTGAAGGTACTAAAAATACAAAAATGAACATGTACTGTATGTGTGCTGAGAAAAGTGACACCACAAGAAGACAAGCCTTCAGCTGGGTTCTATTTTCTCAAGTGTGTTTCTTTCACAATGTTACCACCGACAGCCACAAGATACACCAAATAAAAATATTACTGTTTGTTTTTTTCTTACATTTGTTGGGGCGTGTTGCTGACAGACTTGTGTCAGCACTTAAATATACAATGCTATAACACAGATAATAATGACGCTGTTCGAACCCATTTGCTGTAAAATATTTCTCTCAGGAAAACCACTTGTCTATTTTAAAGGACAGCAACTTCTAGCATGGACACCTTCAATTCAGTGGTGGAATGTAACAAAGTACATTTACTCAAGTATAAATTTGGGTTACCTTACATTAAGTCCTTTAATGCTACTTTCTACTTTTACTTCCCCAAAATTTCTAACTAAAAGTTTTAATTGATTAATTGATAATATAATCAGGAGATTAATCCATAATGAAAATAATTAGTTGTAGTCCTACATCAAACAGTAAAAAATAGCTCCACCTTAACCAACTATAACAATAAAGGTAATGATCTAAATATAATAGTGTCACAGGGGCTTACAAAACTTTACTATATTCTAAATTAACCATCTCTAACCAGAGAACATTTCTAGGAAGGAAAAGTTATACTATAGATAACATTAAACATTATAGATAACTTCTTCAATCATGATTACAGGAGTAAAGTAGCCCCTCACTTCTCAACAGAAAATACATTTTGAAATCTTTTGAACTGTGTAAAGCTGTGTAAACCATGCTGTCATGGTTTTGGGTTTTGCTGTTATTATTTTCCTATTCTGATTCTGGTGGTTTGGTTTTCATGGTTTCTGTAGTTTATTTGATCATGTCCTGGGGCTTCACTTATAAACAGTGTGCACAAAACAGGGTTGGATTTTTTTATGGGCTAGGTAAGCAAACTATGTAAATCTGAAACCTCCACATAAACACTTTTATAACTTTTTGTAGAAAACACTACTAAAGGCTGGGTACGTAGAAAACACATGAAGTACATACGCACAAAAATATTCTGATATTCTGAACATTTACATTTATTCATTTATCTGACGCTTTTATCCAAAGTGACTTACAATTGCTAAGTATGTCAAAGGTCGCACGCCTCTGGAGCAACTAGGGGTTAAGTGTCTTGCTGAGGGACACATTGGTGGATGTGTCACAGTAGGGATTTAAACCCGGGTCAATAAAGGCATGTAAGTTAAGACCTCCGCCATTACCACCCCAAAACAGTGCGCATGTCCTACGCCAATTTCCCTTTATAAATCAACTTCAATTCAGTCGGGACAACTTTCATGAAAGACTGATATTGTGGCATTGTAGTTATGTTTGGCGGTATGGTGGTATGGGAGAGCACCTCCCTGCAGGCAGGCGTCCTCCCAGGTTCGGCGCTTGGTCCTCTCCTGTTCACCATTTACATCCTGCCACTCTGAAATATACATAGATACGGTCTCCTCTTCCACTGCTATGCTGATGACGTACAGATCTACATTTCCACCAAATCCATCACCACAGTTACCTCTGAAACTCTGACCAACTGCCTCACCGACATACAAACCTGGATGCAAACTGACTTCCTACAACTCAATTACAATAAATAATTGTTAGTGCTAATGAAATTATCTCCCTCTTTCTTTTTTCTTGACCAGGAAGTTTTTTTGCTTCAATTTGGTTTTTGTTGAGTGTAACGTGGTACTGTGTTGCAATAAGCTCTAAAGAATCTGCACTGACGAAGCCATCCACTGCTGGGTTGCAAGTTTAAATACCCTTCATCAGCTCTAACCCTACACCAGAAAATCTGTTGTTCAGCTTTATCATGCTATCAAGACATGGGTAAAAAAGGTTGGGTCTTAACCCTCTCCATACACTTCCAGGGGTAGACTGACTGACTTGTAGAAAGACCAGGCCCCCTCCAGACCCCCTCTTGCTAGCATCAGTTTGCTCTGAGATTGCCACGGGTAAGTGCCCACTCTGTTCCTTGGCAGTAGGGACTGCCACTGTGACACCACACAACTGGACTGTCAGTTCCTTCCCTTGTGGGTCTTGGGTTCCTCCTGCTCCTCTCTACATAGCTCATTGTAAAGGAGGAAGCTGTTTGTGGCTACAATGTCCAGGAAGCAGAAAAACAATGTCCAGTACCAGCACATGGCGTTGTGGTGAACAGAGTAGTATAAGTTGGTCGGACAGATCAACACCTCCCATGTGCTTCTTATATTGCATGACAAGTCTTGGAAATGAAATGGATTTGGTGGGCCAGCTGCCATTCTGTATTTTGACTCTTCTCTGCACAGTACTTACAGAGAATGTCTGGTGGATTGTGGAGTATACTGAGACCTCGCATGTGTCCATGCACTTCACAAAAACCTCTGGTTCATCACGGATCCACCTGATGCAGCCCCTACGATCCTTTTTCTTCAGAGCATTTGAGGGGGCATTCTTTTCTATTTACTCTGTATGTGCCACATGCTCCAATATTGAGGATAAACAGATCTTTGAACAGTCTTGGACTGATGTAGAAAGTATTCACATACAGATGAAAGTCACTGCCCAGGAATGCTATGCTATTATGATTAAAATAACGTTTATTGCAAACAAAGTTAAACAGACAAACAACAATGGTGGCTGCTGCTCCCAATGCTGCTGCTCCCGGCTGCAGTGTGTGAGAGAGAGTGGGCGGAGCAAGACAGGGGCTTTTAAAGGCTGACCAGCAGACACAGGGAATTGGGGAAACGATGGGGAGGAGCTTCCAGGATACCTGCAAAACAGGGTACAGAGTAGCTTTGGACATAACAAGTAAAAACAACTATCTTCATGCAATGCACCCAGGATGCGCAACAGAGACTCTACGCATTATTTATTACATTTATGCTATTCTCATTATTTCAGCTGCTGCACTGATCGTATCGATTTATTAATCTGGGAATGGGATAAATCTCATGTTATTCCAATGCGCAATGCACTTGAGATCAGTGCTGCCACACACATGCCCAAACAGTCTCTAGGTAGTCGACAGACTAAACTCAGTGCATCATAGGATTGCCAGTGGATGTCTAACAAGCACGCATGATTGATTTGTACGTCGGAAAGATGGATAAATAATCATAGAAGACTTTCGGTTTGGGAAATATCTTTTTGGATTTATTTTATGAAGTTGGGATTACAAAGATTCTAAAAGGGATATGATTGCACCAGAGAGTATGACGTTTACTATATGCTTTGATGTCAGGTGGAACATTGTCGACTTGGCAGTGTCAACTGGTCTTCACAGTATCACAAGGAGCCGCTGTGCCCAAGAAGGGCTCAACTGTATAGTCATCCATCCTCCTCTGCTTGCATCGGTGACCTGATTGGGTCTCTGAGATATTGTTGGAGTCACAAATGCCTTTTGCCTCCTTGTAGAACTTGCCTGCAATTTCATCATTCTGCATTGATTTCAACATTTGTAACTGCACTATATATATACTCTTTGTATAGTGTCACTTGTGCCAAATCTTCAAATTGCTTCTGATACTTAATGGAGCCCCTCTCTAGTGGACAGTATGCTTTTGAACATCACAAGCATGTACACACAAGGAAATGTGCAGAGCCCGGCTGCCGTAGGTGCTGCAGTTCTTTCTAGGCACCTTAAAAGTTACTTCACAACCTGTTGTGAAGTAATGGATAACTGGACATATTCACTGTTGTACAAGCCCAAGAGTTTCTATGTTTCAGTGAATGTCTGATGGTTCACAAAGAAAACACTTAAGAAAGAATGAAGATTTCCAAGTTTTAAAAAAGACAATGGCTTCTGGCATACATACACACATAAATACTGTTAAAGCTTGATAAGATCAGTCCCAATCTAACCGTCACACTACATAATCTGCTAACATTACTAAGACAGAAATTGTTTGGTAGAGAAAACATAACATTTAACTTACACTTAATGGCACATTTCTGCAAGTGTGAGAAACTGGGTGACTTAAGTGCGCCATATCCACATTTATATTTGAGTCTTTTAGTAGAACCGTCTTGAAGTTATTTAATGGGACCAAACATGTTAAAGATCAGAATGTCAAGGCATTTCTTAAATGTAGAGACCTCACAAACAAGGCAGACAAGTACATTAAAAGGTGCTGAAGATACTGTGAAAGAACTATGCACAATAGCATACAAGAGACAGTTAAGTCATCACAACTGTCAGAGAAGGTATAGGGTTTTTGGTAATTCTTGCCCAGTGAATGTTCCAGTATGGCATATGCTTGGTATAGAGGATCTTTTTGTTGTGAATGCTGTTAGAATGAGGATGATTTAAATAGACTTGCCTTCATCAGTTCCTTTATTCAAAACAGTAATACCTCTTGGAGATATAAATGCGGATATCTCAGATAAGAAGTCACTGTGTGCCAAACATATAATCAAATTTTGTAAAGATCATAATCTTATACTGTCAAACAGAGTATTGTTGCCCACAGACAGTTATACTTACATTAGTGAGGCCTGGCACAATACATCATGGCTGGACCACTGTATCAGTAAAGCTGAGGGGTGTATGAGCATTTTGTATGGGGTAACAACAAGTGAATATATACCTGTTGCTATGTTGATTAATGCTGAACACATACCTGTGCTATCCAGATGTGAAAACAGTGTCAACACAGAAGTATTAGACTGGTTAAAAAGGAAGTGATTTTGACTTCCGGGTGTGCTCATGGAGTAGTTGGTCGCATTGAAACCTCTCTTCCACTTTAACCTCGAAAATCCCGTTTGAACTCGCTATCCTGTTTGTTATTTTTGACAAAATAAAATATGAGAGGGAGAAGAACGTTGGACTAATAGGACGGACGTGTTTTTAAATCCAGACACTGCACGGTGGTGCAGGTCGCCTCACAGCACGAAGGTCATGGGTTCAAACCCCAGTTGCCCCGGCCTTTCTGTGTGGAGTTTGCATGTTCTCCCCGTGTCCGCGTGGTTTCTCTGGGTGCTCCGGCTTTCTCCCACCATCCAAAGACATGTTGGCTAGGTTTACTGGTGTCTCTAACTTGTCCTTAGGTGTGAGTGTAAGTGGATTTCCGTCAATCTGTGGCCCTGCGATGGGCTGGCGACCTGTCCAGGGTGTACCCTGCCTTTAGGCCAATGTCAGCTGGGATAGGCTCCAGCCCCGATTAAAATATGATGAGTTGGAAAAGACACTTAGGAGTTTAATGATCAAGAACTGACTAACATTTATTAAAAATAATATAAATGATATGATACACAAGAAGATAGAGAAAAAAATTACAATTTTCAAAACAGACTTTTTATGAATCTGGTCCAAAAGACACAAGAATTCTAGCAAGGCACCTCCGAAATCAGCAATTGAAGCAGTCGATTACCAAAATTAGAGACCCTTTAACTGATAGTTTGACTTATGATATTAATCAAATTCATAAAATGTTTGAAAACTATTCTCAAACACTATACACATCCTCAAAACCAGTGAATGAAATTGTTATTACACAGTATTTGGCAGAATTAGACCTGCCTTCCCTAGATTAATACAAAATGACGCATTAACTAAGGAAAATGCCAAATAAAGAGGGGGGTTAAAAAGGAAGTGATTTTAACTAATATGCACTATGTTACTGTGTAATATCCAACTACCTGTAGATGCAATCCTGTGTAGGGATATTAACAGCGAGGATGGAAAGCATAGGAAAGATATCTGCTCCATGTATGCTCAAATAGTACAAATAGTTTGAAGGCAGTAAGCCCTGTTATAAACATGAAAATAAGAACCATAACAACAAGCCTGGCTGCAAAGAGTATGTAGCTGGATATCATACTGAGGCATGGGAGATCACTAAGGTTCTGTGTTTTGAGCATAAAAAGCTCACTGATGGCAGATATAACTATGTCATTCATTTGAAATAACAATAAAAAGTATCATATTTGTGTAAGCATTGGGTGCTGAGTGCACAGACAGAGACAGTTTTTGGACCCAAATGCAAAACACAAACTTAGCTGGTTCCATTTTCAAGAAGATTTATTTACCAAAACTCAAAATGTATAACTTACTGTAGGTTAAAGTCCAAACTTAAAGACAGCAATCCAGAAAACAAGGCATCCACAAAGAATGAAAAATCCAAAAAGCAAACATAATGTCCAAAATCCACGAATAGTAAAACAAAGATTTGTCCAAGCTGACAATAACCAATATTCCAGGAAACACAAATAATGTGACCAAATGAGCAGAGTAACCAGGACAGAGGATCAGGCTCACAGACAGACTCACACGGATTGAGCAACAGCAGTAGCAAACTACAAACTAAAACAGGAAACAGGCAGACACACAGACCAACTGGCAGACAAGAGACAATTTCAAAATCACCATGACATGCATGCTGAACCAAAAGCTTTGAAACACAGGTAAAACAGACCTCCTCAAAATAAGACAAAGAAACAGACAAAGACAAAGATCAGAGCACAAAACAGAACAGGTCAAACATTTTAAGTCAATCTTTTCAACACAGAAAATAGGCTAATTGAAAAAGCTGGAAACGAGCTGATCTAAAACATGACAAAAAAGAGCCAAAAAGGAAGTTTAGGCTACAGAATCCTGAAACAATTACTACAAATTTTATATTAACTATTTACATAGTGCAGCACACAGAAGAAGGCCATGAGCGCATCTTAAAGGTATGCATGGGGCCAGCAGCTTCAGTCAGGACATTTTGGCTCTGCCTTCTGCCATCTCTGGCCAATATGACTCTAAGGGAGCTCCAGTTGGCTCAAGAGAAGGTATGCTATCTCCAACACATTCAATTAATATTATCACTACTATTTCTGATTAACCAATTTAACCTACTACTATAACCTACTGCTATTTTGTTAGCAAAATAGCATAATCATACAAATACTCAGGAGTGCCAGTGATGTTTCTATTGACACGGCCAAACTGAGTCGAGACGAGGCAAGTTGAGCGGGTATTGGTAAAGGAGAAGCAGCATAAGTGTCTTGCTCAGGTTCAGGGACACAGTGGTGGATGTGTTACAGTGGGGAATTGAACCCAGGTCTCTCACCCCAAAGGCATGTGTCTCATCCCTTGTGCCATCACCCGCCCCTTCCCCCTCTCACAACTATTCATAGTCCTTCTAACACTTTTTTGTGCGTTTTTTCAACTCTACTCATTCAATTCTTTCTAGTATTCCTCCATTCAAACCTTACGATGTTCCACATCTTTCATAAATGATTGGTATTATTCAACTTTTAAAGCCAGCAAGTCAGTTTAGCATCAGCCTTTCAACAGCCAGCATTCACACTGCAATTTCTTCAGAAATTGCTTCTCTGGTTACAGAGATTCTCAGAAGTGCATTGTGTGTATCATTTATGCCCTAACAAACATTTCCATCCTCATAAAGCATTTGGATAGCCAGTTTTTTAATATTTCAAGACTTCATATATATATATGCATTTTTCCATTGGCTAACCATCTTTTTCTTCATCTTGTACTGTTGTGTTTCTTGGAGCTTTAGCACCATCAACTGTTGTTTAGTATAACAGCATGAAACATGTAACTTGCATCCACTACACACTTTCATTATCACTTTTCACCCTCTGCAGTCAGCAGGAACGCGTTAGGCATCACATGTGCAACCTTGTGCATATAAATGTTGAGTGGGAGATGCAAACAGAACAGAAACCATCTCATTATAATGTTGCTGCATAACACCGCTACTCATCCAAAACTCCACAGAACAACTATTACTTAGTTTATCAGTTTTTATATCTCAGTCTGAGAACAAATGTTTATAAATGATTGATGGAAAAGGCAACAAAGACTGCCCAGAGTCTTTTCTAGTAAGTGTTAGATGGAGAGTAGCAGCAGTGGAGGAGTGAGTGAGGTACACATTACTTGATTGACAGGAAGAGACAACAGAGTGTGGTCGGAGCAAAACTGAGGTTAAATAAAGAGGCCAAATGAGATCAAAGCTCTGTGAGAATAAAAGCAGTCAATGCTGTCAGGCTTTCTTCTGTCAGGAAGACAAAATGATCAGCGTCTCTACATGTGTAGAAAAGTCTTTTAAGTCTTTTAATTGAGATGTGAAAGTAAGCATGTATAATGATATGATAATTCCCTGAAGAAAGAAAAAATGTTTAGTAGTTGCCCATCATTCCATTATGGTTTATCATAATAATCAATAAGGTATCTATATCTGTATCATTAATGAGGTCTTAACCAGGAGAAGCCCCTCCCTCTGGTACATGGAGGGAGAAGGGTTACTTTGGTGATGCTTTAATAGCTGATGATCCTGGTAGTGCATGAGCCAGGTGGGGAAGAACTGTAGGTCACAGTCTTCTGCTTCATGCTACATTACCAGTTATGCAACTCTCATTCATGAAACTTGGTTAACCACAAAATGTTTGGCAATATAAATACAGCTTCTGATTTTGCTTGTGATAAGTGAACATGGTACAAGAATGATAAGACACTTTCTAGTTTCCTGATGGGGAAAATATCATGATAACTGAAGAGCCTCATCCATATTATTATTATTATTATTATTATTATTATTATTATTATTATTATTATTATAATAATAATAATAAAAAATCTGGACACTTTGTTCTGTTTTATCATTTACTAAATCATGACTCAACATAATACAGACAGTGGGGTTAAACCGCTTCTTAGTTTTTCACACCATATCTGTCAGTTGTTCCATGAGAAAGAGATATCTCCATTTGATTTCAATCCAAAAGCAGCTTCATTGGCATGACAGCATCCAACAATATTGCCAAATCATGTTATCACAAACATTCGTAATGAACAAAATAAATAATACATAAAGGATATTATAAACAATGCTCTATAATAAAGATTTTCATCAGTGGACTCTACATGGCAATTGGTTGCCCCCCAAGGTTATCCCTGGCAAACCAATGATTGCTTGTTGATGAACTGCGCCAGCTCACAGACACCATTTTTATAAACTCTGGTATACTGTAAAATAT
This sequence comes from Lepomis macrochirus, assembly GCA_024633595.2. Classification (NCBI taxonomy): domain Eukaryota; kingdom Metazoa; phylum Chordata; class Actinopteri; order Centrarchiformes; family Centrarchidae; genus Lepomis; species Lepomis macrochirus. The sequence continues at coordinate 6,035,261 of JALXJV020000002.1, read as the reverse complement.
AGAGAAATTTACCCAGTGGTGATAGGCTTAATCAGCATTGTGTGAGCTCATTTGTCAAGGCTCTTGAATATAACAGATGTTCAAATATGTAAAAGTCCCACACTCCAGCTTTAAACCTCTATGGAGTGATGTGTCAACAAGTAGTCCAATGAATACATAAGCTTTCAATTAAAATGTATGCTGCGTGCATTAGCACAGGACTGTAAGAAGTATCCTGAAAAGAACAGTTGATGACAGTTCAGAACATCAAAGAGTACACCTCCTTATTCTGTACAGACTGATAGGTCTTTTGGAGACTGCTGAAACATCACCTAGATTATCTCAAGGGTCATCAAGATAATAACTTTGTCCTTTCACCTTGCAGCTGTTAACTTGCAACCATTTTCCTGAAAGCTTTTATATTGTCAGTCTGAGCAGCCGGAAAAAAAAAAAAACACTCCGCCTCTTTACGTTGAGACCACTCTTACTGGAGCACAGTTCAGTACAAACAGTGAAGTGGTGCAGTCATACAGTACGCACAATGATGAACTTTACCTTGGTAACAGCTTTACTCTGTACCTTCAGTAAGTACACCTTCCGATTTCTTCTCGTTACTATAATTGCTACCTTTCCTGCAGTATAGTAATAAAACGACAGATTATTTGTTAATAACATCATTTGTTTTAATTGTTTGTTTCCTTTTAAATTACAAGTTTAATGAATAAATTACTGGTTGGTTGTTTCAGGTTGGATCTTTGTCTCAGTTTCTGAGTTTCACACTGTGGAGGTTCAGCCTGGTGAAGAAGTCACACTGATGTGTTCCAACTTCACCAGTTTTGCCTCTAACATACTCTGGTTCAGACTGAACAACAAACGCAATGTCAGCTGCATCTCCTCTATGTCCAGCTCTGATGCCAATGCGTCGTTCTGTGATGGATTTCAAAACGGCAAATTTAATATGACGTCCAACACCACTACCCTCTTTCTCAAGATCAAACAAGTGGATTTATCTGACTCTGGACTGTATTTCTGTGGATTTTACTCAGATGGAAACTCAGTAATTGTCAGTGCAACTTATTTAAAATTTCAAGGTAAGGTTTTTGTAAAGTCTTGTCTGTCTTTTGAATCAAAAGAAGTAGATATGCACCCTTTTCATTCACTGTCAAAATAAGGACTGAAATATCAGCCTACAAGCAGTACAATATTATACAAAAAGTTTAATTTAATTATCTTTCTTGTAGAAGCGACTAAGGTAACGAGTGTAATCCTGTGTGCTGTGATCCTTTTCATCACAATAGTCGCCATCGGTCTGGGTGTGAAAATAAGGAATTTCCACATGGGTATTTATATGTATTTTATTTAAGTTTCAAATGCTAACTTATACAAATGCAGAAGTTCCTGTTTTATATTATAACAATATTTTTGAACAATTAGCTGACTAGATGTTTCTGTCACTTAGCTCATAAAGAGGAAGGGAATCAACAACACCGTGAGGTAATCAAAGATTAACCAAAGATTGATCCAAATCAATTTTATATGTTGTCTGGTTTCTCATTTATTATTTAAAAATTTTATGTTTTCTCAGAAACTCACCCATGTTAGATGAGTGACTAAATATTTTTATTTACAGAATCTGGGCTCTGAATCCCTGAACTACGCAGCACTGAGTTTCCGCCCGAAACCAATAAGCAGCAGAAGGCCTGAATCAGAGAACCAGATGGAGCCAAATGTGGTGTATGCTGCCACCAGATAGAATCAGGACACATCTGGAACAGCAGCTCAGAATGGAACTGATGATTTACAGATGATCACTGTCAAAAAAGTCTAATTTTTTAATAAATATTCTGTATTCATCCAAAGTGTGCTATCTCTGCTACCATTTACTAAACTGTCCAACCAAAGGCACCTTGGTTGTTTTGCTTGTTTTAGAGTAAAGTATTATGATTGGTGGTTGATGGAGGAGGAGCCTGTAAGGTCATGATGACTACTCTCTTTTAGTGAGAGTTGGAGAGATGGAGGCCTGCAGCAGTGGTTTGCTTGTTTGACAGGAAGTGTGTGGTGTGAGCACAACGGAGGTGAAAATCACGAGACCTGTTAGATCAAAGCTCTGTGAGAATAAAGTCTGGAAATGAAGCAGTGAATGCTGTCTGTTTTTTTCTGTCAGGAAGACAAAATGATCAGGTTCTCTACATAAACCTAGGCATCATACTTTCCATCAGGTTATCCATGATTTTTGTGTCATCACACTTAGACTACTGTAATGCTCTGTAATCCTGACTAAGCCAAGATGCTGTTATCCAGTTACAGTCAATCCAAAACTCTGCAGCTAGATTATTCATAAAAGGGGCTATGTAGTTTTTCAATGAAATCACTTGCAGTTTTTTTAATGCTTACAGTAACAGCCAACTGCATCTGTGAGTTTCTGGTGGGGGTGTTACGTTTTTTTATTCTTAGGAATATTTTTATCTATTGGCTAAAAATACAAACGTAGCATGTATTACCTTGTTGAATGTGTTATGATTAGCAGACCCAGAAGCAGACTTGAATGTGGATGTTGTAATACAATAAAACAGATAATTGTAAACAGAGAACATGAAGAGGTGGAAGCGATGGAAGCAGAGAGCAGAGGGTAATAAATGATGTTAGATGGTAACCAGACCAGACATAGACTTACATAAACTGATACATCAGTTGGAGACTTCTAAACGTTTTCTGAAGCCTTACCTAGATTTCCTCAAGTGTCAACTTTGTTCTTTCTCCTTGAAACTGTTCAAAATTAAAAATAAAGAACTTATATTTTCTGATAAAGATTCTGTATTCATTAAATTTGTGCTATTGCTGCAACAATTTTAATTCTGCAGTCCATCCAAACTCTCCTTACTTGTTTTGTTTCTTTACCTGAGAGCAAAAGAGTAAAGTTTGTGTTTATTGGAGGAGGAGCCAGTAAGACTCCTGTCTACATCAGTGGTGCTGAGGTGGAGCAGGTGAACAGTTTCAGGTTCCTGGGAATCAGCATCACACACCACCAGACTGCAGAGCAGTTTCTTCCCCCAAGCTATCAGGCTCTTATACTCTAATTCATCCTCAGCACTGCTCCAGTGATGATAGTTTATTTCTGTTTACTATTTTTAAAATTGCTTATATATATTAATGTACATCGCCTTCTATGTAGCAGAAGCTCAATTTACAAACTCAATTTTGCACTATAATCTGTTATATTGCAACAAAATAAATCCACCTACCTCCCTTAGAACATTGATGGCTCTTATAGTTTTTTTACTGCAAGGCTTTCGCTGATAGGCTATCGCAACTCAGCGTCATGTGACTTTGTCGCTTGAGTTGAAAATATTCAACCCGACTGAAAATCGCGGCTCCACTCGTCTTTGCATTGACTGTGTATGTAAACGCACCACATCCAGCTCTCACTTTGCTTTTGGTCTGAAAGCACCATTAGATGGAGGTTGTTTGACAGGAAGAGACAGTGTGGCATGAGCACAACTGAGGTGAAAATCATGAGGTCTCTTGATTTGTAAGCACACAGTACATCAATAGAGCAACTGGATATTTTAATTGTGATGTCACAATAAATGTGTATAATGACAAGATTAATCTGTGAAGAATAATTAAAACGCAACTGGGTGTTTCAGCCTTTTATCACAAGACACCCTCGGCTAAAGCAGGCTGGATGATCAGCACTAGGTGTGTCTCGTGGTTGGCTTGTGGTCATTTGGAAGCCCAGGTTGGGTCTTTCCTACTCAGCCACAAGCAGTGACTGCTCCTTTCTACTTTGTTGGCCAGGGTTTTAATTGTCCTTTGGCTGAAGTGGAGTGCTGTGTGTGAGCTGGGGACGAAAAACTGTAGTATGCTTCTGTGTTTTTTTATGCTCTTCTCAAATCTTTATCCCAAAAATATCTACAAACTACACTACAAATGTTCACTACTATAAATTTTGCAAAGACACTTTTTTTTTCTCGACCCTGTCGTTCCTGAGAGTGCAACATCAACCTCAACATAGCCTAAAATAGGAGACCAAACCTATGCCCCTTCAGAAGCTGTCACCCCAGAGACTGTTTTCTTGCAGTGGGTGATGCAAGTGCATTGGTTTCAGTGGTGGAGATTACTCAAATGAAGAGGAGGGTCTGGGGGTCCTCCTCCAGAAAAGTTGTAGCATTGAGGACTTAATTTCCTACATTCTGGTGAAAATTTCTGCCTTTTCTGCCTCAATTTATGGTGGAAATTCTTTATTTATGTAAAGGGGAAAACAAAAGTCAGGCAGCAGGTGATAATTCAAAATATTAAAAACATTATAGAATTTAATGCAGTAAGGCTTTCAGATATTCTGTAGATATTGCTTTTAAATAGACAATACTTCTCCTGTTGATCAACTTTTTTAATTTAATAAAATCCCTGAAGGCATGATTCAGTCTTCCCTCCTCTTTTATGTCTTTTGCATGGGGATGTGCATGTGGCACCTTTTCACCTCAAATAAGTTAATTTTAATTAAAGTTATAAGATCCTGGACTTTAATAAATCCTGTATTTTATCAGGTTTTTGCTCACCTTCAAAACTGCTTGCACATTCACAATCTCTCACACATCTGTGATCTCTGACAAAAAAGGCATAATATTAAGAGACTAACATCATCATTTGATGAGAATTCATAACATCTTTTAAGTCTATCTGTCCTGTAATCTGCCCTCTGTCACCACATTTTTCAAGAAGTTAGAGCCTTGGCAAGAAGAATATGATTTAGCAGTGCAGGAGGGTGTCTTATCATACCACACTATAAAACACAATCATAGTTACAGATCTATGGACTGCACAGCACAATTGACACAGGAGATGTATGAGATAAAGTCTACATGTGCAAGGAAAAAATGTGACGGCATAGTGATTAACGTGTTAGCACCATGGGAAAGGACCAGGTTTAATTTGTTTGCATGTCCATTGATGCGTCTAATCATGGACATGTTACCAATAGTAGTTAGATATAGTAATATAGTAGTTAGATATATGATGGCAGCACATCTTTGGATACAAAACTGCTTGGATTTTGTTGAACAAATTGCAGCTGAGGTCCTGGTTGTCATCCAAAAATTTAACCTGGAAAACAAAGCCAACAACACACCAACTTTGGAGGACTGAACAGGCTGGGGAGGGTCACTGTCCACACCAGAGTTAAAAATGCTCTGCAGTGAGAGGTGAGTGGCTTGGGTTGTCCTGCCAATATAATTCATAACACAGCCACAACAGCTTTGGATATGATTCCCCTTGATGTTGAGAACCTGCTAATAAAGATATTTGTCAGATTAGAAAGACTGAAGAGCTTTTGTGAGTTCCTTGGACATGAGTACCATGACATTTTAGGACACAGCAATGTTTGTTGGCTCTCCATGCTCCCTGCTCTAGCAGGAGTGCTGAAAATACACACACCATTGACCATTTTTCTTTCTGAAGAAAAATCCCCTTTCTCAAAACCTCTCAATCATTCTTCACTACAGCTGCGAACTACTTGCAAGCATTGGGAAAGCACACAGATAATGTGAAAGATTTACAATCTCTCCTTTTAAAATGGCAACCTGAGCATGAGGAGATACACAAGGCAGCAGCCAGACTTCAGGAAAAATGTCCTGATGTGACCATCGTTGAGGATGCATTGTTTGACAAGGTTACTGGCCTGCAAGATTTCCTAAAGGGGGGATCCCTTGAAAAATGGAAAACATCTCAGACACTGCTAATTCAGAGATGGAGCACAGTGGTTTCCCACTTCAAAGAGAACAACATCTCATGTAACAACCTGTTAAGGATAGTCTGTCGTCATGTGCTTACCTGAAAGTAATGCACCAGTTCACTGTTCCAACCATCAAGGCCATGATTATTGTCAAGACAAATTTTAACCTGCCCTGCCAGGAGTCTGTGGAAAAGCTGAAAGACAAAGACAGAGCAATCCTGAAGAAAATACATTCTTCTGAGAAATACACAGAGTAGGTTGGTTTAGGTTTATATTAGGTTGTTACCAATCTCATCGTCTTATTTCTTATAGGTTGTTAAATATTTCACATATACTATTGTCTGTGTCTACTCGTGTTCTCTTCTGCTCTTATTCCGGGTCTATCAGGACCACTGAATGGCGGTTCAGATCGAAGAGTTGTGTTTCGTCTGTAGTATTTTTTTGTTATCCAGTTGTTTTCTCTGTCTGTCACAGTGTTAGTGTGGTAGTGTTGCTCGTCTATCTTCTCTGTCTTGTACATATAGATTATTAAATACACAGTATTGAGCCAATGTACACTTGGTAGTTAGACCATTTCCTTTTAGTTTCCCATAGCTTCATTCAGCATGGTACTGTAAACCATGATTTTCTGACATGTTTTACCAAGTTAAAAACCAATTTTATTAGTCGGCCTCCAGCATAGTTTATTACACACTACAGTTACTATGAATAAATTGAATAAATAAATGAAACTGAAATTGTCCCCATTTTTATTCAGTAAACAATAACATTGTGTATTTTAATGATATGTTGAATGCTGAACTGGAAGTGCTCCCAGTTTTCCTTTAGAAAATCTGGTCACCTTAAATCAGACAGAACAAACACACAAACAGGTTACAAAAGTGGTGTCTGCAAGTTCCATGGTGACATGACGCTATCTATACAGTAAAACGTTGCTAGCCGACCTCCAATTCTTTGCTATAGACAAACTATATTGTCGCATTCCTAGCCACTTAGTCCATACATACCTGCACCTTTCATTTTTTCCCCATACACATGATAATGGCAGCACAATCTGCCATGTTATGTTATTGCTAGCAACCAGTCTTCTACCTGAATCGGAGCTTTCAACCAGACTTTCTTATTAGTCTTCATTCTCCTTTCCTAAGATTTTCCGGTCATGTCTTATTACAACAGTTGGGGCTTTCTCACATTAATTCAGCTTTTTCCAGTCTATCACTCCATTAAAGATAGACCTTCAGATACTTAATGCTAATTTTCAAATATTTAAAGCCAGCAATCCAATTTTAGTCATTAGTCATTAGCCAAGTGATGCACTTCAAGTTCAAGTTTGTTTATTGTCATTCATCCAAACACCAAGTATAAAAATGAATGAAATGCCAGTCCTCACGGTCCTAATTGCTAAAAACAAGATCACAATAAACTACCAAGACAAGACACCATTCAACACAAGACTCACTAGACAAAAGAGCAGATCTCTATCTGTAAGGCAGAATGAACATGGAGTGGCTGGAGCATAATAAAGTGCTTAAGAATAGCAGCACCAGAAGGATCAGAAGTGAAAGTGACAGCAACTGAAGTAACAATAATAATAAGCCAGGTATTTAGAGCATTAAGAATAACACTATGTACAGTGTGAAAGTGCCGTAACAGTGTGAACCATTGTAATGAGTGTACAGTTGTGCATAATGTGAGAGGTGTACAGTAGTGTATGATCATGACATGCGTAGTATGCAATGGAAAGCATTGTGTGCACGGGGCATGGGGGTGCAGCAGAGTCCACAAGGCAATTTGTTTGTGTGTGTAAGGTGAAGTGCAGAGTGAGGTGAGGGGTGGGGGCGTATGCTTGTTGCTCATGCAGGGCTGCAGAGGTAAAAAAAAAATTCCACATCTTAACATTCATTAGTGGTCAAGCCAGCAATTCAGTTTCTGTGGTTACAATCAGTGATTCGCACATATGTGTTTATCATTTATATAACAAACACGTCCATCCTCATAAAGCATTTGGATAGCCCGTTTTTAAATATTTGAACAACAGCATTATTTAACTTTAACTTTTTTCCTGTATTGTTATGTTTCTTTGAGCTTTAGTACCATCAATTTTTGATGAGCATAACAGCGTGAAACATGTAACTTGCATCCACTACACACTTTCATTATTACTTTTCACCCTCTGCAGTCAGCAGGAACGCCGTAGGCATCACGTGCGACCTTGTGCACATAAATGTTGAGTGGGAGATACAAACAGAACAGAAACCATCTCATTAAAATGTTGCTGCATAACACCGCCACTCATCCAAAATTCCACAGAACACCTATTACTTTATCAAGGTTTTTTTTTATCCCAGTCTGAGAACAAATGTTTAGAACAGCTTGGTAGAAAAAGACAGGACTGCCCAGAGTCTTTTGTAGTGAGAGTTAGATGGAGAGCAGCAGCAGTGGAGGAGTGAGTGAGGTACACATTATTTGTTTGACAGGAAGAGACAACAGAGTGCGGTCGGAGCAAAACAGAGGTTAAATAATGAGGCCAAATGAGATCAAAGTTTTGTGAGAATGAAAGGAGTGAATAATCGACTCAGACTTCTTCTGTCAGGAAGACAAATGATCAGCGTCTCTACATCTGTAGAAAAGTATTTAAGAAACACAATACAGCAATATATCAAATGGATATTTTAATTGAGATGTGAAAGTAAGAATGGATAACGGTATGGTATATCCCCTGAAGAATGTTTAGTAGTTTTGCATCGTTTCACTGTGGCGAAAAACAACACTGTATCAGTGAGGTGTCTATATATATATATATATAATAAGGTATCGACCATCGACTTTATAAAATATTTTTGTATTTATAGAAATGTGATTGTTGATCATATTGTCAGTGATAAATCAATCTCAAACTGCATCACTGCTCTGTTCATAACAGTTCCCACTTAACGGACTCAATAGTCGCACAAATTCACATCACTGCTATCTTGTGAAAAGATGTTGCAAGGTGACACTTTTACAAGTCTGATATCAAAGCTATCAGAGCTACTCTGCTAAAGGCTGCAGATTTTAAGACAGATCACAGAGAAACCACTGGGATGAAGGCAGAAGGTACCATCCATCTCCTCTGTGAGATGCATTTGAAAACACTGAGCCTTGCAAACATTAATCCAAAGAGGATGGTTAGTTTGCATGCAAGACCCTGCGTCTGTAGGAAGCATCACTAACATCAACTTAGCATGTGACTACCAAATAACCTAATGATGAAAACACATCACAGTAATAAGCATCATAAAAAAATCAGTACATGTAACTTTGTGAAAGTTAAACATTCCATTGCTTAGCCGTGTACTATCTATGCCCAGTTATGTTACATTACCAGTCCATTGAACCCGGGTCTCTCACACCAAAGTCTTATCTGCTGCCCCTCACCACCCGATTCTTCAGGCTTCATTATACATCACCAGTTACAGAACTCTCAATCATGAAACTTGGTTAACCATGGACTGCAAAATACATCCAAAAAATGTCTGGCTACATAACCACAGCTTCTGATTTTGCACATGGTACAAGCATGATAAGACACTCTCAAGGGTCCTGATGGGGAAAATAAGCAAAGAACCTCAACCATTTTATTATTTTTATTGTTATTATTAAAATAGCAGGACGCTTTTTTGTGTTTTATCTCTTACCAACTCATGACCCAACATAATTCAGACAGTAGCGTTAAACCGCTTCTTCATTTTTTCGGCTATATGAGTCTCTACGGTTGTTCCAAAGCCATGTAAATAAATAATTGCGTTATCTCCATTTAATTTCAATTTAAATGTAGATTTTTTTGCAATGGCAGCATGCAACAACGTTGCCAGAGCATGTCATCACAAACAAAACACTCAAAATGGACAAAATCTAAAAGATGTAGAAATATGTAAAGTTCCACACTCTAGCATTAAACCTCTATGGAGTGTCTATGTGTCAACAACTAGTCTAATGAATACATAAGCTTTCAGTTAAATTGTTTGCTGTGTGTAATAACACAATGAGAGGTGTCCTGAAAACAGATTAGAGAGTACACCACCTTATACTGTTCAGACTTACACACACTGATAAATCTTTCGAAGACTTCTAAAATTTTGCTAACAAATGACCTAGATTATCTCAAGGGTCATCAAGATAATAACGTCTCCTTGCAGCTGTTATCTTGAACTGTTTTCCTGAAAGCTTTTATATTGTCAGTCTGAGCAGCCGGATAAACAAAATAACACTCCGCCTCTTTACGTTGAGACCACTGTTACTGGAGCACAGTTCAGTTACATTGCAGTGGTGCAGTCATACCCTACGCACTATGATGAACTTTACCTTGGTAACAGCTTTACTCTGTACCTTCAGTAAGTACACCTTCCAATTTCTTTTTCTTTAACATCCTTTTTGTAAATTCTTTGGTTCCTGTTGAATTACAAGTTTAGGGTAAAATTACTGGTTGTTTGTTTCAGGTTGGATCTCTGTCTCAGTATCTGAGTTTCACACTGTGGAGGTTCAGCCTGGTGAAGAAGTCACACTGATGTGTTCCAACTTCAGCAGCACGCCCACTTACATAAACTGGTTCAGACTGACCAACAGACCCAATGCCAGCTGCATATCTGGTATGTCCAGCTCTAATACCAACGCTTCGTTCTGTGATGGATTTCAAAACAGCAAATTTAATATGACGTCCAACACCACTAGCCTCTTTCTCAAGATCAAACAAGTGGATTTATCTGACTCTGGACTGTATTTCTGTGGATTTTACTCAAATGGAAACTCAATAATGGACAGTGCAACTTATTTAAAAATTCAAGGTAAGATTGTTATAAAGTGTTGTATGTATATTTATATATATATATATATATACATATATAAAGACTGATATCAGCCCACAAGTGGTAGAATGCTAAACAAAAAGTTTAATTTATTACATTTCTTGAATAAGCATTTGACTGAATAACAAAGCTAACTTAATTTCTTTAAAAGGCAGCAATAAGCCCCATGATGACGTGGACAGCAAGTGTAAAAGTAAGATTCTCCCGAAAATTTCTTTTATTGTGCAGATTATCAAATGTTTGACTAAATTCACTTACATTCAATTTAATTTTGGCCTGGTCTTAAGTCGCTAAACCCCAAATAGACAATAATTTAACTTAATGATATTTCTTGTAGAGGTGATTGATGGAGGAACAAAGCTCACAAGTGTGATCTTTGGTGCCCTGGTTATTATACTCATCACGGTCGTCATCGCTCTGGTTGTCAAGTTCAGGAAACTTCATACAGGTAATTACATAGTTAAAAATGCAACTTTTACACATGCAGAACTTCCTGTTTGTCAAAAGATATTAACAGCAATATTGTATATAATATATATAATTATAACAAGGAACTGACCAGATGATTCTCTCATTTAGCTCATAAAGAGGGGCAGAATCTACAACACATTGAGGTAATCAAATTTTAACCTAAGTTTGATCAAAGTCTATTTTTAATGTGGTTCGAATCATTTAATAATTTTTTTCTTCCTTTATTTTAATTTACAGAATGTGGGCTCTGATGCCCTGACCTATGCAGCGCTGAGTTTCCGCCTGAAAGCAAAGACAAGCAGAAGGCCTGAGAACCAGCTGGAGTCAAATGTTGTGTATGCTGCCACCAGATACACTCAGGAAACATCTGGAGCAGCAGCTCAGTGTGGAACTGACGATTTATCATGCTAAACTGCTACTAAAGGAGGACTTATCATCACTGTCAAAAATTCAAATTCAAATTTTTGAAAAAGAAGATACTTTTATTCAGCACCCAGGGACCAACTCCAGATTTTTTATCAGTGCCCGGTCAATAACAGTGTACTGACTGAAGAACTAACATGTTTGTGACAATGGGGGAAACCCATACAGAGAACTTGCAAAGTCCACACAGAAAGGCTGGGAGGACCGGGTTCGAACCCGCGACCTTCTCGCTGTGAGGCCACATTGCTATCCACTGGTCCACCGTGCCAGCCTTTTCTCTTTTTTTTGAAGATGTAGACTTTGTAACAACGATTGTACTGCATTTATGTAAATTTAGTTTTTCTTTAAAACTTTACTTCAATTATAATTCTATTTTCCAAACAAAGTCTCTTTCTAGTGTAGTTTGTTTGCATTAGATCTGTCTTGAAGAGTAAACAAATATGATGATTTTTAATGGAGGAGGAGCCTTTATGGACTGATGGAGGTCTTCAGCAGTGAAGGAGTGGGTGAGGTACACATCACTTTGTTAAACAGGAAGAGACAGCAGATCATTTGCGTTCAACTGAGGTGGAAACCCATGATGTCTTTAAATTCAATCATTTCTAAAAAGAAAACCTGATCTGGCTCATGGATCATACTCTGACAAGTGCTCGTGGCAAACAACGGACATAAGCTTGAGACCAAAGTGGGCTTTGCTAAAGCTGGCAAATCTGGCAAGCTGCACTGTTCCCACTGTGGGTGGAAATGAGGAACTGCAGGGAGCTACAGCAGCAACCGCAGACCTGGGGCCACCGGCATGGCTGAGTGTCATTCGATCAGCAGGTCTAACACTTTCAACAGTTCTTAACACCAGTTCTGCAGTATGTAACAGCTGAACAAAGAGCAACAAACAGAACAATGCCCCCAGTGCAGAGGCATCAAACTCAGCAAACTCAGCATGCTGGTGTAATTGTTCCTCCATCAACATTCCAAGAGAACCCGGAACAAGCTGGCATTCAAATGGACCAAACCTAACAGACCTAATGCAGGACCAGCCAACCACTGACGTTTTTTCAAATGGATTGAGGAACCATAAAGCAGCTTATGAGTTAATTAATCCCTGGCTGAGGCCCAGAAGCTAGCTGAAGCCCACAAACATAATTTCAAGGCATTTCTGGGCCGTGATGCTGAGATACAGGCAGGCAGAGTCAGATGCATCTACTGGGCAGATGAAGAAGGTGACATCTCTGTTTGCAGAGCCCCTATGTTCAGTGGTGTTTTTATATGTCAAAAATTGGTGGGGCACCAACCATTTCAAAAGAAAGGCTATACGAGCACAACCGCAATAGGCTACTCTTTCTTGCTACTGATGTGGTTTTTTTAACAAGTGGCTCCACAATACACTTGTGGCTTGCTTAAACCATGTGTTGTAAACACTGGCCAACACAGAGGGTGAGAGAGAGAGAGAGAGAGAGAGAGACAGAGAGAGCTATTACACAAATTACATTACACCTGTCATAAAACCTAAATTAAAAATGGGTTAAGTCGACTCAACCAAGCTCAGAACCAATGAGGCAACAGGACCATAAGCAGACTCAAGAAGAAGAGGACGAAGAAGAAAATGTCCAGAGTATGGGGTTATTTCAAGCTGAATGAAAAACAACAACACCTGGTCAGAAACAGCAACAGTAACAGCAACTTTAGCATTTAACTGAAATCATGATTGATTGTTGGGTTGAAGGTTAGCCAAAGTAAGCTGCCATCCTTGATGAACCAATGAAATAATCATTGGCCTACCTGTGCCAGCAATTGTAAGTAGCGTCTTCTAGTCTTTTCGACCACTCAAAGCAGTTTTACACTACATCTGCATTCACACACTAAGCCTAAGTGCTGAAACAGAAACTAACATTCACACAGTGGTGGAACAGCCACCAGGGGCAATTTGAGGTTCAGTATCTTGCCCAAGGATACTTCGACATGCAGCCTGGGGGAGCCGGGATTGAACTGTTGACCTTACAATTAAGGGCCAACCTGCTCTACCTCCTGAGCCACAGCTGCCCAATTGTTGATACTGCCGCAGAAGCAACCGTGATATCTGAAGAGGTTTAAACATGCTCCCAATACCTCTGATTGAAAGCAATATGTCTGGCCTGGGCGAACTGGAGGTGACCGTATCTTAACTGGAAGGTCTTTGTTAGTTAGATCCATGCCTCTCAGAGCAGGGGTAGTTGTACCATCCTCCTCTAAGGGGGCATCATCTAGTCCTTGTTCACAGAAGGATGGCGAAGTTTGTTGGTGTATCAACTATCAGTGCCTAAATGGCTTAACATTAAAGGACGCTTATCCGCTGCCAAAAATAGATGAGTTTCTTGATGTACTGGGAGGAGCTGCTGTCTTCTCTATCATGGATCTGGACTTAGCTGACGCCTTCACAGCTACTGACTAAACCAAAGAAGTGTCAGCTGTTGAGAGACTTCTTGGGACATGTGGTCAGTAGAAAGGGGATAAGTCTCAACCCGGCACTGATCAAAGACGTGCAAGAGTGGCAGCCTCCTACAAACACTCAGCAGTTGCAGGCCTTTCTAGGACTATGTAATTACTGCCGTCGCTTTGTGTGTGCCTTTGTAGAGCCTTCCTGCAACTCAAAGAAAGATTAACTGCTGCCCCAGTTCTTGCTTATCCAGCATCCACTGGTAGATACATCCTGGACAAAGATGCCTCCAACTATAACATCGGTGCAGTCACAGCTCCAGTGGGATGAGGACAAAGTTATCGCTTGAAGAGCTTAGCAAATACGACTTTGAAATTAAACACCATGCTGGCCAACGGCATGAAAATGCTGACAATGCTGTCAAGACGCAACACAGAGGACTCAATAGACTGCGAATGTTATCAATGCTAACATTGTCAGAGACTTATGGGCCAGATTTGAAGAGGATGTTGATGTGGTGCCTCTAGTAGCACCACATCAACATGTTGTTTAGATTCCCAGCCTTGTTACCTATGGTGGGGAGCAAAACTGTTAACACAGAGAATGCAGCAGACATTCAGCTGATATGTTACAAGCATTAACGCCTCCCACTGTTAATCCTGACACTTCTACTGTGGTAACAAACGGAGATGTCTGTCACTCTGTAGTGAAGTCTCACCCACAATAAGACTTGGCTTCAACTGTAATCACTTCTCTCCAATGTGTCACTTTTACTATGTAAGCTACAGCCAGAAAACAACAAAAGGACTCCATGTTGCAGCGAACATGAACAGAGAAGAAGAGCTGCAGTTAGTGTACCTCATGTTTCTTTGCGACACAGCGTACGATTTCACCACCTGCACCAAATGTCTAATGTTGTTCACTAAACTGTTAGCTACAACAAATAATCATTTTCATTATTATTTACAGTAACAAAACAACAAATCTTCACAGCTGACAGGCCAAACCAAAGATTGTTCTACTTTAAAAAGGTCAGAGTGAAGGTTTAATCAAATGTCAGTATTACTGTTAATGAATTTTCTGTCAATTGATTAATCGACTAAAAGAAATGATTTTTGTACCTTTCGCCCAATCAGTCAGCTGGGATTGGTTCCAGCCCCTCTGCACGGATAAGCGGTCAGAGAAGATGGATGGATAGTCGTACCATTCTCAACAAAATGATAGATATAATAAAAAATGAACACCAAATATTGATTTGATTTTAGATTTATCTTCTGTTTACTCACTTTGTATTTTCTATTTGATAAATGTTATAGAAACATTTGAAAGCATTCTTACTTTTACATTTTATCCACACCTGACTAAACCTTTAAACAGTACTGTATATTTGGGTGGTCTATAACAACATACCATATGTTAAAAACTAGTCATAGGTTTTCAGTACTGTCTGTTTCAGCCCATAATAGATGCCTTAACCACAGGAGGACCAACATTCAGGTGTGTGCTATTTTTTTCTACAGAGTTACTTTCACAATGTAAGCTACAGCCACAAAACACAAAAAAAACACATGGTTTTCATTGCCATTGTCTTAGACCAGACAAAGTCTCTGTACGTTATTTATTCACTGCACATCTCCAGCTGTATGCCAGATGTCTGAATTAAAAACATCAAACGGTTTAATATTTGCAATAAAGAAACCAACTGTATATGAATCCAAACATCAAACAGCACTGTCTGTATCAGTGAGGTATCTACATCTGTATCATGAGTGAGGCCTTCAGCTCTCTGCATCAGAGCCACACACAACAAAGGCCTCATGTTCCACAAGAGCAATAGAGCTTCATCATGACTTTGAAATGTAAAGATACTGTATGTTTGGTGTATTTAGTGAACCTGTTGTCTAAATGTATCTCTTCTAAAAGCATGAGAAGATGTAACGTGACACTTGCACAGCCTCATATGAAACCTTTTACTCTCCTCCAGGCAGCACTTTTTTTCAGACATGACAGACCACAGCAAAGCTACAGTGGGTTCAGCTACCATCCATCTCTACTGTGAAATGTACTCAGCCTTCTCAATGCAAATGTGTGTTTGCAGTTAAAATGAAACCTTTATTCACACTTGACTACCCATAACTTTTGAGCAGTCTCATCATTGGCCTGACAGCAAAATTTAAAAATGTTCTGTCTTCATGCATTTTTATAAATAATTTTTGGGGGCATTTTTGCCTTTATTGTGGATAGGATGGAGAGATTGGGGAAATGAGGGTGAGAGAGAGGACCACATGCTCCTGAAGCGATAAAGACCCATGTATGTACTGTAGACTCTAACAGTTGACAATGGGCATTTAGTCTTTAGTTTACCAATCATGCCACAATCATCATAGTCAAACATTTAGTCCATTTTTCAGGGTTTTCTTGTCGTTTATGTTCTCGTCTCGAACTCACCTACATCTGTACTCTGTCTTTGAGGACTCAGGATTTTATTTCTAGACCAGTCAAGCCCATAACTTTGGGAATATCAATAAATTCCTTTTGCATTGTCTGATTTGTTTACATCCCAACTTTGATTAGAAGTAAAACTTATTACTTCAAATGCAACCAATTACTGTAATTAAACATGTTTTGTTATCGTTAACGACTGTCACCCCTCCCTGCAATGCTTACGTTGATTTCAGCTCTTAGTGTTTGTATGTGGGGGTTTCAATGGGAATGTGGATCTTTCAGATCACTTTGTCCACATTTGTATTATGTGCCATGCAATGCAGAACTGGTCTTGGTCTTGACTCGGTCTCACCCTCCCTCGGTCTTGGTCTCGACTGCTCTCAGCCCCTGAAAGTCTTGGTCTCGACTTGGTCTCGGTTTGGGCAGTCTTGACTACAACACTATCCTAAGGTCTAACAAACATTTCTCTCCTCATAAAGCATGCCCACAGTCTTTTGTATTGAGATTTAGATAGAGAACAGCCGCAGTGGAGAAGTGAGTGAGGTTTGACAGGAAGAGACAACAGACTGTGGTCTGAGCAAAACTAAGGTTAAATAATAAGGCCAATCAGATCAAAGCTCTGTGAGAATAAAGCCTGAAAGCAGTGAACAACAGCGCTGTCTGTATTAGTGAGGTTTCTATATTTGTATCATCAATGATGTCTCTACCTGGAGGAACTCCGCCTTCAGCATCATAACCACACACAACAAAGGCTTTTATGTTTCCAAACAGTAGAAAGACTTTATAAAGATATTTTTGTATTTGAGGAAACGTGATTGTTGAGCATGTTGTTAGTGGTCTCAAACCGTGTCACTTCTCCCCTCATCGCAGTTCACACTTAAAAGGGCTCCGCACAAACTCACTGCTATCTTGTGAAAAGATGTGTGTTGCAGGGTGACACTGTTACACAGTCTGATATAAAAGCATTTACTCTGCTAGAGGCTGCATGTTTTTAAGACCTGACCGATCACAGCAAGCCAACGCAGGTGAAAGTCCTGTCTGTGAGATACATTTAAAACTACTGAGCCTTGCGAACATTAATCCGATCACTATCAATGGCCAGGTAAGATTTAACTACTATTTACCTGGTCCCTCCTTCCACAGTCCATGGAGGGAGAAGGGTTGCTTTGCTGCTGCTTTGTTAGCTGGTGATTCTGGTTGTCATTGAACCAGGAAGGGAAGAACTGTAGGTCACAATCATCTGCTTCATGCTTTGTTACTGGTCACGCAACTCTCACTCTTGTTAACTTGGTTAACCAGGGGTTAAGTGGACTGCAGAAAAACATCTACAAAATGTATGGCTATACATCCACAGCTTCTGATTTTGCACATGGTACAAGCACGATAAGACACTCTCAAGGGTCCTGATGGGGGAAATAATGTGATCAGCAAAAAACCTCAACTATATAATATACCATATACCATAAAATTGGGTTTTTTGCAACAGCGTTGCCAGAGCATGTTATCACAAACAAAACATTCATAATGAACAAAATAAATAATACAATGAATAAATTTCAATAATAAACATTCCCTCCAGTAGACTCTACATAGCAATGGGTACTCCCCATAAATGCTCCTTGCTAAGCACTCATTGCTGGGTGATGTAAAATGCATCACCAGTGCGTTTGCTTACAGACACATTGATTTAAAAACTTTGGTACACTGCGATGCACAGAGAGATTCATCTGTGGTGATAGAATTAATCAGCATTGTGTGTGTTCATTTGGCAAGGACTTGAATGTAACAGACATTCATTTACGTGTAAATGGCTACTATAATAACACACTACTGTATGAGGTATCCTGATTTAGGAAAAGAACGCTTGGTTCTGTTGGTTGACTTCCTGAAAGTTTTTATGTTTTCAGTCTGAGCAGCCGGATAAAAAAAATGAACACTCCGCCTCTTTACGTTGAGACCACTGTTACTGGAGCACAGTTCAGTTACAAGCATTATAGTGGTGCAGTCATACTGTACGCACGATGAGGAACTTTACCTTGGTAACAGCTTTAATCTGCACCTTCAGTAAGTCCTTCTTCCAATTTCTTCTTGTTAGAATAATTGCTACCTTCCCTGCAGTATCGTAATGGAACATACAGATTATTTGTTAATATCATCATTTGTTTTAATGTTTGATTCCTGTTGAATTACAAGTTTAGGAAATAAGTTACTGGTTGTTTGTTTCAGGTTGGATCTCTGTCTCAGTTTCTGAGTTTCACACTGTGGAGGTTCAGCCTGGTGAAGACGTCACACTGATGTGTTCCAACTTCACCAGAATACCAACTCATATAAACTGGTTCAGACTGGACAACAGACCCAATGCCAGCTGCATCTCCACTATGTACAGCTCTGATACCAACGCTTCGTTCTGTGATGGATTTAAAAACAGCAAATTTAATATGACGTCTAACACCACTAGCCTCTTTCTCAAGATCAAACAAGTGGATTTATCTGACTCTGGACTGTATTTCTGTGGATTTTACTTACTGGATGAAAACTCAGTAATTGTCAGTGCAACTTATTTAAAGGTTCAAGGTAAGATTGCTGTAAAGTGTTGTCCGTCTTTTGATTGGAAAGAAATAGACTGTCAAAATAGGGACTGATCTCAACCCACAAGAGAAAGAAAACTATACAAAAAGTTTAATTTAATGATATTTCTTGTAGAAGCATTTGATGGAATAACACAGCTGAGCAGTGTGATCCTGGGTGCAGCGTTTATTTTCCTCATTATGGTCATCATCAGTCTGGTTGTCCAAATAAGGAAACTTCGCTCAGGTACTTATGTTTTTTTTAAGTTTCAAATGCAAAAGTTTGCAAATGCAGAACAGCAGACAAAAACAGCAACCAACAGCAAAATTGGTATTAACTGACCAGATGTTTCTGTCATTTAGCTCATAAAGGACAGAATCTACAACACAGAGAGGTAATCACATTTTAGCCAAAGGCTGATCAAAGTCTATTTTTGTGTCTTGTCTGGTTCAAGTACTTTATCATTTAATGATTTTATGTTTTCTCAGCCAAACTCAGCCATGTAAGATGAGTGACTGTAAATACTTCTATTTACAGAATCTGGGCTCTGATGCTCTGACCTATGCAGCACTGAGTTTCCGCCCAAAAGCAAAAAGAACCAGAAGGCCTGAATCAGAGAACCAGATGGAGCCAAATGTTGTGTATGCTGCCACCAGATAGACTCAGGAAACATCTGGAACAGCAGCACAGAGTGGAACTGATGATTTATCAAACTTCTTCTCAGGAGGACTTACCATCACTGTAATAAAAACTCTGTATTCATGCAAATTGTGCTATATCGGCTACAATTTAAATTCTTCTTTTTCCAGCCAAAGTTTCCTTTTCACATGTTTTGTTTCTTTACCGGAGAACAAAACAGTACAGTTGGTGTTAGTAAGTAAGGACATTAATGACATTTATAGTCTCCTATAGCAAGACTAGGGAAGTCTGCAGCAGTGGAGGAGTGAGGGAGGTACACATCACTTATTTGATGGAAGAGACGAAAATCATGAAGAACAACATCTGAAATTATGTTAAAAAAAAGTACTGGCTGACTTTTTGAGCATCTCTTTATTTGTTGAAAAGCCTTTGAAAACCACACAGTACATCAATATAGCAACTGGACATTTAAATCATAATGTCAAAGTAAGTGTAATGACACTAAGTGTCATTAAGTGTAAGTGTAATGTTCTGTGAAGAAAAAAAAAACATTTTTAGTCAAGAATTTTCTCATTTGCCAGCAATCTGCTGATTGATGTCTATTGTTCCACGGTGGTGACAAACAGCACTGCCTGTCAGTGAGGTCTCTAAATCTGTATCATTAAAAAGGTCTCAGCCTTCAGTTTCAGCTGTTTTATATTTGTAGAAAAGTGATTGTTGAGCATCTTGTTGGTGATAAATCAGTATGTAAGAGTCAGTAACTGTGTCACTGCTTCCCTCATCACACTTAACAGCCCCTTTGCTCGCATAAACTCACATAACTGCTTTCGTGTAATGAAAAAAGATGCCTATTTCAAGTCGGCACTCGTAGACTGATATCAAAGCATTTACTCCGCTGAAGGCTGCACATTTGTTAAACATGACACAGCAAAACCACAGCAGGTGAATATCCCATTCATCTCCACTGTGAGATGCATTTGAACCTACTGAGTGCAAACATTAATGCAATAACCATCATTGGCCAGGTAAGAGTGAACTGTTATTACGGATACAATCATTTAATCACCTACTATTAAGTGTACAGTACATTATAAAACATAACGCTTAATGATGATCAGTGATTTGCAATGCCAAACTTAGGAAAACTGTAACAATTACAATTCTAAAATATTCAGAAATGTTTACAATACAATGAATGAATGAATAAAGTGACTACAATAAAATGCAGTCATATAATTAAAATTTAAAAGTTAAAAGTTCTGGCTTTCATTAATTTTTAGAGGTTAGATTGAGCATGAGATCCAATCACCTGGGTGAACAAATGACTGTGTTGAAATGTAAACTTCTCATTACCACAGAAAAGTAATTGTGTGACTAGTGGTGAGTCTTACAAGTTGTATAATATGACGTTGTGGTTAAGTCACAACTTTTGATCAAGGTATACAGTGTGTGTAACAAATTGCCCCAACTCATAAACTTTATATAGTTGGAGGTTGGAGCCAACCTTAGCTGACAAAAAAAGAACTTCTATAAAAAATAACTTCTATAATAGATAGAGATTAAGCTGTTTGGGCTTCCAACGAAGCAAAGTCAGGTTTCTTCATGTAAATATTTGCCAGACCTTAAACCACTACTGATATTGTATTGTACAGAGAGTCTAATTTAATAATATCTCCAGTAGAAAATCCACATGGAAGAACAACCCTGAGTGTGATCCTGGGTTCTGTGACTGTTTTGCTCACCATAGTTTTCACTGGTTTGGCTGTCAAAATCAGTAAACTTCAGACTTCAGGTAAACTTCAGGTACTTGATGAAGGCTGGGATAGAGTTTTATTAAGTTCTCTCAATATAATGACAAAATCCAAAACTTCCTCCTCTGCAAAACTGCATCAACTGCACTTTTCAAAGATAACTTTCTATTGTTTCTGTCTTTAGCTGATAATGAAGAACAGAAACCACAACGGAGTGAGGTGAATCGAATTTTTAAATGGAATTAACATTAAGGTCATATTTTATTCTCTTATGTTTTATTGTTTAATATGTGCTGGGATCACTTTGAGTTTTTTTATAAGTGAATTAGTTAATCTTTTCTCAAAAATTCAGTTGTATAAGATGTGTGACTGGAGATACTTTTATTTACAGAATCTGTACTCTGATGACCTGAAGGACACAGCACTGACTTTGTATTCAAGCACAATAAGAAACAGGACACATTGTCACTGCCTTTCTCAGCCAGTCTGGCTCTTTAATGTGTGTCTAAAGAACAGTGGTTGGTGTTTGATAGGAGAAAGCCCAATGTGGTCTGAGGTGAAAATCACTCTCCAAGTTCCACATAGAGACCAGACATCATCTTGGTTTCTGAGGCCATAAGACAGTTAATCTCACTGATGTTGACTGGGACCTGGGAGGAGATGATGAAGGAGAGGAAGAGGGCGAAAGGAGCCAGGAGCTAGTGGAGGACTGCTACAGGAATGGGTGGAGGACCAGGTGCATGCCAGTGGAGAAAGAAAGCGGAGAGAAATCTCTGAATGTTGTGAATCAGGACAGGAACACTTTCCTTCTGAACACCACACCATGGGACACAGTTTATCAAAGAATTTTATTGATCAAAGTTAAATTAGAACAAATTAAAACACTATATAAAGCTAACTTTTCATAGTCCTTCAGCTACTTCATGCAAATGAAAGCCATTGATGCAATTTAGAATCAGCTTATCCATATTCTTTAAAATATTCCACATCTTTTATACATTATCAGTGTTATATAACATTTAAATCCAGCCATCCAGTTTAGCTCCCGGACATTTATCAAGTATGCAGTTCAAGTTTGTTTATTGTCATTCACCCACATACCAAGGATACAAATGAATGAAATGATTATGGCGCACTGGATAAAACGCATGCCTTTGGTGTGAGAGACCTAGGTTCAACTCCCCACTGTGATACATCCACCAATGTGTTCCTGAGCAAGACCCTTAACCCCTAGTTGCTCCAGAGGCGTGCGACCTCTGATATAAATAGCAATGGTAAGTCGCTTTGGATAAAGCTAAATGAATAAATCTAAATGCCGTTTCTCACCATCCGAAGTGCTAAAAACAATATCCCAATAAATATCTAACCAGACAAGATATCATACAACACAAAACAGTAACTAGACGAGACAAAAGAGCAGATCTATCTTACAACCTGTATCTGAATCCATACTTAATAATAGCAGCATCAGAAGGATCAGAAGTGAAAGTGACAGCAACTGAAGTAACAATAATAATAAAAGTAACAGTGAGAGCAGCACCAAAAGTATTTTGACAGTTGCTGGTGAAATTAAAGCTCAAATAATATCAATGATTATTACTATACTACAGTATTTACAGTAGTATTAAAAGGTCTTTCACACTGTGTACAATGCCATGTGAACCATTGTAATGAGCAGACCATAGTGCATAATTTGAGAGATGTACAGTAGTGTATGATCATGACGTGCACAGGATACAGTGGGGAGCAGTATGTGGTCAGGAAACAAGGTAGGTGGGGGTGTACTAGAGTCCACGAGGCAAGTGTGTGCACAATGAGGTGGGGGTGGTGGCATGCACTTGTTGCCCATGCAGTGGAGGGCAACAGGGAGTTCAATAATCTGACAGCTCAGGGGAAGAAGGTGTTGTCTAACCTGGAGGAGGTGGTTTTGATGCTGCAGTACCACCGTTCAGCTCCTAGCTAACACTATAATTTGCGTCCTTTAGCCCATTCCCACTTTCCCAACTACTCACAGCCCTTCTCACATTCTCTTAACTCGTTAAATACCTTCTGGTATAAACTCCATTTAAACCTTATGGTGTTCCACATCTTTCATAAAATCTTTGGTATAATTCAACTGTTAAATCAAGCTATTGAGTTTAGTGTCAGCTTTTAAACAGAGCTTAAAATATTCCCCAACTTACATACACCAATACAGCAATCCAGTGTTGCGTCAGCTTTTCAAAAGCCAGCATTCACACAGCAATTTCTTCAGAAATTTATTCTCCGGTTACAGTCAGTGATTCCATCCCCTTAAAGCTTTTGGATAGTCTGTTTTTAAATATTCCAAAAACTTCTGTATTTACATGCATTTTTCATTTGGCTAGCCATCTTTTTCTTCGTCTTGTAGTGTTATGCCCGTAGCTTTAGCACCATCGACTGTTAATTTGTGTAACAGCATGAAACAGGGTAACATATAACTCGCATGCACTACACACTTTCAGTATCACTTATCGCGCTCTGCAGTCAACCGGAATCATTGTGCATCGCATGTAAAACCATGTGCACATAAATGTAGAGTGTGAGATTCAAACAAATCCGACAGCATCACATTAAAAGGTTGATGCATAACACTAACTCCACAGAACACTCATTACTTACTTCATCTGGGTTTTTTAATATCAGTCTGAGAGAAAATGTTTAACTGCTTGTTTGAAAAAGACATCGATGACTGCCCAGAGTCTTTTGTAGTCAGAGTTTGATGGAGGGGGAGGTGCACACCACTAGTTTAACAGGAAGAGACAGTGTGGTCGGAGCAACACTGAGGTTAAATAATGAGGCCAAATGAGATCAAAGCTCTGTAAGAATAAGGTCTGCAAGCATTGAATAGTTGCAGACTCTCTGTTAATGTTTAGTAGTTTCCCATCGTTCCACTATGGTGAACGACAGCACTGTCTGTATTTGTGAGGTTTCTATATCTGTGTCATTAATGATGTCTCAACCTAAAGAAGCTCAGCCTTCAGCTCTCTGCATCATAACCACACACAACTGTAGCATCACAGCCAGCTTTTCCTTGTTCCATTCATGAGAAGGGGGTGAGGACAGACTGAGGACAGAACAGACTGCCTCACTATCCTGCCTCCAAACCCCACACCCGAAAACAGCAGGGGGTCAAAAATGGTCTGCCAGATCAAGGTCTTTGATTCTATTCTGAGTGCTGGTTGCAAAGTAATCAACCCAGCAATCTCAGTCTCCTGTAGACTGTTGAGGTTTCTGAACAAAGATAACAAGCACCTTAACCAGGTTATAACAAATTTTGGGGCTCTAGTGTTTTGAATATCAGGAAGGTTTTGTTTGTAAGATTAATATAGCAAGTGTGTTGCATTCTGGGAGATTTGTTTGTAGGATGAGCTTGAGCATCAGCCTTATCATTTTCTGAGGAGACCAATATGGGTTCAACAGTACTTGCAATGGTGAAGTCAATACCTGTAAGAAATGACACGGTAGCTTAAATGTATCTTAAATGTAGCTGTCACCACAGGCATGATTAGGGAATACGTGGTTACATGTAATTTTGTTATGTACTTTAATTACAAAATAAATGTAACTTTTGTCCAGTACAGTTACTAAGAAAAATATGTGTATGATGTGCAATATGATTACACTGGGGGTTACATATGAATATGTTCTGTGAAAGCTCAGCTATATGTTGAGCAATATTCATTTTGTTTTTCATGCGCACAGTGTCTTCCTTTGCCATTTCCAAGTTTGATGTTGTTCTTATGCTTTTAATTGTGTCTTCTGTTTGGATTTGCAGCACATAGTGGGCAGCGTAAAAAACAGCAGGTCAGTGCTGAATGCTCTGGTTGATTTTACAGCGTAATAATTTGACTTCAGGAGCTGTTTGCGATCTTCACGATCAGGAGGATGGCTGCTTTGCTAGTTCAGGGCTGACCCTGACAATGTTGGAGCCCTAAGCGAGATTTTAAATTGACGCCCCCACCAACTTACCCAATCCTTGAAGTCCACAGCGGTTGGGGTCATCGCTCCTCTTTCTAACATGTATAGATGTATTGATGAACAGCGACGTCAGTAATCATAGTCAATAATGAATAAGTGTGATCAGCATACTTGTCAACTTTCACATCATAGCCTAAATTCGGAGACCAAACCTATCTGTCCCTCCATAAACTGTGTGTCAACCCAGACTGTTTTCTTGAAATGCACGAGTATTGGTTTAAATGTGGTTCCACCACCAGAAACTTTTAAGCATTGAAGACTCCATATTGAACATCCATATTCAATGTTGAAAAAGATGTCAGACCAGAATTATGTCATCGCTACCGCCAATCATCAAATCGTCTACTCAGCTCTGTCAACTTGCTAAAACCATACTATTCTCGTATAGAGCAGTCAGTCTGTTTAACTGCTATTTTGATACAATTGTCCCTACTAGTCCATGGAGGGAGAAGGGTTGCTTTGGTGCTGCTTTCTTAGCTGGTGGTCCTGGTTGTTCATGAGCCAGGTGGGAAACAGCTGTTAGGTCAGAATGATCTGCTTCATGCTACATTACCAGTTATGCATCTCTCAGTCATGAAACTTGGTTATCCATGGGTTAGGTGGACTGCAAAATACATCTACAAAATATTTGGCAATATAACCACAGCATCTGATTTTGCCTGTGATAAGTGCACATGGTACAAGCATGATAAGACACTCTCAGGTGTCCTGATCAACTGAACCAAAAACTACAAAGCCACAAAAACTGAAACAAAATTATTATTATTATTAAAATATCAGGACAATTTGTTGTGTTTTATCACTTACCAAATCAAGGCTCAACATAATACAGACAGTAGGGTTAAACCACTTCTTAATTCTGTCCACCAAATTGGTTGCAACGGTTGTTCAACAACCATGTAGAGAAAGAACTGCGTCATCTCTGTTTAATTTCAATTCAAAAGTAGCTTTATTGGCATGACAGCAGGCCACAATGTTGCCAAAGCATGTTATCACAATGAAAAAAATAAACAACACAAATAAAATAATCCAATAAACAATTCTCAATAATAAAACCAATCATAGCTGGTTGACATGAAACACATCATTACCAGTGCACTAGCTCGGAAACTCTCTCCTTGCAGCTGTTAAGGTACAGCCTTTTTCCTGAAAGCTTTTATATTGTCAGTCTGAGCGGATAAAAAAACTGAACACTCTGCCTCTTTACGTTGAGACCACTGTTACCGGAGCACAGTTCAGTTATAAACATTACAGTGGTGCAGTCATACTGTACGCATGATGATGAACTTCTACCTTGGTAACAGCTTTACTCTGTACCTTCAGTAAGTACAACTACCAATTTCTTCAATTGCTTGCTTTCCTTCAGTATATTAATCTGCCAGAGCTGAAACTTACAGACTATTGATTAATAACATGATTTATGTACATTCTTTCGTTACTGCAGAATTAGAGGTTTAGGAAATAAGTTACTGGTTGTTTGTTTCAGGTTGGATCTCTGTCTCAGTTTCTGAGTTTCACACTGTGGAGGTTCAGCCTGGTGAAGAAGTCACACTGATGTGTTCCAACTTTACCAGTTTTTCCTCTAACTTACTCTGGTTCAGACTGAACAACAGAACCAATGCCAGCTGCATCTCTTCTATGTCCAGCTCTGATGCAAATGCTTCGTTCTGTGATGGATTTCAAAATAGCAAATTTAATATGACGTCCAACATCACTACCATCTTTCTCAAGATCAAACAAGTGGATTTATCTGACTCTGGACTGTATTTCTGTGGATTTTTACTCAGATGGAAACTCAGTAATTGTCAGTGCAACTTATTTAAAAGTTCAAGGTAAGACTGTTGTGTTTTCTGTCTTTTGTTTGGAAAGATACATTATGTGCTCCATTAGACTCAGGACAGAGTAAGGACGTTGATGTAATATTGCAAAAAAAAATAATAATAATATCAATTACAGATCGTATAGATTCTCTTATTGTAAATTTTAGAGTCCTGCCTTCCTTTGATTAAAATATCTTTCATTTATGGATGAGCTGTTTCAGCTTCCAACAAAGTCAGGTTATTCCATGTGAATCTTTGTCAGATCTTAAGTCTCTAGCGATAGTGTACTGTACAGAGTCTAATTTAATAATATCTCCTGTAGAAAATCCTCATGAAAGAACAATCCTGAGCGTGATCCTGGGTGCTGTGACTGTTTTCATCATCGTAGCTGTCACTGGTTTGGCTGTCAAAATCAGTAAGCTTCAGAAAGGTACTGTTACTGCACATACACTGCATTAACTGGAATGCTTTTCAAATATCACTTCCTATTAACTGACCACGTTTGTTGTTTCTACCTTTTTAGCTGATAATGAAGAACTGATTCCACAACAGAGTGAGGTGAATTCAGTTTTGATATATTAAGGTTAAATTAAGGGGAAATTATTCTCTTCTATGTTTTATGGTACAAATGCTGCTGTAATTACTGATGTAAAGTGTTTAAGATGTGTAACTACAGATACTTTTATTTACAGAATCTGGACTCTCATGACCTGAAGGACGCGGCACTGACTTTGTATTCAACCACTATAAAGAACAGGAGGCCTGCATCAGAGAGAGAGTGGAAACTTGTGTTATTTATGCTGCCAGCAGATAGACACGAGAAGCTAAAATTAACTGCGGCCCATGCTAGAGCTGGAGTTTGTATCATTTTGTCAACAAATATCTGATTTTGTGGAGTTCGGTTTAGTTCAGTTGGAAGAGCATGTGTCCCATGTACTAATGCTCAGTCCTTTTTGCAGCAGCCTGGGTTTGAGTCTGACTGGTGACTATTTTCTGCATGTCACTCCCTAGATTTCCTATCCCTCTCTACCTGTATCTCATTAAAGGCAAAATCCCCCCAAAATATCTACTTTTGTGATACGTTATATTTTCATAAAGAATGTGTAATCATTCTGTTGGTGCTGCAATTAAACTCTCTCCTGCTGGTTGTTCCCACATATGCCACTACCTCACTCTGCCAATCTGTCTCTTTTATGTGTATCTAAAGAATATGACTGATGTTTGACAAAGCAGGAGCTAGAAAGAACACTGTCTGTAGCAGTGGAGGAGTGAGTGAGTTACACATTACTTGTTTGGCAGGAAGAGACAGCAGAGTGTGGTCTGAGCACAACAGATGTGAAAATCATGAGGCCTGTTAAGTCCAAACTCTGTGAGAATAAAGTCTGAAATGCAGCAGTGAAGACTGGCTGATTTTCTTCTGTCAGGAAGACAAAATCATCATCTTTTCTATGTTTTTTAAAATACACACAGTTCATCAATAAAGCAACTGTGATGTAAAAGTAAGTGTATATGATGACACTTAAATCTCTGAAGAAAAAATGCAGTTTAGGTTGTTGGCCATCGTTCCACTGTGGTGACAAACCACTACCTGTCTCAGTGAGGTTTCTATATATGTATCATTAAAAGGTCTCGACCATGAGAAGCTCAGCTCTCTGCATCATAACCACACAGAAAAAGGCTTTTATGTTTACAAAGAATAGAAAGTCGATTTCTATTTAAGAATATTCGTGAGGCTTCCAAAGTGTGTGATAATTCAGAGCTGCGTTGAAAACCTGTTTATTGTTTATTCTGCAGATTAGACCTATAGATTGGTTGATGGTAAATACATTTGGCTAATTCAGTTATGTCTAATTTTATTCAAGCTATGTCTCCAGTCTCTAAAGGGAAAATAGAGTCTAACATAATAATATTTTTTGTAGAAGCATATAATGGATTAACCAAGCTATCTTAATTTCTTTGAAAGGCAGCAATGAGCCACATGATGATGTGGACAACAAGTGTAAAAGTAAGATTCTCCTAAAGATTTCTTTCATTGTGCAGACTATTAAATGTTTGAAGGTACATACATTTGGCTAAATTCAGTTATGTCCAATTTAATTTTGGCCAGAGGCCTGTAGTACAAAGCGAGGTAACTGCCTTATCCAGGTAACTTCAGGAGTAACTTTGTGATGTCGGGTGAAACTTTTAGATTAACCTGTACTTCGAAAGGTGAGGTCTGTTGCCATGGCAATTTAACTACATCTCTAAACTGCTCTGAGCAGGTTTTGTTCATGATTAACTCGAGGTTACCCTGTATACGTGAACTACACACCACATCTGTACTCAGTGTTAATGATGAGAAGTAGGACATTATTATGGTATGTATACACACCACTTGGTAAAATTTGATTTCACAACGGTTGCAGCTGAGATGAAGTTATTTACATTCAGACAGTGAGTCCTGCAGCCTTGGTGATTTTAGAGAGATCTTAAATAATTAACGGGCCAGTATCTGAGACGTAGACAGGAGTGTGTGTCTTTATCTCAATTTTCCTGAAATCAACAATCTGCTCCTTAGTTTTGCTGACATGGAGCTGAAGGTTGTTCTCTGGGCACCACTCTGCAAGATTATCAATTTCTTCCTTATACGAAGTCTTATTGCTTTTTGAAATCTGTCCAATGATGGTGGTGTCATCCGCACACTTGAGCATTACTGTATCATTGAGGTCTGTATCATGACTGAGGTCTGTATCGTATCCTCTCAGAACACTTCAGACTTACACCAACCGTTTACCTTCACATGGAGCATCAGTGTCTTTCAAACTTGTGAAAAGATGCCTGAAGAAGTGTGACAGTTGCACGTTTTTAAGACCTGACGGACCACAGCAGGGCTACAGAGGTCCGGTCCATCTCTACTGTTACTCTACTCTTTGCAGTGCAAGTTGTTTGCAACAACATTATGGATCAAAATCACAGAAACACACATAAAATAAAAACCTTGATTTACACAGCTTTGTTTTTACTCGCCTGCCCATCCATAGATCTGTGTTTTGAACCTAAACAGCTGCCATGAGTCACTGTAAATAGTCCTTTTTAATCTTTTTTCGAACAAAAAACAAACAGGTGTGTATCACATATGATGCTGAATACTGAGTGAGAATTCTGCTACCAGAGAGACTCAGGACACAACTGGAACTGCACCTCTTAAGGTATTATTTATTATTTATTATTGAATTCAATTCAATTTATATAGCGCCAAATCACAACAACAGTTAACTCACAGCGCTTTTTATAAAGAGCAGGTCTAGACCGTACTCTGAAGTTAAGTATCAAAAGTATTCATTTTAAATTAGAGTGGCCCCTAATACGTTAAATTATTATTCATTGTTATTGCGTAATTAATACTGATGCATTAGACTGTATGAAGCATTTTATAATGTAGATATTTTTTCTGGTTACTTTCACAATGTCAGCAACAGACCAGACATATGACCCCCACAGGCCCACTGTGGCACTTTGCACTGTGGTGACAAACAGCACTGTCTGTATCAGTGAGGTATCTACATCTGTATCATGAGTGAGGCCTTCAGCTCTCTGCATCAGAGCCACACACAACAAAGGCCTCATGTTCCACCAGAGCAATAAAGCTTCATCATGACTTTTGAAATGTAAAGATAGTCTTGGTGTATTTACTGAACCTGTTGTCTAAATGTATCTCTTCTAAAAGCGTAAGAAGATGTAATGTGACACTTGAACAGCCTCATATGAAACCATTAACTCTCCTCATGGCAGCACTTTTTTCAGACATGACAGACCACAGCAAAGCTACAGTGGGTGCAGCTCCCATCCATCTCCACTGTGAAATGTACTCAGCCTTCTCAATGTAGATGTGTGTTTGCAGTTAAAATGAAACCTTCATTTACACTTGGCTTCAGACTGCCAATCACTTTAGAGCAGTCTCATCATTGACCTGGCAGCAAAAATTTTAAATTTTAACCAAACTTGTATCAACATTACATTATTGTTAAGTAATCATGTTGCCAAGTGATTTTTATCAATATGTTTTTTTTTACTGCTGTAGATTTCACAATGTAAAAAATACACCCAATTGTATAATTGTGAAACACATTTTTGTTTAATTGAACAGTTGATGTCCTCTTTTAATAAAGATAATTCTTGTTTTTGCAGCAATGTGTTGTTTCAAGTTGAATTGAGAGCTTTTACTTTCAAAAGTTCTGAGAGACATTGAAAAGACTCTGTGGCCTGCTTCACATAACTCTTAAAAAAGTGTCAGGATCAGCCTTTTAGAGTACCTGGAACAACACTGAGAATATGACTGAGTGGAATTTCACAACATGGCGGGCCTCTGTGTAAGCCCCCAAACTCTTGACTCTACTCATCCCAAAAATGGGTTTAATTTGGTACCATCCATCCATCCATCCATCTTCAACCGCTTATCCGGAGTCGGGTCGGCGGGGCAGCAGCTCCAGCAGGGGACCCCAAACTTCCCTTTCCGAGCCACATTAGCCAGCTCTGACTGGGGGGATCGAGGCGTTCCCAGGCCAGCGTGGAGATATAATCTCTCCACCTTGTCCTGGGTCTTCCCGAGGCCTCCTCCCAGCTGGGCGTGCCTGGAACACCTCCCTAGGGAGGCGCCAGGAGGCATCCTTACCAGATGCCCAAACCACCTCAACTGGCTCCTTTCAGCGCCAAGGAGCAGCGGCTCTACTCTGAGCTCCTCGCGAATGGCCGAACTTCTCACCCTATCTCTAAGGGAGACACCAGCCACTTCGCCTGAGGAAACCCATTTAGGCGCTTGTACCCAGCGATCTCGTTCTTTCGGTCATGACCCAGCTTTCATGACCATAGGTGAGGTAGGAACGAAAATTGACCGGTAGATCGAGAGCTTTGCCTTTCGGCTCAGCTCTCTTTTCGTCCTAGCGATGCGGTGAAGCGAGTGCAATACCGTCCCGCTGCTCCGATTCTCCGGCCAATCTCCTGCTCCAGTCTCCCCTCACTTTCGTGAACAAGACCCGAGGTACTTGAACTCCTTCACTTGGGGCAAGGACTCATTCCCTACCTGGAGTTGGCACTCCATCGGTTTCCTGCTGAGAACCATGGCCACAGATTTAGAGGTGCTAATCCTCATCCCAGCAGCTCAGCACTCTGCTGCGAACCGATCCAGTGAGAGCTGAAGGCTACGGACCGATGATGCCATCAGGACCACATCATCCGCAAAAAAGCAGTGGCGAGATCCCAAGCCCACCGAACCGCAGCCCCTCCTCGCATGCGGCTACGCCTCGATATCCTGTCCATGAATATCACAAACAGGATTGGTGACAAAGCGCAGCCCTGGCGAAGGCCAACCCTCACCTGGAAAGAGTCCGACTTACTACTGAGTACTCGGACACAGCTCTGCGCTTTGGATGTACAAGGATTGGATAGCCCTAAGAAGGGCCCCCTCACCCCATACTCCCGCAGCACCTCCCACAGTGTCTCCGGGGGACCCGGTCATATGCCTTCTCCAGATCTACAAAGCACATGTAGACCGGATGGGCATACTCCCAAGCCCACTCCAGGATCCTTGCAGAGTAAAGAGCTGGTCAGTTGTTCCACGACCAGGGCCGAAAACCGCATTGTTCCTCTTCGATCTGAGGTTCGACAATCGGCCGAACCCTCCGTTCCAGCACCCTGGCGTAGACTTTACCAGGGAGGCTGAGAAGTGTGATACCCTGTAATTGGCACACACTCTCTGGTCCCCTTTTTGAACAGGGGAACCACCACCCGGTCCGCCACTCCTTGGGCACTGTACCCGACTTCCACGCAATGTTGAAGAGGCGTGTCATCCAAGACAGCCCCTCCACATCCAAAGCTTTTAGCATCTCGGGCGGATCTCATCAATCCCTGGGGCTTTGCCACTGTGGAGTTGTTTGACTACCTCAGTGACCTCCTCCAAGGAAATTGACGAAAACCCCATCAGCCTCCAGCTCTGCCTCTACTAGAGAGGCGTGTCAGTCGGTTTAGGAGTTCCTCAAAGTGTTCCTTCCACGCCCAATTACCTCCCCAGTTGAGGTCAACAGGGTCCCCATCCTTACTGTACACAGCTTGGGCGGTTCTCCGCTTCCCCCTCCTGAGATGGCGGACAGTTTTCCAGAAACACTTTGGTGCAGACCGAAAGTCCTTCTCCATGTCTTCTCGAACTTCTCCCACACCCGCTGCTTTGCTTCTGCCACAGCAGAGGCTGCAGTCCTGCCGGGCCTGTCGGTGCCTTGCAACCGCCTCCGGAGTCCTCGAGACAACAAATCCCGGAAGGCCTCCTTCTTCAGTCGGACGGCTTCCCTGACCACCGGTGTCCACCACGGTGTTCGAGGGTTACCGCCCTTGAGGCACCTAAGACCTTGAGACCACAGCTTTCCACTGCAGCTTCAGCAATAGAGGCTTTGAACATTGCCCACTCATGTTCAATGTCCCCAACCTCCACAGGGATGCCAGAAAAGCTCCGCCGGAGGTTTGAGTTGAAGATCTCACGGACAGGGGCCTCCTCCAGGCGTTCCCAGTTCACCCGCACTACCCGTTTGGGCTTACCAGGTCTGTCCAGAGTCTTCCCCACCCTGACCCAACTCACAACCAGATGGTGATCAGTTGACAGCTCCGCCCTCTCTTTACCCGAGTGTCGAAACATGCGGCCTCAAATCAGATGAAAGCGATTACAAAATCGATCATCGATCTTCGACCTAGGGTGCTCTGGTACCATGTACACTTATGAGCATCCTTATGCTCGAACATGGTGTTTGTTATAGACAATCCATGACTAGCACAGAAGTCCAACAACAAACCCCCACTCAGGTTCAGATCAGGGGCCGTTCCTCCCAATCACGCCTTTCCAGGTAACTCCGTCATTGCCCACATATGCGTTGAAGTCACCCAGCAGAACAATGGAGTCCCCTACTGGAGCCCCATACAGGACTCCATTCAGGATCTCCAAGAAGGCCGAATACTCCGAACTGCTGTTTGGTGCATACGCACAAACAACAGTCAGAGTTTTCCCCGCTACCGAAGTAGGGAGGCGACCCTCTGTTCACGGAGTAAACTCCAGCGTGGCGGCTCAGCCGGGGACTTGTGAGTATCCCCACACCCGCCTGGCGCCTCACACCTTGAGCAACTCCAGAAAGAATAATGTCCATCCCCTATCGAGGAACACGGTTCCAGAGCCAAGACTGTGCGTGGAGGTCAGCCCCACCAGATCTAGTGGTAGCGCTCCATCTCCCGCACAAGTTCCGGCTCCTTCCCCACAGAGAGGTGGCGTTCCCGTCCCCAGAGCCAGCCTCTGCCGCCCGGGTCTGGTCCGTCGAGGCCCCTGACCTTCACCGCCACCCAAGTGACAGCGCACCCGACCCCTGCGGATCTTCCGATGGATGGTGGGTCCAAAGGGATGTAGAGGGGTGCCATGTTGCTTTCGGGCTGTGCCCGGCCGGGCTCCGTGGCAAACCCGGCCACCAGGCTTCGCCGGCGAGCCCTCCCTCTGGGCCTGGCTCCAGGCGGGGGCCCGGGCTTCCTCCGGGCAGGGTTAGTCCTCCTCTTTCATGATCTTCCATCAGGGGTTTGTGTGAACCATTCTTGGTCTGGCCCCTCACCTGGAACCTCTCTGCCTTGGGAGACCCTACCAGGAGCACTAGGCTCCAGACAACACAGCCTCCAGGTTCACGGGGACGCACAAACCTCTCCACCACGATAAGGTGATGGTTCACCGGAGAGGTTTAATTTGGTACTGTAAACTTAATAAGTCACTCCTCAAGGCTTTGGTTTTTCACAAGTGTTGGTGTGATCAGTAAAAGTAACAGTACACACTATCTAAAAAAATGTTCCAGCTTCAAACCCTGACAGAAACTCAGTGTTGTAAAGTGTCATTTCAGTGGCACGATCATAACCACAATGAGGAGTCTGACTGCAGCTTTCCTTCTCTGCTGCTTCAGTAAGTACTGCCACTGAATTAATCCACAGCTGTGTACTATTCATTAAATCATATAAAAGCATTGGTTACATTCCTGTTGTTCTCTCAGCAAAATGATTGTGAAGACGTCACAGTGCTGTGCTCCAACTTTTGAAGTTTTCCCTCTCAGAAAATCTGGATCAGAGTGGTCAAGAGATCGGAGCCCCGTTTTTTCACCTTTATGTTCAAGCCTCTTGAGCCTGCTTCATTCTGTGATGGATTTCAAAATGAAAGCAAACATCCAAAATTTTCTACTGTTGTCTCAAAATAAAGCAAGTAGAGTTTTCTGACTATGGACTGTGTTTCTGTGGATTTTACAGCAACAAGCTGCTTGTTGTCATTTACATATTTAGAGGTCCAAGGTACGATGGTTTTAATATGGACTGTCTTTTGATTGGCCAATTTGGTGCTTGTCAAAAAAAGAACTGTGATGAAATACTTTCAAGTTTCATCAAGATAATAACTTTCTCCTTTCTCCTTGCAGCTCTTAACTTGAATCATTTTCCTGAAAGTTTTTATATTGTCAGTCTGAGCAGGTGGATGAACAAAAGAACACTCCGCCTCTTTACGTTGAGACCACTCTTACTGGAGCACAGTTCAGTTACAAACATTGCAGTGGTGCAGTCATACTGTCCGCAGAATGAGGAACTTTATCTATGTAACAGCTTTACTCTTTACCTTCAGTAAGTAGACCTACCAATTTCTTCAATTGCTTGCTTTCCTTCAGTATAGTAATATGCCAGAGCTGAAACTTACAGACTATTGATTAATAACTTCATTAATTTTAATTGTCCTGTTGAATTTCAAGTTAAATGAATAAATTACTGGTTGGTTGTTTCAGGTTGGATCTCTGTCTCAGTTTCTGAGTTTCACACTGTGGAGGTTCAGCCTGGTGAAGAAGTCACACTGATGTGTTTCAACTTCAGCAGCAAGCCCTCTCACATAATCTGGTTCAGACTGAACAACAGACCCAATGCCAGCTGCATCTCCGTTATGCTCAGCTCTGATGCCAATGCTTTGCTTTGTGATGGATTTAGAAATAGCAAATTTAATATGACGTCCAACACCACTACCATCTTTCTCAAGATAAAACAAGTGGATTTATCTGACTCTGGACTGTATGTCTGTGGATTTCACTCAAATGGAAACTCAGTAATTGTCAGTGCAACTTATTTAAAGGTTCAAGGTAAGATTGTTTTGTTTTCTGGCTTTTGTTTTGGAAAGATACATTATGTGCTCCATTAGACACAGGACAAAGGCAGAGTAAGGACTTTGATGTAATAGCATAAAAATAATATCAATTAATAGTAGATTCATTTATTGAAAATTTAACAGTCTGCCTTCCTTTGATTAAAATATCTTTCACTGTGGATGAGCTGTTTCAACTTCCAACAAACAAAGTGAGGTCTTTCCATTTAAATATTAGTCAGATCTTAAACCACTAGCGATAGTGTCCTGTACAGAGTCTAATTTAATAATATTGCCTGTAGAAAATCCTCATGGAACAAAAATCCTGCGCATGATCCTGGGTGCTGTGACTGTTTTCATCGTTGTAGCTGTCACTGGTTTGGCTGTCAAAATAAGTAAACTTCAGAAAGGTACTGTTACTGCACATACACTGCATTAACTGCATTGCTTTTCAAATATCACTTCCTATTAACTGACCACGTTTGTTGTTTCTACCTTTTTAGCTGATAATGAAGAACTGAATCCACAACAGAGTGAGGTGAATCCAGTTTTGATATATTAAGGTTAAATTAAGGAGAAATTATTCTCTTCTATGTTTTATGGTGCAAATGCTGCTGTAATTACTGATGTAAAGTGTTTAAGATGTGTAACTAGAGATACTTTTATTTACAGAATCTGGACTCTGATGGTCTGGATGACGCGGCACTGACTTTGTATTCAACCACAATAAGGAACAGGAGGCCTGCATCAGAGAGAGAAGTGGAAACTTCTGTTATTTATGCTGCGAGCAGATAGACACAAGAAGTTAAACTAACTGTGTCTCATACTGGAGCTGGAGTTAGCATCATTTGGTCAGCAAATATCTGCTTTTGTAGGGTGCTGTCTAGTTCAGTTGGAAGAGTGTGTGTCCCACGTTTTAATGCTCAGTCTTTGTTGCAGCAGCCTGGGTTCCATTCTGACTGGTGACTATTTTCTGCAGGTCACTCCCTCTCTCCATTCAACATTTCCTATCGCTCTCCACCTGTACTATCTCATTAAAGGCAAAATCCCCCCAAAATATCTACTTTTGTGATAGATTATATTTTCATAAAGGATGTATAATCATTCTACTGATGCTGCAAGTTAATTCTCACCTGCTGGTTTTTCCCACATATGCCACTACCTTACTCGGTCAATCGGTCTCTCTAATGTTTATCTAAAGAATATGATTGGTGTTTGACGAAGCTGGAGCCAGAAAGAACACTGTCTGCAGCAGTGGAGGAGTGAGTGAGGTACACATAACTTGTTTGACAGGAAGCGACAGCACAGTGTGGTCTGAGCAAAACTGACATTAAAATAATGAAGCTTGTGATGGGTCAAGTTATCTAGAACATTACAACCTAAATTGTTGTCATTAATTGTATTGCCACCATTTCATTAAGTGCAGTGTTCATTATTTAAAGTATTATTTTAGAGTGTAAAAGTTAGGATCACAGTGTCAAAGCTCTAAAGCTCTTGTCATCATTTAAAGAGTTATTTAATAGAGTAAAATTAAGATCACAACGCTGAAACTCTATAGCTCTGAGTGTGTATGTGGTCCTCTCTGTGTCTAACTGCCCAGAGGCAGTAACAGTAGCACGTGTGTGTAAGCAGGCACTTGTGCTCTGGGAGCAGAGTGAATGACCACAGCAAGACATCATAGAAACACCAGAAAAGTTAAAATGTAGAAGCAGAATTAGTAAAAAATTGGGTTACAAAATATACATAAACATAGTCCATCAGAGTAGGAATGTCGTTAGTACACAGCACAAGACACCAGCTTATTCCACAAAGTGAGGTATTTGGTGAAAATAGCCTGATCAGGAGAGGGCAGGTCATCATTTTTTAAGTAGTAATCATTAATCACTCTTAATTCATCATTTTTAATCAATCATTTTATTATGTTTGTCATTATCATTATCAGTAAGTAATCTTTCTTAACGCATTATTTTTAATCATTGTATTATTCTTAATTAGCATTAACCATTAATAATTTGTAGTTAGTTTATTAATCATTGTTAGCTTATTAATTATCCTTACTTACTTCTTAATCTTTGAACATTACCGAGACGTGTCTTATTTTCTACTTAGAAGTGCTGTGCTGTAATCACGAATGCAGTAACAAAGTTAAGATCCCTGAGTAGGAACATTGACAGCAGACACTGAGACTATGCATACCTTGTTCAACCGTTATCTACTGTGGATTTATGACAGCAGGGGAGGCTGCAGGAGGTTAAAATCTGCTGTGACAAGTGCATGCTTGGGTCCACTGATATCAACTGTTGGAATTTGGCGGATAAACTGCCAAAGTGTCACTCTACTGTTATTAGGACTACATGCTTAATTACTGAGTAAGGGCTTGATTGTCTACTTGTAACCACTGATGCTAGAGCCTCTGTGAACTTCAAGTGAACTTGCCCATGGGCACTAGCTGACTCAGCTTGGCAGAGTGAGCGAGTTTCAAAGGATGCATAGATGGTGACAAGAAAAGTAGTAAAAAGTTACTGTAACAACGAGATTACTCTAAGAAACTAATCATCGATGGTAGGCACAGCACAACACTTTTAAGAAATATAACTGTGTGTGGAATTATATACTCATAACTGCTGAAATAGTGTGACATTTGAGTTTTAATGTAAATGCTGAGTTTCTTATTCAGTAAGATAACAAAATATAGAAAGTCAACAACATGGAAGGATGGATGAAAGCTGGAAAACCAGTAAAAGTGATAAAACAACATGTGTGAACAGCATGAAAACAGAGGAAAAGAAACTCAGCATTAAGAAAGAAGAGGGGGCACACCAGCCCAAAAGGGGTATATAAGGCTGTCTGCAGATCGTAGAGTTGACTTCGTCCACCAGCCTGCTGGGATGCTGTCCGGCTTAATGTGTCCTCTTTTGGAATAAACTCTTTTTGCACCGACTCTTGACCGTCTCCAGAGAAGTTTTTTGTCTGCAGACTTATTGACTATCGAGAAAGCTAATGGAGTATTTTTTGACAAAATTTATTAAGTTGGTGAAGGTGGGGACCAGGCTTAACTGGCCCAGCCTGGTCGGACATCTGACCCAACACTTGTTAATTCCAAGCTCTGTGAGAATAAAGTCTGAAATGAAGCATTGAAGACTGGCTGACTTTCAAGACAAAATCACAATCTTCTCTGTTTGTACAAAAGTAAAAAAAAGCACACCCGTTCATCAATATAGCAACTGTGATGTGAAAGTAAGTGTATATGGTGACACTAATTGAAGAAAAAATGCAGTTTAGGTTGCTGCCCATCGTTCCACTGTGGTGACAACCCACTACCTGTCTCAGTGAGGTTTCTATATATGTATCATTAAAAGGTCTCGACCATGAGAAGCTCAGCTCTCTGCATCATACCCACACACAAAAAGGCTTTTATCTTTACAAAGAATAGAAAGACGATTTCTATTTAAGAATCTTCGTGAGGCTTCCAAAGTGTGTGATGATTCAGAGCTGCGTTGAGAACCTCTGGCAACTTCACAGTGGCCGCAACAAGCTCCGAAATGTGTCATGTCACGTTGTTTACTCTGCAGATTAGACCTATAGATTGTTTGATGGTAAATGCATTTAGCATAACAGAGTCTAACTTAGTAATATTTCATGTAGAAGCGCATAATGGATTAACAAAGCTATCTTAATTTCTTTAAAAGGCAGCAATGAGCCACACGATGTCTTGGACAGCAAGCTCCTGAAGATTTCTTTCATTGTGCAGATTATCAAATATTTTAAGGTACATACATTTGGCTAAATTCAGTTGTCCAAATTAATTTTGGCCAGCGGCCTATACTATAAAACAAGGTAACTGGCTCATCCAGGTAACTTCAGGAGTAACTTTGTAACGTCAAGTGTAACTTCCCGATTAACCTGTACTTTGAAAGGTGGATATGTATTACCCTAAGGCTGATGATACACAGAGCAACTTTTAGAGCAATCGTGCAGGAACAGCTGTCGATCAATAATAATGAGTAAAGATTACTACCGTAATCCCCTTCCCCGCCACTCCACCACCAGCCCGCTCGCCGCTATCCATTTAAAACATAGTCGGACTTGCCTCTAGCAAGATTGCCCAGCAACATTGCTCAAAAAGTTGCCCGATGTATCATCAGCTTAAGTCTGTCAGCTATGGCAATTTACACTGAATCTCTAAACTGCTTCGAAGCAGGTTATGTTAAGTGATTAACTTCGAGGGTTACCCTGTATATGAAGACTACACACCACATGTGTACTCAGTGTTAATGATGAGAAGTAGGATATCACAGCATTGTAAGTGGGGGATAAGTGGTGGAGTAGACCCCCTCTTTTGTTAAGCGACGGCTTCTCAACCTGGGTGTAAATGGCTTGCTTGACACCTCTTTCAAACCATCATTCTTCTCTGTCAAAATGTGCCCCTGGTAGTCCTCAAACAAGTGTCCTTTGTCCCTCAGGTGTAAGTTAATTGCTAGCAGTTTTAGCACTTTTGTGTTGAGCCATGTGTGTGTGGAGTAATTGTTTAGTTTCCCCAGTGTGCAGGTCTGTGCGTTCCTCACTGCACTGGCTCACATACACTAGAAAGCTTTTCTTGTGTTTGGGTCTTTGGGGTGTACCAGTGTCTGCTTTAGCGAGTTGTCGGGTTTAAAAAACACAGGGATGTGGTGTTGAAAATCCTCCTGAGTTTCTCTGATACTCAGAGGCCTGTTTCAGAATAGTCTGAGTTAGTTGAGCCCGAGATTAGGAAACTCTGGGTTTTCGATTTTCAGAAAGCGAGATCAGATAAACTCTATCTCTTTAACCCGGCAGCTTATGCTGTGAACCTAACCTCTTAGGAGGAAGTCTACTTCAATCTACTGAGTTTCTCTCTGACTCCTCCCCTCCTGCAGAGCCTGAAGCGGGTGTCTGACATTTCCTCATGCATACTGTCCATATCAAAGCATATACTGGAGCACAATTACCT
The DNA here is from genome assembly GCA_024633595.2 of Lepomis macrochirus. NCBI lineage: Eukaryota > Metazoa > Chordata > Actinopteri > Centrarchiformes > Centrarchidae > Lepomis > Lepomis macrochirus. Next base: position 5,994,055 of record JALXJV020000002.1, on the reverse strand, counting down.
GTTTAGAAACATCAAAATCCCAGTTAAATAGGCTATTGGTTTTTTACCCAAACATGATCTTTAACATTAATGGATGAGGAGTCAGTAAAGATAGGGATGACTGATAGAGGTCTGCAGCAGAGGAGGAGTGAGTGAGGTACACGTCACTTTTCTGACAGGAGGTGACAGCAGAGTGTGGTCTGAGCACAGCTGAGGTGAAAATCATGAGGCCTGACTCCAAGCTCTGTGGAATAAAAATCAAGTCAAAGCAGAACAGTTGTATATTGTCTTCTGTTAAGTAGACAAAATAAGAAACATTTAATCTGAAGGATTTGTAAAACATAAAATGCATCAATGGGGAAACAAAAAAAATTTACTTTATGTGTCAGGGTTGGTGTAGTGGTTGGAGGCACAAATGCAGGACACGAGGCTGATAGGTTCAGTTCAATGATATTTATTAAAAGGCAAAACCAAGAATGAGCACACTTACAAGTAGAGTGGCTTAGTCCAAAGAAAGAAAGGTGAATAATCCAAAAGAATATTGTTATCCAACAAAAATAATCCAACAGGGATTCCAGGACAAGCAGGACAGGACACAGAACAGAGCAAAACTACATATGAGAAGAGACAGAGCAACAACAAGCTACAATAACCAGACAACACTGGGGAAACAGGCAAGCACATATACTCAGGATTAATGAGCTGGGAAGTGATACACAGGTGAGAGACATGAGACTAACGAGACACAGGCAGGCAGAGAGATAGCAGGGAAAAAACAGAGAGACAGGCAGGCAAGGGGCATCTGGAGTAACAGACAGGAAACAGGTTACTGAACCCTGAACACAGACTTTAAATAAGACAGAACTAAAATTCATAAGATACATGACAGGAAACACAGACTGAAAAACCAACAACACAGATAGGCTACAAACAAACCCAGGGATAACAGACTGAGACCAAAAGATTGCAAAAAGACCAAGAATCAAACAACAAAACCACAGAGGCCAACTAGAACAGGACAAACAGGCAAACTGAATAATAAACTTAATAATGAGGACAGAACAGACCAAAGCAGAATGATTAAAATCAGATTAAATACTGCTAAACTGGCAGAGAACATAAATTGACACCTCACAGACAGACAGAACCCAAGCAAGATGGTACAGAAACTAACATATCAGACAGGCAAAGAACTGAACAATAACTAAGACAGGCACCGAAATAACAGGACAGATCAGACCAGACCAGAACAACCACACAGAACAAGCAGAAGACAGAACAACAGACACAAACAGACAGGACCAAATCAAAATGCAAACACACGAGAACATTGAATACAAGACAACAGACAAACAGGACTGAAGAGACTATATAACAGATACCGAACTGATCAATAAGTAAACTCAGAGAACTAAACTCAACAGAACAGATGACAGGACTAAAATGCAGATACAAACAGGACAGATCAGACCAGATCAAAACCAAAACCTCATGACATCGTTTGTGAAGGTATGCTAAATGTCTGATTTAAAAATGCAATGTATTTAAAATGATTTCCACAGTCGCTCTGCCTTTCTACATTTACACCTAAAACACAGAATGGCGTCATTTAGCCAGGGGGAAGGGTGTGACAAGGGGACCAGTTTTATTCGGAGCGACTTGGTCCAAGACTGCAGTGAAACTTGAATTAAAAGAGTGGACAAGATTGTTAATATCACTATGGTCAGACAGAACTGCGTCTTGGTCAAAAGCTGCAGAAAACTTTTCAGCTGAGAGGCTGTTTATGATGCGGGAGCTACTTACATGTTTTCTGGGCACAGAGTCCAAATTAAAGGAGAGACTGAACAAAACACAGTTGTAGAAGAAGAAGAAACTTTTATTTTCACATACACGTTGCGAAATTCGTTCTCTGCACTTAAACCCATCCCAAGGGTAAAAACAACATCCAACATGGCCCTTAATGTCCGTGGGACCGGACACATGTTGAACAAAATTAAATGATTCAGTGATACTTATAAACTCAGCAGCAAAATTACAGGAGGCATCATCAATGTGAATATTAAAATCCCCAATCATAACGACTTTGTCCAACCATATAATTGTTGATAAAAAAGTCTCTAAAATCAGACATAAAAGAGCTGTTAGAACCAGAGGGTCGATAAATTAAGATGCATTAAAAAGGGTTTGAACGACCCGGTTTGATCAAATCCAAATGAAGAGAAAAGCCCTGTGGTCACCCTCTGGATTTGAAAGCAGTTTTTGGAGATGATCGCAGAGGTCCTAGGAGTGCTGATGAAGGAACAATCCAGTGGACATCATTCAATTAACGGGCCATTTTCCATGCTTCTCTGCCAGGTTTCAGTCAGAAACATTAAATCCATGTCCTTGCTGTGAAAAAAATCGTTCCATATAAACTCCTCATTTGTAATGGACCGAGCATTTATTAGGGCTATCCTCAGTGGTGCAGGCCCTCGGCAAGCACTAGCAGAAGCCTGGGCCAAGGGGTGCAGGAAGCAGGGGTCTGATCTGATGCGCAAAACATTGCATTTCACTCGAAAAGCAGTCGTTTCAGTAACACAGTCTCAATAAGAATGAAATTTGGTAAAGGTGACAGATTCATGAGAGAACAGTAGGGGGGGGCTAGCACTCAGGGCAGTGGCCTGTTGCAAAACAGGAAGGGGGAGGGAAAGACATTGAGTGTGGAATGTAAATAGTCAGTTACGTGCTGAAGACTTCACCACATGCTGTATGTTTGCGGCTAGCATTTATGATCCCAGTCTGTTTGGGTGAAGTCCATCCCTTTTAAAAAGAGAATGACGTTCCCAAAAGATATTAAAGTTATCAATATAGCACATTTCATTAGCCCTACAGGCAACTTGTAGCAAGTCATGGACACAGGAATCTGCTAAAACGACCAGCACTGCGTCCAAATGAGGGAATGGTACCTGAGACAAACACGGACTTCCCGCACTGCTTTAAGAAGTTCAAAGGAGGTAAAAATCTAATTCAACTCAGACTGCTTACGAGGCTACCTCATTTGCTCTTTGACTATTATTCTTTTAACAGAGGATGGGAGTGATGGCAGTAAAACCCAGAGCTCTTTTAAGATGTCAGTAACCACTAGCAGCTGAAAAGCAGAGGGTGATGGCATTAAAGAAATGCACATTTCTTGTTATGGAATCACCAATGATAAGTGTTGAGAGAGAGAAAAGTGGCTGGGGGATTTAGACTGGGCTCTGACAGGACTAGTGGAAGAGAGCTCAGGGACCAATATGTGCACACACAACCTTCGCTAACTGTGGATGAAATGATGTGACAGAGGACCTGCGCAACCAGGGAGCGTTGTCCGACTTTGTGAAGCCTCCATTGATCCTTCTGGACACATCCTCGATACAAGGGGTTGGTCCTTACTTTTTACTAGACTAGGCTGGCAAGATTTCCCCACTAGGGAGTTTCCTCCAGCTCCGGTTGTAGTTGATCTACTGAAGTTTCCGATGAAGGCACCGGAGCTTCATCAGACAGAGTGGTGTAGCGGTTTAACAGCTTTAGGTGAGGTTTTGATATCGCTAAGTTCTAGGCAGCTCCTGCCGCTGCGCAACACTTCGGCCCATGTAAGTTGGGACAGAGGGATCAACCAGTGGGGGGTGCTGGTAAAAGCTGTGGCCTTGGGTTTGGCACCCACTAGAGCCTGCTTTTCTCCCAGTACTGCTGATGAGATGACTCTCAGCTCCACGTTATCCACTGCAGTGCAGTTTCTTGTCAACATCAAGTCAGTCTCACTTTCAGCCAGTGGACCTCCTTCACAGGCATCCGGCCCGATGCCGGTTCCAGTACCAGTCGATGTTAGCCACGGAAGGGTGCAGGCGGGTTTGGAGATCGTGGCCTGCAAGAACATGGAGGGGGATGACAGAGTAGAAGAGCTTTGAATATGTGAGATGTACTTGAGCTGGGCCAATGCTACCGACCAGAAACCATCGATCAGCTTGTCCTTTTCCCGGCTCTCAGGATTCAGGCGGTGGATGTTTTCTTCCAAACATGAGAAGACCAGGGTGCAGTTTTCGCAGAGCGCCATGTGTGTCCAGTATGGCTAGCTTCACCACTGTGCATCAGTAACTAATTTAGAGCAGTAAGCCTCCGCTTCAGTCTCCTTTCTTGCTTTTATCAGCTCCTTGGTTTTGCTGACGTTGAGCAGCAGGTTGTTCTCAATGCACCACTCTGCAAGATAATCATTTTTTCCCAATACAAAGTCTCATTGTTCTTTGACATCTGTGCGATGATGGCGATTGTAGATCCACAAACTTGAGCACTGCCTGTATGAGTTAGTTTTGTATCATGACTGAAGTCTTCCTGTAGTTGAGACCTCAGTCATGAAACAGCTCTCTGCATCATAACCACACAAAACAAAGGACTTCATGTTCCAACAGAAGCAAAAATACTTAATAAAGACCTTTTTAATGTGAAAATAGAATATATCATATAGCATTTGTATAGCATGTTCAGTGAGCAGGTGTGTGGAGGTAAATCATTCTCTTCTTAGACTGTATCACCACACCTCTCCTCACAGGACACACTTAACACTTCAGACTTATAGCAACCGTTTACCATTCACAGTTCACGTTTCATCAGTGTCTTTCCAACTTGTGAAAAGATGCCTGAAGAAGTGTGACAATTGCTCAGCCTGAGGGCACTTGGTCTCCATCAGTCTGCACGTTTTTAAGACCTGTCGGGCCACATCACAGCTACAGCAGTCCCATCCATCTCTACTATTACATAATCAGTCTTTGCAATGCAAGTTGTTTGCAGCAACATGATAGATCTTAATCAGAGAAGCACACATAAAATAAAGCCTTGATTTACACAGTTTTGTTTTTACTTGCCTGCCCATGTATAGATCTGTGTTTTTAACCTAAAAAGCTGCCATGAGTCACTGTAAATCGTCCTTTTTAATCTTTTTTTTCAAACTAAAAACAAACAGGCGTGTATCACATATAATGCTGAATAATGAGTGTTCTGCAAACAGAGAAACTCGGGACACAACTGGAACTGCACCTCTTAAAGTATCAAAAGTCAATAACTCGTTGAAGCTAGGTTTTCAGTACTGTCTGTGACGGCCTATAAGAGGAGCCATAACCACAGGAGGCCTGGCCTTGAGCTACGTGTTATTTTTCTACTTACTTTCACAATGTCAGCAACAGCCACTAAGCACACAACTCACATTTGTCGCTGCTGCATGATAACTGATGAAGACCAGACCAAATTTCCATGACAAACCCCGCAGGCCCACTGTTGCACTTTGCACTGTGGTGACAAACAGCACTGTCTGTATCAGTGAGGTATCTACATCTGTATCATGAGTGAGGCCTTCAGCTCTCTGCATCAGAGCCACACACAACAAAGGCCTCATGTTCCGCGAGAGCTATAAAGCTTCATCATGACTTTTGAAATGTAAAGACAGACTTGGTGTATTTACTGAACCTGTTGTCTAAATGTATCTCTTCTAAAGGCGTGAGAAGATGTAATGTGACACTTGCACAGACTCACATGAAACCATTAACTCTCCTACAGGCAGCACTTTTTTCAGACATGACAGACCACAGCAAAGCTACAGTGGGTGCAGCTCCTATCCATCTCCACTGTGATATGTACTCAGCCTTTCAGTGCAGATGTGTGTTTGCAGTTAAAATGAAACCTTCATTTACACTTTGCTTCAGACTGCCAATCACTTTTAAGCATTCTCATCATTGGCCTGACAGCAATTTTCTTCAAAATTTTTATGAAACTTAACATTTATTAACATTACATTATTGTGAAGTAATCATTGCCAAGTGATATATGTTGCACTTCCAAAGAATTTGAATAAAGTAAATCTTGATCAGCCTTTTGAGAGTACCTGGAACAACATTGAGAATATGACTGAGTGGAACTCACAACATGACGGGCCTCTGTGTAAGCCCTCAAACTCTTGACTCTACTCATCCCAATATGGGTTTAATGTGGTACTGTAAACTTCATAAGTCACTCCTCAAGGCTTTGGTTTTCACAAGTGTTGGTGTGATCAGTAAAAGTAACAGCACACAGTATCTATAAAAAAATGTTCCAGCTTCAAACCCTGACAGAAACTCAGTGTTGTAAAGTGTCATTTCAGTGGCACGATCATAACCACAATGAGGAGTCTGACTACAGCTTTCCTTCTCTGCTGCTTCAGTAAGTACTGCCACTGAATTAATCCACAGCTGTGTACTATTCATTAAATCATATAAAGCATTGATTACATTCCTGTTGCTCTCTCAACAAAATGGATTGTGTTGTTTGTTTCAGGCAGGATCTCTTTCTCAGTTTCTGAGTCTAAGACTGTGGAGGTCCAGTCTAAAAGCATTGGTTACATTCCTGTTGTTCTCTCAGCAAAATGATTGTGAAGAGGTCACAGTGCTGTGCTCCAACTTTTGAAGTTTTCCCACTCAGAAAATGTGGTTCAGAGTGGTGAAGAGATCGGAGCCCCGTTTTTTTTACCTTTGTGTTCAAGCCTCTTGAGCCTGCTTCAGTCTGTGATGGATTTTAAAATGAAAGCAAACATCCAAAATGTTCTACTGTTGTCTCAAAATAAAGCAAGTGGAGTTTTCCGACTCTGGACTGTGTTTCTGTGGATTTTACAGCAACAAGCTGCTTATTGTCATTTACATATTTAGAGGTCCAAGGTGATGATGGTTTTAATATGGACTGTCTTTTGATTGGCCAATTTGGTGCTTGTCAAAATAAGGACTGTGATGAAATACTTTCAAGTGTCATCAAGATAATAGCTTTCTTCTGTCTCCATGAAGCTCTTAGCTTGAGTCATTTTCCTGAAAGCTCTAATATTGTCAGTCTGAGCAGTCGGATAAAAAAATGAACACTCCGCCTCTTTACGTTGAGACCACTCTTACTGGAGCACAGTTCAGTTACAAACATTGCAGTGGTGCAGTCATACTGTACGCACAATGATGAACTTTATCTATGTAACAGCTTTACTCTGTACCTTCAGTAAGTAAAACTTCTGATTTCTTCTCAATACAACATTTGCTAGCTTTCCTTCAGTATAGTACAGACTGTTGATTAATATCATCATTTATGTGCATAGTTTGTTTCCTGTTGAATTACAAGTTTAGAAATAAATTACTGGTTGTTTGTTTCAGGTTGGATCTCTGTCTCAGTTTCTGAGTTTCACACTGTGGAGGTTCAGCCTGGTGAAGAAGTCACACTGATGTGTTCCAACTTCACCAGTTTTCCCTCTCACATAATCTGGTTCAGACTGGACAACAGACCCAATGCCAGCTGCATCTCCTATATGCTCAGCTCTGATGCCAATGCGTCGTTCTGTGATGGATTTCAAAATAGCAAATTTAACATGACGTCCAACACCACTACCATCTTTCTCGAGATCAAACAAGTGGATTTATCTGACTCCGGACTGTATTTCTGTGGATTTTACTCAAATGGAAACTCAGTAATTGTCAGTGCAACTTATTTAAAGGTTCAAGGTAAGATCGCTGTGTTTTCTCACTTTTTTTGGAAAGAAACAGAAATGTCAAAATAAGGACTAATCTCAACCCACAAGAAGTAGAATACTAAATGTAAAATTTAATTTCATGATATTTCTTGTAGAAGCATTTGATGGAGGAACAAAGCTCACAAGTGTGATCTTTGGTGCCCTGATTATTTTCCTCATTATTGTCGTCATCAGTCTGGTTGTCCACATCAGGAAACTTCATACAGGTAGGCTACTTACATATTTATTTACTTATAAATACAACCTTTACAAATGCAGAACATCCTGTTTGTCAAAACATATTAACAGCAATATTTTTGAAGAATGAACTGACCAGATGTTTCTGTCATTTAGCTCATAAAGAGAGACAGAATATACAACACAGTGAGGTAATCACATTTCAGCCTAAGGTTGACCACAGTCTATTTCATATGTTGTCAGGTTCAAGTCATTTATCATTTAATGATTTGATTTGATTTTTCTTACATTATTTTAATTTACAGAATCTGGGCTCTGATGCTCTGACCTATGCAGCACTGAGTTTCCGCCTGAAAGCAAAAGAACCAGAAGGCCTGAATCAGAGAACCAGATGGAGCCAAATGTTGTGTATGCTGCCACCAGATAGTCTCAGGAAACATCTGGAATAGCAGCTCAGAGTGGAACTGATGATTGATCATATCAAACTTCTTCTTCTGATGACTTGCCATCACTGTTATAAAGATTTTGTATTCATGAAAATTGTGCTATATCTGCTACAATTTGAATTGGCTTCTTAGATCAAACTCTGTGAGAATAAAGTTTGAAATTATGTAAATACTGAAGACAAATACAAAATAATCAGTGCCTCTTCATTTGTCAATAAGCCTTTGAAATGCACACAGTACATCACTATAGCAACTGCATATTTAAATTGTGATGTAAGTGTGAATCTGTAAAGAAAAAATACATATTTTTAGTTAAGTTTCAGCAATACGCTGATTGATGTCTATTGTTCCATGGTGGTGCCAAACACCATAACTGGATCAGTGAGGTCTAAATCTTTATCATTAATAAGGTCTCGACCATGAGAAGCTCAGCGTTCAACGTTTTTTATGTTGCCATAAAATAAAAAGACTTTATTAAGTGACATGTTTTGTGTTTGTAGACATGTGATTGTTTAGCAGCTTGTTACGGCTTGTTGCTGCTCACCTCATCACACTTACATAACAGGTTAAATACTCACACAAACATCACTGCTTTCTTGTAAAAAGATGTCTGTTTCAAGGCGACACTTGCAGTCTCATATCAAACTCTCTTGAAGGCTGCACATTTTGAAGACCTGACGGCTCACACATCGCCCAAAACATGGCACATTAGGCATTGGAAGGCGACAGACATGTTCTTTATGAATGCATCGGAGGGCATGAAGGCCGAAAAGTCGCAAGAATGTTGGTTTAACACTAGAACCACCTAGACCGTCTGACAAACCGTTAGGGTTTTCATGATGCAAATAACTCTGTTTGAATGAAAACTACAAGCCTGTCAGCCCATGACTTTTCCTAACTGTGTGTTTGGTGTTTTCTGAAGCTTAAAAAGTACAAAAAAAAAACACGTTTTCTGAGCATTTACACCTTTGACCGCCAACGCAGTCACATGGATTGCAGTTGCCATATTATACATTAACTTTTTACCTTTGTCATTGTGTCCAGTGGCCTCTTTGCTCTGCTGTATTTGTGTGTGTTCTGCTGAATTGTCTTCTAGCACATCCACTCCATCTGTGGCTGACTTCTTTGAAAAGGCAACAGACGGTCTGAACGCTTTGAGTGATCCTGTCAGTTTCTCTCTTTACAAAGACAAGTGCTGCAGTATGAGAGTCCTACCTGAAGAGAGGCTGTGAAGTCTTCATGTTACGCGATACGAGAACCACGCATACAACATTATTTAAAATTGGGTCGGACTTGAATTTAGTGACAAAGTCTGGTTTTCAAAATAAGGTGTCTATATAGGATGGTGTCATGACTCTGGGGTCATATTTTGTAATTTGTCTATCTCTCACCCTGCACTGTCAGCTGTCTCCTCCCTTAGAGTGTGTGTGTGAGTGTATGCAGGTAACTGAGAAGAGGTGGACCAGAAGAGCTGATTGCTGCCTCCTGATTGGTCCCCTGGATGACAGCATCCATTTAAACCCCATCCGACAAGAACTCCCCCTCTTCTCTCTCTGCCATTCTGAACATGAGCCTATGTAATGTGTTTATTGTGTGCTTTCATTATAAGCAGTGAACCTGTGTAGTGAGCACATTACACTTTATGAGTAGCTTAATGTAGTAATTCTGATTATTGTCTTTGACAGCCTTGTTTTGTTGGGCTTAGCCATTTTGTTTTAATAGATTTTCTCTGTTGTAGCTTTGTTGTTTCAGCTACTAGCAGTTTAGTAGCAGTGCAAAGCCCTTTTTTGTTTGGACCCTTTTTCTCCTGCTTTTGATAGTAGAAGCTAGCCAGGATACCCCTAGACCTTAGGACGTAACAATAGAAATAAGATTAATTGGATTATATTCACATTACATTAAAAGTAAATAGACACATGTAATTTCCTTTACTGGACCCTCTCAGGCCTCTGACCCACCCACCATATTCTCTGACACTGAGTATAAAGCACATTTTGACTATTTAATCTATGCAACGGGAGACGTGCAGCAGCAGCAGTAAATAAATGAATGCAAGTTATGAAAAAATACAACTGAAAATAATCACTGTATGCAATAACACAACTTGCTGTCATCATAAACATAAACAGACAACACTATATGCCAATGCAGTGTAGCTGTCAGACTAAGAAAACAGTCTGCTTTGATGACAAATTTTTGTCTACTTCCCTGTGGATGGGTCATCCACAGCGTGTCCCCCATCTTTTAAAAAGAATATTTTTATTTGGATATTTTATTTTACCATGGAACCAGGAAATAGAATACTTCAGCAGAGGCAGGGATACTGTACATCGACCACAACAGGGCAAATATCCGCAATCCCTCTGAACAAAATGCTTCCTGCATATGACGGTCTGGTAGACCATTGAGACGCCTGTGCATTTGAAAAGTTGTTTTGCTTAGGAAGGTTCCTAACTGAGTGAAGTATTTCAGTGGCAGCCATGATAAGAGCTGGTCGAATTCTTTAAAAACTAAGGTAAGGTGCCTCAGTGCTTCCTTTCATATCTCCTTTAGCACAGGGTACACCGGACCATCCTTTACGAAAGGAAAGGAGAGAATGCTGTCCCACAATTCCTTGCAGCGGCAACATTTAAAGTGACTCACATTCTCAAACTCAAACTATAAAATCTATTGACCACATTTAGCAAGATCCTAGCAATGCAGACGTACATTATGATACTTCAATAAGACTCAGAATTACCTTCTTTCTTTTGGTTTGTCTTGTTTTTGCTTTTTTGTCATCTAATAGGCTACTGTTTCAACACTGTTTCATGTTTCGGGTCGTTGAAATAAGCTATAAGGTGCTTTCTACAATAAAATAATACCAACTATGACTAAAGGATGTTGACCATGTAAGCTACCACTGGCTATTGAGTCTTTTCTCTCTTACGCTATAACTTGCTAATATGCAACAACAGGCCTAACTGAGGCCCATGTTAACTGTGTTACTGGTCATGTAACGTGATCAAAGTGAGGATAATGTTGCAGCATGTAGCCTCACGTTAGGTATTTCCAGCCTTCAGCAATATCATTAATTCATTTTACTTCAGTCACAGATGCTGACACCCTCGCCTTACTAAAGGCAAAGATCAAGCTGGAAGACCTCTACAGTAGGCGTTTCCCATACACTGATTTATTTGTGGCAGCCTGTCACATTATCAATGCTGGTTTCTGATTGATTTTGTTTCAATTTAAAATGGGTAAAATCATATTTGATCACAGAGCTCTGCTCAGCGCATATATTTTCTCAGCATCTCCTCTCGCCCCGTCTCTCTCTCTCTCTCTTTCTCTCTCTCTCTCTCCCTCTGTCTCACCACAGTTACACTGTTATTCTGTGGGAAATACACATACAGTTGGGATTCATGTTGATAAATAGGCCATTAGGTGGGCAGGAGGGTGAGTGTGAGGAGAGTTACACTTCCTTATGCTGTTTAGACTTCTAAACTTTTGCTGAAACATTACAAAGAATATCTCAAGTTTCATCAAGATAATAACTTTGTCCTTTCTACTTGCAGTTGTTAACTTGAACTATTTTCCTGAAAGCTTTTATATATTATTAGTCTGAGCAGGCGGATGAACAAAATGAAATGAAATGAAAAAAACACTCCGCCTCTTTACGTTCAGACCACTCTTACTGCAGCACAGTTCAGTTACAAACATTGCAGTGGTGCAGTCATACTATACGCACGATGAGGAACATTACTTTGGTAACAGCTTTACTCTGTACCTTCAGTAAGTACAAATACCGATTTCTTCTTAATACAAGAGAGACCTTAAATTGACAGTCTATTTATTAATAACATGATTAATGTGTAATGTGTAAGTTTAGGTAATGAATTGTTTGTTTCAGGTTGGATCTCTGTCTCAGTTTCTGAGTTTCACACTGTTGAGGTTCAGCCTGGTGAAGAAGTCACACTGATGTGTTCCAACTTTACTAGCACACCCTCTCACATACTCCGGTTCAGACTGACCAACAGATCCAATGCCAGCTGCATCTCCGCTACGTCCAGCTCAGTTATCAAAGCTACGCTCTGTGACGAATTTCAAAATAGCAAATTTAATATGACGTCCGACACCACTTCCCTCTTTCTCAAGATCAATCAAGGGGATTTATCTGACTCTGGACTGTATTTCTGCGGATTTAACTCAAATGGCAACTCCGCAATTGACAGTGCAACTTATTTAAAGGCTCAAGGTAAGATTGTGTGCTGGCTTTAATTTGAATTGAAATATATAGACATGATGTTTTCATTCATTGTCAACGAAAGGACTGAAATCAACCCACAAGAGGTAGAATACTATAAAATGTGTAATTTGTTAAGTTTCTTGTAGACGTGTTTGATGGAATAACAAAGCAAACTTAATTTCTTTTAAAGGCAGCAAAGAGCTCCATGATGACGTGGACAACAAGTGTAAAAGTAAGATTCTTCTAAAGATTACTTTCATTGTGCAGATTATCAAATGTTTGAAGGTACATACGTTTGGCTTCATTCAGTTTTGTTCAACTGAATTTTGGCCTGGTCTCTAAAGGCAAAATAGACAATTACATAACCTAATGATATTTCTTGTTGAAGCATTTGATGGACTAACAAAGCTAATGATTGTGATCCTGGATGCTCTGATTGTTATACTCATTATGGTCGTCATCGCTCTGGTTGTCAAGATCAGGAAACTTAAAGCAGGTACTTGCATGTTTTTATTTTAGTTACAAATGCAACGTTTCTAAATAGAAATAACTTCCTCTTTGTCAAAACATATTAAAAGTAATGTTTCTGAACAATAAACTGACCAGATGTTTCTTTCATTTAGCTCATAAAAAGGGACAGAATCTACAACACAGTGAGGTAATCACATTTTAATCTAAAGTGGTCTGTCATGTTATGATGAGTGACTGCAAATACTTTTATTTGCAGAATCTGGGCTCTGATGCCCTGAACTATTCAGAGCAGAGTTTCCACCCAAAAGCAAAATGCAGCAGAAGGTCTGCATCAGAGAACCAGCTGGAGTCAACTGTTGTGTATACTACCACCAGTAGCTCAGAGTGAAACTAATGCTTTATCATGTTAAATTTTTGCTAAAGGAGGACTTACCATCATTGTCAAAAATTCTGATTTTGTAATAAAGACCCTGTATTCACACAAATTTGCTTAAATTTTATTAACTTTGCTTCAATTATAATTATACTTCTAACTATTACATATTTTGTTTGCCTTAGAGAGCAAAAGAATATGATTGATTTTTAATGGAGGAGGAGCCTGTAAGGACAGTGATGGAGGTCTTCAGCAATGAAGGAGTGAGTGAGATACACCTCACTTTCTTAAACAGGAAGAGAAAGCACATCATTTGCATTCAAGTGATGTGGAAACCCATGATGTTTATAAGGTCAAACGTTTCTAAAAATAAAACTTGATCTGGCTTATCATAGTATCATGTAGAGAAAATGATCAGTCTCTACATGAGGAAATTTTTGAAACATAAAAAGGCATAATAGTAAAGTAACTGCTGATTTCAACACCCCTGTGTCTATTTTTTTTTACATCAAATAGCCAGGTGAAAAAGATAAAGTTACAGAAGTTAATCAGTGTTCGGAAAAAGTAGCAATGCATCCCCCACATACACATACTGGCATTTTCCACTTTAGAAACAAAGCTGAAAGCGCTGGCAATCCCACCAGTCAAAGGAAGGCTTGCCTTGAAGGATCTACAAAATGTAAATGTTCAAAAATTCAACTAATTATCTCTAATTCTTTATTTATTCACTTTGTATTAATTACCTTACTTATTTGTTGACCGTTTATATATCTTAAATTTAATTCTTTAATTCTAAATTTAATTACTTCTTTTTTAAATGTATTTTTTTAGGTGTGTTTTAATATTTCTGTCTGTATTATTCTTACTTTGCATTTTCTACCCTATTTACTTCCCCATTGGTATTTATTTATTTCTGTCTCCCCTTTTTCTCTCCTTTGCATAATTTCTGCCTCATTATGCAAAGGAGGAGGGGCTGTGTCTCAAGGGTTCAACTTCTCGCCTATTGGTTGACCAGTCAGACAGCAGAAGTCAAGAAGCGTTACTACTTGGCTTCCTTCAGTGAACTGAGGTGTTTAGCAACTCTATTTTAAGAGCGTGTCTTCTTTCTTTTTTGTGTGGACGCACTGACACTGTTATCAGTTTGCGGCGTGCAGAGACACAGAACACTGGTAAAGGGAGTCGTTGTTTGTGGTGAGCACAGAGTCAGCTAGCCACAGCTATATTTGGAGTGCACACCTATTCGGGTCTTTACAGTAAATGCAGTAAAACTGAGCAGCTGACAGGCAGAGTCAGTTTTTCTCTTTACAAAGACAAGTCTTAATTGTACGTAATATGAATACAATCTGATTGATTCAAAATAAGGGGTTACCACAATGTATACAGTATGAAAATATGACTTATAATTGGATTATATTTACAGGAAGTATAAATCATGTCATATGTGTCCATAAAAAAACAATCAAATGTTGGGGAAATGACATTCTTTAATGGCGGTTTGCTGGAAACTCACACATTAAAAACTAATTCTTGATAATAACTAAAGCCATTTACAGTAAGTACAGGATAACTCTGACTACATCTGACCTCTGACAGTTGTACCTTGAAAAACCTTCCTTTCTGATAGGAAGCCTTCTTGAGGTGCTGTAAAAACACATATTTCCATCATTTCTGAATTGAGTTGTTGACAACTAGGACCACATAAATTTAAAAAAATAAACATTTCACTGCCCAAGTCAGCAATAAGACAAGGATTGTTCATTAGACTACATACTGTACAGTATTTGGGAACAGCTACATGCTGGAGTTCATTGACAGTATCTAGAATGAATGAACATTCCAAAGTGATCATCAACAGGTGGGTTGCCATTTATCAGTTCACCCTCAAAGACACCTTTGGATGTAAAGATAACGACTTTAGCATTAATGAAAACTAAACTGACTCATCATCCGATTCAGCTGTTACATACATTTTTTAAACAGTGGCAACAGGGCTTATTATTTGCAATTAATAAAACATTTTTTTATGGCAAATACAACTGTTTGATTATGTTCTCTACTTTGGTTTGCAATATGCGAGTTGAGAAACGGGTCTGTTCTTCGTTCATCCTGCACCGCAGCAACTCTTAAAACCCATTTAATCCCATTGGTCACAATAGTGACCGTAAAAATGTTTTTCATTTAGGCAGGCAGGAGCAGAAAACAATATACAGTGGATAGAAAAAGTCCACACACCCCTGTTAAAATGCCAGGTTCTCATGACGTAAAATAATGAGACAAAGATAAATCATGTCAGAACTTTTTCCACCTTTAATGTAACCTATAATGTGAACAATTCAAACAAATTGAAATCTTTGAGGTGGAAAAATGAAAAATAAAAATCCTCAGATAACCTGGTGTAGATAAGTGTGCACACCCTTAGACTAATACTCTGTTGAAGCACATTTTGATTTTATTACAGCAGTCAGTCTTTTTGGGTAGGAGTCTATTAGAATGGCACGTCTTGACGTGGCAATATTTGCCCACTCTTCTTTGCAAAAGTGCTCCAAATCTGTCAGATTGCGAGGACATCGCCTGTGCACAGCCCTCTTCAGATCACCCCACAGATGTTCAATTGGATTCAGGTCTGGGCTCTGGCTGGGCCATTCCAAAACGTTCATCTTCTTCTGGTGAAGCCATGTTTTTGTGGATTCGGATGTGTGCTTTGGGTCGTTGTCATGCTGAAAGGTGAACTTCCTCTTCATCTTCAGCTTTCCAACGGACGCCTGAAGGTTTTGTGCCAAAATTGCCTGGTATTTATTATTATCTCATTCATTTTTATTCCATTCATTATCCCACATGCTTTTGGGGGACTTAATGTTTGTTTTTGCAAACTTCAGCTGTGCTTGGATGTTTTTCTTTGTAAGAAAACACCCTACCCCATATCCATTCATATGAAGAATAGGGGTGATAGTTGTCACATGTACCACACAGCCAGTACTTGTCAGAAATTCCTGCAGTTTCTTTAATGTTGCTGTAGTCCTCTTGGAAGCTTCCCTAACCAGTTTTCTTTTCATCTTTTTATTAATTTTGGAGGGACGTGCAGTTCTTGGTAAAGCCACAGTTTTGCCATATTTTCTCCACTTGATGATGACTGTCTTCACTGTGTTCCATGGTATATCTAATGCTTTGGAAATTCTTTTGTACCCATCTCATAACTTATGTCTTTCAACAATGAGATCTCTCTGATGCTTTGAAAGGTCTCTGCGGACAATGCTTTTGCTTGGAGATGCAAATAAGAAAATATCAGGAAAACCCTACTAGAACAGCTGAGCTTTATTTGTGATTAATCAGAGTCACTTTAAATGATGACAGGTGTGTAATGACTTCTAGTTAACATGAGTTTGAATGTGATTGGCTAATTCTGAACACAACAACATCCCAACTTATAAGAGGGTGTGCACACCTATGCAACCAGGTTATTGTAAGGTTTTGATTTTCTTATTTTTCCTGAAATCAACATTCAGCTTCTTGGTTTGGCGGACGTTGAGCAGTAGTTTGTTCTCAATGCACCACTCTGCAAGATTATCAGTTTTTTTTCCGATACGAAGTCTCATTGTTGTTTGAAATCTGTGCGATGATGGCGGTGTCATCTGCAAACTTGAGCACTATCTGTATCAGTTAGTATTGTATCATGACTGAAGTCTTCCTGTAGTTGAAACAGCTCTCTGCATCATAACCACACAAAACAAAGGACTTCATGTTTCCACAGAAGCAAAAATAGTTAAAGAAGACCTTTTTAATGTGAAGAATATATCATGTAGCATTTGTATAGCATGTTCAGTGAGCAGGTGTGTGGAGGAAAATGAGTCTCTTCTTAGACTGTATCACCACACCTCTCTTCACAGGACACACTTAACACTTCAGACTTATAGCAACCGCTTACCATTCACAGTTCACGTTTTATCAGTGTCTTTCCAACTTGTGAAAAGATGCCTGAAGTGTGACAGTTGCCCAATCTGAGGGCATTTAGTCTCCATCAGTCTGCACATTTTTAAGACCTGACAGACCACAGCACAGCTACAGCAGTCCCATCCATCTCTACTATTACATACTCAGTCTTTGCTGCAACATGATGGATCTTAATCAGAGAAAAAAACCTTGATTTACACAGCTTTATTTTTACTCACCTGCCCATCCATAGATCAGTGTTTTGAATCTTAACAGCTGCCATGAGTCACTGTAGAAACTGTAAACTGTAAACAGGTGTGTATCACATATGATGCTAAATACTGAGTGTTCTGCCACAAGAGAGACTCAGGACACAACTGGAACTGCACCTCTTAAAGTATCAAAAGTAAAAGTAATCCTTTTGAATTAGAGTGCCCACTAACAGTGTTAAATTAGTATTCATTATATTAATATTAATATTATGCATTAACATATATTGAAGCATTTTATACTGTGGTTGGTGGAGATGGAGGCGATTTGAATGTTTTCTTATTTAAATACATTTGAGTAGTCTAAAACAATATTTTATATGTTAAAAAAAATTTGTTGAAACTAGTATGTGTTTTCAGTACTGTCTGTGACAGCCTATCAGAGGAGCCATAACCACAGGAGGCCTTCCCTTGAGCTAAGTGTTATTTTTCTGGTTACTTTCACAATGTCAGCAACAGCCACAAAGCACACAACTCACATTTGTCACTGCTGCATAACTGATGAAGATCAGACGTATAAACCCCACAGGCCCACTGTTGCACTTTGCACTGTGGTGACAAACAGCACTGTCTGTATCAGTGAGGTATCTACATCTGTATCATTAGTGAGGCCTTCAGCTCTCTGCATCAGAGCCACACACAACAAAGGCCTCATGTTCCACAAGAGCAAGAAAGCTTCATTATGACTTTTGAAATGTAAAGATATGTTTGGGGTATTTACTGAACCTGTTGTCTAAATGTATCTCTTCTAAAAGCATGAGAAGATGTAACATGACACTTGCACAGACTCATATGAAACCATTAACTCTCCTCCAGGCAGCACTTTTTTCAGACATGACAGACCACAGCAAAGGTACAGTGGGTGCATCCATCTCCACTGTGAAATGTACTCAGCCTTCACAATGCAGATGTGTGTTTGCAGTTAAAATGAAACCTTCATTTACACTTGGCTTCAGACTGCCAATCACTTTTAAGCATAACAACCTTAACTTTTATTAACATTACATTATTGTGAAATAATCATTCCCAAGTGATATTTATCAATATATGTTTCTAACCAGATGTTTCACTTCTAGAGTACTTCAATAGCGTAGATTTAGATCAGCCTTTTGAGAGTACCTGGAACAACATTGAGAATATCACTGAGTGGGCCTCTGTGTAAGTCCCCAAACTCTTGACTGTACTCATCCCAAAATGGGTTTAATGTGGTACTGTAAACTTATTAAGTCACTCTTTAAGGCTTTGGTTTTTCACAAGTGCTGGCGTGATCAGTAAAAGTAACAGCACACAGTATCTATAAAAAATGTCCCAGCTTCAAACCCTGACAGAAACTCAGTGTTGTAAAGTGTCATTTCAGTGGCACGATCATAACCACAATGAGGAGTCTGACTACAGCTTTCCTTCTCTGCTGCTTCAGTAAGTACTGCCACTGAATTAATCCACAGCTGTGTACTATTCATTAAATCATATAAAAGCATTGGTTACATTTCTGTTGCTCCCTCAGCAAAATGATTTCTGCTGTTTGTTTCAGGCTGGATCACTGTCTCAGTTTCTGAGTCTCAGACTGTGGAGGTCCAGTCTGGTGAAGAAGTCACTCTGCTGCGCTCCAACTTTTGGAGTTTTCCCACTTTTCAGAGTGGTCAAGAGAGAGCCCCGTTGTATCACCTTTATGTTCATCCTCTTGAGCCTGCTTCAGTCTGTGATGGATTTAAACATGAAAGCAAACATCCAAAATTTCAAAATAAAGCAAGTGGAGTTTACTGACTCTGGACTTTGTTTCTGTGGATTTTACATAAGCAACAAGCTGCTTATTGTCATTTACATATTTAGAGGTCCAAGGTACGATGGTTTTAACATGGACTGTCTTTTGATTGGCCAATTTGGTGCTTGTCAAAATAAGAACTGTGATTAAATACTTTCAAGTGTCATCAACTTTCTTATAACTTTCTCCTTTCTCCCTGCAGCTCTGGAATTATTTTCCGGAAAGTTTTTATATTGTCAGTTTGAGCAGGCGGATGAACAAATGAACACTCCGCCTCTTTACGTTGAGACCACTCTTACTGGAGCACAGTTCAGTTACAAACATTGCAGTGGTGCAGTCATACTGTACGCACGATGAGGAACTTTATCTATGTAACAGCTTTACTCTGTACCTTCAGTAAGTACAACTTCTGATTTCTTCTCAATACAACATTTGCTAGCTTTCCTTCAGTATAGTACAGACTATTGATTAATATCATCATTTATGTGCATAGTTTGTTTCCTGTTGAATTACAAGTTTAGAAATAAATAACTGGTTGTTTGTTTCAGGTTGGATCTCTGTCTCAGTATCTGAGTTTCACACTGTGGAGGTTCAGCCTGGTGAAGAAGTCACACTGATGTGTTCCAACTTCACCAGTTTTCCCTCTCACATAATCTGGTTCAGACTGGACAACAGACCCAATGCCAGCTGCATCTCCTATATGCTCAGCTCTGATGCCAATGCTTCGTTCTGTGATGGATTTCAAAATAGCAAATTTAACATGACGTCCAACATCACTACCATCTTTCTCGAGATCAAACAAGTGGATTTATCTGACTCTGGACTGTATTTCTGTGGATTTTACTCAAATGGAAACTCAGTAATTGTCAGTGCAACTTATTTAAAGGTTCAAGGTAAGATTGCTGTGTTTTGTGTCTTTTTTTGGAAAGAAACAGAAATGTCAAAATAAGGACTCTCAACCCAAAAAATTTAGAAATAGAGTTTAATTTCATGATATTTTTTGTAGAAGCATTTGATGGAGGAACAAAGCTCACAAGTGTGATCTTTGGTGCCCTGATTATTTTCCTCATTATTATCGTCATCAGTCTGCTTGTCCACATCAGGAAACTTCATACAGGTAGGCTACTTACATATTTATTTACTTACAAATACAACCTTTACAAATGTAGAACATCCTGTTTGTCAAAACATCTTAACAGCAATATTTTTGAACAATGAACTGACCAGATGTTTCTGTCATTTAGCTCATAAAGAGAGACAGAATATACAACACAATGAGGTAATCACATGTCAGCCTAAGGTTGATCACAGTCTATTTCATATGTTGTCTGGTTCAAGTCATTTATCATTTAATGATTTGATTTTATTTTTCTTACATTAATTTTAATTTACAGAATCTGGGCTCTGATGCTCTGACCTATGCAGCACTGAGTTTCCGCCCGAAAGCAAAAAGAACCAGAAGGCCTGAATCAGAGAACCAGCTAGACTCAAATGTTGTGTATGCTGCCACCAGATAGTCTCAGGAAACATCTGGAACAGCAGCTCAGAGTGGAACTGATGATTGATCATATCAAACTTCTTCTAAGGAGGACTTTTACCATCACTGTAAGCAAAATTGTATATTCATGCAAATTGTGCTATATCTGCTACAATTTGAATTCTACTTTCCAGCCAAAGTTTCCTTTTCAAATGTTTTGGTTTTTTACCAGAGAGCAAAACTGTACAATTGGTGTTTGATGGAGGAGGAGTGATTGAGGCACACATCACTTTTTTTGACAGGAAGATACAATTTGGTGTGAACATAACAGAGCTGAAAATCATGAAACCTCTTAGATCAAAGCTCTGTGAGAATAAAATCTGAAATGTTGTAAATACTGGCTGACTTTTTCTTCTGTCAGGATGAAATGCACTCAGTACATCACTATAGCAACTGTATATTTAAATTGTAATGTCAAAGCAAGTGTGTATAATGACACGGTGAATCTGTAACGAAAAAATATGTATTTTTAGTTTAGTTTTAGCAATCCACTGATTGATGTCTATTTTTCCACTGTGGTGACAAACAGCACTACCTAGATCAGTGAAGGCCCATGTGTTGGAAGCACGTTGGTTTAACCACTTAATGCTTGAATTTTTTTACAATAACAAAACAAACAAAATTATTTGTGTTTTCATTCGCTTTCAAGCTGTTAAAGTAAGTGAAGATATTTAATTTGTCTATAGAACATGGAAAAGATATAAATTCAGGTATGATGTAGGTATGACGCAAATTGGCGACAACAGGCATAAACAAGAAACCGAGACTTGCAAAAGGTTCCTAGGTACGTATCGAATACGCACCAACAGGCATTGGTGGAATCCATGGGCTATCTTGGCCTGCAGTCTGAAAGGAAGAGGTGTGATGCGAATTTGCAACAATCGGCGTCAAGGGGTTAACACTAGAATCGGCCAAACTGTCTGACAAACCCTTAGGGTTTTCATGATGCAAATAACTCTGTTTCAATGAAAACTACAAGCCTGTCAGCCCATGACTTTTCCTAACTGCTGGGTGTTTTTGGAAGCTTAAAAAGCACTAAAAAAAACCCACAAGTTTTCTGAGCATTTACACCTTTGACCGCCACCGCAGTCACATAGATTACAGTTGCCATATTATACATTAAGTTTCTACCTTTGTCATTGTGTCAAGTGGCCTCTTTGCTCTGCTGTATTTGTGTGTGTTCTGCTGAACTGTCTCCTAGCACATCCACTCCATCTGTGACTGACTTCTTTGAAAAGGAAACAGACGGTCTGACCGTTTTGAGTGTTTCTGTCACTCGTTTGTGAGAAGGCAATTAAGCTAGCCGCAACTAAATTTGGAGTGCACACGTATTAAACCCTTCATGGTAAATCTACTGACACTGACCAGTGTGAGCTGACAGGCAGGTTAGTGACGTTAACCTGTCAGTTTCTCTCTTTACAAAGATAAGTGCTGCAGCATGAGCGTCGTACCTGAAGAGAGGCTGTGAAGTCTTCATGTTATGCAATATGAGAACCATTTACAACATTATTTAAAATTGGTTCGGACTTGAATTTAGTGCGAGGATACTCATGTGACAATGTCCTGTTTTCAAAATAAGGTGTCTTTATAGGATGGTGTTATAACCCTGGGGCCATATTTTGTTATTTGTCTATCTCTCACCCTGCACTGTGAGCTGTCTCCTCTCTTAGAGTGTGTGTGTGAGTGTATGCAGGTAATGCAGAAGAGGTGGGCACCACTGATTGGTCCAGCGGAGCTGATTGCTGCCTCCTGATTGGTTGACAGATTGAAGACAGCAGCCATTTTAACTCCAAACTGACAAGAACCCCCTCTCTCTCTCTGCCATAATTCTGTTCTATTGTCTTTGACAGCCATGTTTTGTTGGCCTTAGCCATTTTGTTTTCATAGATTTTCTTTGTTGTAGCTTTGTTGTTTCAGCTACTAGCAGCTTAGTAGTGAGAAGCCCTTTTTTGTTTGGACCCCTTTTCTCCTGTTCTTGATAGTAGAAGCTAGTTTAGAGCTTAGTCTTTTCTTTAATTTTTGTTTTTGGTTAGGGAGGTTTCTTAGAGTATCTTGGTTGTTGTTTTGGCTACCGCTCAGTATAATAAAAAAACTCATTTGCATTTCCTTTGTTCTGCCCTTGCTTGGGAATGGGATGTTACATCCAGGATATCCCTAGAACTTAGGCTGTAACAATGGAAATAAGACTAATTGGATTATATTCACATTACATTAAAAGTAAATGGACACATGTAATTTCCTTTACTGGACCCTCTCAGGCCTCTGACCCACCCACCATATTCTCTGACACTGAGTATAAAGCACATTTTGACTATTTAATCTATGCAACGGGAGACGTGCAGCAGCAGCAGTAAACAAATGAATGCACATTATGAAAAAATACAACTGAAAATAATCACTGTATGCAATAACACAACTTGCTGTCATCATACACATAAATAAGCAACAGTATATGCCAATGCAGTGTAGACGTCAAACTAAGAAAACAGTCTGCTTTGATGACAGATTTTTGTCTGCTTCCCTGTGGATGGGTCATCCACAGCCTGTCCCCCGTCTTTTAAAAAGAATATTTTTACTTTGATATTTTATTTTACCATGGAACCAGGAAATAGAATACTTCAGCAGAGGCAGGGTTACTGTACATCGACCACAACGGGGCAAATCTCCACAATCCCTCCCAAAGAAATGCTTCCTGCATATGATGGTCTGGTAAACCGTTGAGGCGCCTGTTGGGGGTGCTAGATTGTTGGTGTCCTAGGCTGCTTTTGAAAAGACTTTTTTGCTTAGGAAGGTTCCTAACTGAGTGAAGTGACCCGGAAGTATTTCAGTGGCAGCCATGATAAGAGCTGGTCCAATTCTATTACAGCTAAGGTAAGGTGCCTCAATGTTTCCTTTCATATCTCCTTAAGCATAGGGTACACCGGACCATCCTTTACGAAAGGAAAGGAGAGAATGCCATCCCACAATTCCTTGCAGCGGCAACATTTAAAATGACTCACTCAAACGATGTACTCAAACGATAAAATCCATTTAGCAAGATCCTTGTGATACAGACGCACATTATGATACTTTACTAAGACTCAGAATTACCTTCTTTCATTTGGTTTGTTTTATTTTGGCTTTTTTGTAATCTAATAGGCTACTGTTTCAACGCCATGTTATGTTTCGGGTCGCTGAGATAAGCTATAAGGTGCTTTCCACACTAAAATAATAAATCACCGACCATGACCAAAATAAGGCTGACCATGTAAGTCACTACTGGCTATTAAGCCTTTTCTCTCTTATGCTATACTTGCTAATATGCATATATCTTAAACTGTCAACAACAAGCCTAACTGAGGCCCATGTGAGCTGTGTTACTGGTCTTCTAACATGATCAAAGTGAGGATAGTGCTGCAGCATGTAGCCTCACGTTAGATATTTCCAGCCTTCAGCAATATCAGTAATTAATTTACTTCAGTCACAGATGTTGACACCCTCGCCTTAATAAAGGCAAAGATCAAGCTAGATGACCTCTACAGCAGGCGTTTCCCACACTGATTTATTTGTGGCGGCCACATTATCAATGCTGATTTTCGATTTATTTTATTGCTATATAAAATGGGTAAAATCGTATTTGAGCACAGAGTTCCGAGCAGCGCGTATATTCTCTCAGCATCTCTTCTCACCCCATATCTCTCTGTCTCCCTCTCTCTCGCCACAGTTACGCTGTCATTCTGTGGGAAAGGAGGGTGAGTGTGAGCATTCCCAATGTGACAACTCCATCCATTATTTAGTGACTGGTACCCTATCTGCCTGTTTGCTATCTTGGTTATGAAGTAATATTTTCCACTGTGTTGTCCACATTTCGATGGCCTGCATTACAACAAAACAGACTTTTTGTAGTCCATCTTTTGAACATTGTAGTTTCAACGTTGTAGGCCACCTCAGTAACATCCTCCTTCGCACAATTACATCGCCTAGAAAATAGCAGTCGGATTCCCTTAGACCAGCCGTCCTCTTTTCCTAAGTCCTTGTGAATTCTCCTTCACATCTTTCCTTGACCTCATGATGTTTTCCATCGAGGTCAAGGAAAAGTGGTTAGGAAAAGAGATTTTCATTTTTTGACTTTTTGGATGCAAAATAATCACCTTCTCTACATGTGCAGAAAAGTCTTCAAAAAAAACTCACAGGACATCTTTGTGGGCCCTCTTCACAAGAGGCACCTGCGTATTCAGTCTGTTTTGTCCCTATGCCCCTGTACACAAGCATGATAAGATACTCTGTGTCTGTGTATAATGTGTATGTTTACTCTAGACTTATACAAACTGATATATCTTTTGGAGACTTCTAAAGTTTTGCTCAACTGTTAGATTATCTAGTGTTATTAGGATATGAACTTTCTCCTTTCTCCTTGCAGCTGTTAACTTGCAGCCATTTTCCTGAAAGCTTTTATGTTGTCAGTCTGAGCAGCCCAATAAAGAACTGAACACTCCCACTCTTTATGTTGAGACCACTATTACTGGAGCACAGTTCTCAGTTTCAAACATTGCAGTGGTGCAGTCATACAGATTCGCATAATGAGGAAATTTACCTTGGTATCATTTTTAATCAGTAAGTACACCTACTGATTTCTTCTTTATACAAGAGTTTAAACTTTAATTGACCATTGATTAATAACAAGATTTACGTGTGTTGTTTGGTTTCTGCTGAATTACAAGTTTAAGTAATGAATTACTGGTTGTTTGTTTCAGGTTGGATCTCTGTCTCAGTATCTGAGTTTCACACTGTGGAGGTTCAGCCTGGTGAAGAAGTCACACTGATGTGCGCCAACATCACCAGCGAGCCCTCTCACATACTCTGGTTCAGACTGACCAACAGACCCAATGCCAGCTGCATCTCCGCTATGATCAGCTCGGTTGTCAACGCTACGTTCTGTAATGGATTTAAAAACAGCAAATTTAATATGACGTTCAACATCACTACCATCTTTCTCAAGATCAAACAAGTGGATTTATCTGAATCTGGACTGTATTTCTGTGGATTTTACTCAAATAGCAACTCTGCAACTGACAGTGCAACTTATTTAAAGGCTCAAGGTAAGATTGTGTGCTGGCTTTAATATGAATTAAAATAAATAGACATGTGATGTTTTCATTCACTGTCAACGAAAGGACTGAAATCAACCCACAAGAGGTAGAATACTATAAAATGTGTAATTTGTTAAGTTTCTTGTAGACATGTTTGATGGAATAACAAAGTGAACTTTTGAACTGAATTCTTTTAAAGGCAGCAAAGAGCTCCATGATGACGTGGACAACAAGTGTAAAAGTAAGATTCTTCTAAAGATTACTTTCGTTGTGCAGATTATCAAATGTTTGAAGGAACATACTTTTGGCTTCATTCAGTTTTGTTCAACTGAATTTTGGCCTGGTCTCTAAAGGCAAAATAGACAATAACTTAACCTAATGATATTTCCTTTTGAAGCACTTGATGGATTAACAAAGCTAACGATTGTGATCCTGGATGCTCTGGTTATTATACTCATTATGGTCGTCATTGCTCTGGTTGTCAAGATCAGGAAACTTAAAGCAGGTACTTGATTTTTTTTATTTTAGTTACAAATGCAACGTTTCTTAATAGAAAGAACTTCCTCTTTGTCAAAACATTTTAAAAGCAATGTTTCTCATTTAGCTCATAAAGAGGGACACAATCTACAACACAGTGAGGTAATCACATTTTAACCTACAGTTGATCAAAATTTATTTTACACATTGTCTGGTTCATGTTATGTAAGATGAGTGACTGTAAATACTTTTATTTACAGAATCTGGACTCTGATGCTGTGAACTATTCAGTGCTGAGTTTCCGCCCGAAAGCAAAAAGCAGCAGAAGGTCTGCATCAGAGAACCAGCTGGAGCCAAATGTTGTGTATGCTGCCACAAGATAGACTCAGAAAACATCTAGGACAGCAGCTCAGAGTGAAACTAATGCTTTATCATGTCAAACTTCTACTGAAGGAGAACTTACCATCTCTGTCAAAAATTCTAATTTTGTAATAAAGATCCTGTATTTGAACAAATTTCACAAATTTTGCTTCAATTGTAATTCTACTTAGGTATTTTGTTTGCCTGTCGATCTGTCTTAGTTTTGTTATGGATTTTTAAAAGAGGAGGAGCCTGTAAAGACAGTGATGGAGGTTTTCAGCAGTGAAGGAGTGAGTGAGGTACACCTCGCTTTCTTAAACAGGAAGAGAAAGCACTTCATTTGCATTCAATTGATGTGGAAACCCATGATGTTTATAAGGTCAAACGTTTCCAAAAATAAAACCTGATCTGGTTTGTATCAAGTAGAGAATCAGCCCCTGCATGAGAAAGAGGCATAACAGTAAAGTAACTGCTGAGCTCAAGACCTGTGTCTATATTTTTACATCAAATATCTGTGTGAAAAATACAAAGTTACAGCAGATAATCAGTAAAAAAAATAGCAATGCATCCCCCACATGCACATACTGGCATTTTCCATTGTAGAAATAAAGCTGAAAGCGCTGGCAATCCCACCAGCCACAGGAAGGCTGGCCTTGAAGGAGGACAGATCATGACAGATTCAGAAATAAATACAGAAATAAATAAATGCACAATAAATAAACATCTGTGTAAATGCACAAAAATTACTTGACTTATTTATATCTTCAACTTTATTTCTTAATTACTTTTTTTTTAAATGTATTTATTTAGGTGTGTTTTAATATTTCTGTCTGTATTATTCTTACTTTGCATTTTCTACCCTATTGATTGTCCCCACTGGTATTTATTTATTTCTGTCTCCCCTTTTTCTCTATGCATTTCTGCCTCATTATGCAAAGGAGGAGGGTCTGTGTCTCAAGGGGTCAATTTCTCGCCTATTGGTTGACCAGTCAGACGGCAAAAGTCAAGAACCGTTGCCACTTGGCTTCTTTCAGTGAACTGAGGTGTTTAGCAACTCCATTCCGTGTCTTCTTTCTTTTTTGTGTGGACGCACTGACAGACAGTGTTATCTGTTTGTGGAATGCAGAGACACAGAACACTGGTAAAGGGAGCCGTTGTTTGTGATGAGCACAGAGTCAGCTAGCCGCAGCTATATTTAGAGTGCACACCTATTGCACACCTATCAAGTCTTAATTGTACGCACATTAAAATACACACGTTAAAAAGTAATTCCTGATGATGACTACAGCCATTTAAGTACAGGATAACTCTGACTACATCTGACTTCTGACTGCTGTACATTGAAATACCTTCCTTTCTGATGGGAAGTCTTCTTGAGGTGTTCGAGCATAAGGATGCTCATAGGTGTACATGGTACCAGTGCACCCTAGGACGAAGATCGATGATCGATTTTGTAATTGTTTCATCTGATTTGAGGCCGCATGTTTCGGACACTCGCTTGAAGAGAGGGGTGGAGCTGTCAACTGATCACCATCTGGTGAAGAGTTGGGTCAGGGGTTGGGGGAAGACTCTGGACAGACCTGGTAAGCCCAAACGGGTATTGGAGGTGAACTGGGAAGGTCTGGAGGAGGCCCCTGTCCGTGAGATCTTCAACTCAAACCTCCGGCGGAGCTTTCTGGCATCCCTGTGGAGGTTGGTGACATTGATCATGAGTGGGAAATGTTCAAAGCCTCTATTGCTGAAGCTGCGGAAAGCTGTGGTCTCAAGGTCTTAGGGTGCCTCAAGGGGCGGTAACCCTCAAACACCGTGGTGGACACCGGTGGTCAGGGAAGCCATCTGACTAAAGAAGAAGGTCTTCCGGGATATGTTGTCTTTGAGGACTCCGGAGGCGGTTGCAAGGTACCAACGGGCCCGAAGGGCTGCGGCCTCTGCTGTGGCAGATGCAAAGCAGCGGGTGTGGGAGAAGTTCAAAGAAGACATGGAGAAGGACTTTCAGTCAGCACCAAAGTGCTTCTGGAGAACTGTCCGCCATCTCAGGAGGGGGAAGCGGGACCCTGTTGACCTCAACTGGAGGTAATTGGGCGGTGGAAGGAACACTTTGAGGAACTCCTAAATCCGACTGACACGCCCTATCTAGTAGAGGCAGAGCTTGAGGCTGATGGGGGTTTCTCGGCAGTTTCCTTGGAGGAAGTCACTGAGGTAGTCAAACAACTCCACACTGGCAAAGACCCAGGGATTGATGAGATTCGCCCAGAAATGCTAAAAGCTTTGGGTATGGAGGGGCTGAGATAGGGTGAGAAGCTCTGCCGTCCGCGAGGAGCTCAGAGTAGAGCTGTGGCTCCTTTGTGTTGAGAGGAGCCAGTTGAGGTGGGGTTGGCATCTGGTAAGGATGCCTCCTGGGCGCCTCTCTAGGGAGGTGTTCCAGGCACGTCCAGCTGGGAGGAGGCCACGGGGAAGACCCAGGACTAGGTGGAGAGATTATATCTCCACACTGGCCTGGGAACACCTCGGGATCCCCCAGTAAGAGCTGGTTAATGTCACTTGGGAAAGAGAAGTCTGGGGTCCCCTGCTGCAGCTGCTCCCCCCGCGACCCGATCCCGGATAAGCGAATGAAGATGGATGGATGGATGACTCCATTACCACACATAAAACATGGCTTGTAAGCAATCACAGTTAACAGAAGCATAACATTTGGCTTAATAACAACGGGTCAGGGCAGAACACAGTGGAAGGTCTGTTTTGACCTTACACGTTGTATGGAAAACATGCATTCGTCAACTGCAACCAGAGACAGATAGCGATACGCAAGGGTGTCACTTTATTTTGAAAATTAGTGGGGACATAAGGGCTCAGAGTAGGTTTGTGAAGATACACTTAGCTCATGTGACATATTGGTGTCACAACAACGAGATGTGACAATATTTAAACACCCCTAGAAAATTTAGAGCATTACACACTTAATTTCCTGCATTGACAATTGGTGATTTTTCTGCAGAAATGTTCTGTGCCTTTCCTGCATCAATTTAGGGTGGAAATGTTTTTATTTATGTAACACAAGAAACACAAGATTCAGGTGGCAGGTGACAGAATATAATGCAGTCATGCAGTCATTCTGTCATTCTGTGTTGCTTTCAATAGGTTTCTCCAAATGCTTCCAAAAAGTGATGACATGTCCCCAGTGTCCTCAGTTTAACAGATGCTGACACGTTTCATCCTGTTGACGTTAAACTACATTACATCCAGGTTGCTGCAACTGCTGTCCATCAATTAGCTTAGCTGACATTGTTGGTTTATAACAGTGGGTTAAGTTAGACTGTATCTGACAGGACAGTTAACATTGTAAGGTAGTTTACTTCTGTCTTACATCAGGTTTGCTTTCCGACGAACAGTTCGGCAGTCTTTTACCGTCGTTTCAGCTGTTAGACTCTGCAGCGTAGCGGATATAGCTCCTCCGCCTTTGATTGGCTGTTGGGTTAAGGCATTGGGAGTGTCGATTGGTTAGGCACAAACAGTTGTAAAGCTGCAAAGCTCATGTTAGAGTGGACTCAGTAGATGTAACGGGTGGCCCGAAATGCTGTCTGCCCCCCCAAAATATTTTCACATCGGATCTCATACTGAGGTCATAACCACACAAAACAAAGGTCTTCATGTTCTCACAGAAGCATAAATACTTGATAGATGTAAAGGTACAATATATCATAACATAGAATTTGTATAGCATGTTCGTAAACCTGGATTTACACACAGCTTTATTTTTCCTTGCCTGCTCATCCATAGGTTTGTGTTTTGAACCTAAACAGCAGCCACGAGTCACTTCAAATGCTCTTTTGTAATATTTTTTTAGAACTAAAAACAAACAGGTGTGTATCACATATGATGCTAAATACTGAGTGTTCTGCCATCAGAGAGACTCAGGACCCAACTGGAACTGCACCTCTTAATCAGTATCAAAAGTAAAACTATTCATTGTCAAAGCGAGTGCCCCTAACAGAGTTGAATTATTTTTCATTATTACTGCAGAATTAATACTCATTAACATATATGAAGCATTTTATCATGTAGTTGGTTGAGATGGGGGTCATTTTTTTATTGTTTACATACATTTGGGTAGTATAAAGCAACATGTCAAATGTTACAACTAGTCAGGTTTTCAGTACTGTCTGTGACAGCCTATCAGAGGAGCCTTAACCACAGGAGGCCTGGCCGTCAGCTGCAATTTTTTTAAGTAAGTTACTTTCATAATGTCAGCAACAACCACACAACACACAACTCACATTTGAATGTTGCTGCAGCAGAGGTGAAGACCAGGCAAAGTATCTTTACCTTATTTAATCATTGCACATCTCTAGCAGTATGCAAAATGTCTGAATTTAACTCTGTTTAATAAAGCTTCATCATGACTTTTGAAATGCAAACATATATTTGGCCATTTACTGAGCCTGTCTAAATGTATCTCTTCTAAAAGCGTGAGAAGATGTAACGTGACACTTGCACAGCCTCATATGAAACTGTTCACTCTCCTCCAGGCAGGACTTTTTTTTAGACATGACAGACCACAGCAAAGGTACAGTGGGTTCAGCTACCATCCATCTCCACTGTGAAATGTACTCAGCCTTCTCAATGCAGATGTGTGTTTGCAGTTAAAATGAAACCTTCATTTACACTTGGCTTCAGACTGACAATCGCATTCTCATCATTGCCCTGACAGCAAAATGTATTTTTTTAAATTATTACCAAACGTAACTTTTATTAACATTACATTATTATGAAATAATCATTTTTCTAACCAGATGTTGTATAAGTTTAAACATTTTAAACCTTTAACGAAACTTAACTATCAAAATTACATTATTGTGAAGTAATCATGTTGGCAAATGATATTTATCAATATGTGTTTTTTTTTATTTCACAATGTAAAAAAACACCCGATTATATAATTGTGAAACATCTTTTAGTTTAATTAAAACAGGCCAACAGTTGATGTTCTGTCTTGTTGCAGTTTTTAATAACGATAATTCTTGTTTTTGCAGCAATGTCTTGTTTCAAGTTGAATTGAAGATATTCAAAAGACTCTGGCTTGCTTCACACACCTCTTTAAAAAGAGTGTCAGGATCAGCCGTCCTTTGAGAGTACCTAGAATAAGACTGAAATTGTGACTGAGTGGAATTCACAACATGATGGGCCCCCCCCATCCCCATTTCAGATGTGAAATGGGTTCACATTTGTGTGATACTGTAAAGTTTTGAAAGCACTTCTTAAGGCTTTGGTGATGGTTTTTCACAAGCACTGGTCTGATCACTGTAGATAACAAGACACTGGATACTGTACGTCCCACCTCTTCAAACCCCAGGAGCTCAGTGTTGAACCTTCATTAAGTACTGCCATTGAATTACTCCACAGCCACGTACTATTCATAAAAATACAGGCATTGATTACATTCCTGTTGCTCTCTCGGCAAAATGATCAATGTTTCTGTATTCTGTGTGGATCTCTGTGAAGGTCCAGTCTGTTATCATTATTATTAGTAGTAGTAGTATTTATTGTATTTTTGTCGACATTACATAAGAAACAACCCGGTTATTGTTGTTTACATATTTAGAGGTGCAAGGTTCTACGTTTTTGTCATGTAGCAGATGGAAACAGGAATACCAGTCAACGCTTCAAGGTCAGAGCAAATGGCAAGAGGAACGGCAAAACCTGAAGGAGGGTGATGTGGTCCTTCTGAAGGATTCTCATGTCAAAGTCTTTCATGTGGACATTTCCTTTGATCTCAGTTCATTACAAAGTGATATCCAATAAATATCAGGTAGGGAGTGTCATGGCACCTTTTTATATACAGGCTATGCATGGCACACATTCTGTGGCCTTCGATAGCATACTCTTTAGCACCACCTTGTGGTAGTTTGTTGTAAAGGATAGTGATAACAGTTTATGTTTTCCTATGATCAGTTCAGATCATGTGACTAGTAGATTAGTGCAATGTGCGAAACTTTCACCTAGCAGACAGACAGAAAGCTCCTCTCCTCTTTTTCTTTCTGTGTTTTTTAGAGCCTTTGCTTGTAATTTTGCTACTTCTTCTGTGTTTTGTGCAAATGTGCACAAAACACAGAATGTAAAAATAAAAACAAACTATTTCATGATAATTTCAAGCAATCTCAAGAAATTTGGCGAGTTAATTTGTACAGCACATTTCAACAACAAGGCAATTCAAACTTCTTTATGTAAAAAAGACAAAAATACATTAAAAAATTTTAAATAGTTAAATAGAAAATAAAAACAAGAACAGGACAGTAAAAGTCACAGTGCAGTAAGGTATTAAAAAGAACTGACAGTTACAGCAGATCTGCAGTTTTCTGGGAGTTTGTTCCAGATATATGGAGCATAAAAACTGAACTTAACTCTGGGGAAATAAAGCAGACTTGTCCCAGAGGTTTGAATGGTTCACAATGTAGCAGAAGATCAGAAATGTATTTTGGCTCTTAACCATTCACCGCTTTATACAAGGACAATAATATTTTAAAATCAGTTATTTGACAGACAGGCAGCCAGTGTAAAGACATTAGAACTGGAGTGATCTATTTTAATTTCATGGTCTCAACCATGTATCAAAAGGAGGGATGTTAGATATTGTAAATAGATGGTGGTCACACACCAGGGATTTTTCAATTTTTTGCTGAAAATCTTTGTAAGAACGATGTAATTTGTTCCACTAACAAAACTAAAGTTTGAGGTGAACTGAGGTTTTGCCTCATGCATATGAGGCATGTGAGGGGCACCCACATAAGACAGAGTAAAACAAGGGTGCTACTCTGTCTTATGTGGGTAGCCTCAAAACAGGTTAAATTTTGACAGTTCTTAACTCCAGCTGCCGCCCGGGGAGCTGAGAGGGACACGTGAGTCCATATATCTCAGCATGAAGCTTTCCCCAGTGATGCCTTTATCAAAATTAAGACAACTTGACACCCTGCTGCAAGACTTTGGCTGCATGTTTCTCAGTTTGGTCAGCAAAGTTGTTGTATCCCAGCCCTGGTCATCGGGTCAACAACGAGATGACAGCCATCAGAGCTTGCAACTAACAGACTCCAATAGTGCTCAGACTGCATTCACCTGTCAAACTGATGTCATTCATATTGAAACTCATGCTTTCACACAAGGAGGGTAAAAAAAAACGTTTTTATCATAGAGAGCGCAAGAGGATACACAGGGTTTTCCCTCATATGTCCCCAGGGACATATGTCCCTTCAATTTCTAATTATGCAGAACCGATTGAGATCCCCACTAGAGATACACACTTTGTCGGAGTCTCTGTTGTTCAATCCTGCAAGCAGTTTAAATCACATATCAACTCATTTCTGGTCCTATTAACATTACTTTTAACAATGGAGATGTGCTAATTAATAAATCCCTTCACATTCCTGCATATAAGGACCAATACCACCTATTGGTCATTTTGTTTGCTGTGTGGAAATGAAACATTCTTACCTCCAGGACAGTCTGGTTGTGGTTATTTTGTTAATCTGACCATCCTTTACCTAGCTGTAGCAAACTCATAACTTTAAATCAGCATTGAGAACATGGCTACATTCAAGCAGGTTGTGGCTCAGTTCTCCAACCTTGCATCCTACCATTGGCGTGTGTCTTTAAGTTAAAAATTGTGCGTTGGCTTCTTCTTCTTCTTTGGTACAGAAATGTATTTTGTCACATTCAGGCAAGCAAACTCTTCACCTTGCGGCAAACTCTGCCATTTTGAAACCAAAATTGGTCACCTACGTGATGTGTGCAGATCCGATGAGAAAATATTTTAGGCAGAATGGGGCGGCTCTTTTTTCTAGTCCGCAACACTGCGGAGTCTGACAGCTGAACACGCTAGGACTGTTGAAGTCTGCTGAGCACACTGTCCGTCGGACAGCAAGCCTGATGAACATAGGTATTGGAACATATTAAAGGAAGATCATTAATAAACACAGAGAAAAGAAGTGGACCCATCGTTGAACCCTGGGGTACATCAGACCTTCTCCCTTTAAGGATAAGACATACAAAACCATAAACCATAAATGCATTTTGAGATAAACCACTTGCACAGAGCTTATCTAAAAGTAGATAGTGATCAACCAAATCAAGCTATTTTGAGATGAATTAAAATAGCCCCTGTAAGATTACCAGTGTCAGATGTTGAAAACACAACATTATGAGGTTTCAAGAGAGCAATTGTTGTCGAATGATTAAAACCAGATTGAAATGGTGATTGGATATTATTGGTCATAAGATACCGTGATAACTGATTGAATATTTGTTTCTCGAATACTTCAAATAGTATGAACAGCATGAAACATTTAACTTGGAACACACTGCACTCTTTATTTATCACTTATCACTCTCTGCATTCAGTAGGAACTTGTGCGCAGAAATGTAGAGTGTGAGATACATACAAAACCGAAACCATCTCATTTAAATGTTGGCATAACAGCACTGTTGGTGCAACTTCACAGAACACCTACCACGTCTTTATCTGTTTTTTAAATCTCAATCTGAGAGAATATGTTTAAAGCGTAAAAAGTAGTACAAAACTAGTTTTGTATTTGAGGAAATGGGATCGTTGAGCACGTTGTCAGTCTCAAACAGTGTCACAGCTGCCCTCACCTTAATTCACACTTAACCAACTCAGTGTTCGCTCAAACTCACATCCCTGCTATCTTGTGAAAAGATGCACGTTGCAAGGTGACACTTTTACACAGTCTGATATCAAAGCATTTACTCTGCTAAAGGCTGCACGTTTCGAGACCTGACAGATCAGACCAAAACGACAAGTATGAAGATACCATCCATCTCCACTTTGAGATACAGTTAAACCTACTGAGCCTTGCGAACATTAATCCGATCATTCATTATCATCTTGACCAGGTAAGATTTAACTGCTATTTAACTGCTAGTGCAATCAGAAGTGTTGCTTTGGTGCTGCTTTGTTAGCTGGTGATTAGAGCTGTAACCAGGGTTTATAAATTAGTGAGGTTCAGATTTTTTGTTTCATTTAATAGAACTTATATATGAGATTTCATACCAAAATTACACCTTAAAATGTGCTAATCTTCAAAACATTATATCGGCTAAATACATCTTAAATGTAGCCTAAAACTGTCATCACAACACTATACAGTTGGAATGACATAGACAGACGACATAATGGGCACTGTGACCATATGAAAACATATAATACAGCAAATAAGTGCTGAAGGCAGAGGACGGTCTGGTTGATATTACAACCTCATAATAAAATAATAAATAATAAATAAATCAGCAGCTGTTTGCACCGGTTTCACCCAGCCAGACATTCAAAAAATGGTACCACCCAAAACCTCTCTGGTTTTTGTGTTTTGAGGAAACCGTTTTTGAGGTTGAAATGAGGGTTGCGGCAGTGTACTCAGCTGCATATCCGCATGGTCCTAAAGCCTCAATTTCAGTTGATCGTGTTATTAAATGTTTTTTATTCAAATTATTGTATGGATAGGCTATAGCCTACATATAATTGTGGAGGTACGGACCTCAGTGACCTCATAGCTGGTTATGGCCATGCTGGTGATTCTTTTTGTGTATATATGGTTTAACTATGGGTTAAGTGGACTGCAAAAATCATCCACAAAATGTTTGTCTTCTAAACTTATGGTGAAATATTAACTAGATCATCTCAAGTGTTTTCAAGATAATAACTTTGTCCTTTCTTATTGCAGCTATTAACGTGCAGCCATTTGGTGCAGTCATACAGTACGCACAATGAGGAACTTTACCTTGGTAACAGCTTTGCTCTGTACCTTCAGTAAGTACAACTACTGGTTCCTCCTCAATGCAGCTAGCTTTCCTTTAGTATTGTGATCTGCCAGAGCTGAAACTGACAGACTATACATTTATAACATATTGTATGTGCCTTGTTTGGTTTCTGCTGAATTGCAAGTTTAATGAATAAATTACCGGTTGTTTGTTTCAGGTTGGATCTCTGTCTCAGTTTCTGAGTTTCACACTGTGGAGGTTCCACCTGGTGAAGAAGTCACACTGATGTGTTCCAACTTCAGCAGCGAGCCCTCTCACATACTCTGGTTCAGACTGGACGACAGGCGCAATGCCAGCTGCATCTCCTCTATGCTCAGCTCTGATACCAACACTACATTTTGTGATGGATTTCAAAACAGCAAATTTAATATGACCTCCAACACCACTACCATCTTTCTCAAGATCCAACAAGTGGATTTATCTGACACTGGACTGTATTTCTGTGGATTTTACTCAGATGAAAACTCAGTAATTGTCAGTGCAACTTATTTACAGGTTCAAGGTAAGATTGTTGTAAAATATTGTCCACCTTTTGATTGGAAAGAAAAAGATATGTGCCCCTTTTGTTCACTGACGAAATAAGGACTAATCTCAACCCACAAGGATTGAGGTAGAATGCTATACAAAAAGTTGAATTTATTATGTTTCTTGTAGAAGCGTTTGATGGACTAAAAAAGCTATCTTTTTTAAAGGCAGCAAAGAGTTCCATAATGACGTGGACAGCAAGTGTAAAAGTAAGATTCTCCTGAAGATTTCTTTCATTGTGCAGATTATCTCAGCGCCTTCAAACGTTATCAAATGTTTGAAGGTTCATACATTTGGCAAAATTCAGTTCTGCCCAATTTCATTTTGGCTTGGTTTTAAGTCTCTAAACCCAAAATAGACAATAACTTAACTTAATAATATTTCTCGTAGAAGTGTTTGAAGGAGGAACAAAGCTCACAAGTTTGATCTTTGGTGCTCTGATAATGTTCCTCGTCATGGTCATCATCTGTCTGGTTGTCAAGATGAGCAAACTTCGTACAGGTAGGCTACTTACAAATTTATTTACTTACAAATACAACCTTTACAAATGAAGAACTTCTTCTTTGTCAAAACATCTTAACAGCAATATTTTTGAAGAATGAACTGACCAGATGTTTCTGTCATTTAGCTCATAATAAGAGACAGAATCTACAACACAGCGAGGTAACTTCAACCTAAGGTTGACCACAGTCTATTTCATATGTTGTCTGGTTCGAGTAATTTATCATTTAATAATTTTAGTTTATTTTTTCTGCATTATTTTGATTTACAGAATCTGGGCACTGATGCTCTGACCTATGCAGCGCTGAGTTTCCGCTCAAAAGCAAAAAGCAGCAGAAGGCCATCAGAGAACCAGCTGGACTCAAATGTTGTGTATGCTGCCACCAGATAGACTCAGGAAACATCTGGAACAGCAGCTCAGAGTGGAACTGATGATTGATCATATCAAACTTCTTCTAAGGAGGACTTACCATCACTGTTAGAATAATTCTATATTCATGCAAATCGTGCTATATCTGCTACAATTTGAATTCTACTTTCCAGCGAAAGTTTCCTTTTCACATGTTTTGTTTCTTTACTGGAGGAGCATCCAGTAAGGACATTAATTACTTTTAATGTGTCCTATAGCAAGACTTAGAGGGAAGTCTGCAGCAGTGGGGGAGTGAGGGAAGTTCACATCACTTGTTTGACAGGAAGAGACATTATGGTCTTACTGTTTTAGATTATGCAACTCTCACTCATGAAACTTGGTTAACCAGTGGACTGAAAATAACATCCACAAAATGTATGACAAGATAACCACAGCTTCTGATTTTGCCTGTGATAAGTGGACATGAGACAAGCACGATAACACATTCTGGAGTGTGGAAAATTTCATGATCAGCAGAACCTC
Organism: Lepomis macrochirus; assembly: GCA_024633595.2. Taxonomy (NCBI): domain Eukaryota; kingdom Metazoa; phylum Chordata; class Actinopteri; order Centrarchiformes; family Centrarchidae; genus Lepomis; species Lepomis macrochirus. Next base: position 5,955,700 of record JALXJV020000002.1, on the reverse strand, counting down.
AACCATTTTATTATTAAATAACAGGACCTTTTTTTACCGGTATTTACAGATCTGCCACTTCTTCCTAAAAGAAATAAGGATCCCTGATGCTTATAACTCAAAACATACCAAAAGTACCATAAACGCAAACTGTACAAGGGCTTAATCTTAATAGATATATGTTCAACCAATTACAAAAGACATGCTGAGGAAAAAAACTAACTCACTTGTTCTGTGTTTAAACAAAAAGAAATATATTAATAAAAAAAGCAAAGCAGGAAACTTTGTCTTGTTTTATCACCTAGGCATGTATGGCTCAACATAATAAAGGCAGGAGGGTTAACCCTGTGGAGTGATGTGTTACCAACTAGTTGAATGAATATGTAAGCTTTCAGTTTAAACATCTGCCGGAAATGTGCGTAGTAACACGCTACTGTATGAGGTATCCTGATACAGGAAGAGAACAGGTGATGAAAACATCAATGATTACACTTCCTGATGTTGTTTAGGCAGAACTGGAATTTACAGATGCAAGTTTACGGAATAAGTGAACTGGTTGCTTGTTTCAGGTTGGATCTTTGTTTCAAAGTTTCACACTGTGGAGATTCAGCCTCGTGGAGAAGTCACATTGATTTGTTCGAACTTTACCAGCACACACTCTCATATACTCGCAGATACTCTGGTTCAGACTGACCAAGAGACCCAATGACACCTGTGATCAGCTCTGATACAGATTCTTTGTTTCTGTAATGGATTTCAAAATTGAAAATTTAATATTATATCCAAAACACCACTAACATCTCTCTCAAGATCAACAAGTGGATTTATCTGACTCTGGACTGTATTTGTGGATTGTACTCAAATGGAAACTCAGTAATTGTCAGTGCAGCATATGTAAATGTTCAAGGTAAGATTGTTGGGTTTTCTGTCTATTGTTTGAAAAGTACAGACGTAATTTTGATGTAATACTTTGAAAAACAGCATTAATACCAGATTCTTTATTTCTTTTAGTAGAAATGTTGATGATGAGTCTGCCTCTCTTTGATTAAATGTTACTTCATTGTGGCATTTATGGAAGAGCTGTTCCAGCCTTCAACAAACAAAGTCATGTCTTTCCATGTCTTTCTCTCAATATAATACAAAATCCAAAACTTCTTGTTCTGCAAACTGCATTAATCTGTCTTTTAGCTTAAAATGAAGAACAGAATCCACTACAGAGTGAGGTGAGTCCAGTTTTGACATAAAATTAATATTAAAGTTAAATTAATGAGAAATCATTCTTTTATGTTTTATGATGTAAAAGCTGCTGGGATCACTTTGGGTAATTTATAAATGATTTTAAGTTCATTTCTTCTCACCAATTCAGCTGAATATGAATGTGTGACTGGAGATACTTTTATTTACAGAATCTGGACTCTGATGGTCTGAAGGACGCAGCACTGACTTTGTATTTAACCACAATGAGGAACAGGAGGCCTGCATCAGAGAGAGAAACTTGTGTTATTTATGTTTTTACAGTACATCAACATAGCATGTCATGTAAAAGTAAGTGTATATGATGACACTTAAATATCTATAGAAAATAATGCACTTTAGGTTGCTGCCCATCGTTCCACTGCGGTGAAAAACCACTACCTGTCTCAGTGAGGTTTCTATTTATGTATCATTAAACGGTCTCGACCATGAGAAGCTCAGCTCTCTGCATCATAACCACACACAACAAAGACTTTATAAAGGGAAGATATTTTTGTACATGTTGACTTGTGATTGATGATCATGTTTTTAGTGGTAAATCCCTCTCAAACTGTCACCGCTTACCTCATCACAGATCACACTTAACTGGCTCAATATTCACTCAAACTCACTGCTTTTCTGAGGTGCCTGTTTCAAGGTGACACTTGCAGTCTGATATAAGAGCATTTATTCTGCTAAATGCTGCACATTTTTAAGACCTGACAGATCACAGAAAAACTACAGAGGTACCATCTATCTCCACTGTGAGATGCATTTGGACCCTACTGAGCTTTACAAACATTAATATCTATCATCAGCCAGGTAAGAGTGAACGGTTATTACTGATACAATCATTTAATCAACTTATTATGAGTGTACATTACATTACCAAACATAATGCTGATTTTCAATTACATACTTAAGAAAACTGTAAGAATTACAATTCTAAATTCTGAAATTTCCAATACTGTGAATGAATGAAGTAACTACAGTCCAGCACCATGTCATCTAATTTTTAAGGTTAAGGGTGACTAAACACATTTACTTTTTTCCGTGGGTTAGGGGTTACATTTAAGTTTGAAATTTACTGACATTGATATAATTTTAGAGATGTGTTTGAGCATGAGATCCAATCACATATATATTATATATTATGACCTTCTCATGACATGACCACAGAAAACACAACTTGTCCTTGTATGATAGTACTCATAAAATGCATAGTTCCTTCTGGTTTAGTAACTCTTCATCATCTGCATCATGCTTCATTACATCCAAAAAACAGGTGAAAACATGACCACAGCTTCAGTCTGAGATAAATGGTCATGATATATACAAGCAGGCACATAGCACAAAATTTTGTACATTGGTATTCTCTATCTTTGTTGCCCTCTTCACAAGAGGAACCTGCATATTCAGTCCGCCTTGTCCCAGACCCATGCCTCAGTATACAAGCATGATAAGATACTCTGAAGTGTCCTGATGTGGAAATATTGTGATCAGCAAAGAACCTCAACTTTATTATTATTAAAACATCAGGACCATTTTTCATGTTTTATGACTACGCAGCTTTCAGTTAAAACTTCTGCTGGACGTCCAGCAGTTCATGAAGTATCCTGAAAAGAACAGTTGATGAAAGCAAAGCCCATCAAAGAGTAAATTTCCTTATTCTGTACAGACTGATAAATCTTTTGGGGACTTTTGCTGAAACATTGCCTAGATTATCTCCAGTGTCAACAAGATAATAACTTTGTCCTTTCTCCCTGCAGCTCTTAACTTAAAACAATTTCCTGAAAGCTTTTATATTGTCAGTCTGACACTCCGCCTCTTTACGTTGTGACCACTGTTACTGGAGCACAGTTCAGTTACAAACATTGCAGTGGCGCAGTCATACTGTTCGCACAATGAGGAACTTTACCTTGGTAACAGCTTTACTCTGCACCTTCAGTAAGTACAACTACCGATTTCTTCAATTGCTTTCTTTCCTTCAGTATATTAGTCTCCAAAAGCTGAAATTTACAGACTATAGATTAATTACATCATTTATTTTTAGTTGTTTGTTTCCTGTCGAATTACAAGTTTAGGGAATAAATTAACTGTTGTTTGTTTCAGGTTGGATCTCTGTCTCAGTTTCTGAGTTTCACACTGTGGAGGTTCAGCCTGGTGAAGAAGTCACACTGATGTGTTCCAACTTCACCAGTTTTCCCTCTAACATAATCTGGTTCAGACTGGACAACAGACCCAATGCCAGCTGCATTTCCTGGATGTCCAGCTCTGACACTGATGCTTTGCTTTGTGATCGATTTAAAAACAGCAAATTTAATATGACGTCCAACACCACTACCATCTCTCTCAAGATCCAACAAGTGGATTTATCTGACACTGGACTGTATTTCTGTGGATTTTACTCAAATGGAAACTCAGTAATTGTCAGTGCAACTTATTTAAAGGTTCAAGGTAAGATTGTTGTGTTTTTTGTCTTATGTTCAGAAATGCACAGGCAAAGTAAGGATTTTGATGTAATACTATAAAAATAACATTAATAACAGATACCAGATTCTCTATATCTTTTAGTGTAAATTTTAGAGCCTGCCTTCCGTTTTTATTAAACATTACTTCACTGTGACATTTATGGATGAGCTGTTCCAGCCTTCAATAATCAATTTCAGGGTTTCTATGTAAATATTAGTGAGATCATAAACTACTACTGATAAAATCCTGTAAAGAGTCTAATTTAATAATTTCTCTTGTAGAAAATCCTCATGGAACAAAAACTCCGAGTGTGATCTTGGGTGTTATGACCGTTTTTGTCATATTAGTTGTCACTGGTTTGGCTATCAAAATCAGTAAACTTCAGACAGGTACTTGATGAACGCTACCTTAGAGTTTTATTAAGTTCTTTCTATATAATGAAAAAATCCAAAACTTCCTGTTATTCAAACTACATTAACTTTAATGTCTTCAAAGATGACTTTCAATTGTTTCTGTCTTTCAGCTGAAAATGAAGAACAGAATCCACAACAAAGTGAGGTGAGTCCAGTTTTGACATAAAATTAATATTAAAGTTAAATGAAGGAGAAATCATTCTTTTATGTTTTATGATGTATAAGGTGCTGGGATCACTTTGGGTAATTTATAAATAAATAAGTTTCTTCTCACCAACTCAGCTGTATAAGATGTGTGACTGGAGATACTTTTATTTACAGAATCTGGACTCTGATGGTCTGAAGGACACAGCACTGACTTTGTTTTCAACCACAATAAGGAACAGGAGGCCTGCATCAGAGAGAGAAGTGGACACTTGTGTTATTTATGCTACCAGCAGATAGACACGAGAAGCTAAACTAACTCTGTCTCATGCTGTAGCTGGAGTTAGCATCATTTGGTCAAATAAAATCTACTTTTAATTTCTGTATTCATAAAGAATGTGTAATCATTTTGTTGGTGCTGCAATTTAATTCCCACCTGCTGGTTGTTCCCACATATGCCACTACATTTCTCTGCCAGTTTATGTCTTTAACATGTGGCTAAAGAATATGATTGGTGTTTGACAAAGCAGGAGCCAGAAAGAACACTGTCTGCAGTGGAGGAGTGAGTGAGGTAGACATCACTTGTTTGACAGGAAGAGACAGCACAGTGTGGTCTGAGCAAAACTGAGGTTAAAATAGTGAAGCTTAAGTCCAAGCTCTGTGAGAATAAAGTCTGAATTGAAGCAGTGAAGACTGGCTGGCTTTCAGGACAAAATCATGTCATCTCTATGTTTGTAGAAAAGTTTTTGAAAAGACAAAGTACATCAATACAGTAACTGTGATGTGAAAGTAAGTGTATATGATGACACTTAAATCTCTGAAGAAAAAATGCAGTTTAGGTTGTTGTCCATCGTTCCACTGCGGTGACAAACCACTACCTGTCTCAGTGAGGTTTCTATATACGTACTATAAATAGGTCTCAACCATGAAAAGCTCAGCTTTCTGCATCATAATCACACACAAAAAGGCTTTTATGTTCCCCAAACAATAGAAAGACTATAAAAATATTTTTGTATTTGAGGAAATGTGATTGCTGAACATGTCGTTAGCGGTAAATCAATCTCAAACTGTGTCACTGCTCCCCTCATCACAGATCACACTTATAAGGACTCGCATAAACTCATGTTGTTTTTTGAAAAGATACACACTGCAGAGCGACACTGTTTCACAGTCTGATATAAAAGCATTTACTCTGCTAAATGCTGCACATTTTTAAGACCTGACAGATCACAGCAAACCAACACTGATGATGGTCCCATCCATCTCCACTGTGATACAATCATTTAATCAACTTATTTTGAGTGTACATTACATTACCAAACATAATGCTGATTTTCAATTAATTACTTAGGAAAACTGTAAGAATTACAATTCTCGATTCTGAAATTTCCAATACAATGAATGAATGAAGTAACTACAGTCCAGCACCATGTCATCTCATTTTTAAGGTTAAGGGTGACTAAATGGATGAATGTTTATCCTTGGGTTAAGGGTTAGATTTCAATTGGAAATTTACTGGCTTTGATATATTTCTAGACATTTATTTGAGCATGACATCCAATCACATGAATTAACTTACTTTGTGTTTGATTGTAAACTTCTCATATCATAACCACAGAACTCTTAACTGTCTGGGGCATGTACCACGAAGTAGGATTTGACCTTAGCGAGGTAAGTTCAGGCTTAACCTCAGGTTTTCAGCTAACAGCTAACATGCTCCAGAGCAGGTTATGTTCCAGATAAGAGATCAACTCTGTACACCGCCTATGGACCAATCAGCTCTATTGTAAAATGACCTCACCATGCATAGGACATCCCACAGACTGTTTTATAGGCTGCTTGGATGTTTGCTGTGGTGTTGTGGAGGAACATTTGTATAGCATTATAATCCTACAGAGATCCCTCAGCACTTTTTCCTCACTTGAGGTCAATGATGCCACACAATCTCTGTGCTCTACACTAAGCTCGTGCCTAGATAACCTGTGTCCTCTATCCACCAAGCCTGCTCGCCCAAACCAGTCCCACCCATGGCTAACTGATAACATCCGTGGGCTACGTTCTGACTCTGCCGACCTTAAGGGCTACCAATTACTCCTATCCTCCTTCTCGACAAGCATCAGTGCTGCCAAAACTGCGTTCTATAATAACAGGATTAGCAGTGCCACTGACTCAAGGAAATTATTTTCCACTTTTAAAGCACTACTAAATCCTCCTCCCCCTCCACCACCCTCAAACTTGTCTGCTGATACCTTTGCTGCCTTCTTCACAGGCAAAGTGGAGGCTATAACTAGCCAACTCTCTGAAATGTTCAAACTCAACCATTGTAGCAGTCATACTACATCTTTTCCTCTGCCCTCCCAGGTCAGTGGTTCTTCACTCTCCTTGTTTGCTCCTCTCACAGAGAGCGAAGTATCAGAACTCTTGACTCGTAGCCGTCCAACTACATGCCCACTGGACCCGATTCCTACCAATCTCCTCCAAGCCATATCTCCTACTGTGGTCCCGGCAATCACTGCCTTATTTTCAGGGATTTTAGGCCAATATGCCGGCTTGCTAAGCTGTATGAAAAGTACAAAGCTGGAAAGGAGGGTCAGATTTGATCTCCCTCTAAGCTGAGAATGTCAACACAGCCAGAACAATGTTTGTGTGAAAAGGCAGAACAGGTCAACATGTGTGGCTTTTCAACTGTTGGTCTTTTTTTTCACGGTCAAACCTGAAGAGCTGGATGAGATTATGATGATATGATTTATGTTTGATGAAGCAGGAGCCAGGAAGAACACTGTTTGCAGCAGTGGAGGAGTGAGTGAGGTACACATCAAGTGTTTGACAGGAAGAGACACCACAGTGTGGTCTGAACACAAGTGAGGTGAAAATCATGATGCCAGTTAAGTCCAAGCTCTGTGAGAATAAAGTCTGAAATGAAGCAGTGAAGACTGGCTGACTTTCTTTTGTCAAATCATCTTTCGTTTACACACATCGTTTGTAGAAAAGTTTTTGATAAAAACACACAGTACATCAATATAGCAACTGTGATGTAAAAGTAAGTGTATATAGTGACACAGTAAATCAAGGTTGTTGCCCATCGTTTCACACTTGTGACAAACCACTACCTGTCTCAGTGAGGTTTCTATGTGTCATTAAAAGATCTCAACCATGAGGAGCTCAGTTCTCAGCATCTTAACCATGACTTTCTGCATCATAACCATGCACAAAAAGGAGTTTATGTTTCCAAAAAATAGAAAGTATATTTTTTAAGACCTGTCAGATCACAGCAAAACCACAGAAGGTGAATATCGCATCCATCTCCAGTGTGAGACGCATTTGAACCTACTGAGTCTTGCAGACATTGATCCAATAACCATCCTTGACCAGGTAAGATTGAACTGTTATTACTGATACAATCATTTAGTCAAATTATTTTCAGTGTACATTACATTACCAAACATAATGCTGATTTTTGTTGGCATACTTGTAATTGTAAGAATTTAAATTCTAATACTCTGAATTCGCGAAGTAACTACAGTACAGCACAATGTCATGTCATTTATAAGGTTATGGCTGAATTTGACGTTACATCCACAAAATGTACAACAACACTTTCTGCCTGAGATAAGTGGTTGGTATATACAAGCAGGCACATAGCACAACATTTTAGACTGTACATTCTCCAACTTTGTGGCCCTCTCCACGAGAGGGACCTGCATCCAGGTCTATGCCTCTGTATACAAGCACGATAAGTTACTCTGAAGTGTCCTGAAGTGAAAATATTGTAATCAGCAAAGAACCTCAACTTTATTATCATCAAAACATAAGGACCGTTTTTCTTTTTCTTTATGTATGTATGGCTCAGCCTAAGACAGAAAACAAAGGGTTAAATCTCTGTGGAGTGTCAACTAGTCCAATGATTTCATAAGCTTTCAGTTTAAAACATCAGTCAAAACATCTGCTTAATATATATGGAATAACACACTAAGGTATCATAAAAGAACAGTTGATGAAAGCAAAGAACATCAAAGAGTACACCACCTTATACAGTTTACAGATTTATACAGACTGATACAACTTCTGCTGAAACATTACCTAGATTATCTCAAGTTTCATCAAGATAATAACTTTGTCCTTTCTACTTGCAGTAAAAACTATTTTCATGAAAGCTTTTATATTACCAGTCTGAGCAGGTGGATAACTCCGCCTCTTTACGTTGAGACCACTCTTACTGGAGCACAGTTCAGTTACAATCATTGCAGTGGTGCAGTCATACTGTACGCACAATGAGGAACTTTACCTTGGTGACAGCTTTACTCTGTACCCTCAGTAAGTACAACTACTGATTTCTTCAATTGCTTTCTTTCCTTCAATATAGTAATCTGCCAGAGCTGAAATTTACAGACTATTGAGTTATAAAATCATTTATTTCAATTGTTTGGTTCCTTTTGAATTAGAAGTTTAGGAATAAATTACTGGTTGTTTGTTTCAGGTTGGATCTCTGTCTCTGTTTCTGAGTTTCACACTGTGGAGGTTCAGCCTGGTGAAGAAGTCACACTGATTTGTTCCAACTTTACCAGTTTACCCTCTCACATAATCTGGTTCAGACTGGACAACAGATCCAGTGTCAGCTGCATCTCCTTTATGCTCAGCTCTGATGCCAATGCTTCATTTTGTGATGGATTTCAAAACAGCAAATTTAATATGACGTCCAACACCACGACCATCTTTCTCAAGATCAACCAAGTGGATTTATCTGAATCTGGACTGTACGTCTGTGGATTTTACTCAAATGGAAACTCAGTAATTGTCAGTGCAACTTATTTAAAGGTTCAAGGTAAGATTTCTGTAAAGTGTTGTCCGTCTTTTGATTATAATCAAACATATATATGCCCTTTTCATTCACTGTCAAAATAAGGACTGAACTCTTAACGAAAAGACGAATTTAACAGTCATGTTTGGTGATTCTCGAGTTCCATACTTGAACAAACTCCTAGAGAATAAATCCGATCAACTTCAATTTTTTTGCTCTGCAGTCTAAAGGCACTGATGATGAAAGGTTGTGCAAGTTTTCGTCAATGGCCGTGTCCGTGGCATGGGAGTTGAATATCAATAATTCTCCACGAAAGAGGAAGTTGTTGTAACTTCAGTCAACACGCTCACATCTGTTTCAAACTTTACATGTATGATAACAGTTTCACCCTCAACACATCCATGTGCCATCATTTACTCAAAATCATACCGCCATTTACTGGCAACAGGAAATAACAAGTTTTATGTCGTGATCTACTGCTGCTAGCAAGTTTGCCACATTCACTTCAAAACTCTCTTAGAAAAGCCTTAACACACTGATGATGCTATGTTGTGAAGCTTTACAGTGTGCCCGTACTGTTGTGTCGAAGTTTGATGCTTCACCACAAATCAAGAAGTTGTTCTTCAGGAACTTCAGTGTACATGCTTAGACCAAGTGTGATACGTTTGTCCTGTCCTGATAACATCTACATACCAACAATAATTCATACACATAGCGCCACCTACTGGCAACTGGAAGTGACCCTTCAGCAAAACCACTGCACTCCATTCCATCTAGATGTACAAAATTTCTGTGACGCTGAAAATGTTTCTCTGCGCTCACCTTAAATCCTAAAGTTTATGTGGATGTTTGAACAGGATTTTGTGATATCACAACTTGTTCCCCACTATGACACGTCCACCAATGTGTCCCTGAGCAAGACACTTTACGCCTAGTTGCTCCAGAGGCCTGCAGCCTCTGACATATATAGCAATTGTAATTCGCTTTGGATAAAAGCGTTAGCTAAATGAATAAATGTCTTGTCCACATAACATAAACCCAACAGGAAGTCGGCCATTTTGAATTGAATAGAGCTATTTGGCGATTTACATGTTTTATTCTTTAATGAACTCCTCTAGGGAATTTATCCAATCAACTCCAAATTTTCGCTGTGGAATCAGCTGTGCTTTTGGGGAGTTTTTGTCGAAGGGCGTGTGTGCGGCATAGAAAATCAATGATTTGCCGTGAGAACAGGACGTTCTTATAACTTCACCCTAAACGCATCTACATGCCAAATGTATACAGTGTCAGAGTGCCACCTACTGGCTAAATGAAATAACTTGTGTGGGACAATCATCATCACATTTAATTCATTTGTGAAGCTTCCAAAGTGAGTGATAATTCAGATCTGCGTTGACAACCTCCAGCTAACTGCAAAAGCCGCAACAAGCTCTGACATGCGTCACGGCATGTGGACCCATCCAACCCTGCTTGCAGCTTTAATTTAAATAGGTTTCTTGTAGAAGTATTTGATGGAATAACCAAGCTATCTTCATTTTTTTAAAAGGCAACAAGCCCGATGGAGACGTGAACAGCAAGTGTAAAAGTAAGATTCTCCTGAAGATTTCATTGTGCAGATTATCAAATGTTTTAAATGTTTTAAGATAAAACAGTTATGTCCAGCTTACTTTAAGCCAGGTCTCAAATTTCTAAAAGGAAAATAGAGTCTAACAAAATGATATTTCTTGTAGAAGTGTTTGATGAATTAACAAAGCTAACTTTATTTCTTTTAAAGGCAGCAATGAGCCCAATGATGACGTGGACAGCAAGTGTAAAAGTAAGATTCTCCTCTATCATGTTCTTTAATTGTGAAGATTATCAAATGTTTGAATTAGTGGTGGGCCGTTATTGGCTCTAACGTGCTGCGTTAACGTGAGACTCTTATCGGATGATAAAAAAATATCACCTTTAATCTATTCTCAAAGTTGGGTTGGGAGCTGGGTCTAAACTACGCAAGCTATGATGACTTTCACCTTGATATTTTAGCGCAGATGTATACCTAGCCGAATTGCACTGTAGGGGGCAAGAATGAGTCTTCGAACCTGTGTGTCTGCCTACTGTGAAATTACCACATCAAACCTGACGTGCTAACATGGATGCACCTGTTGCTGCGTTCCATTTACCTCGGAGGTCGGAGCTGGGAATGGCCAATTTTAATTTTGGCCTGCTCTTAAGTCTCCAAAGGCAATAACTTAACTTTGATATTTCTTGTAGAAGCATTTGATGGAGGAACAAAGCTCAAAAGTGTGATCTTTGGTGCTCTGATAATTTTCCTCGTTATGGTCGTCATCTGTCTGGTTGTCAAAATCAGGAAACTTCATGCAGGTACTTACATGTTGTTGTTTTTTGTTACAAATGCAGAATTGTTAAATTTACAATAACAATTAACTGACCAGATGTTTCTGTCATTTAGGTCATGAAGGACAGAGTCTACAACACAGAGAGGTAATCTAATGTTAACCTAAGGTTGATTAAAATCTATTTTACATGTTGTCTGGTTAAAGTCAACAATCATTTCATGGTGTTATGTTTTCTCACAAACTCAGACATGTGAGATGAGTGACTGTAAATATTTTTATTTACAGAATCTGGGCTCTGATGCTCTGACCTATGCAGCACTGAGTTTCCGCCCGAAAGCAAACAGCAGCAGAAGGCCTGAACCAGAGAACCAGCTGGAGTCAACTGTTGTGTATGCTGCCACTCAGGAAACATCTGAACCAGCAGCTCAGAGTGGAACTGATGATGTATCATGTTAAACTGATACTAAAATAGGACTTACCATCACTGTCAAAAAAAAACAAAATTTGTTATAAAGATTATATAAAGATGTATTAATGTAAATTTGCTTTATTTTTATTAATTATGATTCTACTTTCCAACCAAAGTCTCGTTCTCACGTGTTTTGTTTGTCTTGAAGAGCAAAAGAATATGATTGGTGTTTAATGGATGAGGAGTCAGTAAAGATACAGATGACTGCTGGAGGTCTGCAGCAGAGGAGGAGTGCGTGATATACACGTCACTTGTCTGACAGGAAGAGACAGCAGAGTGTGGTCTGAGCACAGCTGAGGTGAAAATCATGAGGCCTGTTGACTCCAAGCTCTGTGGAATAAAATCTGAAGTCAACCAATGAGCAGTCGTGTACTATCTTCTGTCAAATAGACAAAATAAGAAACATTTAAAGTGAAGGATTTTTAGTGTGGAAACTTAACAATTTAACTTTATTGTCATTTCATGGATGTGTATGAAGATATGCTAAATTGTCATACTATTGTAACAAACAGCAGTCTCTGTCTCAGTGAGTTCTGTATCATGACTGAGGTATTCCTGTAGTTGAGACCTCAGTTGTGAAACAGCTCTCTGCATCGTAACCACACATAACAAAGATTACGTTACATTTACTCATTTGGCCCGCTTTTATCAAAAGCGACTTACATTTGGGGAACAACATACAATCATTAAGATCTTCATGTTCCAACAGAACCAACAATACTTAATGAAGACCTTTTTAATGTAAAGATACAATTTATCTATTTATCTTTTAGAGTATTTATACATATCTGTGCACATGCACATAGAGATAAATCCGTCTCTTCTTAGACTGGATCACCACACCCCTCCTCACTGGTCACCCTTAACACTTCAGACTTACGCCATCAGTTTCCCTCAAAACGGTGCATCAGTGTCTTTCCAACTTGTGAAAAGATGCCTGAAGAAAAGATATGTTTGGTGTATTTACTGAACCTGTTGTCTAAATGTATCTTTTCTAAAAGCATGAGAAGATATAACGTGACACTTGCACAGACTCATAAGAAACCATTTACTCTCCTCACTCTCCAGTGGGTGCAGCTCCCATCCATCTCCACTGTGAAATGTACTCAGCCTTCTCAGTACAAATGTGTTAAAAAACCTTCATTTACACTTGGCTTCATACTTTTTTGGGGGTTTTTTTGCGGGGGGAGGGTGGATTATAATTATAATTATAACCAAACTTTACTTCTTTCAGCATTACAATTTTATGAAGTGATGAGTTTGCAAAGTGTTTTTTTTTCAATAGTTGTTTTATTTACTGCAGTAAATTTCATAATGCAGATAAAATCAGGACCGTTGGCCTTTTTGTTGAGGCTTGGGGTTACTGATTTATCTCTTATCCTGGATTTCTAAATTCCGCTTTTGTGAAACAGCCCACAGAGCAGGTTATGTTCCAAATAAGAGATCAACTCTGTAAAAACACCGCCTACGGACCAGTCAGTTCTATTGTAAAATGACCTCACCATGCATAGGACATCCCACAGACTGTTTTATTGGCTGCTTTTATGTTTGCTGCGGTGTTGTGGAGGAACTTTTGTATAGCGTTATCATCCTACAGAGATCCTACATCCTACAGACTGATTGAAGTAGGCTACTAAAGCCTTGTAGGCTTAGGGTTAGCAGCTATCTTGTAGCTTATTATAGAGACTGCTCATGTACCACCCCACCTGTTGCAATTTGGGTGCAGGCACTGTGGTGACTTAGTAAATGTGATTCAGTCTTTCAATCACTATTTGAGCACCTTTCACGGTATTTTTTCATTTTGTGGCATTATGAAATTAGGTTAGAGCAATGTTTGGAAAAAAAAATGTGTGTTAAATTAATTAATCTCATTTTTGAAGTGACCAGAAGTTCTGAAAAGTGAGTTGGAACAACCACTTACTCAGAGTCTTTTAATGTGGAAACGCCAACACACAGCCCAGCTCAAAGACTAAGGCTAACATTCGAGCTTGAGGAGTCGAGAAAAACAGGCATTTAACGAAATGAGATGTCCTTTCCTCGGAGCCGTCATTTTAAAGCGACGTCAATTAAATATGACCTGTTGCACAGCTGCATCATCTTTCCACTGTATAAGCCATGATCTCTGTCAGAGCAGAAGAAAAGCTTTTGACGATAAAGGCTATAAATTATATCTTCACATCCAGAAACTTGTCTCTCAACATTATAACATTAATTATTAATTTATGTTTCTGTGGCTTGCGTATAAATGCGTACAGCAGCTCTTGGGAGACGCTTCATCCAGCCAGCCACTATTCAGTTTTCATTTTTTCAATACTGCCCACTGCCCATCCACACATAACATTCAACAATATTAACATCAGTGATATGAAAGTGAAATGACATTAGGCTTGCTAGACTTATGATTACAACAGGAACCGTGTAGAGGCCTGCTCCGGACATGGGTTGGTCCAGCTGCATGTCGCGCCTCTTTTAAACGTCACAGCGGCTGAAAAGACTTCCGCAAATGATATATCGGTGTATCCTGGCTTAGGTCCTCCAGCAAGCCTCCTCTCTCTGCTGACTCCTGTCAGTCAGGAAGTTTGTAATCCACTTACAGGTGGAGGTTGGCACAGTGAGCTGGGTGTGTTTGGTGCTGAGGATGTCCGGGATGATGGTGCTGAACCCGGAGCTGAAGTCCATGAACAGAATCCTTGCACATGTCCCTGGAGAGTCGAGGTGTTGCAGGATTTAATACAGTCCTAAGTTGACAGCACCATCCACTGACCTGTTAGCTGTGTAGGCAAACTGCAGGGGGTCCAAGAAGAGGCCTGTAATGTCCTTCAGGTGGCCAAACACCAGTCTTTCAAAGGACTTCATCACTATAGATGTCAGGGCGACAGGCCTGTAGTCATTTAGTTCAAAGATGGAGGGTTTTTAGGGGGCCGGGATGATTGTGGAGCGTTTGAAGCAGGAGGGAACTTCCAGTTCCAGTGATCTGTTGAAGATCAGTATGAAGATGGGGGCCAGCTGGTCTGCACAGATTTTCAGGCAGGATGGAGACACACCGTCTGGACCAGGAGCCATCCTGATCTTCTGCCTTTGGAAGAGGTGGCTCACATCCTTTCACACAAAAACTGATGTAAGATGTCACAGTGGTTAGTTCATCCAGGTCAGAGGCTGCAGCCTCAACACTCCAGTCAGTGTAGTCAAAGCAGGCCTGTTACTCCAGCTTTGACTTGTTGGTCCATCTTTTCACAGTCTTTACAACAGGTTTAGCAGATTTCAGTTTTTGCCTGTGTGTTGGGATAAGATGGACCAGACAGTGATCAGAGAGTCCTAATGTTGTGTAGCAGTGATCCAGTGTGTTAGTGTTCCTGGTGTGACACTTAATGTGCTGTCTGTGTTTTGGGAGTTCCTGGATGAGGTTTGCTCTGTTGTCACAAGAAAAATGAGCAGGGAGATGTTTTTTCTCCACATTAGTTATCTGGTCGAGCAATTGTAGTAATGCCTTACTAACACAGATGTAAACAGTGACCAGGACAAACGAGGAACACTCCCGCGGTGAATAGAAAGGTTTACAGTTTATAAATAATGTCTCTAAGTGAGGGCTGCATGGTTTTTCTAACAATGTGACATCTGTGCACCAACCTTGGTTTATGTAGAAACAGAGTCCGCCACCCCTTGTTTTTCCTGTGAGCTCCCTTTCGCAATCACACAGATGAGATCCCAGGAGGTGAAGTGCGCTGTCCGGGATGTGCTCGGAGAGCCAGGATTCAGTGAAACAGAGGGTAGCAGATCTGCAGAAGTCCGAGTTAGTTCTGTTGAGGAGCAGCAGTTCGTCCATTTTGTTGGCTAAAGAGCAGACATTCGCCAGGTGAATTGAAGGGAGCGCAGTGCAAAAACCCTGCTGTCTCAGCTTAACCAGCGTGCCTGCTCGTATTCCTCTGCGCTGTTTGCGGAGGATCCCAAACAGAGCTACTGCTCCTCCAACTAATAACTCCGGCAAAGTTCCAGGCTCGTTAAAGAGCGGTGGAATAGTATGAGCAGTTGAAAGTCCAGTATTTCAGAGCTCTTCTCTGTTAATGTTACCAGAGAGGGACGGCAGAAAACATTGTTAATAAACAAAAACACAAAAATCACCACGGAGCGTAATCCGGAGGCTGCCGTCTGTGGCTTGATCTTGATCGGGTTAACAGCTTGTTGATTGGTTAAAGTGCGGGACTAACAGCCAGAGCAGATCGGAGTTACACTGGTCAGCCCGCTGCAGCAAGTGTATGTTTTAATCTTGAGGTAGTGACAAGCTTCAGAAGTAAGAAAAGTGTAATTTAAGTAGAGGTGGTTAGTTGCCTAACATTAGCTAGTTTGTAATGAGTTTGCCACGCTGCTACACAGTTTTGTGTACTGTGTTGTTGATAGTTACTAGTCTGCAGATAGCTACTGGTTAGTACCATCTCCAACAGCAATGGATGAGCATGGCTTCACCTCTGGCTTCGAGGGAGAGCATCCTGTCCCTGTCTTCATCTTCATCATTCTGAAAGGATTACCAAAACAGCCACAACTCATTGCATTAGCCATGCTGTCCTTCGTCTGATTCAACACGACTTCTTTACCAAAGTCATTGAGAAGTTTTCCCAGAGGAAGAACCGGTGCCGCCTGTCGCCTCAAGTAAGCCCTCAGCCATGGTGAGTGAAAGCATATTTTATCATCCTGACTTTTAGCTGCTGGTCCGTGCATTGGCCAAATTGTCGTGCTGGATTGATGATGATGATGCCATTGGTTGATAAGGCGCGAGCGGGTGCATGGAGGTCTTATGCGCAGTCGTCTTATGTGCATGTGTTTTCGCACAGACTTCACTTGGTAAAAAAAAAGGTAGACTATCAACTTACGTTACAAGTTGTGGTGGATAATTTACACACGGACCAGGTAAAGTAACAGAGAAAACACAGAGTGCAGATGTTGGTTTCAGTTGTTTGATAGGCTACATCATTAATAAGCCAACCGGCAGCTCAGCTGCTACTGTGATATTGGATCGCGGGTGGAAATATACGGAGAAAAGTTCTCAGTCTTTTATGCAACTTTATAAAACATACAGCTGATGGAGAAAATGGAGCAGACGGGGGGAGAGAGAGGTGGGGCAAGCTAGGGTATTTACCTGAGATGTAGGTGTGTGTCAATGTGCATGTGTGGGGAGAAGAAAATTCCGAGGCAGGTGCAAAGCATGCTTAAAAACAATGTTAAGAATGTTTTTTTTAAGAAGATTTTTTGCTGGGGGGGGGTTCACAATGAGTCTATCAGCCCAAGCCTAGATGATTGTCAGTGTGTCCATACTTACCTATTAAGGTGGTTGTTGTTGCCGCTTTCACACTGCCTTATTTTCAAGGATTTTAGGTCAATATGCCGGCTTGCGGGGCTGTATGAAAAGTAGAAAGCTGGAAAGGAGGGTCAGATTTGATCTGCCTTTAAGCTGAGAATGTCAACACAGCCGGGAACAATGTCTGTGTGAAAAGGCAGAACAGGTTAATGGATGTGGCATTTCAACGCTGTTATGTTACAAGTCATGGTGGGGGGGGGTTTCACGGTCAAACCTGAACAGCTGGATGAGATTATGATTATATGATTTATGTTTGATGAAGCAGGAGCAAGGAAGAACACTGTCTGCAGCAGTGGAGGAGTGAGTGAGGTACACATCAAGTGTTTGACAGGAAGAGACACCACAGTGTGGTCTGAACACAACTGAGGTGAAAATTATGAGGCCAGTTAAGTCCAAGCTCTGTGAGAATAAAGTCTGAAATGAATTAGCGAAGACTGGCTTACTTTCTTTTGTCAGGTAGACAAAATCATCGTCTTCTTTACATTTGCAGAAAAGTTTTTGATAAAAACACACAGTACATCAATATAGCAACTGTGTATATGGTGACACGGTAAATCTCTGAAGAAAAAATGCAGTTGAGGTTGTTTTCCATCGTTTCTCACTTGTGACAAACCACTACCTGTCTCAGTGAGGTTTCTATTTGTATCATTAAAAAGTCTCGACCATGAGGAGCTCAGTCCTCTGCATTCTGCATCATAACATGCACAAAAGGCTTTTATTTTTCCAAAAAATAGAAAGTATATTTTTTAAGTCACAGCAAAACCACAGCAGGAGAACATCCCATCCATCTCCACTGTGAGACGCATTTGAACCTACTGAGTCTTGCAGACATTGATCCAATAACCATCGTTGAGGTAAGATTGAACTGTTATTACTGATACAATCATTTAATCATATTATTTTGAGTGTACATTACATTACCAAACATAATGTTGATTTTTAATGGCATACTTAGGAAAATTGTAAGAATTTAAATTATAATACTATGAATGTGTGAAGTAACACCAGTACAGCACAATGTCATGTCATTTATAAGGTTAAGGTTGACAAAACATATAAATGTTTTTCCTTGGGTTAGTGGTTTGATGTTAATTTGAAAATAACTGGCTTTGATATATTTTTACAGATTTGTTTAAGCATGAGTTTCATTCACGAGTGAACAAACTACTTTGTGTTGAAGTGTAAACTTCTCATAACATCACCACAGACACGTTTAAGAATGGTGAACATGAGTCTCTTGTATATATTGTAACTGTAGGTCACCATAATTTGCATCATGTTTTGTTACATCCACAAAATGTACGACAATATAACCACACTTTGACTCTGTACATTGGCATTCTCCAATTTTGTGGCCGTTTTCACAAGAGGCACCAGCACATTCAGTCCGCCTTGTAACCCCAGGTCTATGCCTCTGTATACAAGGATGATAAAATACTCCTGATGTCGAAATATTGTGCAGAGATCAGCAGAGAAACTCAACTTTATTATTATCAAAACATCAGGACCATTTTTCGTGTTTTATCACTACATATCTATTGCTCAGCCTAATACAGAAAATAAAATAAATAAAACATCTGCTTAATATATGTGTAATAACACACTACTGAGGTATGAGGTAGCTTCTTAGGTAACTTTTGCTGAGACATTACCTAGAATATCTCATGTTTCATCAAGATAATAACTTTGTCCTTTCTCCTTGCAGCTGTTAACTTGAACTGTTTTCCTGAAAACAGTTCAAGTTACAGACTGATAATATAAAAATATTATCAGTCTGCGCAGGCGGATAAAAAAAGAACACTCCGCCTCTTTACGTTGTGACCACTGTTACTGGAGCACAGTTCAGTTACAAACATTGCAGTGGTGCAGTCATACTGTTCGCACAATGAGGAACTTTACCTTGGTAACAGCTTTACTCTGTACCCTCAGTAAGTACTACAACCAATTTCTTCTGTTGCTTCCTTTCCTTCAGTATAGTATTTTATTTTAATTGTTTGATTCTTGTTGAATTAGAGGTTTAGGAAATACATTACTGGTTGTTTGTTTCAGGTTGGATCTCTGTCTCAGTTTCTGAGTTTCACACTGTGGAGGTTCAGCCTGGTGAAGAAGTCACACTGATGTGTTCCAACTTTACCAGTTTACCCTCTAACATACTCTGGTTCAGACTGGACAACAGACGCAATGCCAGCTGCATCTCCGCTATGTCCAGCTCTGTTGCCAATTCTTCATTTTGTGATGGATTTAAAAATAACAAATTTAATATGACGTCCAACACCACTACCATCTTTCTCAAGATCAAACAAGTGGATTTCTCTGACTCTGGATTGTATTTCTGTGGATTTTACTCAAATGGAAACTCAGTAATTGTCAGTGCAACTTATTTAAAGGTTCAAGGTAAGCTTGCTGTAAAGTGTTCCGTCTTTTGATTGTAAAGAAACATATATATGCCCTTTTCATTCACCGTCAAAATAAGGACTGAACTCTTAACGAAAAGACGAATTTAACAGTCATGTTTGGTGATTCTCAACAGATATTCAGGGTAAATAGCAAACATCTTTTGTTGATGGGGGGCGGTAAGGGAACTGGATATTGGATAGGGGGGCGCTGGTTAAAAAAAAGGTTTAGAACCACTGCCTTAATCCCAACAGGAAGTCAGTCATTTTGAATTTAATTTTTTTGTGATTCTCAACTTCCATACTTCAACAAACTCCTAGAGAATTTCAACTTCAAATTTTTTGCTGTGCAGTCTAAAGGCACTGATGATGAAACGTTGTGCAATTTTTCATCAGTGGACGTGCCCGTGGCATGGGAGTTGAATATCAATAATTTGCCACAAAACATGAAGTTGTTATAACTTTAGTCAACACGCTCACATCTGTACCAAACTTTACATGTATAACAGTCTCGCCCTGAACGCATCCATGTGCCATCATTCACTCAAAATCATAGCGCCACCTACTGGCAACTGGAAATAACAAATTTTATGTGATTTTATGTGATCTACTGCTCT
Source organism: Lepomis macrochirus (assembly GCA_024633595.2). Classification (NCBI taxonomy): domain Eukaryota; kingdom Metazoa; phylum Chordata; class Actinopteri; order Centrarchiformes; family Centrarchidae; genus Lepomis; species Lepomis macrochirus. The sequence goes on along the minus strand of JALXJV020000002.1, from coordinate 5,935,493 downwards.
TAGCAGGTTTGCCACATTCACTTGTCTCTTAAAAAGCCTTATACTGATGATGCTATGTTGTGAAGCTTGTGAGTTTTCGCTTTACAGCGTGCCCGTAGTGTGGTGTCAACGTTTGATGCTTCATCACAAAACAGGAAGTTGTTGTATCTTCACTGTACATGCTAACATTTGAACCAAATGTGATTCGTTTGTCCCGTCCTGATAACATCTCAAACTCATAGAGCCACCTACTGGCTACAGGAAGTGACCGTTCACCTGAGTTTGATAATAAAATACTGTTTTTACAATCATCTGCTGAAAAAGTTTCTCTGCGCTCACCTTAAATCTGAGTTTAATATGTGGATGTGTGAACATGATTTTGTGATATCACAACTTGTGTGGAAGTCTAACAACTAAGATGGTGATGGAGCAGTGGATAAAACACATGCCCTTGGTGTGAGAGCCCCAGATTCAATTCCCCACTATGACACATCCATCAGTGTGTCCCTGAGCAAGACACTTTACCCCCAGTTGCTCCAGAGGCATGCGTCCTCTGACATATATAGCAATTGTAAGTCGCTTTGGATAAAAGCGTCAGCTAAATGAATAAATGTCTTGTCCGCATAACATAAACCCAACAGGAAGTCGGCCATTTTGAATTGAATAGAAATATTTGGTGATTTACATGTTCTATACTTTATTGAACTCCTCTAGGGAATTTATCCAATCAACTCCAAATTTTCGCTGTGAAAAGTTGTGCTTTTGGGGAGTTTTTGTCGAAGGGCGTGTGTGCGGCATAGAAAATCAATGATTTGCCGTGAGAACAGGACGTTCTTATAACTTCACCCTAAACGCATCTACATGCCAAATGTATACAGTGTCAGAGTGCCACCTACTGGCAAAATGAAATAACCTGTGTGAGACAATCATCATCACGTTTAATTCCTTCGTGAAGCTTCCAAAGTGAGTGATAATTCAGATCTGTGTTGACAACCTCCGGCTAACTGCAAAAGCCGCAACAAACTCTGACATGCGTCACGGCATGTGGACCCATCCAACCCTGCTTGCAGCTTTAATTTAAATAGGTTTCTTGTAGAAGTATTTGATGGAATAGCCAAGCTATCTTCATTTTTTTAAAAGGCAGCATCAATGAGCCCAATGGAGACGTGGACAGCAAGTGTAAAAGTAAGAATCTCCTGAAGATTTCTTTCATTGTGCAGATTATCAAATGTTTTAAGGTACATATGTTTGGCTAAATTCAGGTATGTCCAATTTAATTTTGGCCTGCTCTTAAGTCTCCAAAGGCAAAAAAGGCAATGACTTAACTTATTGATATTTCTTGTAGAAGCATTTGATGGAGGAACAAAGCTCACAAGTGTGATCTTTGGTGCTCTGATAATTTTCCTCATTATGGTCGTCATCTGTCTGGTTGTCAAAATCAGGAAACTTCATGCAGGTACTTACATGTTGTTGTTTTTTGTTACAAATGCAGAATTGCAAAATTTACAATAACAATTAACTGACCAGATGTTTCTGTCATTTAGGTCATGAAGGACAGAGTCTACAACACAGAGAGGTAATCTAATGTTAACCTAAGGTTGATTAAAATCTATTTTACATGTTGTCTGGCTAAAGTCAACAATCATTTCATGATGTTATGTTTTCTCACAAACTCAGACATGTGAGATGAGTGACTGTAAATATTTTTATTTACAGAATCCGGGCTCTGATGCTCTGACCTATGCAGCACTGAGTTTCCGCCCGAAAGCAAACAGCAGCAGAAGGCCTGAACCAGAGAACCAGATAGAGCCAAATGTTGTGTATGCTGCCACTCAGGAAACATTTGAAACAGCAGCTCAGAGTGGAACTGATGATTTATCATGTTAAACCGCTATTAAAAGAGGACTTACCATAACTGTCAAACAACTCAAATTTTGTTATAAAGATTCTGTATTTATGTAAATTTGCTTCATTTTTATTAATTATACTTCAATTATTATTCTACTTTCCAACCAAAGTCTCGTTCTCACGTGTTTTGTTTGTCTTGAAGAGCAAAAGAATATGATTGGTGTTTAATGGATGAGGAGTCATAAAGATACAGATGACTGATGGAGGTCTGCAGCAGAGGAGGAGGTACATGTCACTTGTCTGAGAGGAAGAGACAGCAGAGTGTGGTCTGAGCACAGCTGAGTCGAAAATCATGAGGCCTGTTGACTCCAAGCTCTGTGGAATAAAATCTGAAGTCAACCAATGAGCAGTCGTGTACTGTCTTCTGTCAAATAGACAAAATAAGAAACATTTAAACTGAAGGATTTTTAAAACATAAACTGCATCAATGTGGAAACTGAACATTTTAACTTTATTGTCATATCATGGATGTGTGTGAAGATATGCTAAATTGTCGTACTATTGTAACAAACATCACTATCTGTCTCAGTGAGGTCAGTAGGCCTATCATGACTGAGGTCTTCCTGTAGTTGAGACCTCAGTTGCGAAACAGCTCTCTGCATCATAACCACACATAAGAAAGATCTTCATGTTCCAACAGAACCAAGAATACTTAATTTAGACCTTTTTAATGTAAAGATACAATTTATCATTTAAAGCATTTGTAAATATCTGTGCACATGCACATAGAGATAAATCCGTCTCTTGTTAGACTGGATCACCACACCCCACCCCACAGGTCACACTTAACACTTCAGACTTACACCACCAGTTGATCTCCACACGGTGCATCAGTGTCTTTCCAACTTGTGAAAAGATGCCTGAAGAAGTGTGACAGTGACACGTTTTTAAGACCTGACAGACCACAGCACAGCTACAGAGGTCCCATCCATCTCTACTATTACATACTCAGATTTACACAGCTTCATTTTTACTTGCCTGCCCATCCATAGATCTGTGTTTTGAACATAAATAGTTGCCATGAGTCACTATAAATACTCTTATTTAATATTTTTTCAAACAGGTGTGTATCACATATGATGCTAAATATTGAGTGTTCTGACACCAGAGAGACTCAGGACCCAACTGGAACTGCACCTCTTAAAGTATCAAAAGTAAAACTATTCATAGTCAAGCAGAGGCCCCCTAACAGTGTTAAATTATTATTCATTATTACTGCAGAATTAATACTGAAGCATTAACATGTATGAAGCATTTTATACTGTAGTTGGTTGAAATTGGGATCATTTTATTCTTTCTTATTTGGATACATTTGAGTAGTCTGTAACAACATATGGTGTTAAAATCTATTCATAGGTTTTAAGTTCTGTATTTTTCAGGCTATCAGAGGAGCCAATAACCACAGGAGGCCTGGCCTTCAGCTGCATGCTATTTTTCTTGTGAGTTGCTTTCACAACGTCAGCAACAGCCACAAAACACCAAACATAGACCAAAGTCTCTGGACTTAATTTGATCATTGTACGTCTCCAGCAGAATGTTAAATGTCTGAAATAAACACAAAAGGTATTGAACTGCCCCCACCAACACAGCCATATTTGCAATAAAGAATATAAATATATATGAACCCCACAGGCCCACTGTGGCACTTTGCACTGTGGTGACAAACAGCACTGCCTGTATCAGTGAGGTATCTACATCTGTATCATGAGTGAGGCCTTCAGCTCTCTGCATCAGAGCCACACACAACAAAGGAAACTGTTCACTCTCCTCCAGGCTGCACTTTTTTCAGACATGACAGACCACAGCAAAGCTACAGTGAGCGCAGCTTCCATCCATCTCCACTGTGATGTGTATTCTGCCTTCTCAACGCAGATGTGTCTTTGCAGTTACAATGAAAATCTTCATTTACACTTGGCTTCATTTTTTAAAGTATGTTTTTGGGGCTTTTTTGCCTTTATTTTGAATAGTACAGCTGAAGAGAGACAGGAAATGCAGGGGGGAGAGAGAAAGGCTGACATTTCTCATTTCCCTAATTTGTGCCTCCTCGATCTTCGAAATCCATCTCAGCATGCCATCTTCAATTCCTTCAATTCAGTTACAAACATTGCAGTGGTGCAGTCATACTGTTCGCACAATGAGGAACTTTGCCTTGGTAACAGCTTTACTCTGTACCTTCAGTAAGTACAACTACTGATTCCTTCAATTGCTTGCTTTCCTTCAGTATACTAATCTCCAAAAGCTGAAACTTACAGACTATTGATTAATAACATCTCTTATTGTAATTGTTTGGTTCCTGTTGAATTACAAGTGTAGAAATAAATTACTGGTTGTTTGTTTCAGGTTGGATCTCTGTCTCAGTTTCTGAGTTTCACACTGTGGAGGTTCAGCCTGGTGAAGAAGTCACACTGATGTGTTCCAACTTCACCAGCTTTCCCTCTAACATAATCTGGTTCAGACTGAACAACAGACCCAATGCCAGCTGCATCTCCTCTATGAGCAGCTCTGATGCCAACGCTTCGTTCTGTGATGGATTTAAAAACAGCAAATTTAATATGACGTCCAACACCACGACCATCTTTCTCAAGATCAAACAAGTGAATTTATCTGAGTCTGGACTGTATTTCTGTGGATTTTACTCAAATGGAAAGTCAGTAATTGACAGTGCAACTTATTTACAGGTTCAAGGTAAGATTGCTGTAAAGTGTTGTCCATCTTTGTAAAGAAACAGATATGCCCTTTTCATTCACTGTCAAAAAAAGGACTGAACTCAATCCACAAGAGGTAGAATACAAAGCAAAAAGTTTTCTTTGGTCCGAGCATGAAACTTGCAAGGACCCTACTGAAAACGAAAGAATTCTTTCTTTCTTTCCCCCAAATGAATCGCATTTTCTGCCACCTAAACATGTTTGAAAACTCACAAATCTTCATTCAAAATTCAAGTGTGGCGAAAATTTACATAAGAATGGGCGTGGCAAAGTTGTTCGCTAGTGTCCCCTAAAAAACAGCCACTGGGCCACGTTTCACCAGAATTTTCGAAGGTTTTGTTGCAGATGTATCATGTCCTGACCTACACCAAACCCAACAGGAAGTCGGTCATTTTGAATTTAACGGCCATTTTTTGGTGATTCTCAAGTTCCATACTTTAACAAACGCCTAGAGAAGTAATCTGATCAACTTCAAATTTTTGCTCTGCAGTCTAAAGGCACTGATGATGAAACGTTGTGCAATTTTTCGTCAGTGGACGTGCCAGTGGCATGGGAGTTGAATAACTTTAATTTGCCGCAAAACATGAAGTTGTTATAACTTCAGTCAACACGCTCACATGTGCACCAAACAGTCTCGCCCTGAACGCATCCATGTGGCATCATTTACTCGAAATCATAGCGCCACCTACTGGCAACAGGAAATAACAAGTTTTATGTTGTGATCTACTGCTGCTAGCAAGTTTGCAACATTCACTTCAAAACTCTCTCAGAAAAAGCCTTAACACACTGATGATGCTATGTTGTGAAGCTTTACAGTGTGCCCGTAGTGTTGTGTCGAAGTTTGATGCTTTGCCACAAATCAGGAAGTTATTCATAAGGAACTTCAGTGTACATGCTTAGACCAAGTGTGATACGTTTGTCCCGTCCTGATAACATCTACATACAAACAAATTCAATTTTGTCCTGGTCTTAAGTCTCCAAAGACAAAAAAACCAATAACTTAACTTATTGATATTTCTTGTAGAAGCATTTGATGGAAGAACAAAGCTCACAAGTGTGATCTTTGGTGCTCTGATAATTTTCCTCGTTATGGTCGTCATCTGTCTGGTTGTCAAAATCAGGAAACTTCATGAAGGTACTTACATGTTGTTGTTTTTGGTTTTTGTTACAAATGCAGAACTTCCTGTTTGTCAAAACCTCAGCAGCAAAATGTACAATAACAATTAACTGACCAGATGTTTCTGTCATTTAGGTCATGAAGGACAGAGTCTACAACACAGAGAGGTAATCTAATGTTAACCTAAACTTGATTAAAATCTATTTTACATGTTGTCTGGTTAAAGTCAACAATCATTTTATGATGTTATGTTTTCTCACAAAGTCAGACATGTGAGATGAGTGACTGTAAATATTTTTATTTACAGAATCTGGGCTCTGATGCTCTGACCTATGCAGCACTGAGTTTCCGCCCGAAAGCAAACAGCAGCAGAAGGCCTGAATCAGAGAACCAGATGGAGCCAACTGTTGTGTATGCTGCCACTCAGGAAACATCTGAACCAGCAGCTCAGAGTGGAACTGATGATTTATCATGTTAAACCGCTACTTAAAGAGGACTTACTATCACTGTCAAAAAATCAAATTTTCATATAAATATTCTGTATTTATGTAAATTTGCTTTATTTTATTAATTTAACTTCAATTATAATTCTACTTTCCAACCAAAGTCTCGTTCTCACGTACTTTGTTTGTCTTAGATCTGTCTTGATTATAGAGCATAAGAATATGATTGGTGTTTAATGGATGAGGAGTCAGTAAAGATACAGATGACTGCTGGAGGTCTGCAGCAGAGGAGGAGTGCATGATGTACACGTCACTTGTCTGACAGGAAGAGACAGCAGAGTGTGGTCTGAGCACAGCTGAGGTGAAAATCCTGAGGCCTGTTGACTCCAAGCTCTGTGGAATAAAATCAAGTCAACCAATGAGCAGTTGTGTACTGTCATAACCACAGGAGGCCTGGCCTTCAGCTGCATGCTATTTTTCTCGTGAGTTGCTTTCACAACGTCAGCAACAGCCACAAAACACCAAACATAGACCAAAGTCTCTGGATGTAATTTGATCATTGCACGTCTCCAGCAAAATGCTAAATGTCTGAAATAAACACAAAAGGTATCGAACTGCCCCCACCAACACAGCCATGTTTGCAATAAAAAATATAAATATATATGAACCCCACAGGCCCACTGTGGCACTTTGCACTGTGGTGACAAACAGCACTGTCTGTATCAGTGAGGTATCTACATCTGTATCATGAGTGAGGCCTTCAGCTCTCTGCATCAGAGCCACACACAACAAAGGAAACTGTTCACTCTCCTCCAGGCTGCACTTTTTTCAGACATGACAGACCACAGCAAAGCTACAGTGAGCGCAGCTTCCATCCATCTCCACTGTGATGTGTATTCTGCCTTCTCAACGCAGATGTGTCTTTGCAGTTACAATGAAAATCTTCATTTACACTTGGCTTCATTTTTTAAAGTATGTTTTTGGGGCTTTTTGCCTTTATTTTGAATAGTACAGCTGAAGAGAGACAGGAAATGCAGGGGGGGGGGAGAAAGGCTGACATTTCTCATTTCCCTAATTTGTGCCTCCTCGATCTTCGAAATCGATCTCAGCATGCCATCTTCAATTCCTTCAATTCAGTTACAAACATTGCAGTGGTGCAGTCATACTGTTCGCACAATGAGGAACTTTGCCTTGGTAACAGCTTTACTCTCCACCTTCAGTAAGTACAACTACTGATTCCTTCAATTGCTAGCTTTCCTTCAGTATACTAATCTCCAAAAGCTGAAACTTACAGACTATTGATTAGTAACATCTCTTATTTTAATTGTTTGGTTCCTGTTGAATTACAAGTGTAGAAATAAATTACTGGTTGTTTGTTTCAGGTTGGATCTCTGTCTCAGTTTCTGAGTTTCACACTGTGGAGGTTCTCATTTCCCTAATTTGTGCCTCCTCGATCCTCGAAATCGATCTTCAGTTCCTAAAACGCCCCTTGAGGAGTGAGGAGCTGCTGGACTATACAGCCCACCCACGGCCGGAGGAGGACTCTACAGTGTTCTTTTGTATTCATAAGTTTTATTAATTCTTTAAATCAAACTTTCTGCCCTTCACCTTTTCTGTATCGACTCATAAAGCGCTGTTCTAACCACATTCCTTTTGTCATTTCACTTTGATGTCACTGATGGTGTTACTGTTGAATGTGATGTGTGGATGGGCAGCAGGGTCGTAAAAATGAACACTGTAGCGGCTGGGTGAAATATGCTGAAGAGTTTCCCAATTCAGAGAGAGCTGTGCACAGTTACGCAGGAGGTACAGCATCATACATGAATATTTAAATCTCCCGACACAGCGAGAGGATCTGTCAGGATCTAATGTTAATTCCAAGTTACAGGGTCTGGTGGAGGCAGAGCTGCACAGCTGCTGACGTCAAATTATTAGGCTCACCTCGTCAGGCTCGGGGCTGAAACGATCTCCTGTTTACAGACAAGAGGCGCACCGCCAAAAATCAGAAATCAGAAATACTTTATTGATCCCCAGGGGAAATTCTTGTGTTACATTTGCACACATTGCACATCAAGGCAGAGGAATAGAAATAATAATAGAAAGAAGGTAGATAAAGAAATATATAAATATAAGGGTATAAATATAAAATATGAAGAAAATATAAAGGGGTATGGACATGTACAATATTTACATTATTAAAGAATTGCACTGGAAAACAGTATGGTGACTAAATAGCAGCAGAATTGCAGAATTATTGACAGATAATATTGCACAAAAACAGATAATAATGTGCAGTTGAATAACAAACTAAATACCCATTTGTCAGAAACTTAGAGGGAGGAGTTATAAAGTTTGACGGCCACAGGCAGGAATGACTTCCTGTGGCGCTCTGTGTTGCCTTTTGGAGAAATGAGTCTATCGCTGAAATTGCTCCTGTGTTTGAGCAGCACGTCATGCAGTGGGTGGGAGACATTGTCCAAGATGGCATGTAGTTTGGGCAGCATCCTGCTCTGTGACACCACCAACAGAGAGTCCAGCTCCACCTCCACAACGTCACTGGCCTTGCGGATCAGTTTTTTGAGACTGTTGGCATCCGCTACCCTCAACCTGCTGCCCCAGCATGCAACAGCAAACAGGATAGCACTGGCCACCACAGAGTCATAAAACATCCTCAGCATCGTCCTGCAGATGTTGAAGGACCTCAGCCTCCTCAGAAAAAAGTGACAGCTCTTGCCCTTCGTGTACAGGGCTTGAGTGTTCTTGGCCCAGTCCAGTTTGTTTTTTAAAACAGTTCCAGTATTTCTGTAAAGTGCATGATAGTAGACTACTGTAATCTAACTGTTTTCAACATACAGTATAACATTTATTACAACCTCGAGATGTTTCTACATGTCATACTGTTGACATAGACTACATGTTTCTGGATTGTGGAGATATGTGGCCTGTCTTGCAAAGCGAGGTAACTGGCTTATCCACTAACCCTAACTTGACACACAGGAGTAACTTTGTAATGTTAGGTGTAACTTCCTGATTAACCCGTGATACGAAAGGTGGATATGTGTCACCCAAAGGCCAGTTGCCATGGCAATTTACACTGAATCTCTATACTGCTATGAGCAGGTTATGTTCGTGGTTAATGCAAGGTTACCCTGCATATGTGGACTGCATCCCACATCTGTGCTCAGTGTTAATGTTATTATTATGATAAAATATGTTTAGATTTCATCCTGACTTGTTCCACTGCAGCTGAAATGAACTTTTTTTTAACACAACAGCTGTTAACTGTTTATATCAGTTAGGGAGGATTTGTGGAAGATGGGGCTCATTTCATTTCATGTTAGGTCTGGGCCTCTAGACTGGGCATAACAATCTAAAAAATGCTCCACCTTCAAACCCTGACAGGAACTCAGTTGTAAAGTGTCATTTCAGTGGCTCAATGATACGCACAATGAGGAACTTGATCACAGCTTTCCTTCTCTGCAGCATCAGTAAGTACTGTCAATGAATGACTCCACAGCTGCGTGACTGTTCACAAAATCATATAAAAGCATTGATAACATTCCAGTTTCTCTCTCAGCAAAGTGATTTCTGCTGGTTGTTTCAGGCTGGATCTCTGTCTCAGTCTCTGGACCAGAGTCTCAGACTGTGGAGGTCCAGTCTGGTGAAGAGGTCACGCTGCTGTGCTCCAGCTTTACCAGTTCTCCCACACTGATAATGTGGTTCAGAGTTGTGCTCCGTTGTATTACCTTTATGTTCAATCCTCTTGAGCCTGTTAAATTCTGTGATGGATTTGAAAATGGCAAATTTGAAGCATCATCCAACATTTCTTCTCTCTTTCTCAAAATAAAGCAAGTGGAGTTTTCTGACTCTGGACTGATTTTCTTTGGATATTATCTAATCAACAACCCTGTTATTGTTGTTGCAACATATTTAGACGTCCATTGTAAGATGGTTTTAAAGTTTGGTGTCTTTTGATTGACCTATTTGGTGCTTGTCAAAATAATATTATTGATGTAATATTATAAACTTAATATTTAACTTAGGTGGACCTAATTAAGTTTGACATGTCAGACTAATCAGATAGTTCTATATTTTATTTTTTCCTGCCTTGCATTAAAATTTCTGTCACATACTTTTTCTAAAACCTTTATTTATTCAGGGGAGATTCACTGAGAGGAAGCTTCTCTTTTGCAGGAAGACCCTGATCACATTCACACCTGGGAGCTGCCCAGTACAGCCACAGTCTGATCTGCTGGCCACTGAGCAGCAGCAAAATTTCTGTCATGCATTTTAACATTTTAATTTTTTGTCCACTCAATTTTTCATCTGATCTCAAGTGACAAGACGTCAAATCTACAAACTCTAGAAGTCCTGTTTCTTTCAAGTAGAAGTGTCTGATGGAATAACAAAGCTGAGTGTGATCCTGCTCAGTCTGGTTATTTTCCTCATCATGGTCATCATTTGTCTGGCTGTTAAAATCGAGAAGCGTTAGAAAGTTAATTGTACTTAATTTAACTGTATTTCCACATTCTTTTTTTGAGTTGCACCTACATGACAGACAAATCCACAAAATTACCAAAATGCAATATTGTTCAAAACAATGTTAATCTATTAGCCAAATATATTTTTCTGTCATTTAGCTCATGTTGAAGAACAGAATCCACAACGGACAGAGCTGAACTTTATTAAGTTTCGATATTAAATGTTTGTATTTCAGCAGGTGCTACAATCACTTCAAGTCATTAGTTAGTCAATGACAAATGTCTTCTTTTTTTAAGCTACTGTGTGAGAAATGAGTGACTGAAAATAATTTTATTCATTCACTGCGTCAGGGCTCAGATGATCTGAACTATGCAGCAGTGAATTTGTGTCCAAAAACAACAACAAGGAACCACAAGCCTGCATCAGAAGGAGAAGGGGAGCCAAATGCTCTTTATTCAGCCACCAGATAGACAGAGGAGACACCTGGACTGCAGCTTAAAGTGAAACTTGCTTTTGTTATTAATACACTGGTGTGTTTTAGCGTGTTTAGTGTCAGACCAACTTTGTGACAAAGATTCATACAAAATAATAATGATTTTTTTATTCCTTCCTGTATGTCACATTTTTGGCCGCCTTACATGTCGATCTGAGAACAGAAGAATATGATTGGTGTTTGATAGACGAGGATCACTGAAGTTTAGCTCTCATTTCAACCATACAAGGATATAAAAAGTTTAGCTAACAGCAGGAAGACAGGAAGAGGCAGCACAGTGCAGTTCGAACACTGACAGATCCCAGCAGCTACAGCAGGCGCAGCTCCCATCCATCTGCACTGTGAGATGTATTTTGTTTAAAGATTTTAAAATATATCTAATTGCGACAATTTTGGCTGATGTTGCAATTACGATATGATTTGACGATATTGAAGGGAATGATAATTTCACATAATTATTCTTATTCTCATTTTTTTTAAATACATTAAAATGATTATGGTTTGATTATGTTTTCTCTTGACCACTCTGTGATTATGGTACCAAACAAAACTTCAAAAAACATCTGTCTTTGCACACACCCGGATAAACTTTAAAGCTTTAACTAAGCATGGCTTCTGATTTGCCCGACTGCTTGACATCATATCTATGTTTTAAACTAGGGATGTCCCGATCAGGTTTTTTTGCCCTCGAGTCCGAGTCCAAGTCCATTTGATTTTGAGTATCTAGCGATACCGAGTCCCAATCTGATACTTCTATAATACTTATAAAAAGAATCAAGAAGAGCGAAAAAACAGATGCAATATGTTCTGTATTTTTTATTGAATTCACCTTATTTTAACATTCAACAACTCTGTTAAAAAACAGAGCACTTCTGTGAGGTAGCTAACAATTAAGTAATAAATAATATAAATTCTTCACTTTTGGACTTTAGTGCAACAGTAAATATAAAATAAAAAAAGTCTAAGATAAAAACAAATAGCACCTCAACTTAAAATACCCGGCAGGCATGTAAACAAATACAAAAATAAAAGTGCCACAGTGTTTGCAAAGCACATCTATATATACATAAACATTTATATCCGAGTCCTGATCGGGAGGTAACGTCCGATTCTGATCGAGTCTGAAACAACGTGGCCCGATTTCCGATCTCGTGATCGGATCTGGACATCCCTATTTTAAACCCACTTATCATCAGCCTGAGTAAAATTTTACATATAATAAGCAACTTTTCAAGCTTACATAATGAAGTAAAGACATCAGTATGTAGGTTTTGGTAAGGAACATATATAATATTATCTGAAGTGTAAACTTACACAATATAATTAACACCCACCATTTACCTCAACCTGTGTAATACTCTGTGTGCTGCTGGAATTGATTCATTAAATTTGATGCCCATGTTTTGTCAACCTCTTTGCCCCTCTTGGTTAGGGTGAGGGTTACTTTTTATACAAAACAAGATTCACATCCTTGGAAGAACTTAGAACAACTGAAGCAAAGTGAATAACTTTGTAGGTGTAGCGCTTCGTGCGATCAGTATAAACAACAAGATAAGCATCAAACACAGAGACACAAACTGACATTTTAAACGCCCTTACAGTGTTATACAAAGCCATTGCAGTGGCACGATCATACTGATCTTCACCTTGATAACAGCTTTACTTTCCTGCAGCCTCAGACTGGTCAACAGCACTGCTGTGTTTCCTCAATATACAGCTCTGTTGAACCTGCTTCATTCTGTTGTGGATATAAAAAATTGCAAAACTGAGATGAGACCCAAAATATCTGCTCTCTTTCTCAAAATCAAGCTAGTGGATTTATGTGGCTGTGGACTGCATTTCTGTGAATTTTTAATGAGCGTATTTAAATGTTCAAGGTAAGATTGTTGTAAAGTCTTGTCTATCTATAATGAGAAGAAAACAGATATGTGGTCTAATTAGTTATTATATAAGGGGCATGTTTAATTTCTGTCAAAACAACGTTGGGGGTTTTTATTATCATATTAATATATTTTGGAAGGCAACTGTGTCCCTAATGAGAACATGGATCCTAAATTATAGGTTGTAAATTTTAGGCGCCCCTGCCTCTCATTAAAATATCTGTCATTGTGCTGGCAGCTGTTTATTAATTGTTCCACAGAGGCAAGTTTGTCCATTTAAATGTTTGCCAGATCTGTGTTTAGAAAGTCTAAGTTATTAATTTCCCTTGTAGAAGAGCCTGATGGAACACAAAGCCTGACCTGTCCTGGATGGTTTAACTGCTTTCCTCATTATTAAAATCAGAAACTTCAGGTAATTTCTTTGTAATTTCACATTCTTTTCAAGTCAGTATTATAAACAAATCCATATCTTCCTGTTTACCAAAATATCTTATGACCAGGTGTGTTGTTTGTCTTTGAGCTAATGAAGAACAGGGTCCACAATTCAGAGGTCAATTCAGTTATCAGACTGGATTAAAGAGTTGCTTTTTTGTGTTTGTGTTTCAGATGGTGTGGAGATGACCTGAAGTATCCAGTGCTGATTTTCCATTCCACATCAAACAGCATCAGGAGGTCTGCATCAGAGGCAGAAGTGGAGCCAAAAGCTAGTTATGCTGCCAACTGACAGACTTAAGCAGCAACTGGAACTGCAGCTCAAAGTGGAACTGATGCTTGGTTATGTGAACCTGCTGTTACAATCCCTTCACTTCAATTCTAAGCTGTGCCTTCTTTCCTCTCTCTCTAGTGTTTGCCTTAGAGTTTAAATCTGATAACAAAATGTTAAAATTGCGCTGTCTGTGTCGTAAAGATACTGCTACCAACTATAACTAATAATAAAACCAGTACCAAATGTAGATGTTTTTCACAGAGAGATTAAGTAAGATTAGATTAAATATTAAATATATTCAATATCCTCAAAAAGAAGTGGTGTTTGCACAAAATGGCACATGTATGGATCCACCAAATCTGGCAATTAAATCATCAAAATTACTTTTAAATCTTTAAACTTCGATATATTTTGTTTTGTTTTTTTAGAAAATTAATCATTAGATTTAATTTCTAAATAAAACATGTTGAGGAATACCTTTGTGTTGTACTGTAAATATCATAAATGACTCTTTGCGGCTCTGAAGAGGAAGTAATTTATGTGGCCAGTTTGAACTAGGAGATTAACACGTAAAACACTCCGCCTTTCCAACAGAACCCCCTGTGAGCCCAGTGATATAAAGGGCGATTGCATTGAGACGATCATACGCACAACGATGAATACCTTGATACCAGCTTTACTTCTCTGCAGCCTCTGTAAGTTTTGGTATTGGATTATTAAAAACCTACTGCAGTGTGATTCTTATATTCACTGAGAGGTGTTGTGGTTGCTTTATCAGCCGAGGAGTAACTGTTTTGTTTGCCCTGCTGTACGTTTCAGGCTGGAGGCAGGCTGCCTCAGCGTCTGAGTCTCAGACTGTGGAGGTCCGGCCTGGTGAAGAAGCCACACTGCTGTGCGTCAACACTTCCAGAAGTACAACTCACACGTTCTGGTCCAGGCTCGTTAACAAAACCAAGATCAGCTGTATCTCTTCCATGTACGGGTCTGATAGCAAAGCTGCACCCTGTGATGGATTTCAAAATGGAAGGTTTGAAATGAGCGCGCCAACATCTCTGCTGTCTTTCTTAAAATCCAACATGTGGATATATCAGACTCTGGGATGTATTTCTGTGGATTCTACAAAGGCGTACACACTGAGATTATTGTGAAACGTTTAAATGTTAAAGGTAAGGCTGAAGTCTTGTCTTTATTTTGGTGTCCATTCTTGTGAGTCGTCCTTTTCAATATATTGAAACTTCAGTCGCACGATTGCTGTACAAAAAGAAAATCCACATAAAATTAATCTCATATTTCATTGAAGGCAACAATGAAACTAATGATGCTGTGAATGGTGAGTGTAAATAAATGATTCTTATTCTTATTATTTCTGCCATTGAACAGATTTTTGATGTAAAATCAAAATCAAAAATTACATTGATTGTAAGTAATTTTTTTGTTTCATCTAATCATCTTTCTTGTAGAAAAGCCTGATGGAAAAACAAATCTGACATGTTTGATCACGGGTGCTCTGATTGTTTTTCTCATAATGGTCATCATTGGTCTGGTTGTTAAAATCTGGAAACTTCAGTCAGGTACTTTTAAGAGCTACTGAATCTATGTTTGGTTTTGTCCGCTCATCCTCTTTAAAGTTGCACCAGTGTGATGGAACAAACCTAAACTTCCTTTGTGCCAATCGCAATTAACTGTGTCAGTTAGGCAGAGTAATGTTTAATTGTTGAACTGACATTTGTCTCTGTCATATGTGCAGCTCATGATGAAGAACACAATCCAACAGAATCAGAAGACCTGGACTACGCAGCACCCAGTTTCCATCAGAAATCAGAAAGAAACCGCAGGCCGGCGGCAGAGCGAGAGCTGGAGACAAATGTGGTGTACACTGCCATCAGACAGACTCAGGAAACAGCTGGAACTGCAGCTCTGAGTGGATCTGATGCTTTATCATACAAACCTGTGCCTGTGTGTAACTAGTGTTTTGGAGTTATAACCATCACTTATTACCGTGTTCGCTGCCATCACCAAAAATCAGATTTTGTAGTAAAGATATCTTCAGTCTTTTTGGTTATGCTGCGTTTTAATTCTCATGCGTGTCTAATTAAATCTACCTTATTTTGTCGGCCTTGTCTGTTGACAGGAAGCACAGTGTGGTCTGAGCACAACTGATATGTGTTTGCATGCAGTAGTGGGCATGCATAATAAGTATTGATGCTAGTTTCCATTGTGGTGATGAACGGTGCTGTCAGTAACAGCTAAAGGTTTCAAAGTTCTTAAAGTTTCAACCACAGGAAGGCCGGCTATCAGCTCGCTGCATTACAACAGCACACAATAAACACCTATTAGTTTTCATCGTTATTTCCCTTAAAATATTCTAAACAAAGTGATGTTTTCGGTTTGTGACTTTTAATCAGAGACCCTCTCTTCATTCATCATCACACAGTGGTCAACTTGTGTTTTACCATGCGTGAAAGATGTCTGATGCATCAGAGGCCTCGCACGTGCAAACTTGCAGAATCACACGTGTGAAACCACAAAGTCACATAACAGATGAATGTGAAATTACTCCGACCCCTAACCCTATATGAAAGTATGAAAACATTTACAGTACAATTTGAACAAAAAAGAGAAAGTGACAACTGACATCTTTCTTTTTCTTCCATGCTGAGTAGTTGTTGCCAGGTGAAATAATGGAGACAATTTAGGGCAGAAACATTTTTGAGTCAGATTATACCCTTCATTAAATGTAACCAATAATGGCTCTGAAAGTGAACACACCATAACTACTTAATAGACTGACATATTTTCCTGGACCTCACAACATCTTGACCAAACAACTCTACATCAGCACTCAATAAACTTTGTGTAATACAGTTTGTTAGCGTTAATAACACCACACACACAACATGAACGCTCTTCAAGCCAGGAGACAGGTTTGTGTTATGAGCTTGTTGACCCCTGCTGGCCATGAGTGGTATCTGTAGAATAAGAAATCTTAAACTAAAACCTTTTAAATGAGACGAGTTCCACCTAGAGAAAACCCAAAAATCTGAATGAAGGGATCAATGTTAAATATAAGAGAAAATCTAATATCTATAAATCAATCAATAGGTTTTTTTGTATATTTACCCACTTTTATCACAGGGCGTAACGTTTTCTAATTTTCTTCTTCCTTATCATCTTGTCCCTCTTCTCTTTGATCATTCACTGTGGTTTTTAGTTTCCCTGTGAAGCACTTTGTACTTTGTTGTAATAAGTGAGCTATAAATAAAGTTATCATAAACTCTCAGATTATGTAAACATTTCCACATGTGATTAGAACGTTCAACTTTTAATTCATTCAGTAGTTTAGATCAAAATGTGTTGAGGACTGCTGTTTTGCATAATGACACTAAAGCTGAATGGGGGAAGGGGGGCGTATATTGTTTGCACAAATGATTAAATAAATACATTTCTCAGACTTTGGGGGCTCCACATAAAATGTCAAGATAATGTGCCAACAGAAGGAGTAAAATTTAAAATGTTATTTCTAGCACAAATTTGTTGATTTGTGCTAGAAATAATTTTGCCAATTTTAGACTACATTTTATTCAGACAACTTCTTGAATACCTGAGTTTATAATTACTTTGCTAAGTGAAAACAAAGGTTTTGTAGAAAACATTTTTATAGAACTTCTTGAACTTTTGGTTTTGGTACCATAACCATACTGATATTGAAAATGTTGTTACTCTTCCCGGTCTTTGTTACAACTAAATAGTAAGTTAGTGATCCTTGTGCATGTGTTTTAGGTGGAGCAAATATTAGTTATTATTGCAGTATTATGTTGTAGTCTGGGTTAGAAGAACTGTGAAGAACTAATGTCTCACCCACAAGTTGTAGATCGTACAGGACAAGTCACAAGCTGCCTCTGCCTTTACAGGGACGAATAGAAATTTTAGAAAATATATGAACACCAGTCTACCTCAGACCTTTTCTCACTTTCACATGCCTGGGCCTTGCTTAATAAGCGTAGCGTGCAGGTGGTGGCGGAGGCAGCCGCTCTGCGTAGGGGTCCCTGGCGCGTTGAACTCCGTATGCTGGGACCCGGGAAACCGGAGAGAGTCGTGAGCGCTCGTAGGAGTATCACTCAAACAAGCCATGGACTATACAAAACAAGTGGATTTCTGGTAACACAGTAAGGCAGTTACTTGGATTAGTAACTTTAATATTATTACTCTTTAGGAAATAGTTATCCCTTACTCTGCTAGGTACTGTGAAAAGTAATAAGATTACTGCAAAGCCAAACACTGGTCATTATACATGTAAAATGTGTTGAGGGTTACTTTTTACAGAATAGATGACAAGAGCAAGAGACATATGGCGGCTAACCAAAGTAATTGAACAGCGTAGATCTTGATCAGCCTTTTGAGAGTACCTGGAATAACACTGAGAAAACTCAAAGTAGAATTCACAAAATAATGGGCCTCTGTGTAAGCCCCCAAACTCCTGACTCTACTCATCCCCATCCCAAGAAATGGGTTGAACTATTGTAACATCCACTGGCCCAATGAAAGGAAACCCCCCTCTCTTGAGTCACCACCTCCGGGGGCCCTTACTGCATAATGACTCAAATACCAATTAGGAAGGAAGGGAGACCTCTGATAACAAGCTAGTATAAATACTAGGTTCTGCCCTGACGGTCTGTATTAGATTTCTAACTCTAGGTTCAAAAGTTTCCTAGTCAACCCTTTTCGACACACAGCATCGACACGGAGGCGAATGAACCACGGCTGTAGCCTCTTCATGTGCAGGTGGCCCAGGGAAACCACCATGTGAGCTGCCGACATGACACCCAGAAGCCTGATGATCGACAGAGCCGTTAGTACTGCCCAGAGCGTCCCTCTCCTGAGAGAACTGCGCTCTCCAGTGAGAGGAGTCCAACATCAAACCCAGATAGGTGAGTCTCTGGGAGGGAAGAGGACCGCTTTTCTTCTAGTTCATTGTAAAAACCAGGTTAGACAGGCGTGCGACGAACCTGGCTGTCTGCACGGCAGGCTCACCTCAATCGCCTTCAGGTCGATTGAGGTGAGCCAGTGTCCCTGACACGCACACTCTAGCATCTGTTTCACCATCAACATGCGAAAAGGCCTGTCCATAAGCTCTTTGTTGCAGTGACAGATCCAGGATGGGTCTCATTCCTCCTGTCTTCTGCCTGACCAGGAAGTAACAGGAGTAGAACCCCTGGTTATGCTCTCCCGGAGGAACCCTGGAGATAGCCTGCTTCTCCAGGAGCCCATGGAGCTCTGCCTGGAGCAATCTGAGGATCTGAGGAGAGGACCTTCTCCACTATCCTGGCAAAGGGGGGACGCGGACTGCTGCCTGTGACCCCAGCGGGTCAGTGTGTTCATCCACCTTTCCAAAGAACAGGAAAGAAGCTGCTCTGAAAGTGGTCGGACCTGGTGCTGTGGTGGAAGTGAAGCCCCACCCAGTCACAGGTGAACCCATGGGGGGGGCCGCCCGGAAAAGGTCGGGACAGCGGTCTCCATGAGCTTCCGGTCAGGAGAGTCTGACCCTCGGTGGGAGCAGAAGAATCATGGGCACATACGTGTCGCTAGGCAGGAGGGAGCTCCTCTCTGCATGGCGAGTGTGTGAATCAACATGACGGCAAGGCCCAGGCACTGAAGGGGCCAACCTGAACTTGCCGCCGTGGGACAGCCTTCCACACACAGTCAAGGAGGGTTTGGAGAACCCTCTTGTATGTAGTGGGAGGGTCTGCACGAGGTAACGTGGGCGTTCGCGTGGGTCCCCCAGAGAGGGGAGGGAGGCAGGGCTTGGCAACAGGGAAAGTGAACTGCTTGTGACATCAGTTCCAGCTAGCTGCAGCTGGTCCGTACAGGGTGGGGGAAATGTGTTTAACGTGGGCCGAGGAACATGCTGTTAGGGCTCTGTTTGTGTTTTATTTAAAAAAAAATTAAATTAAGTAAGGTGGTGTTACTTGGATTAGGACGTAGGAGAGGCCCACACCACGGGCCTTTTCAGTTTCAAGGTCGATAACAGGTATTGAACATCTGTGTGCATATGATGTACTGTGATGCTGTATTGCTTCATCTGTCAACAATCACTGCTGCCATGATCACTGGAAAGTCTTGGTGTGACACCTCTGAGAAATGTGCTTCACTCACCAACAACTCTTTGAAGACGCTAATAATTGTCACGCTAACGGCGTGTGAAGCGCAGGTGTTTGTGAATTGGATTTTTTTTGCAATGAGGCTCATCTGCATATAAAGGGGCCAGTTTTGCACCAAACATATCCATAAGTCTATTACTTAATTTACATATGAGCAAGTAGCATGGGAGCGCAGGAACGCTATTTGCTTGGCAGTGCAGTTTAGGGTGCATTTCACCCTTTGTGAGTGCTTTGAGAATTATACAGTTTCTTTTTTATTTGTGCAGATTTAGACACTGCAAAAGCTGTGCAATCCTCTTTTTATAGTGAGAGTTAGGTTGAGGTCTGTGATCTGCATGCATCTTGACTCTTATTTGCAGGATCTACAATCTGATGAGCTGAAGGGTGCAGTACTGACTTTGTATTCCACCACAATAAGGAACAGGAGGCCTGCATCAGAGAGAGAAGTAGAAACTTGTGTTTTAGGCTGCCAGCAGATAAGAAGGTGTAACTGTATACTGTGACATGATGCTTTGTCATGTGAATCTGCCAATGTGATTCTTGTCTATAAGTGATGGGTTTGAGGAACTATGATTATGCATTCATACAAAATTGTAAATATTTGATACATTTTGTATTTCTGCCAAAGCTTGTCCTGATTGATGTTTGACGGAGGAATAGAAATAAGGACAGTGATGACAGAGGGTATATAGTGACAGTGAGATGGAGGTCTGCACCAGTGGAGAAGTGAGTGAGTTACACTTGTCTGACAGGAAGAGACAGCAGAGTGAGGTGAAAATCATGAGGCCTGTTGACTCCAAGCTCTGTGCAATAAAATCAAGTCAAGCAATGAACAGTTGTGTACTGTCTTCTGTCAGGTAGACAAAATAAGAAACATTTAAACTAAAGGATTGGCAAAACATAAAATGCATCAGTTTAACTTTAGTGTTATATCATGCATGTGTGTAAAGGTATGCTTAATAGTCTGATTTAAAAATGCAATGTATTTAAAATGATCAATTTGTTAAAACAAATATGATTGTGGTAACAAACAGCACTATCTGTCTCAGTGAGGTCAATATGACCGAGGTATTCCTGTAGTTGAGACCTCAGTCATGAAACAGCTCTCTGCATCGTAACCACACATAACAAAGATCTTCATGTTCCCACAGAAGCAAAAATACTGCATGTTCAGTGAGCAGGTGTGTGGAGGTAAATCAGTCTCGTTTCCCCACATCCCTCCTCACAGGTTACACTTAACACTTCAGACTTATACCACCAGTTTACCTTCACACGGTGCATCAGTGTCTTTCCAACTTGTGAAAAGATGCCTGAAGAAGTGTGACAGTTGCTCAGCCTGAGAGCATTTAATCTGCATCAGTCTGCCCGCTTTTAAGACCTGACAGACCACAGCACAGCTACAGCAGTCCCATCCATCTCTACTATCATTGCAGCAGCATGATGGATCTTAATTACAGAAACACACATAAAATAAAAACCTCACCAACTTTATTTTTCCTTGCAACTCCATCCGTAGAGTCTGTGTTTTGAACCTCAATAGCCGTAAGTTGTTTTTCTGTCAAACTGAGATATGTGAGGTGAGTGGCACTGCAACTCAGAGTTGAAATGATACTTATTCTGTATTACGATCAGCAAAATGTACTTTACATTTTTTTTTTTGGGTAGATAGCAATTTATCATATTATCATATATCATATTAAAACTATTCATAGATTTTCAGTTCTGTATTTGTCAGGGTATCAGAGGAGCCATAACCACAGGAGGCCTGGCCTTCAGCTGAGTGCTATTTTTTTCTAGTGAGTTACTTTCACAATGTCAGCATCAGCCACAAAACATACAACTCAACTTTGACATGGCTGCAGAACTGATGAAGATCAGACGAAGTCTCTGTACTGAATTTGATCATTGCACCTCTCCAGCAGAATGTTAAATGTCTGAATTAAACACACAAGGTATCAAACCAACACAGCCATATTTGCAATAAACCCACAGGCCCACTGTGGCACTTTGCACTGTGGTGACAAACAGCACTGTCTGTATCAGTGAGGTATCTACATCCGTATCATGAGTGAGGCCTTCAGCTCTCTGCATCAGAGCCACACACAACAAAGGCCTCATGTTCCACGAGAGCAAGAAAGCTTCATCGTGACTGACATGAGAAGATGTAACATGACACTTGCACAGCCTCATAAGAAACCGTTCACTCTCCTCCAGGCAGCACTTTTTTAGACATGATTTAGACCACAGCAAAGCAGTGGGTGCATATTTACTCAGCCTTCTCAATGCAGATATGTGTTTTCAGTTATAATGAAAACTTCAAAAACCTTTACACTTGGCTTCTTTTGTATGTCTTGGGGCTTTTGCCTTTACTGAAGAAAACTGAAGACAGACAGGAAATGCTGGGTGGGGGGCATGCAGAAAAGGACTGTGGGCTGGACTTGACCCCAGGCCTTTCAGATCAGAACTCTGCCTTGTACAAGAGGTGCCCACTCTACCAAGTGAGCTAACTGACACCCCCTGCCCCTCAGCTTTGAGTGTACTCATTGGCAAAATGAAATTATAACCAAACTTTATTCTATCAGCATTACATGTGATTTTTATCAATCCTTGTTGTATTCACTGCAGTAAATTTCATAATGCAAATGAAATCAGGATCTTTGGCCCTTTTGTTGAGGGCTGAGGTTACTTATTATAGAACAGATGACACAAGTTTTTAAAGTGATGAGCGCAGGCGACATATGGTGGCTAACTGAAGGAACTGAATAACGTAGATCTTGATCAGCCTTTTGAGAGTACCTGGAATAACATTGAGAATATATGGACACACACACACACACACACACACACACACACACACACACACTCGCTTACTGTTTTCTTCATTTATTTTATTTTTAATATATATTTTATTTTTTTAACACACACTCACACATGCTTACTATTTTATTTAGTTATTTTATTTTAATTTTTAATATTTTTTTAACACAAACACAAATACGATTTGATTACTTTACTCTTTAATTACTTGTTTAATGAAATTTATGGGGTTGATTGTTGTTATGTAGTATGTATGAAGCTTTGGCAATATTGTTACACATTCATGCCAATAAAGCTTATTGAATTTGAATTTATGTGGAATTCACAACATGATGGGCCCCCAAACTCCCAACACTACTCAAGCCCATAACAACAAATTAGTTTAACTTTGTGTGGTACTGTGAACTTTATAAGTCACTCCTCAACACTTTGTTTTTCACAAGTGCTGGTGTGATCAGTGAAAATAACAACATACAGAGTAAAGAAAAGTCCCGCCTCTTCAAACCCTGACAGGAACTCAGGACAGTTGTAAAGTGTCATTTCACTGGCACAATGATACGCACAATGAGGAACTTCATCACAGCTTTCCTTCTCTGCAGTCTCAGTAAGTACTGCCACTGAATTACTCCACAGCTGCATTCCTGTTTCTCTCTCAGCAAAATGATTTCTGCTGGTTGTTTCAGGCTGGATCTCTGTCTCAGGTTCTGAGTCTCAGACTGTGGAGGTCCAGTCTGGTGAAGAGGTCACACTGCTGTGCTCCAACTTTTCAAGTTCTCCCACACAGATATTCTGGTTCAGAGCGGTCAAGAGGTCCGAGCTCCGTTGTATGGCCTCTATGTTCAATTCTCTTGAGCCTGTTAAATTCCGTGATGGATTTGAAAATGGCAAATTTGAAGCATCATCCAACATTTCTACTCTCTTTCTCAAAATAAAGCAAGTGGAGTTTTCTGACTCTGGACTGTATTTCTGTGGATATTATATAACCAACAACCCGGTTATTGTTGATGCAACATATTTAGACGTCCAAGGTAAGATGGTTTTAGTTTGGTCTGTCTTTAATAGACCTATTTGGTGCTTGTCAAAATAAAGTTTTCGATGTAATACTATCAACTTAATATTTAGTTTAAGTGAACCTAATGACGTAGAAATTGAGTTTGAGATTTTAGATTCATTTGATAATTTCACTTTTAAATTCTTCCTGCCTCCCATAAAATTTTCACCATTTTGAAAATATTACTCTGATTCATCAGAAGCAACATGAGGTAAAATGTACAGAATCTAATTGAACAATTTTGTTTCTTTCTTGGTGAAGTTGGAATAACAAAGCTGAGTGTGATCCTGGTCAGTCTGGTTATTTTCCTCATCATGGTCATCATTTGTCTGGCTGTTAAAGTCAAGAAGCGTCAGAGAGGTAATTGTACTTAACTTAATTGTATTTCCACATTCTTTTTAAGTTGCACATAAATGGCAGACAAATTAACAAAATTACCAAAATGCATTATTGTTCAATCCCGTGTTATTCCATTAATAAAATATATTTTTTCTGTCATTTAGCTCCTGTTGAAGAGCAGAATCCACAACAGACAGAGGTGAACTTTATTAAGTTTCGATTATTAAATGTTTGTATTTCAGCAGGTGCTACAATCACTTCAAGTCATTAGTGTGTTAATGATAAATGTCTTCTTTTTGTAAGCTACTGTGTGAGAAATGAGTGATTGAAAATACTTTTATTCATTCACTGCGTCAGGGCTCAGATGATCTGAACTATGCAGTAGTGACTTTTCGTCCAAAAACAACAAGGAACCACAAGCCTGCATCAGAAGGAGAAGGGGAGCCAAATGCTCTTTATTCAGCCACCACATAGACCGAGGAGACACCTGGACTGCAGCTTAAAGTGAAACTTGCTTTTTGTTATTAATACAGCTGTTGTGTTTTAGGTGTGTTTAGTGTCGGACCAACTTTGTGACAGAGATTCATACAAAATATTCAATGTTCTTGTTAATGCTGTTTTTTATTTCTGCCTGTGTGTCACACTTTTGACCGCCTTACACGTCGATCTGAGAGCAGAAGAATATGATGTGGTTTGACAGACGAGGATCACTGAAGTTTAGCTCTCATTTCAACCATACCAGGGTATAAAATCTGTGTTAAGATCAGCAGGAAGGAAGAGACAGCACAGTGCAGTTCAGACACTACTTAGAGAAATTCATGAGGCCTGCTTCAAAGCTCTGTGAGAATAAAAAAAGGAGTGAACAGTGGTTTAATGTTGTCTGTCAAGCAGACGAAGAAGATCAGCCTCTTTTGAAAAACATAGTCCATCCCTAAATTAACAGTATGTGTGAGGTATCTGTGTCTGTAAGAGAGGTCTCGAACTCTAAAACTCATGAAAAGCTGCTCCACAGCCTCACATTCACAGCAGGTGCAGCTCCCATCCATCTCCACTGAGAGATGTATTTCATTAGGGCTGAAAGATTTTAAAAATATATCTAACTTCATTATTTTGACATGACAATAATATATGTTTTTTGATGTTGTAGGGAACGACCATTTTTACATCATTATCGTCATTTTCATTGAAAAATTAAAATGTTTTTGAGGGAGTCAGCATCAAAACAAAGTTGTTTCCTTAAGTCTGTAGAATACGGTGTGCAGGCCAGGACATCTCTGCAGCACGACAATATTTCATTTAAAAATGGTATTTTTACACACTTTTCACCTTTAAAAGACATTGCGCCTCCTGCTATTTAAAAATTGCAGTAGACCATATTGTGGTCAAAATCTTTCGTTCAGCCTTATATTCAATGCAGCTGTGTTTGCAGCTACCAGGAGGACTCCAATCACACACAGATCACACACACTGAAAAATGTTCATGCTTTAATTAAGCATGGCTTCTTATGTGCCCGACTGCTAGACGACATATCTGTGTTTTAAACCTGATAATAAAATTCAACCTATTATGTGCAACTTGTTGATATGTCAGTTTGCAGTTTTTTTGAGCATAACAGACATATTTACTATTATCTGAAGTGAAAACTTACACAATGTAATTAACACCCACCATTTACCTCAACTTGCAATACTCTGTGTACTGCTGTTTGAGTATTATTTTGATGTCTTTGCTTTGTCAGCATCTTTGCCTCTCTTGGTTAAAGTGAGGGTTACTTCTTTTTGAGAGATGACACTAAAACCAGCTTTGAAAGTTGCTTTGCTATTTTTGTAGACAGATATTGTTAATGCAAATTGCTGCAAGCGGAACAGTGCAAAAATGGCACTTTGCTGGTGAAACAGTGTGGAACCACAGAGCTCCACATCCATGAAAGAACTTAGAACAACTGAAGTAAAGTGAATAACTTTGTAGTGTAGCGCAGTGTAAACAACAAGATAAGCATCAAACACAGCCCACCTTTTTAAACACCTTTACAGTGTAATAAAGTCATTGCTGTGGTGTGATCATACATTATGATCTTCAGCTTGATAACAGCTTTACTTTTCTGCAGCCTCAGTAAGTATCAGCTACATGTCTTACTATTAATTATATAAATTATACGTCGTAAATTTTAGGCCCCCCTGCCTCTCATTAAAATATCTGTCATTGTGCTGGCAGCTGTTTATTAATTGTTCCAAAGAGGCAGGTTTGTCCATTTCTGTGTATAGAAAGTCTAAGTTATTCATTTCCCTTGTAGAAGAGCCTGATGGAACACAAAGCCTGACCTGTCCTGGACCGTCTGACTGTTTTCCTCATTATTAAAATCAGAAACTTCAGGTACTTAGCAGAGACGTCTTGAATTTGATTTATTTTCAAATACTTTTCAAGTCAGTATTATAAACAAATCCGAATCTTCCTGTTTACCAAAGAGCATTTTAAAACAATTATTGTTAACTACCTGACCAGGTGTGTTGTTTGTAATTGAGCTCATGAAGAACAGGGTCCACAGTGCAATGAGGTCAATTCGATTATTAGACCGGATTAAGGAGTTTCTTTTTTAATGTTTGTGTTTCAGATGGGAATACCATCACCATCACAGTAATTTATGAGCTGACAGTTTTCTCTCAAATAAATACTTCTCTATATCTTCTCTATCCTCTTTAAAGTTGCACCAGTGTGATGGAACAATCCTAAATTTCCTTTATGCCAATTAACTGTGACAGTTAGGCAGAGTAATGTTAAATTGTTGAACTGACATTTGTCTCTGTCATATGTGCAGCTCATGATGAAGAACACAATCGAACAGAATCAGATTACCTGGACTACGCAGCACCCAGTTTCCATCAGGAATCAGAAAGAAACCGCAGGCCGGCGGCAGAGCGAGAGCTGGAGACAAATGTGGTGTACACTGCCATCAGACAGACTCAGGAAACAGCTGGAACTGCAGCTCTGAGTGGATCTGATGCTTTATCATGCAAACCTGTGCCTGTGTGTAACTAGTGTTTTGGAGTTATAACCATCACTTATTACCGTGTTCGCTGCCATCACCAAAAATCAGATTTTGTAGTAAAGATATCTTCAGTCTTTTTGGTTATGCATGTCACACAACTGATGTGATGTGTTTGCAAGCAGTAGTATTGATGCTAGTTTCCATTGTGGTGATGAACGGTGCTGTCAGTAACAGCTAAAGGTTTCAAAGTTCCTAAAGTTTCAACCACAGGAAGGCTGGCTATCAGCTCGCTGCATTACAACAGCACACAATAAAACACCTATTAGTTTTCTTAGGAATATCCCTTAAAATATTATTTAAACAAAGTGATGTTTTCTGTTTAACTTGTGTTTTATCATGCGTGAAAGATGCCTGACGCATCAGAGGCCTCGCACGTGCAAACTTGCAGAATCACACGTGTGAAACCACAAAGTCACATAACAGATGAATGTGAAATTACTCCGACCCCTAACCCTATATGAAAGTATGAAAACATTTACAGTACAATTTGAACAAGAAAGAGAAAGTGACAACTGACATCTTTCTTTTTGTTCCATGCTGAGTAGGCAGAAACATTGTTGAGTCAGATTATACCCTTCATTAAATGTAACCAATAATGGCTCTGAAAGTGAACACACCATAACTACTTAATAGACTGACATACTTTCCTGGACCTCACAACATCTTGACCAAACAATTCTACATCAGCACTCTATAAACTTTGTGTAACACAGTTTGTAAGGTGCTGGATAGTCTGATGTGTTCACTACACACAACATGAACGCTCTTCAAGCCAGGAGACAAGTTTGTGTTGTGAGCTTGTTGACCCCTGCTGGCCATGAGTGGTATCTGTAGGATAAGAAATCTTAAACTAAAACCTTTTAAATGAGACAGAGTTCCACCTAGAGAAAACCCAAAAATCTGAATGAAGAGATCAATGTTAAAAAAAATACTTTAATATTTGTAAATATATTTACATAAAAGAGAAAATCTAATATCTATAAATTAATCAATAGGTTTTTTGTATATTTACCCACTTTTATCACAGGGCGTAATGATTTAATCTGAGCTGCCTGTTTATTTTAATGTTTTTCTAATTTTCTTATCTTGTCCCTCTTGTCTTTTATCATGCACTGTGGTTTTTTAGTTTCTCTGTGAAGCACTTTGTTTTAACAAGTGAGCTATAAATAAAGTTATCATAAACTCTCAGATTATGTAAACATTTCCACATGTGATTAGAACGTTCAACTTTTAATTCATTCAGTGGTTTAGATCAAAATATGTTGAGAACTGCTGTATTGCATAATGACACTAAAGCTGGACCTTAAACCCAAGGCGAGGGGGGCGGGGGGGTAGAGTCCCAGAAGATGATATTTTATCTTGTTTATTGATTAAATAAATACATTTCTCAGACTTTGGGGGCTCCAAATAAAATGTCAAGAAAAAGTACCAACAGGAAGAGTAAAATTTAAAATGTTAGCACAAATTTGTTGATTTGTGCTAGAAATAATTTTTGCAAATTGTAAGACTACATTTTATTCAGAGAACTCAGAGAATAGCTGAGTGTATAATTACTTTGCTAAGTGAAAGCAAAAGTTTTGTAGAAAACATTTTCATAGAAGTGCTTGAACCTTTGGTTTTGGTACCAGAACCATACTGATATTGAAAATGTTGTTACATATTACATTTGCTAATTTACATTAGCAAATATTAAATTTATGCAGTATTATGTTGTAGTCTGGACAAGAAAAACTGTGAAGAAATGTTGTTGGTAGTATTGAAAATAAACTCTGGTCCATCTACTGTAACCAAAGTGAAAATACTTAAGCAAAATTAATATGGCAGGGCTTGTATTTCGTGGATAATTGACAAAGCTGAAATTTGTTCTCATAAAATATTCTGAACATTTTAAGCAAACAAATTGTAAAAGAAAACTGCCGTTATCCTTCTGGTGAAAATATTTCTCATCCAAATATTAAAGTATATTTAAAGGGCAGTTAAGACTTCAGAAACCTTTTCTAGAATGAAATGAATACGATGCAGTAGTAACAGTCATGTTATTCCAACTAGTTTTCATGGTAGTACATTAGTTACCAGGAGTCCATGTTGTTTTAAATGTTTTATTCATGCAGGTCAGAGTCCAAACGGTAATACAATGCAAAGTACTGTCATTTTCTCACATCCAAGAAGATTCTGTCTAAAAATGAGTTACTATAGCAATTTCATTGTATTGTTAATTGACTTCATGTTTTACAAGACTTTAAAAAAATAGTCTGCAATACCAAGTGTCCGTTCAGTCAAAATCTCAACTCACCAAATCACACTACCCTGAATGCTCTGATTCACTTCCAATTTCAAAAACATAAATTTTCCCACAACTAAATCCTACAGGATTTGAAGATCACTTCATTTACTGCCAGTACCTGGAAGAGTACTGTCAAGCATTATAGAATTATTTCTCAGCAAACTGCCGATAAAGAGCAGCACATTTACAGCTGAATCTGCTTATTTTACAGGCAATGACTGAATAAACACTAAACTAGCTTACACTCCAGGACCTGTAAATGATCAGTTTATGCCCAATGTCACAAACCTGTGCGGTAAATAAATGGTATAATGTGCCTGTTACACATGATCCACTGCTCTCTGTATTCATCTCTTCTTCAGTAGTCCTTAAAGCCCTTGACTTACCTGTTGACTCTGAAGGTCTCCAGTAGCCTCTGACGTCATCTCGTCCAAGATTCAAGGTAAACTAGTCACAGCTACGAGCTCTCACCCGGTGGACTCTGTGACACCCTTTTTTTTCTCCCCCCTCAAGCGCTAACATGAATAAATTTCAATTTTGGTACTGAAGGGGACAAGCTAGAAAAAGGTACGCTGATGACTGATGCAGACAAGACCACAGAGATATTTGTTTGATCAGCGTGACGATTTTAACAAGTGTGTTACACGTGATATCCACAAACGAATAGTCATTAAATATAGTATTATTTTCGAAGGATCAGAGTGTTCGAATCAAATCAAGCGGTTACACTATTGGTGTTTTAGCGCTGGGCATGATTTTGGGCACATTTGTGAACAACATTACTGCACAAATCCGTTTATTAAAAACAAGTTCGACAATGGACAGGTACATGTGAACGCTCTGCGGTAACTGTCCTATCAACAGTTACTTTTTATACTTTTAGCAGTTTATATTTTTTACAGCAACGACACATGCAGGTTTGGTTTTCGATGGAAAAGCTTAACAGGATGGATCCAACGTATAAATTAGATTTAATACCAAACATGATTCAGTTCAGTTAAATCTACAGTCACAAGTATCGCCTGGAGACTGCTGCTGAAATCTTTCAGCTTTCTAAAGTCACACACAACATCAGAATACTAATTATTCAAACGTAAAAGTACAACTTAAAAAAAATAAAGCGCCTAACTGAGACTTCAATCATTAAAAAGACTACAGCACAGTAAGAAACTAACACAATCATGGGGAAAAATGCGAATAAAAACTGTCCCAAAATAATAAAAACAAAAACAGACGTGGACGTCGACAATTCAGTTCCTCCTGTGAGCGTCGCAGGAGAACGTAACGCGCTCAGCCACAGACAGGAAGAGGATAGTGTCACGTGCATCAGGAGGCGGCGAGCGGCGACGCAGTCGGACGACGATCCTGAAAGAAGAGCAAATGACACACATGAACTGTCTGCAACTGATAAGACAATGAACGTTGCTCCATCTTAATTATCTACATGTTGACATTTTTTTCGAGCTCTATATCTCGAGTCCCGTTCTTCAGTCACAGGCCCCAGACTTGAGTCTGTCTTTCTCGGATCATCCCACACTTTTAAAACTGATAGCAGCTGAAATCCAAGTTAGGGCACAGATGTGCATTACAATCGGATGTGCAACTTGTTGAACAGCACTTCGTACGCATGCTTTTTCAAACCTTGTTTCCCCCACAAGTTGTAGAGCGTACAGGACAAGTCACAAGCTGCCTCTGCCTTTACAGGGACGAATAGAAATTTTAGAAAATATATGAACACCAGTCTACCTCAGACCTATTCTCACCTTCACATGCCAGGGCCTTGCTTAATAAGCGTAGCGTGCAGGCGGTGGCGGAGGCAGCCGCTCTGCGTAGGGGTCCCTGGCGCGTGGAACTCCGTATGCCGGGACCCGGGAAACCGGAGAGAGTCGTGAGCGCTCGTAGGAGTAGCCATTACTGGCAGGAGGCATGGGCGTGCTAGGCGGTCTCCTGAGGGGGCTGCGATCTCGGGGATAGTACGAGGACGGAGGAGGTGGAAGGGGCCGACGCTCATACGGGTCAAGCGACGAGGTCATAAGACGGTCTCGGACGACGGCTGAGGGGGGAGGCGGAGGAGGAGGGGCGCCAGGACGCTGGTCCTCGTAGGAGGCAATGCCATACGGACGGGCTCTGTACTTCTCATAGTAATCTACCACGCCGTATCTGTCCCTCTCGCCCTCATAAGGACGCTCGGGGTAAACAGCTCGTCTAGGGGAAGGGGGTGGCAGAGGAGGGGCGGGTAACCTGGGGGTATATGGCTGAGGCGGCCTCTCAGGTAGCTGGGTGGGGGAGGCTCATGCCTCTCTCCTGGATACCGTGGGGGCCAATAGCCACCCCTGTCTGGGGGAGGAGGGGGGTAGTCCTCCCTTTCGTCGTGTCTGGGACGACTCTTAGAAATCTGGACATGGATGCGTTTGCCTAAATAAAAAAAACAGATGAAGAAAATATTATGTATATAATTAGGTTTAATAAAACAAGTCACAACTACATCTAACCCTTTTAACAGTGGCCTTTCTTACCTTGAAATTCAGTATTGTCCAGTCCCTTGATGGCATCCATGGCCTCGTCAGAGTTGGACATGTGCACAAAAGCGAAATTCTTGACAACAGCACACTCTGTGACTGAACCATACTCCTCAAACAGAGCGCGGAGCTCATCATCAGCTCCCTTTTCTACATTCGCTACATGCAGTTTGACTGCGCCCTGGTTCTTCCCGTGGCTGGCCTCCACGTTGATTGGTGTACCGTGCAGCTTATAGAGGTGCAGATTCTTAATGGCCTTGGTGGCGGCCTTGCGGTCATCCATGTGGACAAAGGCGTAGTTCTTGATGATGGCACATTCTGTGACCGTGCCGTACTCGGTGAAGAGTGCCTTGATTTCATCCTGGTCTGCCTCTCGGGGCAGGTTTCCCACAAAAATCTTCACCATTGTTAAAGATCTGTTTCAAAGCAAGTGAGAGAAAAAAAAGAAATACACAGGGGAAGGGAGAGAAAACAATACGTTTAATTTTAAGCAGTTTATCCTTGTGCATTCTGCGCGACCCAGCTGCGAACCAAACAGGCCTGTTCATTGCAAAATGGCTGACGTCAGTTTAACTAACGCAGAAAGTCTACAAATTTCACAACCTATCTTAAGTATTTAAACATTAACGGTACAACGGTTCTACCTAATGTCTTGCTGTAACGTTACAGAGTAGATTATCTAAACGTAATTCCCGGTCTCGGTATAACCAAATTGCTACTGCTAGCAGTTAGCTACAATTAGCTTGCTCGACAAGTCGAACCACGCTAACGCTATGACACAAAGCGCCGCTCTCCATATCAGCAGCTAAACGGCGAGCGGAAAACAAACACGGAATTTTATGAGGTTAAGAGATATTTCAGGAATTTAAAATGCTGTGACTTGCAAGTATCATGACACAGAGTGTGCGTTTTAGGTTACCTTTCAACCAGGAGGCCTCTGCAAGGAATTCAAAACCTTCCTTCTTCTTATAGTTTAATGGCGGGTGGCACCGGAGCGATTTCGAGACCTTTCCTTTTACCGACTTCCGTTTCGTTTTCGCCTGCCCTTTTCTTCTTCTTTCTTCATCGTCTGCATTTTCCCGGATCACAACCACAGCGCCACCCACAGTCCAGGAGAGTGTAGTAGCCGTCACATTTTGATGACAAACAAACAATTAACATGTATCTGCCGTATTTATGTCTACATAAACGAGTAGGCCTATTACACATTTTCTACTCTGTGCTAACTGTAGAGTCTGTATGAAAGGAAAACATTTACACGCTCGGCTTGTTTTGTCCATAGACTGTATATAAAAAGGTTTTGTCCTGGCTTGCCCTTGCTTACCCTTCCATCCCTGCCCAAGTTTGCTATGAACTAACCCCTTCTTGCATTTATTAACTCATACCGTCACTTTTTCACTGTTTGTTTTGTGTAGTTTACAGGAACCGAAGGAAGGTAGCCTAATAACGACTTCTCGTAACTCCGTAAAATTAAATGAGTAACAGTTTAATTTTACACTCTGTTTCATGCGCTGGTTGGTCATATTGCTGGATCAATAGTTAATATAAAATCATGCAGGAACTTCTTTCTGTTTCAAGTTGCTTCCATAAAAGTTTGGTTGCGTCATCTGGGAATTTTGGGGAATTCTCAGTGCTGCGTTCAGGCGCTCATCTTAAAATTGCATTGTATTGTAGCCTAATTGTTAGAAAAAATCAGTCCGTTCACAAAATGTTTGATTGGAAAAGTTATAAAAACACGCATTTTAACAAAGGTAGCAGTTGTAAGAACAAAGTAGGGGAAGAGGGAAAATTTCTTTTATTTTATAAAGCTAGTGGCACAACAGTTTGGAGTGGCCACGTAATCACTGTTTTAAATGAGCCTAGCATAATCTGTTGATTAGTTTTCCAATTAAATATGCATATTGCAATTCTTCAAAATCCAAGGTAGTATCTTAATATTGCTTTTATAGTCTGAATCTAAAAAATTCCTATACAGTTTCGATTAATACAGAGAAAAGCAACAAGTGTTATATTTGAGAGGAGGGAAACAGTGAATGGTTGGCATTTAGCTTGATTAATTTATAATCAACACTGAAGGGGTGCAATAAAACAATATGAACCTATTTGTAAATTTAGCTGGTGGTCCACACTGAAGTTACTTTTGCGCCAGTGTGTGAGTGGCAAACCGTAGACCGACAAATTGGCTATCATTCTTATTTTTCTCCAGTTGCTGGATCACAGCTGCCATGCTTCACCTTATGAAATGAAAACACAGACTTTTCCGTTCTAATCACCGCTGCTTTACCTCGTTTGCACTTTTTAACGGGGTTTTCCGAATTTGCACTTGAAGGCAGCATTGTTACACGGTCTTGTGAGAGTGACGAAACTCGAAGGAGTGACAACAACAGCTTGCAAAGAAGAGTTAGGAGGAGTCTTCCTGTTTTCCCTCTGAGCAGCAACACCGTTAGTTATAGTTCCCTCCAGCTTTTCTTTGGATGGAGTGAAAGCACGTAGGCTTATCTTCAAAGTAAAAACTTCAGCACACAGGTAAGGCACAGACATTTAACAGCAGTCTTGTTGTTTTTACCGTGAAACCCCCTTATCTCGTTCCTTAGGTTTCTTTATCTTCTGTCCCAGCAGCCTTTCATCATTCAGTGTCAACAGGTCGATTCGCCCTCTCCTGATTTCATCAGCAACTTTTATGATGAATCTGTCCGGGACTTTGGAGACAGAGGAGGATCTCCTGACTTGTCTCCAAATCAAGCTCTACCACCCTCAGCAGACCTGTAAGGGCCTGTACGGGCTGCTGCCTCTGGGGAACAGGAGCAGACACTCAGCCGACGACCCCCTCAAGCTGGGACGTGACGCTCAGGCCTGCACTTTCACCCTGGTCGACCTCCGGGTGTCCCGCAAACAGCTGGCCCTCCACGCATACCGCACGCCCCATAGCCCGGACCTGCTGTTCACCATCCAGAACTTGAGCCAGAGGGGGCGACTGTCCGTGAACAGCTGCGCCCTGGGCTACCTGGAAAGGATGGACCTCCCGGACAAGGCCCATGTCCGGTTCGGAGAGTACGAGATGGTGATCATCCGAGAGGCCGGCGAGGCCAAGGGGAGCTTCGAGGTGGAGTTTGAGGTGCTGGCATTACCCCCGTCCAGAGAGACGTGCACGTGTGAGCCCACTACCACAGCGGTCATGGACACAGGGTCCCGCGTGTTCAACGGTTACCCGGCGGAACTCACGGCAATTGGGCCCCTGGAGACTGATGAGACTCTAGTGTATCATTCATGACGAGCCAACACTGCTCCGTGAAACGTTACTTTTTACTGTATTGTCTTGCACTTCAGTGCAAAACAATCTGCTGTGTAGTTGTTACATTAGAGTTTAAGATAGGATCCCTCTTTGTAATGTGAAATCAAAGTATTTTGTCTTCTATATGTATTACTCCATGTCTACAGATTCAAAAGCTGCGACCTTAAGTGTATACGTCCTAAATATATTATTAAATGTATTTACCTTTTCAGCATATTTAACATTAAATTTTTTGGTACCAACCTTTTTGTGAATACTGTTGTGAAAGACTGAATATCAGCCACTCATCTGACAACCAATTCACGTTCTGTAGTCATGGCATAATTTCTATACTCTTCCCTGCACACAAAGCAGGGGGGGGGCTGTGCATCTTCAACACAGAGGGAACAGGTTTTTCCAGATATTTTGCTAGTGATAAAATAATTGTTGTTGTTCATCCTGAGCTCAGATTACAGTGATAAGACAAAACAAAAGCCAGATCCACACCCCTCTGCCTGTCTTCAAATTCTGACCTTTCACATTTGTTTCACTCGGTGGCGGAAGAAGCATTGAAGTATCACTTCATTTTTTCCCTTTTAATTTAGTAAATTAATCCATTACATTACATTATTGAGCACATTCATGTTGAAGTACTTTAATGTTCTTACTGGCTGAGGTAACTATAAATACATGTAAAATAGCCTAAATGTAAACAGTACAATGTTTCTCTCTGAAATGTAGTGGTATAAAAGTAGAATAAATTGAGCAACACTAAAGCCTTTAAATTTACAAGGTGAAGAACTTGAATAAATATCCTTTCAGCCTCCAGAGAACCCTGATGTTACTATACTTCATTTACAAGCAGGATATGCAATGCAAATAGTGGCTGTTCCACCGAATGTGTGTGTGAATGTTAATTTCTGTTTGAGCACTTAGGCTCAGTGTATGAATGTGTGTGAATTGTGAGTGCAGATGTAGTGTAAAAGCGCTTTGAGTGGTCGAAAAGACTAGAAAGGTGCTGAACAAGTACGGAGCATTTACAATTTACTTTATTGCAGGGAAACAGAAGAGCGACGCCAGTGTTATTTTTGTTAACTACGTCCGGCTTCAGGAATAACAAGTACAAAAGTCAAGTTTGGAAGGTGATCATTGTCATGTAGGCGGCACATCTCCAGACCCTATAAAACCAACAGAATCTCCTAATTAAACAAGACCCATGATTTCTCGAAACTCGAGGGCACCAAGAAGGGAGTGTGCTTAAAGGAAAAGTCTTTTGACCTGAAGAGACAGCAGTCAGCAAACAGCTCAGAAAGGGGAAGAGAAAATACCACTTCTCGTTTTTCTAAGTTTGTAAATCTGGAGGATTTCCTTTCGACTTTACTTTGAACAGTTTTCAGATTGCTTTGTCTTGTTTTAATTCCCCCCCCGAGTACAGTGTAGTTTCTATCCATTCAGGGCTGGTTACCTGTCCAGGAGGCATCTCACTCAGGGCATGCTGGCATAAGACCCAGTCCACTGCAGCCCTGAAGTAAATACAGTAAGCATAGTGACTCTACTTAAGTCTGTTAAATCACTTTTTCCTCACTCCTCAAGAGACGCAGCGTCATGTTAGCCACATCTGACAAACTTTATCAAGAAAAGGGACGTCGCAAGATTTTATGAAGAAACAAGTAACTGACTGTGATAAAAGGTTTTTTTTTAATCACTCTGGAAATTCTGAGTATGTAGGGCGCGGCATTACAGCTGAACTGTGTAGAAACAGTGGATTGTGTAATAGTTTGTCTGTCCTTATCTCCTGTATCATGAGGGTGATCTTTTGTTCCACATGCTACAAAATCAGACTGAAATTCCACACAGACTGTTGACTAGAACAAAGCTTTCTCAGCCTAACTACTAGAAGAAAAAGTTAAGGCAGTCCAGATAATCCATACATGCTCGGAGCTGCAGGGTTGAACAGATCAAAAGAGCAGCACTACGTCTTTCTACAATCTATGCTTTTGGTGTGAGAGACCCTGGTTCAATCCCCCACTGTGAACCATCCACCATTGTGTCCTTGAGGACACTTAACCCCTAGTTGCTCCAGAGGCGTGCGACCTCTGACATATATATCCACAGTAAGTCGCTTTGGATAAAAGCGTCAGTTATATGAATAAATGTAATGTACAATCACAATAAACCACCTGGGAATAACAGCAAACTACTGAGATCATATTTAAAAACCCAGAGAAAGGCCTCTAACAGATTACAAGTGTAACCTCATTACGTTTGTTTAAAGAGGGACAGACACTGGAGGGACTGTTTGAAGACAGGACATCAATTCAGACTTTGAGAAAAATGTGGTTATTTGCTTAGATTGATCATGTTAAAACATTTCATATTGGAAAGACTGTATAAAAAAAGTCTAACATTAAAAAAACCCCAAAGACGACAAAAAATACATTTTAAAATACATTTTATTAACAATTAAGTGCAGCAATAATTTGAATTCAACTGTATATGAAATACTTTAGCTTCAAAGTTATAGAAAAGCAAAAGTTGTGTGTATATCATCACACAATGGTTTAAAATGGAGGTGTTTTTTTTTAATTGCAAGTTTCAGATCACTTCAGTCAGTAACATCAGAATTCATTTTCCTCTATCAAACTCATTATTTCTGTGTCATTAGCTTTGGAGAACAAAGATGTAACCATGCAGGTTTTCTGAGGCCTGGACATTCACTCCAGCTCACCAACCAAAAGGACCAAACTTTCACAGACGGATCCAACTCCACCTCCTGTAACAACAGCAGACAAGTTCACACAACTGAAAAGCCTCTTAGGGACATCATAGTGTACTCGTACTGCTTTACCGTTAACTGCAGCGCCATCTGATCCCATCTGTTTCTAGCGGGTAATGTTCAGAGGCTACAAACATCTCCAAGAACCATCGCAGCCGCCAGAGCAGAGAGACCTGCAGACAAAAAGACAGGGTCAGAAACCCCAATACGCATCAAGGACAACATATTAAGTGTACAAAAACAAATTCTGAACAAAATTATTTATTTCTTTGTGTTCTCACTGTGTACACTTCCTTTAAAAATATTCAAGGATTTTATATTTTGAAAATACAATTTCTGACTTCCCAGCGTATAGGAACACTGTAGCATGAATGAAACACAAGAGGGAGACAGGAGACAATTTTTTTTTATTAGTACAGTGGTTCTCAAACTTTCAGTAACGCCTCCCTTTAGAGGAAAAAAAAAGTTTAAAGCCCCCGATTCTAGTGATTCAGATTTTTGTCAATTATTAACCAAAAAATCATTAACCTAAAAATAAGATTCAGGTTAGCCTTGCTTACATCTACGCCCTCTTTTTAATGCTGCCACATGATTCACATTCATGCAACTTTAGGTCTGCTCAATATCCACGCCCCCCGCCCCGCGGTGGCACTATGCGGTACAAAGAGGGTCCGCCCCTCAGTTTGAGAACCACTGCATTATTAAGAGCTGTTTTGCAGTACAGTTTAAACAATGCCTACCTTGTGTCTACAGGATGCTGCACATCTCCAGCACACAGCCTACCAACCTACAAAGAGCACAAACACTAAGAACACAAAGACTGCATGCAATTCGTGGTACATATATAAATGGAAAGTATGACTAAAATGTTGTGTGAACTCAGTGACAGAGAAGTGAAGAATGCAAAGCGAGACTTTGGAACAACTGTCGCAAAACGACATGGGCCATCGCAAAGCTCAGTTAATTAATGGTCTGTAACACCATGAATTTGCTCGACACAAGGTAGGCAATGGACGCCTATGGAGTGAAGACGCAGCTCCCTGTGTGCCACATTAACATATAACAGCCGGTGGGCGCAGCGTATGAACAAGAGCTACAGGAAATATATTTGACCTTCACTCTCGAGTTTGTGAACAGCTACAGATCTTAGCGGTATAAACTTTGAGAGCGTTAGAGGGGAAGTCACACTTTTTGTTAATGTCTAAGTTTGCACACATGCATTTTACACTGGCCGAAGACCCAAGAAAAGGAGTCACTAATTTAACTTCTGTCACGTCTTCATTATCAGGAACAGCTGTTAAAATGCATTTCTTTTCTCACTTGTCCGGTCGCTCGGATGAGCATGCATCAACAACATGTCAGTGGAAAGCAGACTGGGCGTGATATCGCAAACAAGGAACTTAAAACTCGTTTGACGATGAAAAGAGGGGCTGGCAAAACATCACCTACCATGTGTCAAGCTGATAACTCTGTAAGGGTGTAGAGAATGAAACTGAAAGCGTTGACTACTGGCGGAGTGCCAAGTCATTAGACTACAAGGCCTGACCAACGAGGAATAATTTCACAGTTAAAACGTGGTTTTTGGTTTGATTTGTTTATTAAAAAGCCTTCAAATGAAAAGCAACTTGTAAAGTAAATAAAATCATACATAACGATGATATAGATTCTATTTTCGCATGAAAAGATGACAAAGTGTAAAAAGAAACAAAAAATACCACACTGGAACTTTTGATTTGTCATGCCACCATGTGTCGCAAATCTTGCTGTAGATTTACTGTACAACCTGCCACACAAGTATTATATTAAAGCACTTCTATACTACATTTTATAAACTTATTTTGATGAGCATTTTGTCGTCAACTAACAACCTTAGTCTGAACACAATAATTTTTGTTTACAAAGACTACATATTTTCATTTAAATGACTTCCCTTGTTCTGAAATTAAATGCCATATCCATTTAGAAAGATTGAAGAGCAAAAGTGTTTCTGGCCATTAACAGTACTGCGGCACACTGAAACAGATCAAGCACCTAAGCCAGCATCCTATTCTGCAAAACATTTTAAGGATTTGAACAGTAAAACAAGCAGAGGAACAGAAAAGGCATAAACAGCTCAGAAGAATACGTGAACTGTAGACATGGAATCGTATGGTTTTAAGTACGGGCTTGTCCGCAAAACAGAATCTCCCAGTTAGTCTCCGGCGAACGCAACGCAATCCGCCATAGACGAGGGGGATGTATAGCGCCACGTGCATCAGCAGACGACGACGATCTTGTCATATTCTAAACCTGGAAAGAGAGCACACCACACATGTCAAGAAGCGCGTTTTACTCAGGATTCGCGCAAGACTGATATTTGATTAAAGAAGCAATATTTTAGGTTTCTTTCAGCCATCTTTAATTGTTCTATTGGCAAACTGATCTATTGGCTGAATTATATCTGCAGCAATTAAGAGCTCTGGCTGATGGTGATGGTTTAAAGCGTGATTCTCTACCTCAACCTGTTGATTCATTTTGGTACATATTCTATATTTTCTCATTCATTCTTTCTTCTCATCAATGTCATTAATGTTGTCATGAAACATCCATCCTCTGTTCTCACCTTTTATTACGCTCTTGTGTGCCTAAAAACTTGCATATCGAGGTGGAGGTGGCATCGGCGCTCTCTCTGTGAAGGAGTCCCTGGGGCGGGGCGCTGCATACATCGGAGGCCTCGACGGGGAGAGCCGGGACCGCTCGTAGGAGTACCCGTTACCAGCTGCTGGAGCAGGTGGAGGGGGTGCTCGTCTGATGGGGCTTCGGTCCCTGACCATATAGGAAGGAGGAGGGGGAGGAGGCGGACGGCGGTCGTATGGGTCGTGGGACCCCATTCCAAGACGTTCTCTAACCAGCGCCGAGGGAGGAGGCGGAGGAGGGGGGATGGCACCGGAACGCCGGTCGTCGAAGCCTCCCATGCTATACGGGCGGGCTCTGAACTTTTCATAGTAATCGACC
Organism: Lepomis macrochirus; assembly: GCA_024633595.2. Lineage (NCBI taxonomy): Eukaryota > Metazoa > Chordata > Actinopteri > Centrarchiformes > Centrarchidae > Lepomis > Lepomis macrochirus. The sequence goes on along the minus strand of JALXJV020000002.1, from coordinate 5,894,524 downwards.
ACCCCGTAGCCTTCTCGCTCGCCATAGCCACGGTCGGGATATGGAGCTCGTCTCGGAGGAAGGGGCAACATAGGCGGAGGCGGAGGTGGAGGCGGGTAAGCCGACATGCGGCCCCTGTAGGGAGGCTCGGGCCTCTCCCCTGGGTAAGGAGGAGGATAATAGCCTCCTCTGCCGGGCGGAGGTGGATACTCCTCCTCGGGTTCCCCTCTGGGTCTGCTTTTTGATATCTGAACATGTATGCGCTTTCCTGAGAGAGAGAAAAACATTGTCCCTCAAATCTAAAAGGCTGAATACGGACAGCATGGAACCCCCTAAACAACTTCCAATCCTTTCATTCACAGAGTAGAATATCACATTTGCTTACCTTGAAACTCCGTGTTATCCAGGCCCTCTATGGCATCTGTGGCCTCTTCAGAGTTAGACATGTGCACAAAGGCAAAGTTCTTGACAATGGAGCACTCTGTGACCGTGCCGTACTCTTCAAACAGCTCACGGAGCTCTTTATCGAAGCCCCTTTCTACATTGGCTACATGGAGCTTCACGGGGCCCTGGTTCTTCCCTCTGCTCGGCTCCACGTTGATGGGTCTGCCATTCAGCTTATGGAGATGGAGCTCACGGATGGCCTTGGTAGCCGACTTGCGGTCTTCCATGTGGACAAAAGCATAGTTTTTGTACTTGGCGCATTCTGTCACCTTGCCGTACTGGCTAAACAGAGCCTCCACTTCTTCCTTCTCAGCGTGCTGAGACAGGTTCCCAATGAAAATCTTCACCATTGTCGTTCCTGTACGATTCTGAAAGTGGTAGAGAAAGAGTAAGACGACTCCGGCCACCGCGCAGTAACAGAAAGTAACAAGTGAAAGAGCAAATGGTGAACGTATAACGTCATTCTCAGAAAATAGAAAGCATGTAATCGAGGCGACTGTAGCAGGCGAAGAGCCACCGAAGCAAAACGAAAATTAAATCCGTCGCCAAGTGGTAAAATTACCTAGGTTCTTAATAAACCAAAAACGGTACGACTTCGGATACCGTTGACTTTAAAAAAGTTAAAGTCGAATCCTCCGTTTCCGTGTTTGCACTTCCTGGTCAGAGAGCTGCTAGTCGGATTCGTTTCATTTGAATGGATGCTATTAGCAAGCTAGCATTAACTTAGCTTGAAAGTGTTAGCCATTTTGTTTCTCATGACTGAACAAAATAAAATTCACTTCAGCTACCGATTCTGTATGCAGTTACCTTTGGACACGTGTGAAAACTAAAGGCACAGTGGAAATAAACGCAACAGAAACAACGAGAGAAAAACATTAGAGCGTAACTCACCGCATGAGATCGTCGCGACAACAAAGTCGAAACTCAAAGAACAAACAGATCCAGCAGCTACCGACTGGCGCTCTGCGCACAAGTAGGAATCTGATTGGTGGATGGACGTGTCGCTCAAAACGTACGGACTGTGATTGGTTAAAGGTATGTAGGAGAGCTTTGGCCGGAAATGGCTTTTCGTTTCATACCGCGAATATCCTTTGTATAGAAAAGTTTGCTTTCACCTGTAGAAAAGCAAATTAAGTTTCTGTTTGTTGTATGTTCTGACAATTAATTGGGAAACTTACCCATAAACTATAACCCTGCACATAGATACAGACATATGAGTAGCCTAAATTTATAAATAACGTTAAACGCATTTTCAGACTTTAAGTTAATTTTGCTAAGTTAATTCTGCCCTTCCGATTCAGAACCATCCAACTGCCCTTTCTGTTACCTTCATGCTGCCGTGTTTCATTTGTTTTGGTACTGTAATTATACTGAGATAATTTCGGTGTGTTCCCACAAAAGAAATGCCATGTTGTCTGTTTTCATTATTCATTCATTATTTCTTCTTTTAACAAAACCTGTGTGTCTATTTAATGGTTACATGTGTGTATAATTTATTTCTTCTTTTTATTTTATGTATTATGTTTGTTTGTATTCTCACATCACTTTTTATTTGATATAATATATATTTAGGCTACCCTGTTAGTTGTGAGAAGGGAATGAGTTTCACAATCAGATATGTCATGTATATTAGAGGTTGCAGTACATAATTATAAGTCCTATATTATTGATACTGTCAGTCCAAATACATTTTAAGAAATGATATGAATGATATTCCATAGTAAGAACAACAAGTGAATAAATGATGCCTGAAATCCACGTAGGCATACCTGCGCATTCATGGAGTAGTCAGGCAATTTTTTAAATTCCTTTCTGTCTTGGACATGAGCCAGAATCCAGCAGACACATTAATTATGTAGAAACAGTCAGGTGAACTAGTTTGATCTGTGCCTCTTCCTCAAACACTTTTTGCAGTCTGGAAGCGTGGGGGGCAGGATTCTGGGAGGAACAAGGATTCTGGGATTTGTCACTTCTCCAATGAATCCCAAAACCTACATAGAAAAAGTATGGCTGAAAGACACTTGCTACTGAAATGATAAAGATGAAGTAATCGGTGCACTGTAAAAGAAGCAGTTTGTAATTACTCCAGTGCCAAGATAATGGCTGATATTGAGAATACATGTGTACTTTTCCTTAATTTGGTTCTTTACTAATGTTAATGTATTTACAGTTTTTAAACATACATAACATATATTTTCAGCAGTTGGACCTCCAAGTCTAGATCTGACCACCACAGCAAATGTCCAGCAGAGGGAGACACACGCTGAGAGAAGTGAAGTCAGAGGAGCCAGGGATAATGACCTTTTTTTAACTTCAGCATCCTGAGTGAGTGTTTATGTCCTGCACCCCAGTAACTTTCCAGGAAAAATTTCAGCAAACATCTTCACCAAGCTATAAAACTGCTTTAATGCACGATGAAATGAAATATGGGACCAATTAGACTGCTGAAATAAATGTGGAAATGAAAACTGTAGGTAGTAAATCAAAGTACGTTAGTCCTCACGACTAAAAAGAATTTGTCATGATTTGTTGGACATGAATATATCTATCTACATGAACGAGAAACAAATGAACTAATAGCACAACTATTCATCTTTGCAAACCTGTTCACACTCTGACTTGGGAGACTCCACCACATTAACATCAGTGTTTTGAAGCCATTCCTGTTTAACTTTGGCTCTGAGGTTTCATCTTGCTAGAAAATAAACCATCAACCCTGTTATGTGTCAGGTTTCCGGCAGAATGGTTTACCTCCCAACATTTTCCCCAGTATTGTGATGCATTCATGTACCCTCTGACTTCTCAGGGCCTGCCACAGAGAGGCCTCCTCTCCTCACAGCATGACCGTGCAACCACCAACCAGGACAGCACCTTTCTTACGATGTGCTGCGTTTAGTTTACAACAAACAGCATTTAATATGATGGCCAGAAAGCACTCAGATCATTGAACACCGTCCCACTTAGCATCAGAATCTCCCAAATGCTGTCTAACTCTTTAAAATCCATTTATATTCTAGTATCATACTACTGATTGGTACTTTTCACTAACCTTTTCACAGATTTATTTACAACGTTCCTTTATTTGTCTTATTTTCCTGGAAAGAATTTACATTTTTATTGTTGAGTTTCAAAATATTAAAATAAAACATGACGTACAAGGTGGAGGACATACGTTTTTTTTGGACAGGCAAGTTGTGCTTTTGATTAACATCATTTACAGGATGTCCAGTTTCTTTGGATGCAGACACAAACAGCAACCGTGATCCTGTACAGTCACTCAGTTAAGTACCTCTGATTCCTATTGAACATAACAAGGGTGGTGTCCAGCGTTCACTTTGAACGGGTTCGTTAGAGGCTCAGCGGCTGGCGGTGCAAAAAGGAAACTCGCCTGTGTTTTAACACCACAGGGGATAAAAAAGACCCATATTTTAGCAAAGGCCTATTCACAGCAAGAATTATTACGCAAGAGTCATGTGGATGAGGCAGAGTACTACTCAGTGCTAAAAATGGCAGTCATAGCTGGACTTAAAATAGCTTGAGTCAAATTTAGTTCAGTTGTAGCTTCCATTTCTTTTTGTTTTTTTGTAACCGAGTCATTTTATATTGCTTAAATTACTGCAGTATATTTACCCAATGCCTCAGTTATAACCCTACAAAAGCCAAGAGTTGGAACGCATATTAATAAGAACAAACTGTTGAGAAAATATGTATACCAAACAATGAAAAGTCCTTTATTGCCATCAGAACATGAGTGAGAAAACCAGAGACAAAATCTGACACAGTGAGGAGTCGACTGTACAACCAGCATCCACACAGACACACACACACACACTCAAGTGCACACACACCCACACCCGCACACAGAGCAGTCAGCTGTCTTTCAACAGGACGTGAGGGATGCTGATACATAAGGAAATACAGTACTCACACAATGAGGTATAAAGGTAAACACAAACATACCAGATAGGGCTTCGTCCTCCACTCACACACATGCAACTGAACCAAGGTACAAATACTCAAGTGCTCGTTCACTCTTTAAAAACACAACACACAGGCGAGCAGAAACGTCTAAAGAGCAGCAACTGGGTCATCTCGATTCAACCGCACTCCCCCATTCGTCTGTCTCTCAAAACCTTTGGTCATGTGGACGCTTGCTTTGTCATGCACAATGTTGCCCTTGTAATTTAATACTTTGTGAGACTGAAACTTGTGAGCGGAGGAACGGGTCCCTTCCTGACTCGCATCCACCGATAGAAACTGGGGGCGTTGTGGGCAGATGAGCAGGGGGATAAGTCAAAAATATTTTCTTGCTCTTCAAAGTTGAGTTTCTACATTAGTAGGACATTCAGTGTGTACATTAGCAGCAATTCTATTGAATGAAACAATGGCTTTGTAAGTCAGATTATTAACACCCCTTTTTTCCTCATGCACAGGACAGGCAGCCCCTCTACTACTCGTTAACTAAATGCCATGCAAGTTAGAAAAATAGACTGCAAACTCACAAGACAGAGAAATCAAAGTTCATCTCCAGAGAAGAGGTTGATTTCACTTCAGTTTTTTATTTAATATTTTCTAAGATGTGGAAATAGCAACAAAAAAAACTTGAGAGCGGTAACCAAGACAACAGTAACAACATGAGCAGAGAGCCACTGAGGTTTTCGAGTCCCTCTCTTACTCCATTTGCCAACCCAGACTGCCAGGTACAAGACAGACACTTGTTTACAGTTTTCTGTTGCGATTCCTGTACTTTGCGCCACGCGGTACGACCACGTCGACTTACACGCGCCCGGGTGTGTATGCCTATTGTGTGTGTGTGTGTGTACCTGTAAGTGTGGGCCCTGTGTGTCATGTGGCTCTCACGTCATTTGAAGCTGTCCCAATCCCACAGTCCGCAGTCTCCAGGCCCCTCCCCCCACTAGCAGCACCCGTCCCAGAAAGGTGGTCGGTCTCGTGTGCATCCGGAGCTGCGCGCTGCAGTGCTTTATCAAGACACGAGTGTGGCTGGAAGCTAGCACCGCCGCCCCCTCCGACACAGAGAAAGAGGCACGGTATAGTTCTCTTTAAGTCTAAATCTATAGTTCAAGTCTGCCGTCTGTCTGGTCTCAGCCTGTTCTGCTTGTAAGGCTGCATGGGTGCCACCCTGGACCCTCAAAGACCTAACACAGGTGAGAGGAGGAAGTGACACACACCCCTCAGGCCTGCTGATACAGAGATGCCGCACTGTGCGACCCGGGCTGCGTTGCGTTACCTCACCCCTCCCAGTTTAGTTTTGTGGTTGCCAAATATCTCAACTGTGCACACACACAAACACACACCTACGTGCGCACGCACGTACACGCACGCACTGAGCACGACGCCGTCTACTCGGAATGAGGACAAGCGCCTTGAATTTTGTGTTTGGCACCGGACTTCTTTTTCTCCTCATGTTGGCCAGCCACTCCCTCTTTTTCTTTGTCTCCTCTCTTCACTTATTCTACTCTCACAGGTCTATTCTTTTTGGAAACTCCCCCCCCCCCAAAAAACAAAAAAACCTGGAAGACCACCAACTTTTCTTCCTCTCAGGAAACAAAAGCAAACTTAATGAAAAATCTTTTTTTTTTATTTTTATTTTTTTCAAATTCAAGGCACAATGTCTATCAGTATTCCAATCTGTCTGTCTCCACTCCCAGGTACAGTGTGCGAACATCGCGTCACATAAGCCATTGGACTACCTGCTCGTACGCCACTCCCTACAGCTTACGTCTCTCTTGTCTGTACTTTTAACACTGTTAAGAGAAGCGTCTGTTTTGGTTGAGAGAGCGACCGCCAAAGTCCAAACCAGTGATAAACAATGAACAAAATTAACATAAAAAACACAAATAAAGACAACTGTTTCAAAAACAAACAAAAAAAAAAGTCTTGTCCTGTTTCTCGTATTTCAGTATTTTTAAAAATCAAGTCATATCCACCAGCTCTTTTTTGGCAAGCTAGTTGTTTTTTTAAATAAGCACTAAGTACTGATAGATAGGATAGCATACACCGTTAACGTGTGTTTTTAAGTAGATGCGTTTGTCGTTTTTTTTGTACTTTTTCACTCTCATAGTATGAATTCAGGTATTTTGTCAGGTACTTTTCACTCATCTGTTTAAGGTTTAAGTTAATGCAAGCAGGGACAGAATTTGCCATGGAGTCTTGCTCTAGACTTGGGTTCGCGAAGGGCGGGGCCGTCTCCTTATGAGACCCCGTTGACCAAGGTCAGGGTCTCGCTGGCCGAGGTCATGCCTTTGCTGGGGGAACGCTTGGAGGGCGTTCGCTCAGGCATCTGGGCGCTGGTCCCGTTCTCCTGTGGGCACACATGGCGGTGAAAGGTGAGAACGGTCCAACAATCTGATTTATGCCAATGAAGCTGAGGCTGAGGTGTGTGTTCGTGCCTGTACCTTGGGCTCGGGGCCAGCGTGGTTTTCCTTTTGGGGCAAGTTCTGTCTGCTCTGGGACTCAGGACGGGATATGTAGTCAGCAACAGTCACTGGAAGCAACGACATTTGTTAGTTAGAACAATTGCTCTAGATTTCGTTGTACATACAGTGTAAATACAGATTCAAAATGTCCTGGTGGTGCTTTAAGAAAGGCTATCTGCACCCCTGCAGCAATAAAAAACAAATCAATACGCAGACAAAGACAATCAAGCAGCACAGGCGATAGTCCTTTAAAAGGAAATGCTCATATTGAAACACTATTCTGTCGATTCTGAAAGCGGAAAATGTAAAATAGTAAAAACTGTTGACTCACCACTTTCGCCTGGCTGTCTGTCACGGCTGGTTGAACCTCCGTCTGGGCGGTTGCCACGGTTACGACGGCGGCGGCTCCGATTGCGGCGCTGAGGCCTGGCTTCTTCATCTGACAGTCAAATGAGAAAATATGAGTTAATGTCTTTGGTAATGTCGCAGTTTTCGCAATTTCAACTTCACACAGACAAGCCTTTTGGTTTGAATCAGCTCCTACTTTGAGCCACGGCAACAATTTATTTCACAAAATGATTTTAACAGCGATGAGAATACAACACTTATATTCTCACCTAGTCCGTTCTCGCTGGGGCCGGCCTGGCTGTCCGACTCCGCGGCGGCGTCAATCACGCTGGGCTCCTGGTCGTTGCGCCGGCGTCGGGAGCGTCTGCGGCGGTCTCCTCCCATGCCTTCGCTGATGTCTGTGTCGGCCAGCTCCCCCTCACCCTCCAGAAGGGAGTACGGGTTACTGTCCGGGTCCCTCAGCACTGGATACGTCACAGAAAGATAATATTGCAACATCAGATTTAATTTTTTGCTCTACTTTTGAGCACAAACGTTGCCTTGCAAAAAAAAGGCCATGACTGTGAGTCCATTTCTACATTTGACCTTCTTATAAAGTGTGTTGGCCCTTGTCTGTTACCTAAACACAGGCTCTAACTACCTGAGCTGATGGAATTTGAAGGCTTGGACCCTGGCCCTCCGCGGCCCCGTCCTGAATTAGAGCCTCGGCCCCTGCCGCCCCGTCTGGAGCCCCTCTCATCGCCGCCTATGCCGCGGGGCCGCTGGTCTCGGTCGACAGCGTCCTCTGACTCAGAAGCATTGGACAGTTCAGAGTTTGTGCCTGTATCAAGCAGAGACAAAACATGTAAGAGGGAGAAACAGTCACGACCGTACGACAAAATTATCTTCTATTTTCCAAAATCATTACGTTTCAGATCCTTCTTTCTCACCATATCCAGAGTACTGGCTGTTGGAGGCCCTGCGCCCTCTGCCGCGGCCCCCGTAGGTGCGAGAGGCGTGGAGTGAATTGCTGCTCTCATCTGTCGTGTAGCCTTTCTCCCGTTCAACACCAGGGCCCCCGGTTCGACTAGGAGGTGCACGGTACCCGACCCCGATCTGGCGGAGCTGCTCGTCAATCTGGAGACGCTCGAGGCGCAGCTGCTCGACCTCCTATAGGACAGGGACAGTTGTAGACAGTGTGCACTTATTGCCTGTTCCTCAGCACAGGGTTTACTGAAATGTTCCAACGAATCACCTGATCAACGGGCGTCATCAGGTTTAACTACAAACAAAGAATACGCTACTTTCATATCAGAAGATCAAAGCGTGGGTATTGCAATGACTTCATTCACTCATATCGTTAATATGGCGTCAGACCCTCTCAGCGTGGTCCGGGGGCATTTTGCATTTTAAACTTAAATGCATTCATCTGGTGCTAAATTAACAGGCTATCTATAAAGAACTTTGCACATTCGTAAACAATGTTGTGCTCTTGTAAACTATTTAATCACAAACCCATTGCATAGTTTTAAATGGAGATGAAACAGCAACAAAACAAGTTTATTTAATGTTTTTCCAGCAACCCTAAATCAAAGAATAGAAAATAGAATAAGTAATTTCCCTAACATTTTATTGTTGTTGTTTTTACTTTTAATGGACACATGTGTTTTATACTTTCTTGAATATAATCCAGTTAATCTTATTTCCATGCTGTATAGACACCTTATTTTGAAAACCGGACGTTGTCACATGTGTATCCTTGCGCTAAATTCATCAAGTCCGACCCAATTCGATAAATAATGTGTATGTGGTAACATGAAGACTTCACAGCCTCTCTTCAGGTCAGACTCTCATACTGCAACACTTTGTAAAGACAGAAACTGACAGGTTAAAGTCCATAACCTGCCTGTCAGCTCGCACAGGTCTATTTCAGTGGATTTACCATAAAAGCTTTAATATGTGTGCACTCCAAATTTAGGAGGGGCTAGCTTAATCACCTTCTCGCAAATGAGTGACAGAAACAGGCCGTTAACTTTACCATAGTCACCTCAATAGAAAAGTGGGTGTCTCGAGTCGGACGGCGAAAAGCGTGCGAGCGTGCGAGCTTGCAGCAGCGCTCACAAAACACAACGGTGTGAAATGTTATTAAGATGTGTGTAAAATCATTTCGGGATATTTTGAAACTATGGCAGAGCAAATTAGATTGTGGCGGGCCCGCCATGCTCTCATTAATTAATGGAAAACACGGTTATTAAACCAGCAAATAGTCAATTGCAGTATTACAGTTCTTTCCACTTCAAACACAGATTTTGTTGCTGATGTTTGGGTGACCGTCAGAGTGTAACTGTTTTGCTACAAACACACAAGCTTGTTTGCCTATAAAAACACCACACACAAATTCCGCTGTACAGATTTGGACTAAGCCATGGTCTTAAAACATCTGCTGTGGGCCTGAGCTGGTTTTGTGCTTGTTATTAAGTCCGTCCCTCTGCCACTAAGCGGCAGTAACGCATAAAGTTCGACAAAGTGGACGTGAAGCCGCCTCTGTCCAGAATGATTAAAAAGTGAGGGGACAGCGTGAATGCAATCTTGGGTGGTACAAGGAAAGCTGAAAGATTCACAGAGGCCAAAATGGATCTGGCAGATTTGCCAATTTGGCTGTTAAGATTTATCTCCTAAAATGGGAAAAGCAGTATTTGACAAAGGAGACTAGCGTAATATGCTGGGGATCATTGGTTCACCGTATGTTACAACAACTGTTCACAACAAAGTTAGAGCCAGAAAACAGTTGAAGGGATCTGTTTATCATGTTTGCTGACACTTAAATGGCATAATATAATAAAAATATATTATCTTTAGGGAGTATCACAATTTCAGATATTCTAGCGAAGCCACATATGTTGTCGTCATAAATGGGGAAGGGGGCGAGCATTGTCGTCTGATGGCAGCAGTGCACTGACAGCAGTTTCTACGGTGGTTTAGTGGAGGGTGATTTGGAGGAGGGGGTCTCACTTCACAGTGTGACAGCTGCCTCCACCAACGACAGCTGACCCTCAAAGGGAGGTGTGAAGGAAGTGAGGCAGGGCAGGAGGGGCAGGCGGAGGTCTGACTTTATTTTTGGAAGCTGAGGGTCCAGATAGCTGGTAATCTAAACTCCAGCATACCCTTCACCCTATCCCGGAGAGAGGAGCTATTTATAAAAGCACATGAGGTAAGGGCAAAATGAGGTGCTCTCAGCAGCTTTCCTCATGTGGTGCTGGGCAAGAGGGAGACAGGTGACTAATATAAAATGACCCTGCACATACGCACACATGTCACATGAAGGCCCTGTGCTTCAAAGAAAAACCTTTCCTCTGCTAAGAAACACATTTATAGATTCAAATTCAAAGTAAATCTGTCTGCGTGCTGAAAAGAAACATACAGGTCTATTTTATCTGAACTTGTTTTGGGTGACAGGAACAGAGAAAAGCCTAGTGCCGCCATCTAGTGGTGAACATGGAGGATCGACTAACCTGGAGATAAGACACGTGGTACTCCAAGAGCGCCTGAGCGTTGCTGATGTTCTCTTTGGTTCCCACAAACACAAAGGGAACCATGCCCTGTTAAACACAAAGAGGGGGGTAGATGAAGAGTTGAGTGTCTGTTTCAAAAAGGAAAACAGATAATCTTTACTTTAAATACTGAACCCCGTTGTCGGGGAGCTATCACAGACCTGGAAACAGTTCAGACCTTACTGAAAAATAACATTTTTAATGGTGACTTACAGACCATTTCTGGGATGACTGCTCTGCTTAAAAAAAAATATCCACATGAAGCACACTCAACAGAAACATATCCACCCATCAGATGCCCACACATGCCCAACGTAACTGACATATACTGTGCAGTGGGCTGTGTGTTCTGAAAGCGATGGAAACGTTAAGTGCTAGTGACAAAACAAGAGAGAGACAAAGTAGCAGAATGGAACAGTGTCAAAGCAGACACTGCTGCAATTAAGAAGCTTTGCTTTTGGGAAGCAGAGGGGGGTGTGGGTAGGGATGGGGGTGGGGGGGTTATAGGCGACTGGGAGACTAGCCGAACGGTCCATTCACCTCTTTGCTGCTGGCAGTGTCGTCCCTGCCTGCCCCCTGCCTGCCTACCTCCTCCCGGGGAAGCTTTTTGTCGTTGTCTCCCTCGATCCTGACGCGGACCACGCCCGACTTGTCCACAATCTCCTGGATGACTTTGCCGCTCTTGCCGATGACTTTGCCTGCACAAGAGAGAACAACGAATAAATAAAAAATAAAAGAAGGTCAAAAGAATGTCATGATAAGAAAGAGCGGATAATATGTGAGGAGGGAGGTTGTCAACAACAAAATGAAGTCCCTCAGGAATGTTCTGCCGCTCACTCACCTACAAGGTTCCTGGGTACCTGAAAGTAGTCTTCTTTGAACTCAAGATACTCTCTAGCTTGCTTAACTGCCTCTGGGGTCTGTAACAAAACACACATTAAAGCAGATTATTACAGCATTATCAATCCATATATCAGGAAAAGACCTGACATACAGCAGCACTCAGGCTCATTAAGCAGCGTACTTCTCCGTAGATCCTGAACGTGCAGCTTTCCTCCTCCAGCTCGATGGCTGTGACGCCGGGCACCTTCCTCGCCTGCTGGATGTTGGCACCGTGGGAGCCGATGGCGAGGCCCATCAGGTCCTCCCTGACCCTCACCTCCTCCTGGTATGCTGATGCTAACTGCTTACTTGTCTGGTAAGGGAGACACGTGGGTTGTTTGTGTGCAAATGTGTAAACTGAGCCAGAATAATTGGCCGGGGCTTCTGATTGGTCAGTGACGCGTACCCACAACGACTGGCAAAATGAAGTGTGTTTGACAGGGTGTGTGTGTAAGAGTATGTTTACCTCCAAATGTTTGGTGGCTTCTTCATTGCGGGACATTAGCATAAGCTTGGTACGGATGCTGCGAAAATGCATGTCGCTCAGAAGAGTGGCACGCTTTACTGTGGTTTCATTTGTAGACTGTGAAGGTAACACACAAAAAAAAAGGGATTAAGTTACAATATATTAACAAAAGTCAGTGTCAACAACAGGAGGAAGCAAGATGTGTGACACGAGCTGGATTCAATTATACGCCTAGAAATATTTTAGTAATACCCAGAATATCTCAGAGATGCAATTCGTTTTAACCTTGGACATTTTTAACGCTACAATTTCCTCTCCTCTGGATACGTAACAAGGCCACTCGCTTGTTCATGAGGTGAGAGAAAGCTGGAATGCGTATTCTGAGTACTCACCAGCACAATGAGTTCGTGTGTTTGGGCACTGTAGAAGATGCAGTTGGCTCCGATGGCTTTCCTGAAGTCTTTGTGAATGTTGTCATTTGCACAGCTGTCGATAAGAAGACAAACCGCAGGAGAGTCAGCCTCGTTATTCATTTGTCAGCATAGGGCCGCCACAACATCCCTGCTCACCGAGGGGACTTGTAATGCCAGAACTTTAACATTTGAGGAAAGGTGTTTAGACATGCAATCTCCATTCATTAGTTTACTTTTTTTACCGCTATCTATAGAATGTAAAGACACTCACATGTCCCTCAGGTCTTCTGGGACAGGGATGGGAACCTTGTGGAAGGAGTTTCGAGAGGAAGGGCTGTTGGGGTTGAGGGGCCTGATGCGCTCTGATGTGACGATCTCGTTGTATGTGGCGTCGCATGCAGCGTATTCAATCACATAGAACTGAAAACAATACAAGAGATACCAATTTTTAATAATGTAGACAGAAATATCAGATACATACCAGCTTCACAGCTCAGATAACCAATGTGAAATGAAAAAAAAAAACACCATCATGTCAACAGTATATAAAGAGCAGCTGTATTCAATCCACATCCAAATGCTGAATTAGTTGTCAAATTAAAAATCCATTTGTCTGCTCTCAAATTAAAAAAAATTATCCTTCACATCAAAAAAGCATTTATTTTACAGCTTCACTCATTTATTTAATGAAGTACAAGACTCAAGACTTGCCCACATTCTGTTATCTTTGAGAAAACGTAAGATGAAACAAGGAAAATGTACCAGTCTAATGAGATGCAGAGAACGATGTTACAAATCTAGAGACAGAAAAAAAAGGGGACCCATAAGAGACTTGGGCAGTGTGATGAGCACTGCACACCATGCTCAAAGGACAGAATTAAAGCCATCAGTCAACGCTAGACATTCCTGCAGGCTCTTATCAGACTGCTCCGAATAACAGCACCACACCAGCAGCAACCTGACACAGTGGCACTACAAAGCTGTCCTTTCCATATCCCACTGACCCACTAATCAACCCGCAGCTCGAACTGGTGACTCAGAGCCAGTCCTGGTTCAGAAAAACAAATGTCAAAATAAGCAAGCCGTGCCTGTTGGACTGAGACCGGTGTAAATCCAGTTTGACACAAGTCAGTGTGAAGAAAAAGCACAGAGTGTATGGGAAATATGATTTGAAGGTACAACGTCAGACCACATCAGGACACGCTGAGCGTTTGAGCTCATTACCCAGCAGCACGTATCTTAGTACGGGACTGTATTCTGCACACAGCAGCTCAATAAGCAGTTACTGGCACTACAGCAGAGCACTCGGTCAAGGTGGAAGATAATTATTTAGACTCTATTACTGATTATTAAATCCTAAGATACAGAGGAAGCGAGACTAACAGGATCTTATCATATCATCCTCTCAGTAACAACAGTCCTGTTCCACTAAAACTCAGGAGCTAACAATTCCTTCGGCGTGTTGGTGTTCCCACAGCATCCGAGGCTCTGTGAAGATTACGCTAATTAGACCGGATTAAAGAAAACAACAGCTGCATGGGTTAAAGTGTGTTTTCGCACACGACAAAACAACAAAACAGCATCGTGTTGATTTTAATTAACTGTTGTGTGACTATGAGGTTTGAAGTAATGGAGACATGAGAAGGCGGGAAGGGGATTTAAACACCATAAAACACCATAAAAAGGCAAAACACAGATGTTCAGTGTTTTCATCTGCTCACTATGCGTTAGCAACAAACCTATTTGGAAATTAAGTTTCAGCTTTTTTCTCTTATCCATTTTTTTATTTAAATTCTCTAAAGACAACGTTTCCAACCACTCACCTCTCCCTTCATCATTCTGACCCGGGCCAGCCACCAGCCACATGGCTCCTGTTCGTTGGCCCTGGAGTAAACCTGCGGGGGGGACACACAGAGTGAATGTCAGCTCAGTCTGAGACAAAGCACTACGACTATTACGCCCATTAGATGTGCTTCAAAATGTTTGCGGAGGGGGAAGTAAGACGTGACAGCAGCGAACACGGCCTTGGCTGCATGTTCAGCAAGCCTGTGCTGTGTCTACAATGGAATCCTGCCGACCCACTGTATCGCTAACAGGATGCATACTGTACAATTAACTACTGCTGAGCGATATGGAGAACATGCTAAATATGTTAGGGCAAATTTATGAGCACTTAACTCTGTGACAAGAATAAAATGTGCAATGTCGTTAAAAAAAAAAGACTCGAGAGCTTTTATGAATCATTTTTATGATTTTTATGAAGCTGTTTTTGGCTGTTTCACAGTGAGGCAAATTCTTAAGGGAATAAATGTAGATGGTTTCACTCAGGTTTTGTTATTTAGAGCTGTATGGATGTCCTGGTAACGTCAATCGAAAGTCAATACTAGCCTAAGGGGCTACGTGGCCAATTTTTTGATAAAAAGGTAAACAGTGTCCCAACATTCCTTTATAAAAGAAGCACTGTTGTGCAGAGCTGGACAATAAAACAAAAATTATCACAATGTAATTTTCCTCAATAACAATATAATAAATGTTCAATATATCATCAATAAATATTTTGTTTAATTCATTTAAATCATGAACAATTTAGCACTTTTCTATTAAAATCTTTATTTTGTTGAGGATACTGAAAAAAGATTTAACAATCATATTTGTTGAAAAAGATTTTATCAGAATACTTTTGAAGGTTCTACCTCAGATTTGTTAAGTGATATATTTTTTTGGGAAAATGAAATTCAAAAATGACCATTCTCACTAAAATTGTGACTCATATTGCAATTTATGTCAAAATAGTCACACTATGTTTTGGTTTTTTGCATTTCGTTCAGCCCTACTGGCCTGTAATGATCCATCTGATGAATCGTAAAGACACCAAGGCCTTGAGACGTGAGGTTAGCGATCTATGAGCGGAGTCAGAGATGCAAAACTGCAGGACTTACCTCAACCTCCTCTCCTTCACCAATTTCCTTGTGGTAGTCTGCTGGAGGAGGCAACCGCACGTCGCTGAAGGGCAACTGTCTCTCTGGCTGCCAGCTATGGCGAGGCGACATGGAGGCAAAACACAAATATGTCAGCTTATCAACAGTCACAGGTGACAATATTTGAATACTGTTATTTAGTTCAAGAAGTCTAGTTCAAGCTCTTTTTCGCTTTTTACATTAGGACTGCAACATAGCTTTATTGCCTGCTGCAATAACAGCACAGAAACAGACATTAATGAAAATTTAAACAAAAAAGGGGTTAATTAAGGTTAAATTAAGGGGTTAAAGGGGTTAATTTAAGGTTAATGAGGTAGCTCCAGGCATTGTGTCTGGACAGTGAGAGGCTTTATTCATTGTATAATGCGCTTTTACATTAAAAAAAGAACTTGAAAAAAGCTCGACAGAGTCTTAAAAAGTCCAGTAAATTTGAGAAACTGAGATTATTACACCATAAACATAAAATGAAAAGTGACTCATTTCCATGTTCATTCAGTATTTATATCTAAAAAAACCTCTCAAGCTCATTTTGAATCAGATTTTAAAACAGAATTTTCATTTAAGTGTCTTATTACTATCATTACAGACCAAAAATGTGTTTTATTCACATGTTATACAATCAGCTACTCCAACACCTCCATGTGCTCAGAAAAAGTAAAAGGAGAAGGGGGTGGGAACAGTCCCAAAAACGACGCAGGCCACCATACTGCCCCCCCCCCCACGCATACCTTGGTTCACTATTTTTAGGGGCACCCTGCTCTACACTCCAAGCCAAGCAGATAAAAAGGGAGTAGAGGGATGGGTGGCAGGAAGGGACGGTAGGTGGGGCTAGGAGTATAAGAAAGCATGCTATCAGGATGGCAGGGTGGGGGGGGGGAATGGTTAGAGACGTGTATGGACAGCTGCATGCCAAGCACAGGTGCTCAAGAGGACCATTTTGAATGTCTGGGTAAAGCACTAGCCTGGAGCAGTCGTCGTAACTCTCAATTACTACAGTTCAGGCTTCATTTCCCCATGTACTGACAATTTATCATAAAGCAGGCGTGCAGGAGAGGTTACCAAAAAGAGCAAACTTACTTGTTTTCAAAAACGATTGTGAGCGAGTCTTCGTGGACATCTTTGATGTAACCCTAAAAGAAAAGCAGAGAGGCAGAATTTTATTCCCATGAATGCACACAAGACAGCGACAGCGACGAGGGGTGGGGCTGTGAGCATTTTTGATTTTGCATGTAAACAACACAGACAGCTGACTTGTAAGACGCGCTAGACTGATACTGTTGCAGAAAAAAAAAGAGCATCTAGGGCTTTTTGGAAGCCAGACATCACATCACTGACACAATCCTCTGGCTGTGAATTCTGTGCTGGGTAAAGTGACGAACAACACCAACTCCTCCTGACAGCACAGACAGCCTGGGAATCTCTCTCACACACACAAACACACGGAATTAAAATGCATGAGCTCTCGTTTTGTGTGTGTAAGTTGGAAGACTATAGTTTTATAAGAGCCACGCTCATGAGGGCACGTGTATGGCGAAGACAGGCACTCGCTCATCCCAGCCCATATGGACAGATGAGACAACTGTTACGAGGGAGATCACTTCAAGGTGTTACTTGTCCATCATGACCGTCCACAAATCTGTCACAGGAGCCCTAAACTTTGACCAACACCCCCCCCCCTCCACTGGAGCAATGAGGAGGCAGGAGAAAGTGGTAGGTGTGGCGTGCCTCTCGGTGTGACACCACCATATATGGGACACAGAAGTCAGGCACTATCTTCACTTGCAAGCATGCCTGGGGGTCTGGAGTGGGGGGGGGTGGATTCACCTGCTGGGAAGGTGCTGCCTTTGCACTGCAAGAGTTGGCTAGGGTTTCAGCCTGGATGAATGGCAATGTGAGTGTAGACACGTTGGTCTTTTGACACCCTTTGAGCAGCACACTGAATACAACTTCGGTGATCAATCACCACCTACGGCTGTTCTGAGCTGGTCTGGTAACTGGTTAAAACTCGCCTCTGAATGGACACAAACAGTTAACTTCTGGCTCTGTGGGGTCCAATTGGCACTAGAGCTGGGTAGCTGCTAGAGAAGGAGCCGGCAACCCCAACAGGTCTGACTGAAAAAGTGCCCATTAGGATTAGTTAACATTAGGAAACAGCTGCTTGTGCATGTTATGTCAGATGTCAAGTATTGCTTCCCACCAAGTACCACCAGGTCAAAGAGCAGGCAAGCCCTCTTTCTTGCATGACATGACTAGTGGAAAGGCTGGGCCAGAGAAGGGTCACAGTTCCGTATGTGACGTTGCTTCATCCTCAGGCCAGCAGCCACATGCAGGTCCATGTGGTGATCAGGACCTTTCAGACCAGACAGGCAAGGTTCCTTACTGCAACCTTCCTCTCTTGTGAAAATGGATTAGATGTATTAATCATAACTTTTCCACACAAGTAGCCGTTGTCTTGGCCTGCTTATGATTAAATATACATAAAACTACCTCCCCACAATACAAACGTGGAAAATCACTCACAATTAACACAACACATAGACAGTTATATAGTGGCTGCTGCAAAAGAAGGACATGACTATAAACAGGACAAAGTGCAACTTTCTTGATAGGTGCTGACTGTCCTGACAGGTTCATAAAAAAATGATTGTGATTCGCATTTGAAGAGAAAAACCTGACTCACACTGACACCAAGGTGAACAGAGGTGCATTCGAAAAGCTAAATCCTTTTACCCTGTGTGTCAATCACAACAGGGGGAAAAAAGCAATCAAGCTTTTTGCCCCTCTTTCTCCCATCGAGGGCAACATATCTACTGCAATATGACATTTAGAATGTCACTAACACAGTTAAGTGTCCGTGTCGTCCGCAAAATGAGGGCTGTGAGATAAAGGCGTAACAGAGACGAGTGGAAAAGTGTTCATTCACGCCAGAGCCAAACTGTCACCCTGTAAAACAGAACGACAGGTGAAGCAGCATGAAGAGAGTAAATATAGGCTCCTCACTAAACCTGCGTGTGGCCGATTGACCAGCTGAACACCCGAAGACAGACAAGAGGACAAGAGCACATGGAGATACATGTGTTTAAACTGAGAGCAGTAAAATTAAGATGTCATAAATGTGTAGACTGGAAAGGCAGGACAGGACAGGTAGGGTTTTGCTTGTGTGACCCCAACCAACATGGTGTCGCCTCTGATTGGGATTACCCACACCAGGTTTTCAGAAACTCCTATAACGCTCACCAAGACCCAGATCTGCGTGAGCGACTAGTAAAAACATTGATATTTAAGCCCACTTTTTATAAAATCGAATGTGCAGAATTCAATTTGAAGCCACCAAATTGCCATCTCAATGTGATGTTTGAAAACAAGCTGTGACACAGCAGCAACAAAGACTCTAAGCCATGTGACTGGATGTTAAAATATACTTTCTGTTGAAAACGAGACAGAACTGAAACAGAAACAGACCCTGTGGCTCTTTGTTGTCAGAGCACTTAAACATAAGATGTGAGGTATAGTAGCAGCTACAACGTGGGTTGGGCAACCAAACAAACGTGAAGTATGTGAGCTTTGATGTAGCATTTCACACTTGTACGCAGGAAAACAGCTGTCTGCTCAGCATCTCGCTTCACTTTTAAAAGGCTTGCATCCCACATTTCCAGACAATGCGATGTGTTATGAGCATCACTGTATAACTATGGGAATATGCTTCCTCCCGTATAGGCTGTGTTCATATTTGCTAAAAACAACCAAATATAGGCCATACATGGTGATGACAAGTGTACTTAGCTTCACAGCTAGCTGGAGCTAGCTACCCACCCCACAATGGCCAACCACCCTAATGGAAGGCAAAACCATCTCTGTTCGTCAGGACTGGACCGAAGCTAACATTAGCCAAGTGATGGCTAGCTGGGGCTGGGCTCAGAAGAACGAAACCTAACAGTTTTTCCTGAAACAAAACTTTTAACTGGGACAGCTAGAAACTACGACTGTAACCATGTTACCTTGTAGAAGGCCCCGTTCGAGCCGCGAACTTCTACGGCCAGCCCGTCCATACTGCTCGGTAGATCCCCACGGCAGAGCTTGTCTGTGGCTGTAACGACTCCCTGCGAGTCCGGTAACGGTAACACCCCCAGCTTCGCCGGCCCTTCGCCGATATCCGGCCGCTTGTGGATTTCCAGTGTTTCGGGTGGAGGGACAGGGGCAGAGGAGAAGGGGTTGGGGGAGATGGGTGTGATAGTGTCAACTAATGCAACGCAGACGCTGTCTCCAGCAGCAGCAAGCTCCGTTGTCTTGTGTTTGTTTGAATCTGGGATTCGGTGCTCGCGAGCTGAAAGGCACCGCCACGAGCGATGGTGAAGCCTCCGACGTACGCGAGGAGGAAAAGCAAGCTAATGATGCTACGGCTGGAGGATGCTAGCTGATGGATAATTAGCTGGGAGGCTAGCTATCAACACCTTGATCCCGTCAGTTTTCAGGGATGCTAGCTGGCTAGCATTTGATAGCCTGGTTGCGTTTGTTGGCTATGCGTGTGGCGCAGTCGTTGCGTTGAATAATTGTCCCAGAAGTCGTCACCGGGGGTCGTTTCTTCAGTCTGTGGTGCAATTTTCAGCGGCGTTTCTTTCCCCAAAAAAAGCGTTTGAGATGCACTACCGCCCGGCGACTCCTTACTCCAACTCCAACCGTCCCCACAAACACACGCCGATAGAGTGAATCAGAGAGGGACTGAATGACCTCGAACACCCCACCCCTCCACGGAAAAGACCCGCCTGTTAGGAAACCCAGGCTTGTGATTGGTCGAATACCTCGGCAATCAACTCGAGTTTTCATTAATTGGTTTAACAAATAAGGGTTGGTCCAAAATCGTGACCAATAATATCCAGAGAGTCGCATCCTAACACAATTCATTGGTTTTATACCATGTCAATTATACTTTTACTCAAATTGACTGGCTCCTATGTTTAATTTTGCCCACTCATTGATGAGTGAGGACCACCAGCCATTGTGTAAACAGCACTCTAGTGAAATTACTATACATATTGTGTACCAAGCAGAAGTTCACATGCTAGATAGACCTATATATGAGGGAAAAAACACACCAGATTATAGATTTATTTTTTGCTTATTGGCACATCTTCTGTGGCAGGTTCCACCTTATTCCAATACAATACTAAGTACAGAAGTATAAAGCAGTGTGGGCAAAGTTAGGTACAGCTATGGTTACAAAGCACCAGGAATGCAGCATCAAGACTAGATATGGGCAAGGATGGTCGCGAGGAAACAGCTGTCAGAAGCACAGATGAGAGGCCAAAGGTCATGGGGGAAAACCATGCAGCACAGGAAATGTCACAATTTTGGAACCCCAGATTCGGATTCAATATAGATAGGAGAATAGGGTGGCTACATGGCCCGCTCAACCATTTTTTTACATATATAACCCGTCTTGTAGAAAGTCTCTCCACAGCTGTTAAAATTGTGCATAACAAAGTTATTCAGATTAAAAAGGCTCAGCATAGATATTATTGACGATAGCAGGGAGCTTAGTGTCTTTGGACGCAGGAGCCACAGAGCCCAACAAATGACAAGGCATATCGTGTAATCTCTCTCAAAACCATCCAAGTACTGATAATGAGAAGCCATTATGAAAATGATTTGAATTGCGAGCCCTAGTTATCCCCCTACCCTCACTAACCCCTGCTAGTCGAGGTCACCATGTTTGCCACTGCAGAAAAAAATTAAACCAATCTGGCACAGCAAAACCAAAAAGAGAAGGAATAATAACAACAGTAATTCCCGTTGAATTGAACTAGAACATTAAACTTTATTGACCTTTATTAAAGCAAAACAAGACTTTTCGCTTGCAATATCACCTTGTAAGTTCAACAAGCTCTTGTAAAGCAGGTTAGCTTTACTGCCAACACCAACCACAACAACTGGCCAAATGTGGGTGCCAGCTGATGGTCAGAGCCAAGGGCAAGAAATCAGATCCAAAACACTGGTGAGGACAAGAAGAATGATGACCAGCATCAAAACAGGACAAGAGACACCCTCTCACACCTCAGCCCTGTGCAGCTCATGGTCTATAATGTAAAGAGAAGATGGACATAAAACACTGAATGGTGGTATTCAAAGAGCCTGTTTCTTTTACAGGCCCCCTTAATCAAGTCAACCCCACACTAGTGGTGTTCCTAAACATCTCCTTTACAGTGTATAAGTCTACACTTTGATTGAGTAGACTGCATTCCCATAATTTGGATGAGAACAGCAGAGTGAGTTTTCACCCCCTCAGAAACCAGCCTTCACAATGTCAAGCGGCACAAACACTCTGTTCTAGTTATTACTGAGACACTGATCGATGCACCAAGTACTAAATAACAATGGAAACTGTAAGTAACTTCAAGTAATAAGTAAAAAATATTCTTGAATATTAGCAAGTGGCGTTTTCGGCAGCGTCGTCATTTAGGATACTTGTGCCCTGAGGGTAGAAACTTATCCTGAGCCTTTCAGTGCTGGCCAAGAGAAAAGGCCAGGTGACTGAGATTCAATTCGCCTGGCCTTAGTCACACTGCCTGGTGTAAATGTCTTTTAGGCAGGGTGGAGAACTGCCTATGATACATTCAGCCGAAACTAACCACCCGTTGCAGTGCCTTGCAGTCCTGTTAGGTGCTCTCCCCATAAGATGGCCACCACCAGGATGGTCCAGGAGTAAAAAATGCCTGGAATTTCTTCAAGTGTCAAACAGTCTCTACCTTGCCTTTCTCACAGCAGTCAGTGGGCAGGCCTTCGTATTTGAAGCTGTCCACCCTCTCCATGAGCACCCAATGATGTTAAGGGGGGTGCAATTCCTCCTTGACTTCTTCCTAAAGTCCATAATCAGCTTCTTAATCTTGCTGATGTTCAAGAGGAGGTTGTTATCCTGACACCTGTGGGTCGGTCCCCTCTACCTCCTTCAGATAGGCCTTTTCATTGATATCAGTGATCAGGCACACAGCAGTGTCATCTGCAAAGTTGATGATGGTGTCGGAGTCGAAAGAGGCTACAAGAAGTACAGCAGGGGGCTCAAAACGTGGTCCAGGGGTGCAAAATTGTTAAGGATGAGGGCGGATGAGGTGTCTACTCACGCTCACCACCTGGGGTCTGGCTCTCAGGAAGTCAAGGACCCACTGCACAGTGAGGGTTTTAATCACAGGTTCTTGAGCTTTGTGACAAGCCTTAAGTGGACTATGGTGCTAAATGCTGAACTGTGGTCAATCAACAGCAATCTCACGTAGCTCTCTTGTCCTGGGTGGGATAGAGCGGTGTGGAGCATGTGTGATATGGCGTCTTCAGTTGATCGGTTGGGACAGTAAGGTGAGGAGCAGATAATCCTTGACCAGCTACTCAAAGCACTTCATCACCATAGAGGTGGTATGCCACTGGGCAGTAGTCATTCAGGGAGTCCGGTCTTTAATTCTTGGGGACAGGAATGATGATGGTGGACGTCTTGAAGCATGAGGGTATCATAGACCGAGCCAGGGGTAGGTTGAATATCATCGTGAACTGAACACCAGTTGGTCAGCACTTAGTTTGAAGATGTGCCCATGCCCAAATCTTCAGAAAGGGTGAAAGGTGTGGAAGGTGCCCCCCTTTCATCCAGCAACTTCAGCTTCAGATGATTTGGCTTGTCGGTTGCCGTCGGCCTCAAAGCGAGCATTATTTTTTTTTTAAGCTCACCTGCTAATGCTATCACGTCATAATGTCCTGATAAGAATGAAGAAGGCACACGCTCCTTCCGACTTCTTCACATTGCAGTCAGGGTCCTGAACCAGAGATTCCTCTTACCCAGAACCCTTCACTTCTTCCTGCTGCCATTCTTCCAGGTCATTATCAAACCTATACTACAACTACACTGGTCTCCAACTTGACGGAGGATGTGTCCTCTAAATGTCAACACAGAGGATTTTACATCAACGTTTGCGTGTAAAACTGTAGGCTATTAGCAGTAGGCCTACAGTAGTTTTGTGCTACAATGTGCAAACAGACTTAGTGCCCGCTCTCTCCCCTCTCTAGTCCCTCTTTCAGTCCATCTGAGGTGCAGAGCTAAAGACAAATGCAGCAGTCTGCATTTAGTCCAGTTCTTGAACATCACTCAGTTAGTCTGATTTTATATGAAACTAATATACAGTGGAGATGAAGTCGGATGATAAACAGTACATATTTTGTGAAGTGCAGGAGCGTTGTTTCATAGGCCTACTTGGCAGTATATTCACAAGGAACTCTCTTGCCTCTGTCATCTCTTTTATATCTCTGTTATGTTTCGTAAACTTATTATTTAAAGTATTATTTTTAATTTTACACAAATCTGCACCACATATCATTTATCATGATTAATGTCAATAAAGATTATATTGTTGTGAAACAGTAGTTTTCCTTACAAATGATTAAAATGTGCAGTTACTTTGATTTTCGCAGTGCGCGCTCCCGCGAGTGGCACGCTGCTCTCGCAGGCAGGAGCGGAACTTTGCACTGACCACGTGTGTCAGTTAGCCAATAGGAGAGCTCCCTATAGACGCGCGCAACTCGAGTCAGGAAGTACGCGTTTCATTTTTATGTCGTGTTCGTGTTCGTGAAAAAACATCATTTGCTTGGTTAAAAAGAAACACAGTACAGCTGAAAATGTCCGCTGAACCCGAGTTTACGCTTGGGAACGGTGACAGTTTGCACCAACAGGGTAAGAAAAAAAGTTTAACGTTACTGACTCACGTTAATTGCTGCTTGGACTGTTGACGTTACTCTGATACAATAGCAGCTTGAAACCAAACAAATGCAGGGGTTAGACCAAAGACTGTGTATAAGAAGGGTTAAACGTACCTCCATATTATTATTACTTATTCATATCCTATTACCAAAGTTATTTGACAGAGTCAAACGCATGGGACATTGCTTTATAAAGAACACAAAGTAGATGCCATGCAATACAGGTTTCCAGCCATGATTAATTTGCAACCCCTGTCCCTGGAAAGTAGGCTTGGTGTGAAAGAAGCTAGCATTTAACGTTAGTTGCAGTTTGAGTCTTGCGCTGTAGTGAGTCTCCTGACACTGAGTTGTTGTGGTCGTTGATAATAAGTTTCATGTATTTACTGTCCTCCCGCCCAGTTCTCGCCTCCCTCCCCCTGTGTGACATTACAGAGGAGGATCTGATCCAGAACCCTCAGTTCTGTAAACTCCTGGCCACCCTGGCACAACATGTGGACCAAACTGGACTCACTGTCCCACTGAAAACAGAGCTGGA
Source organism: Lepomis macrochirus (assembly GCA_024633595.2). Lineage (NCBI taxonomy): Eukaryota > Metazoa > Chordata > Actinopteri > Centrarchiformes > Centrarchidae > Lepomis > Lepomis macrochirus. The sequence continues at coordinate 5,869,782 of JALXJV020000002.1, read as the reverse complement.
CAAGGTATCAGCGGGCACTGTGCTCACACTGGGACAAAACCTTCAGTCGTGTTGCCTTCCACGCTTGCAAACATACACGCTCTTTGGTCTGTAAGAAGCAGTATTACATGATGCAGTTCAAACTAAACTTAAGTTAAACCAAACACTTACATGTTCGCAAGATTTCTCACTTTTTGTGGAAAGTTAATCATATTTAATTACACAGTAAGTTGTCTGTGACTTACCGACCTCTACTGGTAGCCAGGAGGAATTGCAGTCACAGAGATGAGGCCTTCCTGCTCCTGCACAGTGACTTTGTTTGGTTGTATCTGTGAGCACTTAACAATTTCTTTTTCCAGGCTGAGCAGAAGCTGCAGAGCCAGAGGCGTCACTGGCTGCGCTCCGAGAGCCTCCACACAGGACTGCAGGAGATGATCCAGGACCACTGTATCAGGAAGCACCATGCCACTGTACCCCCCGACCAGAACATGGTACATTTCACATGCATATTTGCATATTTCCATGAATGCACAAACAGCTATCAGTGAGACATGGACAACATATATGTGTTTGGTCATTAAAGCTGCACATTTTGCACATTGCAGCTCCAAATCACAGCTAAAAGACATAGTTTGAAACGGTACCCAGCAATCTATGGTGAAATATTGTATTAGCAACCTGCACACTGCAGGTTCGTGTTCACCCATGTGACAAAAGATCATTCACTGTGGTCAAAGAGGCAGACCTCTACAGCGTTTTAACTGAGTGGGATGTGGGTTTCATATGTGTGTGTGTGTGTAGTTCTATGAGACGATGGAGAAGTGTCTGCTGGTGGCTCAGTGTATCAGACAGCTGGACCCCAGTAACACTACCAACCAGGACCAGCCCTCTGTTCTGGGTCTGAACTCTCAACAGGTGATGGAGCTCCAGCCACCAGAGAAGGTGAGTGATTAAAAATACAGAGCATTTGCTTACACACTAAAAGGAAAATGGTTTACCTTGGTGCTAAAGTGCTCTATGTGAATTTGTAAATGAAATGATGGATAGATGGACGATCTCACAGCAAAGAGTACAGTAGTACGAAAGCAGACACGTTTTCTTTGAAATAGAACGTTGACCATAATTAGGGAAATATTTCAGTAGTAGAAACAGAAATGCTGAATATTAATGCTGAGATGTTTTAGTTTACCAACTATGTTGTGTTGATGTCTACTAGAACGTTCAAAGAATGAAACAGGGTCTCCCCAGAGAGCTGGAGAACCATCTGAAGAAAAAGTGTTTGAGCCTCCTCTCTTACTATCAGCCTGATTCGGGTACAGTATCAAGACGCAAATTTATCTGTTCCTGCAAATAACAATCATCAGTCCCTTTCGCCGCCTTTTTTTATGTCACTCGATTGTTCTGCCATTTTCTGACTTGATGACCAGGATGTTACTTTGCGATCTAGAGAACAATAGTGAGGGTCTGAAGAACAGCAAGCTGTCTCACCTGTCAGCCCAGCTGGACAAAGACAAGAAGAGAGCCGAGTGTCTGAAGGAGACCTGCCGGGAAAACACAGTTCTGCTTCAGAGACAGACTCAGCTCTACCTCTCCGTAAGTACTCATTCATGTACATGTGCACTAACACAAGCTACACGTTCCCAGCGTTTCCTATAGGTTCCTTTATTTGTAGTGGCCCACCGCAATATCAGGGTCTTAAGATGGGTCTATATCGGAGACCCAGCTTAAAAAAAGTTCTTAGCCAGCATGCAAGGAGCCGAGCTGATAAGGCTAATACTAAAGCTAATACAACCCCTCCCCGTCATTCTGTGGGAAACACTGGCTCTGTTTATGGCACGTTATTGCATACAATAAAAACGTTACTGTGTGACAAGCCATAAATATGCCCTCTTTACGTTGTACAAACCAATATTTTGCTTTCAGTTTTTCTTTTCTTCTTGTTGCCTTGCGTCCAGGAGCTGATTAAGTGTATACAGCTTCTGCAGTCTCTCATCTTGGACCACAGACTGAGGATCCAGACAGACCTGGACGGGAAGAAATTAGAGTACCTTGAGGGGAAATGTGAATTAGTCGTACAGAAGATCAAGTAAAGAGTTTTCAGTTCTTTGCCTGTTTAAAAACATTTTTAGATTAGTACATTTACTGGAGCCCTTATCCAGAAAGCCATGCTAGGAGAATAAACTCAAATAATTAGATCATCAGTATTACATGCATTTCATTTTTTTGTTATGTCTATTTTTCTCCTCTTCTTTCAAAGGACAGAGATTATGGACATTCAGCTGGACACGTACACAACAGACTCAATAGCTGCTCATAGAAAAATAAGGCAAGAGGCTTATTGTTCATCTTTGGCTAATGTCTTATGTTTGCCCTTTAATCCTATATAAATCATATGACCCCACTCCACTTTCTGAAAGGCAGCACAGTGATAGTATTTGAGGAACTCAATACTGTTTCTCACTGTTGTTTGCCATTTAAGTTCTCCTTGCATTTGAACTGCAGCTTCCTGATCCGGGCCAGCGGAAAAGTTATTATACAAACAGCATCTTGGCCGGTGGTCCTCTGAAAACCTAACAATCTTCTGTTGTGTCTTATTTTTAGAGAGAAGCTGGAGTCTGAGCTGAAGGCGTGTCATGTGGAGAAGCAGTCTGTTGAGTTAAAAGTGGCCTCCTTTGAGATCTTGGGCAAAGAATTTGAGGCCCTGGCTGAGGAGTACTGCAGATTACGGCAGGAGATAGAACTGAAAAACTGGGCTTTGAAGGAGTTCACCCAGTACAATAACAAGTGAAGATCATATCTGATGCCGGGACAACAGCCAGCCGCTCCCTTCTCATAATGTATCATTCCTCGGGATGACATGCTGGCTTTTGGACGCTTGACCCAGAAACTGTGTGGACTTTTGGCCTACAGGAACTATGTAGCGTGTATGTTAGCGAGTGCTCCCATTAGAGTTCCTCACACAAGAATGGTTTAATTAACTAAAATAATTTCAGTTTTCTTCATTTAGGACTTTGTGTTCATTCCTCTTACCTCAGCTATCAAGACAATATAATGTGCCTACGGCTGGGTGAGCATGTATAATGGGATAGAAAATAAACTACAATAACGTCCCAGGGGGTCTCAAATGAGTAAGGCTCCATATTTATATAACATCTTTTTTTATGCTGATATCTGTTCTCACTGCAGTTGTGTGGTGGGAACCATGTATACCAGACAGGTCCACACACGTAAGCAGCATCCTTTCTAATATGACTGGTGTCGTGCAAGAAGATAACACTCACCTTCTCCTTCCTTGGCCCACATTTTATAGGCCTAAATTTAGTAAGTGTACTGATGCCGCTATCGTTCTTTTATCTGTCAGACACAATGTCATGTAAATAATCCTTATAGAAGATTAATTCAAGCATCAGACACGTCCATGTTTCTCCCAGTGTTCTGTCCACTCCTGTGGGCTTTTCAGTCTTTTCATCAAAGTATCTTCCAGTGAAGAATTTCCATATTGATATTTTATTAAATGATGATTTTTACCTGTCCTACACTCTGTATATGTGCTACAGATGTAGGCCAGTGACATCAAAATTATGAAAGTGAAACTGGTGAAACGCTCATATTAAACCTAATGTCTTTAAAACAAAACAAAACAAAACTAATGTCTTGTAGAATTTAAGTTGAGGAAAATCAGCTGAATAAAATGTAGTTTAGTTTCCTGCCGTTTGCGGTATATTCCACAAGATGGCAGTACAGTCCCAACATTGTCTTGAGATTTGCATACTTTTTTATTTCATCCTTATTCTTCTCCACCTGACATGGCGAACTCCTCCTAGCTGGTGTCCTTGCTTTGCTTTTCTGTCACTTTTAATAATCTATACAACAAACTACTTTTAAATGAAAGAAATGTGCACAAAGTGAAGCGCTCGAGTCGAGACTTCTTATTTCTTATTCAAGCTGTCCAAATGAGCTGCCTTTTTGACACATGACACAGCAGTTGAGGAGAGACCCTGATAAGTTTCTACATTTTATTCCAGGTTTTTGTCACTTATCTTTATCACAACAGGCAGCAATGATGGTTGCCTAATATCCCCATACTGATTTTTATTTTATTTTTGTTTTATTCGTGTTGTATTTAAGGAAATATGTCATTAAAAACAATGTTACTAAAAAAGAGGTACATTTGAATTGGCTTGCGTGTAGTCTTATCATAAAACAAAGTGCCTAACAAGGCCAGTAACTTCTTCTGGGCCATAAACCAAATCTACAACCATGCAAAATAAACTTGAGTTTAATATTTCGTACAAACTAGTTGACGCTGTCAGATTAACGCCCACTCCCTTGTCTTCCCTAAACTGACGATCTTTGTTTTAGCTCCGCTGAGCAGGAACCGGAAGAAGGTAGGAGTGAAGCATCTCGCCCAGTTAAACCATCTCTGGTCTCCTCTCATCAGCAGCCGTAGCAGCAGCAACAGTAACAGCAGCGGCCCCGCCTCGCGACGCGAACCGCTGGCTGGTTCACCTCCAACACAATCCACATCTGGCTGTCACACAGCAGAGGTTGCCGCTCCGTCCGGTACCCGCGGCATGCTCGTATCCACGCCGGGACACACGAAGGGGATTATAAGCAGAGGATGTCGGAGGTGCGGAAATTCACGAAGCGGTTAAGCAAACCCGGGACGGCCGCGGAAGTCAGGCAGAGCGTGTCGGAGGCTGTGAGGAGCACCGTGGACCTTGTGGTGAGCGGAGCTTAAACGCTGTCTGTGGACCCGGCGGCGGTCATTTAAGCTAACAGGGATAATACAAATGAACTGGTTAGCCTGCCCCTCTGTTGTCCTTGCGGCGTGTAGCCTTTCCATTCCTGTTTTTTTTTTTTTTACATTGCTGCTCTTCTTTTTGCTTTGCTTTATTCTTCAGACTCTTTTATCTCCCTTCTCCCAGTTTTCGTTCACCGCGCTGGTCCCACCAGCCTTGTGCCCGTGTAACGTTAGACCCCCGCGTGTCTCAGTGCGCTCAAACACAGCGTTACTGGCAGCGCTGCGTTTAAAGACAGGTCATTATGGAGCGGTCTTGTACCGGCTTGGTTTCCCGAATTGCCGGCGTTACAAAAAAAAAAGGATGACATTGTCCACAAGAACACATGGGGGGTTTCAGTCCTGTGCGGCTCCTTTTGTGTGCTGGCGGGCGAGGAGCAGTGCCAGTTGGACAGCTGCAGCATGGCTTCCCTGTCCTTGCCTTGCTTGTGCGCGCTTTATTTCTACGGAAAATGGCCACACTGTGCAGAAAAAGGCAGCTAATGCATGTGCTTACAATTGATCCGTATTGCTAGCCATGGGTGTGCAAAGCAAAAGGTCGTTTTTCCTTCCTCCTTATGAATGAATAGCTGTGCTGTTGTCTGATATTGGCTTGGAACAGACTGCAGTAATGAGGGATTAGGAGCACTGAGGGTCCTGCTGAGGCGGCGCGTGTGTGTGTATGCGTGCGTGTGTGTCGGCACTTATTTTGATATCAGGATGTCAAAAGGCTTGACATTTGTCTTGAAACTTCCAGTGACGTCAGTGCAGGTTGCCGCTGGCCTGCTGATCTCTTGGTTTTCTTTTTCTCACAGCACCAGCACCATCTGGTAACTCCTCCACTTTCTCACGACGTGACAATGACAAACTGCTGCAACCCCAAACACAAACAGCCATATACGTCTCTGGCTGTTTAGAGAGGGGGGAGCTGGATCAGTTTGTATAAGAGATAAACTCCTGTTCCTTTGGGATTAGGCGTCAGTCTTATGATGGTCATCTTTGAGGAGTGTGACGCACAACGGGCTGTCAGCATAAGAATCATGTGATAACGTTTTAATATCCGCAACAGAGGTGGGCAGAGTGTGTACAGCAGTGTGTGTGATGTGTATTTTTTTGCCTTCCTGTTTCAGAGTAGCCGGTTTTTTTTTTCTTCTGGCTGCTCATTTTGGTGGCTCAAAAGTTTTGGCTCCGCAACTTGAGAACAGACGTTGTTTTGTGGCGGCTGCGTGGCCCCGCGCTCCTCTCACATGGGGATTCCCGCAGGCATGCTGTGACCATGCTTCCTCTGTGTCTGACTCTGTGTGTGTGTGTGTGTGTTCATTCTCAACTTTTCTCAGCTCCACAAAGTCAGCCCCATTTCTAAAGTCTTTAATTCCACGCCTGCGGTCTTTAGATTTTTCCAGTGAAGGAACAGGTTTTACTTTTTTTTTTTTTTGCCAAGCAGAGAGATGATTTGTTAAAAGGAAGTGGCAGACATGCAGAATGTGGAAGTATTTTTTTTTCATCATGATTCAGACAACTCTTGGCCTCGAGTAGTATTAAGAATCTAAACTTCTTAATTATTACTTCATTCTTACTGTAGATTGTCCTGCTGAAAGGTCACAGTCAAGTCGTCTTTCACATAAAAAATGTTTGAGATCCACTGTGTGATTCTAAAGAGCGAAACATCTAAGAACCCCCTGATGTAAAGATGACTCCTGTCATGTGGCTTGCTTCCTGGTGTGTCACTGGTGTTGGACTTGAATCTAGTTTAATCATCCCCTCGGATTGTCTCATGGCCAGCAGGTAAACATAAGGAAGAGGCTGTTCATAATTTGACGTCACACAATCTGCCTAGCGTCGTTGTTCTAAAGTTGCAATTGTAAATTAGCACAAACAAAAGCCGATCTTGGCAGGTTGCAGGTTTTCAAATGGGAGGAAAAGATGCTTTTTCTTTCGTCTTATAAAGCCAACTGAGCATCTCGTGGCGCCCTGCTGTTGGCTGAACAAAATAAGACTAGTCTAACACATCTCCTCGGGGTAATGTCATTCGTTCCGCCTGTGCTTCTCCTAATATGACACGTCAAAACATCTGCTGTGTAAAAAGGCCCGTGAACCCGATCCGTTTGAGAGAAACAACAGCGCTCACATACTCTAAAATTTGGCAAGATTTGACTCAGACACCAAACTGTAAAGTACAAATTGGACAGATTGTAGACAGGGAAGAAAGGAAACCCCTCAGTGGGATCTAAAGAAGCCGGTCTTGTTCTTGAGGTCACTCTTAATAGCTTATGTGTGTTTAATCTGTGTTCAACGTGGCTCCATTAGTAAGTAGTTTCCCCGTCGTTGTGTGATTAACAGTAGGTGAATAAAAAAGCTATGGAGTCAGAGGATGTGAAATCTTTTAGCCAACCACACTGAAGAAATGCGCTGTTGACATCCATATGATTGTACATCCAACTATGCATGCCACTTTATGGTCAGCATGACTGTCACTATTGCATCACTGTGCAGCGCCACCACCATGTATGTCTATATTTGGGCATTTTTAGCTAAACTGAAGGATCGAATGCCCCTATTAAACCCAACCCAGATTGAATGAAAAGTACCTCACGTTTAGGCTAAAAACTCCATTATAATGATGTAAAAAGATGATGTCACAAGTCTTAAAGCGAGGCTGTTTATCTCGTCTTATGAAGAGCTGACATTGTCATTTGCTAGTACAGAATCTCACAAAAGTCAATAGACCCCTCACATTTTTTTGTAAACATTTGATTATATCTCTTCATGTGACAGCGCTGAGGAAATGACACTTTGCTACAATGTAGACTCACTACAAAGTGTCATTTCCTCAGTGAGTGTGCAGCTCGCATAACAGTGTGAATTTGCTGTCCCCTCAAAATAACACATCGCACAGCCACGCATGGCTAAAGCGCTGGCAACAACAGTGAGTAGATATAATCAAATATTTACACAAAGGTCAGAGGTGCAGTCGCCTTTGTGAGCCACTGTAACTACATAACAGGAATGTGCAGTCAAACTGTTAAATGAATAGAAAATTAACCATTGCATTGTCACGTGTAGCCTAAATTAGGAGATGTAGTCGATAACGTGTTTAAATCCTGCATCTGTCTGTAATGCGAATGCATAAAAGAAGCTCTATTCATAATACATTTTTTTGGAAGAGACATGGAGGAATATCAGGATAAAAGAGGCTAGCTGGGCTCCTCTCCTTCTCCCGCCGTGTGCCTGTGCAGCTCATATCCACACAGATTGGAGCACTTAGCGGGGTCAGCTGTGGGACAGTGGAGCTGCTTCATACTGTGTGTGTGTGACTTGATTGTCAATGTGTGTGTGTGTTTTGTGTGTGTGCGCGCTCATCCATTGTGTTTAAGTGTAAGCTTCCCTGGCCAGCGTGATGACGTCCACCCGGTCGCGTTAGAGATGTGACATCTGCTGAGCTGTAATGGGACACAGACCTTTGGAAATGCAACCTTGCTACCATCATCATCATCATCATCATCATCATCATCATCATCATCATCACAGTCACACAAACTGGCAGTCATGCTTTCTACTCAGTGATTTTTTTTTTCTTTGTTTTCGAGCCAGATTGAAGCCTCAGAGGAGACGGTGTGAGACTTTGGAGATGGCGACATATATAAGACAGGAACGTGTGTTGACTGCTTGCATCATACCGTCACACCCAAGTTTTGAGCCACGTCCTTCAGTGTTTTAGCATCTGTCTCTGTTTCCCAATCAGTGAGAGTGTGGCTTCACAGCTGGCTGGGTGTGATTCTTCAGCTTCTTTCCTCCTCTATAAAAGCAGAACTCTCTCTCTCTCTCTCTCTCTCTGTCTTTGCTTGCTCCCTCTCTCTCTTCCATTCTGTCTCTCTCTCCCTGTAACACGATCGGCGCTGCAGTCTCGCCACTGTGCGCTGCTGAACGGTTGCCGCTGACTTGCAGCGCGTTGCGGTGCCGCCTGTTGCACATGACAGGAAGCAGAGCTGCTGCCTTGGGTGCAGGGGCGGCCACAGTCACGTTTAATGCTTTCAACAGACTTTTAGAAGTGCTGTGTTTTGCTGCTCCTCAGATGGCTGGTCGTCCTCTGATGTCAAAAAAAGAGACAGCAGTGATGCTACATAACACAGAGAAATTGGAAACTCTCTCAAGTATCATTAGGGTTAGTGCATTTTTATTTAGTGGTTCAAAAAAAATGCTGAATGCAGGGTTCATGTGGAGAACCGACATGGTCGGGTCTGGTGGAAAAAATCTGCAGGGAACATGTACGTGTAACCAGCATATTCCACCAAATTATTGGTTAGAGAACATGGAAAAGGAGAACTTTCTTTCCTGTATTGGCTTGTGTTCAGATGCCAGGATTTTCCAGAATGAGATTTTAAGCACATAAAACCTCATTGTGTGTAGCCAAACATAGGCCGGATCAAACCCATAGAGCTTCATTTCAAAATGTCCAGAGATACCAAACAGGTCAGGCTGTAAACTGAGGTAACGTGTATTGAGCGATGCACAAAAACACGGAGTCTTGGCTTTAAATGTTTCTCTCAGTGCAAACATCATATAGCTTCAGTGAGGAGCTAGAAGAGGCTGATACTCAATATATACTTGTGTTACTGTCAGACGGTGTGGAATTAAGTGAGTTTTTCCTACTTTAAAGTTGCTTAAAACCTCTGAAAACTTGGTTTAAAATCTAAAGTCTTCCTCTAAAACATTTCCTTTTTTGATGACAAAATGAGTAACAATCAAGTTAAAGTTCAGAGAGAGAAAAAAAGATAGACGCGTGAGCAGCCAAACTACCTAACTAACTTTACTTCATTGCTGGCGTTCTCACCCGGCCCACTCCGACAGCGGTACTATAGGAAAACAAAGCTCTGCATCACAGCTGCACGACTCTGAAATGGAAAAATGACAAGGTGGAAACTAACTCAGTCTTTCTCCGACATGTGTTGCCTACAGACTCCGGGGCAGTGGTTCAGTGAAGAAGCTGTCTGGCTTCCTCTGCTCGGGTCCCAACGACTCGGTGCTGCTCAGCCCCGGCTTATTGGCTAAGCTAATCTCCACCATCTTCACTGCTCAGCTTGAGCTTTAAACGGCACTTTCTTGGATTTTAATTCCGAGTCTTTCAGGGTGCTTTAGGTTTATGCTTGTAATAACATCTTGACCTAGTTTGTGTGCGGCCAGGTTTTTAGGCTGAAGGCCTCTTTAAGACATTAAGGCTGATTTCATATCAGTCACTTCTCCATGAAACCCGAAACAGGAAGTTATGATGTTTAGCTAGATGCCAAGTGACATATTTCTTGTTTTGTTTGATCATTACGTGTGTTCCTGTCAAGCACATGAGTTTTATTTGATTGCACATAAATATCTAGGCGCTTGTCCACGTCCCTGCTGCTGCGTCTCACCTTTCTTGCCCCGTCTGTCTTTGCCTATTTATTTGTTGTCAGCTGCTTCCTTTTCGAAATCTTTTGCGTTTCATCCACCCACAGTTCTCTCAGCAGCTCTTTCCCTGCCAGATGACCCTGCTCTGAACTTTGTGGTTGTCCCTCTGATCTTCCGTGGGGGGGGGGGAGTCGGGGGGCCTTGTTAACTGCTTACAAATAGCAAGTGCATGTGCACGCTTCCCAGGGCCGCGGTTTAAAAACTCAATTATCAAAATGTTGTGTCAAAGAGGTTTAGTTTGTTTACGTGAAGCTTTATTAATTCGTGCCGTGTCTCTCAGGAGCAGCCGAAGATCATCGAACCGCTGGACTACGAGGCCGTGGTGTTTCAGAGAAAGGCCCAGATCCACAGTGACCCCCACCGAGACCTGCTGCTCTGCCCCGTCGACGATGTCTCGGTGAGTCCCTCTCATCCTTTCCCGCCGTGTCCTCCTTTAGGATGAAGTCGTAGTTACCCAGCAGTTTACCCAGCAGCCTGCTGTCTCCTAACCACATTTTGTGCAGGGGGAGAGTGCAGGTCCTGGTTTTCGTCAGTGCTATCTCTCATACTCACACAAAAGTTATTACATATCAAGAGCTTAAAAATGATTACTTATTGGCTTGACCTATTTGCTGACATATCTAACAGTGTAAATGAGTGAATTAGTGGAAGAATTAAGGGCCGACATGAACACCCCTTAGGGAGCAAACTCCATTTTCAGCAACCTGGATCTAATTTTGTCCATAGTTTTTCTTTGTTATAATAACAATGTTATGTAAGGCTGAATTGCACGATTTCTGATTTTTAAAAATGAAATTGTTTCCACATTTCCACCAAGTGAAGGAGTTTTTGTTAGCGGTTTGATGGTTTCAGCAAGAAGAACCTTGTGGTAAAAGGTTGGATAATGTTTGTGCGTGGTTGTTTATATTTATTGTTTTCAAGACTGTAATCCTGTTAATAATCCCCATTTTAAATAAACGTATCGGTAATCTGATTAGGTTTTTATTTTGCGTGACTTTTAACGGGACTTACCTTTTTTTTTTTCTGTATCCTAAATACGTAAAGCCGGTTCATGTATTCCTTTACTCCCCGAGCTCGATCATAACAAATCCTCCAAGACCCGAGTTTTCCTAAACAAAATAAATCCTTTAAAGCTAGGGTAGGCAAAGCTGGAGAAACTACTAAGAGACAGCTAGATTTTAAAAGTGCCCAACTGGAAAAATCCCACCCCCACCTCCTTTCAGGCCTCCTCCCTCCAGAGCTGCTCCCCCAACTCATGGGCAGATCGCATGCAGGTAGGCATGTGGGCCAGCCAGTCAGTCCCGTGACAGCCTCAAGTACCAGATTTGTTTAATTTTTATGTCAGAGATTTGATTTATTGATAGATGCCGGGATGTAAGGAGCATTGTTGGTTTTCTCCCTGTAAACTTGTTAAACGGATGTGCTGCTTACTGGGACTATGAGTCATCCTGGATCCAGCCGTCTGATTTGGAGGTCAAACAAAAAAAAAACTTCTTCTCAGCACACCTGTGCTGAGATCTCCAGAGGAAACAGCCCGATCAGCAGCTTTTTTTTTTTTTTATTCTTGTGAAACTGTCTGAGTCAAATGTGAACAAAGAGCTGAAAAAAATATTCCCATCATTCATCACTGTTCATCCCCAACGCACCGGGCTGAATTATTTACGGGTCAGTTTCAAGAGGCCTGACCAGTTAAATACAGTCCAGCCAGGTACCTCTGCTCTGGATTTATTGGTGCTGCTCCAACCACACGTGGTTTTGTTTAGAGGCACGTCTCGCTCCGTGTCTATTTTTCTTTCCTGTTGACACTCGTCAGTTTTTATGCATCCAGCCCTTCTGTTTTCTCCCATTCACTTTCTCTTCGCCTGTTGTTTGTGGTTTCCTGCTGTGCCGTCATTAAATGATAAGATAAAGAGCTTTCTTTTGATCTTGTGTATCTCACTATGTGTGTGTGTGTGTGTGTTGTGTGTGTGTAGGAGTCCCAGATCTCCCGGCAGAGGAGGACCGTTGTTCCCTCGGTGCCTCAGAACGCTGAGCGGGAGGCCAGGAGTCTCTTTGCCAAAGAGGTACTGTACCTTAGCTGTCCCACGTGTGTGACTTTGGCCTCACTTTGTGTCTAACAGCCCAGTTAGCAAGGATGCCTTGTCCTTTTTAAAAATAAAAGAGGCGGTTTTACAGCTACGCTAGGTATTCATAGTTGACGTAAATCTTCTCAGTAATATGACTCTTACTTCCTCATTTAGAATCTGCTTAATAAAAAAAAACTTTAAATGCCGTTAGTCAAACTCTCAGTTCACCTCTGATTTATTGACTTCACACTGGTTCACTACGTTCAGCCTGGAGTGGTCACTTGAAGCTCATAAAGAAACCCAGAATGAACAGACCTGCAGTAAACACACGCTGTACTGAAAAACAGACTCTGGTGACACGATGTGGAGCTGAGTTCCTCAGCCAGCTCTCATGACTGTGATACAGCACGGAAACAAGTGTCCTAGGGACTGTTAAAAGAAATCTATGCTCGCTCAGCATCTACCGAACAAAGATCCTTTCAGCTGGCATAATTGAGAATTTCTGCTTGCCGTTTCGCACCGAAAAGAGAGTAATATGCACAATGAAAACCATCTTGAGTGAAACCACTGTAGGGGTGAAGACGTCTGCAGCTGCTTTGCGGACTTATTTTCGAATTCTTAAATGAATAATATTGAGCTGGAATTTTCCCCCCCCTAAAAATAGGGAAGCGAACCCTCTGTCATCCTCTGTGAGTCAGAGTCAGAGGAAAGGACCGTGCTCTTGGTTTGGTCACTCTGCTTGTATGGCTGCTTGTTGTATCTGAGTGTGTCTGCTGCCCCTAATCCAGCTCTCTGTGTTGCCCTGTTTGACAGTGCATCAAGATGTACAACACCGACTGGCATGTAATCAACTACAAATATGAGGCTTACACTGGTGACTTCCGCATGTTGCCAAGGTAAGGATGATAAGGGTTTGGAGTTTAGGCCCAAATATGTAACATGTACAAGAGATTTACTCTGCTCACGTGGGGCCGCTGGATGACCTGCAACAAATCACTGTTCCTGTATATTACTGCGGCTCTGATGCTGAAGCAGAGTAGAGGAAATATTGAGTTGAAGTAACTGCACAGAGTTCAGCCAGATGTTCCTCTACAACACAGCAGGTGCAGACCAGATGTTTGGAATTCATATTGAAATGGCGATAAAGCTTCCTGAGGAAATACTTTTTATAACTGCAACTTGCACTTGAAGCATACATTGGAGTGAAAGAGACACGTGTAACAACATTCTCCAAATACACTGAAAAGGAAAACAACTGTAATGTGCGCGAGTTTACTGACCAACACAAGGGCGTACATGGCGTGTAGATCAGGCAGCGATTTGTTGCAGGCTTTTACAAAGAGTAAAGACGTCCAGAGAGATGGCAGACCTCACCGCAGGGAACATACATTCGGGAGGGGCGGGGGGGGGCTCATTTATTGAAGACCGCTGACCCTCTCACTGTGTTTTCAAAGCAAAGGCCTGAAGACAGACAAGCTGCCAGCTCACGTGTTCGAGATCGATGAAGACGCCAAAGACGAGGTGAGTACAGAGGCCTGAGCGCCATTAGATCACAGACATTGATCGCGGGCAGAAAGGACGAGCGCTCCGCTATCGACTCACTGGGCCCTTTACGCACGGACGGCACCATGCATGTGTGCGCCGCTTTTAGAGATGTGCTGTAAACCCCGCTGTGACATTAATTATCTCTTTTGGAATCAGAGAGAAGACACAGATTTGGCTTGAATGCCCTGAAAATATGAGGTGCCACACTCAGCCCGGACATGTGTGGAGCTAGTAATGGTGCACAGATTCCCCGTGACTTATGATCTGTCAGGCCTTCAGTCCGCCCAGCAGTGCGACTCCTCAGAGACTGTGCGGGAGGCAGTGAAACCGGCAGCCTTATATGTTCTATAAATAGCCGCGCCCCCCCCCGCCCCCGCCCCTGCCCCCTCCCCCCTCCATCTCCCCGCCCTCCTGGGGCCGGATGCAGAGAAACTCAGACAGAGAAAGGGTTTAACTGAAGGAACACAAACGCTGATGTGCTGCAGGACAGGGAGGAGATGGCTCTATTACGTTCTCGACACGACCCATGCAGCTGTTTCACCTCTGCATTATCATTTCTGCCTGTCATAGCGGCGAGTCTTGGCAGCCTAGAAGCAAGAATATTTAAGACCATAAAGAGAACGCACACATCCATTATATTCGCTTGTATAAATGTCTCCTATGTCCTTTATTTGACCTTTTACGTCCATCCACGTACAATAAATCAATGAGCGCAGTGAGAGGGATTAGGTGACAGTGTCGAATACACTGCCACTGTGGATACGAGGTAGGGTGTGACGAGGTGGGTGCGCTGGGTGGCCGCCCGCTGTCAACGTGTCTGATGGGAGTATGGAGTTAGGCGAGCTGCGGGAGGAGAACAGCCCGCCAATTGGATTACAGGACGAAGCTGGAGGGAAAGTGGGAGGCGTGATGCTCAGAGGACAAAATGCCCCTCCAATGTGATTAGGCTCATCGCAATCGTGCACACACGTAAACACACCCTCCTCTAAACACCTCCGTTTTTTTTTTTTTTTTTAAAAACTCTTTGTCATAATACGCGTGTCACAGGCTTACATTAAGTTAATTAGGCCTCTTTGTATTGTGAGTTCCTCCAAGCGGCCAGGCGCATTACCCCTGAGAATGTGTGTGTGTACGCTGTGACTCACTATTTGTTGTGACGAAGGTTGTGTTTTTTGCGGTGTGCTGATGAAGAGTCCCGTGATAGTTGTAATATGAAAAGGCTGCACTGACGGGACTGAGGCTGAATTATGATGGTTTCCTTTATGGGAAACCAAAAAAACTGAAGATGTCAGTAATGTTCGATGCTGGCGCTAAATAATTTAGATGTTGTCAATGTCATTAAGCTGTTGAGCTTTTATCCTCTCTACAGTTACAGATGCTTCATGCATAAAAAGCATTAACCTGAATGAACCTGCATTATCCAGCCGGCCTCGATTGATTTCCAGTGTTTGTGTTTGTGTCTATCAGGACTCCGCTTCGCTCTGCTCCCAGAGGGGAGGCATCATGAAGCAGGGCTGGCTTCAGAAAGCCAACATCAACAGCAGCCTGTCTGTCTCCATGAGGGTGAGTCACCGCCAGAGCTCTCCTGCATGTTATTGGTACAGCAGAGCAGCAACGAACCAAACAGCAACAGCAAAACGGGAGGGTTCACGACAGAGCTGGCAAGACATGGCAACTCTGTGTTCTCCTCCATGGCCTCCAGTCATACTGTGCTACACAATCTGTGGTCAAAATCACTTAACAGATTTCGTTCTGCCCTCCTCATTTATAGTCTCTTAGATATGAACCTCCCTGACGTGCTTTGCTGTGAATTGCAGGTGTTCAAGAGGAGGTACTTCTACTTGTCTCAGCTCCCAGACGGCTCCTACATCCTCAACTCCTACAAGGACGAGAAGAACTGCAAGGACACCAAGGGGTCCATCTACCTGGACTCCTGCATAGATGTCGTGCAGGTATACAAGGCTTGAAAACATCAGAGAAACATCAAATGCCCAGTTGGGAATACTGCAACAACCTTTTTTTTCCCCAGGCTGACCAACCAGGCTGTTTGTTCAATTGAGCTCCTTTTCTCTGTCTGCTCTGTGTCCACTTTTAGTTTTCCCTTCTTGGCACAAGCTCTCCCCCTCGTGAAAGTCAGTCCTGTTTCCTAGCCACGCTCCGGTGGCTTTTAGCCGCTTTGACTGAACAGATTTACCGCATTCCTGCAGCAAGGTCCGGTTCTGACAGATTATGAGGGGCTGCTGATGTTGGCTCATGGCGCAGGCTGGTACCTCAGTCAGGTCTGCGCTGAGCAGAGAGGCTGCCAGGAAGCTTTCAGCTTGATGAACACATTCAGAAATTGAATGGGACGAGTGAGGAGACCCATTCCAGCTAGTGGGTTTAATGTGGAAGCTTGTGGAGCGTGCTATATGTAAGACTACACTGAAAAAAATGGCCCAGTGTAAGGATAAACTACAGTCTTTAGTGAGGACCTCGTCTGCTTTCATCTATCTGCACTGTAAATAGAAAAAAAGTCATAATGGTATTAAAATCACAATATTTTTTGGTCAGAAAAAGACATACCTTTATCTATTGTTAGTGTTTAGTTTGGGAAAGAAGGTAAAACCAAAATTCAAAATACAATAATTCAATAACCCCCTTCCCCCTTCAGAGCCCTAAGATGCGGCGTAATGGCTTCGAGCTTAAGATGCAGGACCGCTACAGCCACTTCCTGGCTGCGGACAGCGAAGCAGAGATGGAGGACTGGGTGGCCACGCTGAAACAGGCTCTGCAGAGCAGCACTGAGGCCAGCCAGGACAGGAGGAACGGTGCAGAGACACTGGACTGTGTCCTGGGTGAGTAATGCTGTACCCACATCTGAGCAGGCCTGGCAAAGACACATGCCTAGATCATCTTCTAGTCAGGATTCATTTAGCTCTGATAAACTAATGTTCGAGCGTCACCTCTGAGCCTGTGGTGGCCTGGGTTAAAGTAATCCCTCACCCTGGTAGTGGACGGAGTCCAAAATGCTGCTGAACTGAAGTCTCAGCTCCGTGTTATGACATTTTAATGCCTCCCATATTATTATGATACATAAGCAATAAGTAGGTTTAACACTATACTTATAGTTGGTGCCAGTAGAGAGGATAAAGGGGTATGTTTGCACATGAGCAGACAGTTTTTCTAATATATGTTTAGCTGTACAGGTACGTAAAGTGAATCAAAGCTCAGAAATCTGAAGGCTGTTTTCAGCTGTTATTATCTGTTAAAGTCTTTAGTTTCACTCCCAAATTGTCTCCAGTGTGCGTTTCTTCGTGGGGGGAAGGGGGGGGTGCAGCCACGGCGAATTGTCGAACTCGTTGCTTGTTCTGAGCTGTGGAAGAGCGCCAGTGGTTTTACGCAGTTTGTGGACGTCCCGCCAGCATCCGTGGGCACTTTTTTTTTTCCTTTTATAATCACACGCTCTCTGCAGAATCCTCCAGCGAAACCCAATAGGCCTAGCTCGGTCGCAAATCTCCGGGATGCTGATGAGCGACTGGGAGGCCACCCAAAAAAGATGGAGAGTTCACTCGGTGCGTCGCCTTGTCACCTGGGTGTCAGCAGAATAAGGCCGTGTTTTAATTTGGCTGAATAGACCGTTACATTAGAGGAGCAGAGAGTGAGCAGGGTCTGCTGCAGCCTGAGTACCTTTTTTTATTAATGTGTTGTCGCTGTCCTGTTCAATCAGATGACGACGCTGTCAGCCAAGGTAAAGGTGAGAGCCTGCTGGAGAGCCTCGGGAGGAGCCTACACCCTGAACTTATGAAGGTATGAAGCATGGGAGGATTGTTATTTGTTTAATTTGGATGTTTTGGCTGAGTTTGTGACATTTCTGTAGATATACAGAGATATAATTTTTTTTTTTTTTTTTTTTTTTGGAATTTGACGTGATATTATTATTTACAGCCCTTGTGCACCTGTGTAATAATGTCATTCTAATTTATTTGTAGGATTTCTTGTTTTTACGTTGTACCTCACAGATAACAGGAATTAAATATGAAAAGCCGTTTCTTTGTAAGCAAAGAATTTAATGAAAAATGAGCCTGAGCTTTTGTACCAGATCCTATAATCACTTGTTTACAAATGTCTAGATAATAAAAGAGCCATAGAAGAGCTGCCCTTTAGTTGGACTTTCTCTGTTTGAGTCAGGTCTGAGAGCAGCAGTGCTTATTCCACCGTGCCGTTTTGTAATATGTCTGCGAAGGCAGAGCTACACACAGACAACAAAGCCCTCTGTGCTCTGCGCTGCTGTTGCGCTCAGTTTGCTCTGGGCCACTCCAGCACCGCTTTCTCCCACTCCATGCAAAAAGACCACTTTGAGTTTTGGCTGCAGGCTGGTCACAGAGAGAGAGAGAGAACAGAGACAAGGGGAGGGGAAGTGGGGGAGGAGATGGATTAGGGCTCTCACCGTGACCCGAGGCTTTGATTTGTTTGTCTCCATCAGATTCTCTTCATTCTCCTTCTGTCTGCGTCTGTCTGACTGCTCATCTTCTTTCTCTGTCCCGCTCTGTGTCTGCGTTTGTGTCAGTTTACTAGCAGAGTAAACACTAAGAGGCACCTTACACCCTGTGTAGGCCCACTGTTGTGTGACATATTTTATACTTTTGTTTTGAAACCAGCTTCCTGCGTCCTGTTTCTCTAAAACATCGTACAGTCACACATGTATATATGTTTTTCCAGTGGATGAGAGTTACTAAATGGTCAGATAATGGTATGTCCCTATATATTACTGAATACCTAATACATTTTTTGTCCTGTGCATTCTCCTACTCTGTGTGTCTGCAGTACGCCAGGGAGACAGACCAGCTCAATAAGATCAACAGGAATGAAGGCAGACAAAAGCTTTTCTCTCTGGATCCTGAGACACAGGTATCGAAGATGCTTCATGCAGCGTTTCTTTTTCTTATGATTTATTTATTTCACCATTGATTCGAACTGTTTGTTCTCTCCTCCCCTTTCCACAATCTACACTGTTTCCTTCTACTTTCCCCTCTCTCTTCTTTCTCTGCATGCGTCTCCTCTCTTACCCTCTCTCCTCTCCGCCGGATCAATTTTTCTCCTCGTGTTGTTTCATCTCCCGTCTTCATGCCTGCTGCTTCCTTCCCTTCCCTTATTCCCCCCCCCCCCTCCCATCTCCTCCTTCTCCGATATCCAGAGGCTGGACTTCTCAGGCATCGAGCCAGATGTGAAGCCATTTGAGGAGCGCTTTGGCCGCCGCATCGTGGTCAGCTGCCACGACCTGACCTTCAGTCTCCAGGGCTGCGTTAGTGAGAAGGGCGACGGCGTCCTCACCAATGTATGTCAGCACCTTACCTCCACGACGTTTGTTTTATACTCTGCTTATATGCCCCTGCTGCTCACTGTGCGTCTCTGTGTACTACTACTGATGATAAACCTGACCCTAAAACGTTTGACTCAGAAAGTGAAACAATATTATTGCAGAAGGAAATAATAAGTAACATTTCTATTGTAATTTAATGTATTTAATTTCATGTAGAACTCAGAGAACTTCAATTTTAACTACATTTTGCAACTTCCTGCCTGACATTTAAGGTCACCTGCTGCTGAAATTACCCCTCTACTGTCTGTATGCACCTAAGCATATCTAATGACAACACACAGATTTCCTTTTCACGCCACACAACTTCCACCGTGCTCACCCGCTGCAGTGCTGCCCCAGATAATATACCTTCATAATTCATGCTGGCCTGTCTGGACGCAAGCAGGCCAAAAAGAGGGGAACACAGCCAAACGTCGCTGTAACACTTTTCGTATTTTAACGTTATAAAATAAGTTTGAAAACAAAGAATAAGGCAGTTCCACGCACTCATGCTGCTTTATTGGTTTCATTTGTCTAATCTAAGCTAAAAAACAAACAAACAACGGAGCTTTAAACTGCGTTCCTCCAAATAAACAAGGACTTAAGGTTATGCAAGAAGTCGGTCTGATGAATGAGGAAATGTCTTGAATGACGTGCAGCTGGTAGCATGAGGCAGCAGTTTAGCACATGTGTGAGCTCCGTCTCTGTCAGAGTGGCTTTCTGTAGTCATAAAACATTGAGTTAGACCTCCTCCTCCTCCTCCTCCTGCTTGCTGGTGCATTAGAGGGGATGGCAGGAGAACTGAACTGACTCATATTTGTGGTTTGGAAGCAGTGCGCTCGCTCTCTTTCTCTCCGGCCTCTTCCTCCCCTTTTCCGCAGTCTCCGCTAAGTTTAATGTTTGTTGGATTGCTTGTCCATCATGCAGGAACCATCCATCTGGGCATGAGTGCACTTAGCCGTTCAAAAAAATGTGTGGGCCGAGCAGCTACTGCCGAGCCAATATTTGCTTTCAAACCGCAGATTAATTCATCTTCGTCTGATAAACAGAAAGTCAATATTTTGTAAAGTTTATAAAATATTTATTTTTACACATTTAGGCTTTTTATGCCTGTCACATACACATTTGTGTCTTTAACGAACCTCATACTAAAACAAGTTCATTCATCCGACATTAGATGCTTTAAAGTGACTTTTGCACTAAAACAGCCTTTGCTGTGCCAACCCTGAAAGGACAATTTAAGAACACGGATCAGACATTACAGGGTTAATCGCTTTCAGTGTCCCCAGCGAATACATGTTAACTTCTGGGTCATGTATAGTCCTAACAGTTCTGAGAAAAGTAAAAGTTGCGGTGAATTCTTAACGGAGGGATTAAGCTAAATACAGCTAGTGTGAAATGTGATGTCCAGTAAATGAATCTTGGGATATAATAAGCCTTGGCTGGTGTGTTCAGGTGCAAATAGCCCTTCACTGTATCTCTGCTCAACCCCAGGTGGAACCATTCTTCATCAGCCTCGCTCTCTTTGACGTCTCCAAGAGCTGCAAAATCTCGGCCGACTTCCACGTTGACCTCAACCCGCCCTGCGTCAGGGAGATGCTGGCCGACGCCTCGGGCCAGCTCTCCCCTTCGTCGGAGGAGGAGGGAGGAGAAGGAGGAGGAGTCAGGGAGGGAGGAGGCGTCATGGTGAACGGAGACTCCGGGAAAGGGAACGGCCTGCCCGTCCTTCAGAGGGTGTCGGAGGCTCTGCTGCGCTTCCCTACGCAGGTAGAGACTTGAGGGCGGAAAAATGACTTGACCTGACTCACTGATTCACAGCCGGTCACAAGTGGGTGTGAACCCTGAATCAGTGTTGTATCATTCACACTGATCAAGGTGTGAATAACACAGTGTTCCATCCGTTCTGTGAAACATATTTTCACGTTGGTGTCATCAGAATAAAACAACAAACTACTTTAATATTTAAATAATACTGCAAAAGATACAAATATGCCCGGAGGAAAACTGATGGGACAGAGGAGGAGCTGATCAAATCAAATTATAAAAGTGATGGAAAACTGACTGTTAATCATCACTTTCTTAATAAAAACTTTTAAGGCAAGCGATTTAAACGTCTGTAGCCCAGCTAATTGTTTTTCTCTAGCTTGCTTTGCTGTATTTCAGGCTTAAATACATAGCGCTCTTCTTACACAGAGTTCTGGCAGCACTGTCATCCTTTCGAGTTTGAGGATTTGCTGATGTGGGTTTCACTGATGCGAAACTGATTCTTAATTCTTTTCAGCTGCTCTTTCTCTTCTTTTTCATATCAATTAGGCCACATGAAGAACCATCTGAAAATGAGGACTAGTTGTTTGACTGTGTGGTTTGCTCTTTCTCAATCTCAATAATCTCAGTGCTCTGCGGTTGTGTCTTGTAGTTGGTTCACAACGTGCAGCAGTTCACAAGGTGCTTTATAAGCTAAAAAAAACTGTTAGAAGGTGAAGACATACAGAACAGAAATAATTCATCTTAACTGAAAGCATATTAAATTTTCACTTCTGTGTCTGTTCAAAGACACCAATAAACTGACTACTTGAAACACAGGAAGGACGTCTGTGGTTCAGAGGGGTTACATTTACAGGAAGCCCCTCTGCGTGATGTGTCCTCAGAAGACCTTTCAGTACCTTAGTCTTCTGAAACAGAGCAGACGAAAGCATAATTAAAAAGAGAAACGTAAATGAAATATATTTAGTAAGTAGCCTATTAATAACATAAGTTTGCAAAAAAGCGCATTAAGGATTTTTAATGGAATCATCACCATCAGCAGTGGACCATTATTCACATCCTACATTTTCCAAGCCTTATCAGGTTGTGGTTGGACGCCGTCTTCTGTCCTGCCTTGGTTTGAAAATGTCCCCACACAGCTCAGTGACTGCTGAATTGCCATTTATTTCTGTAACACCGCTCAGCGTTCCCCTGCTGACTGCAGCTGGCCCGGGCGGGATAAGCTGCTCTCCTCGTACGTCAGAGCACTCAGCTGACGGTGCGATGACTGAGCGACGGTGCTCGTTCTTCAAATAACACGATGATAGTGTTTGTCAAGCTGCTTTCTCCCTTTTAATCAAAGTGCTGTGCTTTCAAATTTTTTTTTTTTTTTGCCATGGTAGTAGTTCCAGATGGTGAGCGTGTGTCCCTAGACAAAGCCTGGTCCACGTCCAGCCTTTAAACACTTTGGAAGGATCCACACGGGACCTCAGTTTAGCTCATGCAGCTAGCATTTGCAAGTGATTTAAGAATCCTTTTGGTTTGCCAGTTTTGTGATATCGGCTCCGTGCTTGATGATCTAAGCTTTATGTCTGGTCACATTGTCTTTGCTGTAAAGTCAGTCGTTTCTTTAGGAAAGAATAGTGCACATGTGCAGGTTACTCTTGGCTCAGGCGTTTTTTGCAAACTCCTGCAGGTGCTGTGAGATCAGCACACACACACACACACACACACACACACACACACAGACTGCCTGTTCCTCACCTCTGGCTGCTTGGCCCATTGATGTGATTAAGTCACTCAGCAAGGCTGGTGTCTGTTGTAAATTAGCCGCAGTTAGGTTATAAAACGTACTCACTTTCCATTTCCATGACGAGAGACATGACTGGGCTGTCACGGCAACAGATTGAAAACACAAATAACTTAAAGGCTAAGATGAAAGGAAGTGTCGGGCTCACAAGTACTCAGAGCAGAAACACCGTTTCTGATAGAGAATGCTGCAGCAGGCAGACTGTTATAAACACGGTTTGAAAGCTGCAGACATAAAATAAAAGAAGCGGCGCGAGCTGCCGTACGTCTAATTTATGGGCTTAATGTTATGTTCTGCCCTCCGACATCTGTGAAAGTTCTACACCAGCAGAACACACACACACACACACACACACACACACACACACACGTACGAACAAATGCATACAAAGAGAGCAGGCTCTACCTCTGTGATTAGTGTGCTGTTATAGCTCGGCACACCACAGTTTAATTTAGGTGCATTGGGTGTGGTCCAAGGACAGAGGCTCCACTGCATCAGCAGCTCTCGTGAAACCGACGGCCTCTGTTCCAGTTCATTATATAATTCACAAATTGAATATGTTTGAAGTGCGTATATTAAGGAGTTTGTGCCTTTTTCTGGCATTTATCTACATCTTTTTTGATTTTAAAGCTACGGTAGCTTGTCAGATAGTGCAACTGCTCCCTCTGTAGTCTCACTACCTTCGCTGAAACTGACTTCCTGCTGCCTCTCTCTAGCTTTTTGTTTCTGTTCCCAGAAACCTCAATTGATGTTCTTTATTTGTGTTTTAATGTTAGCGGCATGTTTTGGTTTTTCTGTCCGAATGTTATTTGTCCCCTTGAGACTGTTTGTGTCAACTGACACTTCGAGCTTAAAGACCAAAAATAGAAGAGCCCCCATGTGGTTTTCCTGTATAACCTACTAAGAGCAGCCACTTCCCCTGCACTTCTCTTGTAGAGAAGCAGTGGATGAATTTAAGATGAAAAGACATGTCAAATGTTAAATTGCTGATTGCCACCTATTTATTTGAGTACTCAGCAGTTTCTCTTCAGATCCATGTGTCCATTCAGTATTGATCTGGAAACAAGTCTAGAAGGAAGGTTGTAGTGAGACACTCACAGTCTGCCAATACACATAACAACCGCTGATCTTGTTGAATACTCTATCATCAGGTCCCTACTCTAATTATCCTCCTCACTCCATTTCTCCCTCCCTTCTTCAGGGTATCTTCTCAGTGACTAACCCTCATGCCGACATCTTTCTGGTGGCTCGCGTAGAGAAGGTGTTACAGAATGGCATCACGCACTGTGCCGAGCCCTACATCAAGACCTCTGACATCAACAAGGTGCGCTGCCCTTTGCTTTTCAACTCATTTAAAGACTTTCACGAAAGAGCAGTTTAACATTCTGCCTCTGCCTTTTCTCTTCTGCATTGATTATTTTGTGTTTTTGTCTCCCGTGTTTCTGCAGACTGCTCAGAAGGTGCTCAAAGCTGCCAAGCAGACATGCCAACGCTTGGGCCAGTACAGGATGCCATTTGCCTGGGCTGCCAAGTAAGACCGGAATAATCCATGAGTCAAAATATTACGCAGTAATAAATCTGTTTGGATTTATCTTTGGAACAGCATAATATGAATGCAGAAAAGATGTCAACATAATACACCTGAGGTGTTTTTTTGAATTTGAGCATTTTCAAGTTATTCCAAATACTGAATTCAGTGGAGTATTAGAGCTGCCAGTTTAAATGTGATAGGACAACATTACGCTAGCATTAGACTTTTAACAAAATTCAGACATATTGATATAACCCTGATTGAAAATGTGAATATTTGGCTGTTTGCGAGAGGCAGGCGCTGTAGCCACGTGTAATGTGTTTCTAGGCAGGTGTTCAAAGACGCTCAGGGCAGCCTGGACATGGATGGGAAGTTTTCTCCTCTCTACCGCCAGGACAGCAGCAAAATCTCTACTGACGACATCATCAAGCTGCTTGCCGACATCAGGAAGTGAGTCATCAATGCTCCTCTACTATTTTAGCGAGTGCTTAGTTATTGCAGCTCAAAACACTCGAGCCCTTGCACATGTATGACTTTTGAAGTCTATATTTCTAAAGGTACTGCATAGGTGACAACTTTGGCGCTAATTCAGGATTTTCCTCACTGAGGTCATTCCATCAATAAACTTACATTACGTACATTTAGGAAGGTTCTTTATTCAGACTTGTTTGCACCTTGTTCTTCTACTTAATCTCTTTTTTTACCTGTCAGACCTGAGAAGAACAAGCTTCAGATCATCCCCGGACAGCTGAATGTCACCATTGAGTGTGTCCCACCTGACTTCTCAAGTATGTTGTAATTTAACCCTTCCCTTGTCCTCACAAGTCAAGTGCTGGCCTTTATAACACACTAAAATTTGCACAATGTAGATGTGAAGGAGCTGCATGCATTCTTATTTTCACAAAAAAAAACCATATATAGTTAAATTGGAAACCACAAATTTAACTGTGCATTTATTTATTATAACCTGCTCTACTGAGTGAAGGAAGGAACTGTGCTTTCCTGTGATCTCTTGTGATGCAACGTTTTCACAATTAGCAGCTGCTGATCTTATCTGTACAAAAACTAAAGTAGAACACACATGAATTTCTTGATCGGCAAGATTACAATCAAACAATTGTAAGTTGTTTGCAAAACCAAACCTGTGTGGTTGCCTCACCGCATGTCACAAGATATCTCTGTTGGTAGAATGCAAATGAGAGCACAGAAACATGAAGCTCATGGAGGTGCTACAAATCATTGTTAAGAGATGAGCTGGCAAGACGGGCAGTGAATGAAAGTCAGTTTTGGGGTCATAAAGTAAGGACGGATAAAGGATGGGAATTGAGGAAGAATTCTGAGGATTGAGTAAAAAGCATGAAATGGTTTCCGCCCAAAACCACTTTGACCATATGAGTTGAAGGTCTCAGCTGTTTTTGTAATGAATATCAGTGTGTGAGTTTGGGTATTAGCACTACACAAATATACTTAATGACCTTGAGTTGACTTTTTAATGCTACAAAAAACAGGAAACACAGCAGTTGAGGTTCGGTTACCTAACTCGTGCGCTTTGTCCCCCAGATACGGTGACTTCCTCATACATTCCCGTCAAGCCCTTCGAGGACGGCTGTGAGCGGGTGTCAGTGGAGGTCGAGGAGTTCCTCCCGGAGGAGGCCAAATACAACTATCCCTATACCACCTACAAGAACCAGCTCTACATCTCCCCCCTGCAGCTCAAATACGACAACCAGAAGACCTTCACCAAGGTGCGTGACTAAACAAAAAGCTAAGAGCGGTGATGGTGGGGATAGTAGATGAAAATCTTATAACGATGATCACATATGACTTATTTGACTTAGGGGTTACACTCACTCTCACTGATGATGTGCTCTGCCGTGTGCATTGACTGACTGATGTAATCTTTCCTCCACACCAGGCTAGAAACATAGCAATCTGCATCCAGTTCCGAGATTCAGACGAAGAAGGTGCAACCGCTTTGAAGGTGAGTTGTTTGAACTGTATATATTGCAAAATGTGAGGTACTTTATTTGGTAATATACACATATCTCATTTGAATTGTGCCCTGAATTACACTTCTTATGATTCATTTAAAAATATAATTTTGTAGGTTAAGAAAGTCTCAGTTTGTCATAAAACAGTTAGTTTTATGCCAAAGAACTACATCTCTCGCCTCGCACGATATACATCATCAACATGTTGGACGCTGGAATGCTAAGCTAATGTTCATTTCTTGTTACTAGCTAGAGAACTTAGCTGTGTTCCACGCACTAAAGTCTCACACCTGATGTGTTTATTCCAACGACTCCTGGTCTTTTCATCACATAATCTACAGATGTAAGTTCTTTGACGTTAGCTTCAGTAATGTTAGCTTCAGTAACGTTTGCTTCAGTAACGTTTGCTTCAGTAACTTTAGCTCCAGTAACGTTAGCTTCAGTAACTTTAGCTCCAGTAACGTTTGCTTCAGTAACTTTAGCTCCAGTAACGTTCAGTAATGTTAGCCTCAGTAACTGTTAGCTCCAGTAACATTGCTCCAGTAATGTTAGCTCCAGTAATGTTAGCTCCAGTAACATTAGCTTCAGTAACTTTAACTCCATTAACGTTAGCTTCAGTAATGTCAGCTCCAGAACCATTTGCTTCAGTAACGTTAGCTCCAGTAACGTTAGCTCCAGTAACGTTAGCTTCAGTAACGTTAGCTTCAGTAACGTTAGCTTCAGTCATTTACAGAAACAGTTATGACGTCGTGTTCGCGACTTTTGGGTTTGTGGTTTTTCTGATTACGTATTTTCAGTCTTATACTTGGACAGTTTTACAAAAAACTTTATTGACATGCAAAATTATATTTTAATTTTACAAACATAAGTATATTTGAGGGCACAGTTCAAATGGGATCAAAAACATAGTTGTTTCTCTTGTTTTTCACCATTGACTACTGTACATATTTTTTTTCCAAAATAAGGTCGTCCACTGGAGTTTTGGGGCTATTAGAATTTATCTGAGGTTTTCAGAATAAAGTTGAAATATGTTGAGAAAGGTTAAAATATTACACCTAATTAATTTTTTTTAGGACGTTGTAATGAAATGGAACCATTTACTTTATGTTGGAGTCAATAACGGGATTTGATTTGAAGCAGCATCTGGAGCGCAGTGAGGACTTGGGAATCTTTTGCAAGAAAAAAAGTACCTGCATACTACATGTATGACTTTTTTTAACAGCATGACGTTTGTCTCATGGATTCTAGACATTATTCTCAAAATATTACTTGTAAAATCAAGACTTTATTCTGGAAACAACTTTTTTTTTTTCTTGTAATATTATGTCTTCATTCTTGAAATGCCAGATTTTATTTCCTACAAGTGGCCTCAGTGCAAGAGAGACAGGGGTCTGTTAAATGTCTGAAGGGAAATGCTTTAGGTTTTTATAACTGCAGCACTTGAAAGGTCATACTTAAGAAATCAATTGTCCACCTAATGCAGTAATATAATGTAGGCTGACACTGATAGGCAGATATAATACACATTACATGCACAAATAGCAGGAGATACAGGTGAATGGGGAAAATGTCAGAATATACAGTCCAGATAAAGTTTATAAATATTTAAAGTTTAGATTAAAGTAAATAAATAAAGCAGGAGGTATGTGAGAATAGATGAAACAAGCATGGACTTCTTTCTCAACAGATTATCAGGAGTCCGGCACAAATGTCTCAGAAACAATAATACTGTCATGAGGACTTGTGGAATGTTGTGCAGGAGATTTGATCAACAGCAGAGGCCTAAAACATGATCAACTTTTCTTTTTATTGCTTTTCCCAAAGTGGAAGTCAGAGTGCAGCTGAGGGGCCCGAAGAGGAGAAAGGAAAAGCTTACAGAAGCTGGTTATTATAGCTGGCAGGAGAAGATAATGAATGGTCACTCATTTTTCCTCTCTATTTCTCTCTGGCCACACATGTCAAATATTTGCGGGTGGAACGGCTCATCAAAAGCACCGGGGATTGTTTTCCTTTTCACTTTTCCAGAGGGAGGGCGGAAAACACACTTTCTTTTCTTTGATTTTCAAACACCGGAACATTTACACTTGATGCTCTTGATTAGGACGGTCCAGACAGACAGATCAGCGTGCAGTCGTGCGTATTATCTTATCCTAAATACTGTTGAACACACACACACAAACACACACACCCGCGCAGTCAGCTCTCAAACAATGCTTGAGGTACATGTACAGAAAACTGTTTACAAACTGCTTACAAACCTCTCGGGAGATTTTAATCAGAGGCAGTGGAAGCTTGTGGAGGTTCTGGGTTTTACATTAGACACATGTCTGACTGAGAGGACGTTCTCTTTAAGCTTTCAAAACAGGAATGTGAAAGTTAAATAAAGGATCGCCCAGAGGTTGTGACTTGAAAACATGTGGATTTATGCTGCCTCCAATCTGTCCTCTTTGTCACAATGAGCTCAGGTCTGATTTTATGATAGTGTGCTTTTAATCCCTAAAAACGTGAGCTCTGCCAGCGCAGCCAGTACAAAATGTTTATACGTGAGTGGTACAGTACATGTATGAACAGGACAGCCCCTGTGGCATAAGATCCGAGACAGCTCCTCAGGGCACACCTCAGCCCTCATCCTGAGTGAGTCAGGTAATCGGGATTCCCATCAGCCTCCCTACTTGCTGCTTTCTCAAAGGGCCTCCGGGATGAGTTGTTATTTTTCCATGGTGGTGAGCAACTCCGATTTTACCTTGTGATCTGCAACAAGAGATCTTTGCTTCTTCCCAGACTGAGCCGAGAATTTGATTCATGTCCCCTCTCTCTCTCTTTCTCCAAGCCTCTTCCAACCTCCAGGCTCCTCTAGTCTTCCTGCACAGGCTCCAGCTTTTCTTTTCATTTTTTTCCTGATCCCGGCTCCTATCGGTCTCAATTTCAGTCATCATCAGTTGGCTCCAGAGCGCCGTCCTTCCTCTGGCCTGCCCTGCTCATTATTGTTCATTAGAGATGTCTACAATTGTTAGCATCCTAATTACAGTATCAAACCAGCCGTCAGAACAGGTCTACCCCCCACCTCTCCCCTCATTAGAAATATCCTGACCTGGTCATGCTTGACCTTGCCACGTAGGTTTAATTTTTCCCACAGAACTTGTTCCTGCAGCGGCTGCCGCTCTGATACAAAACAGCTTTGGCTGTGTCGCTCTTAGTGTTTGAGAGTACATTCATAAAGTATCCCAAATTTGCATATGCTGACGGCTCTCTGACATTTGGAAAGAAAAATAAATGTCATCACATGTGGAGTCAAAGTTCTGTCTTTGTTGTTTTTCTCGAGCAGACGAGCGAGGACTGATAAACATTGCTTTGTGAGGCCCGAAGACGTGTATAATCTTTCATGACGACGCCCCTCTCGTCTAGTCAGACGCCACGCTTTTGATAATTTCAGGTTCCCCTCTCTGGTTTTCGAATTCCTTGTTTAACCTCTTGATGAAGGGCTCGCGCACACTCACCCCGTCCTTTTCTCCAAATGTTGTCGGTAATCACGGGTTTTCGAGCGCTTACTCACCGCCGTGGCCCCGCATCAAAGGGCCTGCAGTTGGATGACTGATGCGCTTTGCTTGCCTTTCAGTGCATCTACGGCAAGCCGGGAGACTCGCTCTTCACCAGCAGCACCTACGCAGCCGTCCTGCACCACAATCAGAGCCCGGAGTTCTACGACGAGGTGAGATCCTCATTATCCCAACCTAATTCCCCCACAGCGTCGACTCAGATTTCATATCATATTAGGTACATTCATCAGCGGTTTTACAGGCATGTGACTTTCAGGTTATTAACACTGAATCAGATATAAAGAGGAAACAATAAGAACTGGAGCAAGAATTACAAAACTCTGATTATTATTACTATGATGATGGTGATCATTAAGATGTTGTAACTTTAGATCAGTCCACGCGTTCAAAACTAACATTCCTCAGCCAGCACTGGGGTCATCCCTAAATCTGTCTCAGGGTAGAGCTGTGATCTCACAGGTCAAACAGTCACACATGAAGCTCAGCTAAATAGGTACGGTCAGGTCAGGATACTGTTAGAGCGGTAGATCAGAGGGGGGGTCCATATGGCCCAGATAGCGAACGGATTAGGATCTTAAGAGCCCCCTGTTACACACAGAGACATGCCCTCTGGGATTTACCTCCGCATGCTTCCAGTCACATATTACCTAAGCAGGACAAAAATGACAGCCTTGTGAAATGTTATCACAATCTTACAGATGTTTCTGACTTTCTCCAAGAGGAAAAAAAATTGATTTAAACTCATGTCATATATTGGAGGGTCATGATATTCATCCACGATATTTTTAAGCTGTTTGTAGGTTACTAGATCCAAAGTAGTGGAAAATGAATTCTGCAGGTTGGTATGTGTCATTTCCTGTAAGAAAATCAACATGTACGAGACACTAGGGGGAAATATATTTCCTTGCTGTTGCTGCCCCCTGGTGGATAAGATGTGTTATTGTTTGAGGTTAGAAAAGTGCTGTATCACGTGGGTGCCATGGTGTCTCAGGAGCGATATCAATTCAACATCAAAAGGCCGGGCAGTGATAGGCAAAGTTGCACCTTTTGATAAGACAGCTGAGCAAACAAGACGCCCCACTTTAAATTCATTTTATACCAGTTTATTTTAAACGAACAGACAAAAAAAAGTATGAGACTGCCTTAAAGCTGAAAAAGGCTTAGGAGATGACAGAGGACGCATGCACAACTCAGCTCCTTCAAATCTTCCTTCTTTGTATTTATTTGAATGTACACATCCAGCGGTTGGAATTAATGCAAAGTTCAGTTCGTTGGAGGTTATCAGGTTGATAAGCTTTTCATAGAAGCCATAAAAAAGAGAAGTGACCAAAGAGAAAAAGAAATGTACACGTCAGCTTTCTTTTCCAGCAACTTTCAAGCAGGATTACTTTTCCATGTAGACTGTTCAAGTCTACATCTTATCCACACAATACTCCACCAGCATTTAGAACTCAAATTAAAAAAAGCCAGAAGGGATCTAATAGTTATTAATCACAACTAGGTAAAGAAAGCATCAGCTCATCTAAGAATGATACTGATAATAACTTAAAACACAACTCTTAAAGGAATAGCTGCTTATTATAGGTCTCTGGAAGCATTACGACCAATATAACTGACCACTTCTTCTTTAAATCAGACACAAATGTGAACTATTAAAAACACAGAAATGTAAATGAAACTCTGATGCACACCGTCAGCAGTTGTAGTGCCCCTTGTTTCACTTGAGCACATTTCCTAACTAATTCACCTAAAGGTTGCATCTTTTTCCACCTGGCTGCAGAGGAAGCACTTTCATGAACTCCTAAAGCCCAGGACGGCCCTCTTGTGTGACATTTTCATCAATACCGCTGTTGGTATTTGAGAAAATCATTTGGCTGGCGTTGAAAAATAACTTCATGAGCTTGGAAAAAAAAACACAAATCGATCTAAAGCCCTCAACATTTGTCTTAACAACCGTTAAAGCATAAAATCAACATTGATTTGATGATTTGTTTGTCAATTAAATATCTTTGGTATTTGGGACAACTCTTGATATTGTTACAAGTAGTACTACTGTATATCATAAGTACGTTATGTTCCTATTCTGGTGTCAGTGTAAAGACTGAAATGATGCCGATGTCTTAAGCTTAAAACAGCGACCCGCTCCACTGTGTACAGGTAAAGGTTGAGCTGCCGGTCCACATGCACGAGAAACACCACATCCTCTTCACCTTCTACCATATCAGCTGTGAGTCCAGCAGCAAGGCCAGCAGCAAGAAGAGAGAGGGAGTAGAGTCGCTGGGTGAGTCAGCTTGGGGATTTCCTCTGCCTGTGACTACGTGTGTGTGTGTGTGTGTGTCCATGAATGCATCATCTTTAAAAAAGAAAATAAAAGCACATTGCTGGCTACAGTTTCCGTGCTATGCGAGGAGTGTGTTTTCACATGCGTTTTGTTTTTCTTTTTCATAGGATTCGAGTATTTTTATTTAAATTACAGTATTTTAGTCTGTTTTTATAAGTTATTTATCCTGATAAATGAGGAAAAGTAAGCCCAATACTGCCACATTCATGTGTTCCAGTGGGTTACTCCTGGATGCCTTTGCTAAAAGACGGGAGGATGAAGTCAGTGGAGCTCCAGCTGCCTGTAGCAGCCACCTTGCCGCCTGGATACCTGTGTCAGGACGCCAGGAAGGTACAGTCCTTGCTACTAACACAACACTATAGATATGTGTTTCACTCTTTTAGGTGTGCATCATTTAAAGTGCTTACTTGTTAGCTAAATGTGCAGATATAAAATTGTCACTCTTGGTCAACACTGCATAATAGCACGATGTTTCTTACAGCTGCCATGTTTGTTCTCAATAAAGGAAAAACAAAAAAAAAACTTTAAACACTTCTTATTTGTGTGTACTTCAGTCCCAACCAGATATCAAGTGGGTGGAAAACGCCAAGACACTGTTCAAAGTGAGGACCCGTGTAGCATCAACAATATACGCCCAGGTACAGCATTTTATTCTTCACGCATTCTTAAAACACCCACATACATGTAGAATGTGCCTTAAGGTCACTGGTATAATAATGCGGATGACAGTGACATTGTACCGTTTCCTCCGCAGGACCTCCATCTACACAAATTCTTCCAGCACTACCAGCTGATGAGGACGACGTCAGAGGCCAACCCAGCAGAACTGATCAAATACCTGAAGGTGAGGCACCGTGAGGCAGTGCAGTCAGTTCAGAGCACTTTACAGATATTGATCCTTTACTAAGTGCAGCTCCAGATGATGTAGGGGCTGAGCTTGCGGTTCGGGAACATTTTATAAGCTCAATGATTAAATTCAATTATTAATCAATGTTTTTGAGAACTTCCAGTGCAGTCTCTCTCATGTACACCAATCCCCATCTCTCCCATCACCTGTGGTGTTAAATATCAGTAGCAGCGCTTTTTCCCATTAACATTAATTTAAAAAAATGTATATTATATATTTAGTATATTCTGTAATGTTTTGAAATCCAACTTTGACTTACTTTACATGACTTTCCTGTATCTTCACGCATTTCTTCCTTCCCGTAGTGCCTGCATGCCATGGAGACTCATGTAATCATCAACTTCCTGCCAACAGTGCTGATGCAGCTGTTCGAGGTGCTCACAGCAGCGACCAAAGAAACCCACGAGATTGCCGTCAACTCCCTTCGGTCAGTTGCTCACTTGGGTTTCACTGTTTGATGCTGCCAAAATGTTTGTCTTATAACACTGCCCTGCTCTGCGCCCCTCAGCGTGATCATACATATAGTCTCCAGATGTCACGAGGAGGGCCTGGACCAGTACCTCCGCTCTTTTGTCAAGGTAACCTACCAACATGAACACTGCTGCGAGGGTTATAACATCAGAGTTGTCAGTTTAAAGTGGATCTCATGTAGATTTTTTTTTTTCCCCCCTCTCTTCTTAGTACGTGTTTGTGACCAACAACCGTGCGTCGGGAAACACGGCGACCACTCACGAGGTGCTGGCCACCGCTATAACAGCCACCCTCAAGCAAACGGCTGATTTCAACACCAGCAATAAACTACTCAAGGTGTGTGGTCTGCTTGTTTTTTTATTGAATTTTTTTTTTTTGACACTTTGTCCGCCCATACATTTCTCCCACCAGTCCAGTTGTAGTACCAGTGTTGAACAGCGTGTGGCAGATCTTCCTTTAAAATGGCTCATCATGTCCTACACGTTGCTTCTGTTGTGGCCTCTTCTAGAGAAGGCATCCTTAAGCATGTACCTGCTTGTGCTGTACTTTGCACCTTTCTGTGGGTTATTTTTGTGACAGTTTGAGGTAATCCTTTTTTCCCCATCATCGCCCCCGCTGTTCTTTCATAGGAAATGTGTGTATTGGGAAATACCCATAGTAGTCTAACTGCAATCCTCTTTTACCTCAGTACTCCTGGTTCTTCTTTGAAACCATGGCCAAATCCATGGCTCAGTACCTGCAAGAGGGAAACCGCATGAAGGTGGGTGTCACCTGATTTCTTCTTCCTTTGCACAGCTAAGATTGAGGGTTTTTTTTGTTTGTTTTTTTGACATCTGTGTGTTTAGCAATGTGAGTCGTTACTTGTGACACTGTCCAAAGGTCAGATATCTGGATCTGGATCTCACAGGAAAATTTATACCACATGAGGCAGAGGGGTGGCAACCATCCTGATCAGGCGCACGCTGATGCTTTAGAAGTGAAGAAAAGGACATTAATCACATTAAAGCATATTTTAGTCTGAAGGTGCCCTGTTCAACATTAAATCAAGTACAACATAAAAGCCAATGTGTTAATTTACCCACTTAAATCAAATCAAATGTAACACAAGCTGTTTTCATTTATAGCTCACAGGGCTCCTCTTGTAGTGTAGCTGATGGGAATTCCTGGATATTAAATGTTCATCTGCAACTTTCTGCAGTGGGCCCGGTGATATTTGTTCTTACTGACACATGTCACATGACACGGTCAAGCTCTGTTTGAGAACATAAAATACTTATATACTCAATAGCTTCAGTATCTGCAGGTAAAATAGTATTTATATGTTTATATGTATTTTAAGCCATCCCCTCTCACACCTTTACAACATGCCCTATAAGGCAGCCTATCCTTTTATTTATTTTACTTCCTAATTTAAGGTATTTGCTTTTCTATGTGCCAGTCGTGTTCTCAGATGTCTGTCTGTCAGCGTCTTTTCCTGGCACACTGCGCAGATTATGACGCAGCACTGCCGTCAGCGTAACGCCGCAATGGCAGTTAACAAGTGAGAGGAATCAGTGCAACGCTTGCTAGAAAACTGTGTTCACCATGAAGACACCCGTCAGAGGTTGGGCCGGGACAAAATTTAACAGAGGCGACCGACCTCGCGGGCTAAACCCTGGATGTTACAAGACATGTCAACACTTATAAACAAACCTCACACATACTCAAAGACAGAACAGGAGACTCACAGTGAATAATTAAGCCATGTATAGGCTTCACACTCTGTTGCTCAGTCTGCATTTCGTCTGGGGTTTACCAGCAATGCCAGACGTTCAGTAAGTAAATAAAGGAATGAAGCTGTGCGCTGCTACCAAGAAGAAGTCAAACTGGGGTCTGTTCAGAGAAAGAGTGGACCTCCCAGTTTATCTATGTACTGCTAATCTGTCTTCATAATGTTTCCGACATTTTACCTTTTTAATGCCTTCAGTTCAAACTGTCTTACATAACATATTCCCCCCCCCGACCCGTCTCTTTAGATGCCGCGACCCCAACGCTTCCCCGAAAGTTTCCACCAGGCGCTCCAGTCTCTGGTGCTGTCCATCATGCCACACATCACCATCCGCCACATGGAAATCCCAGAGGAAGCTCGCTGCATCAACCTGAGCCTGGCCGGTTTCATCAAGGTCTGAACGCCATACGCACAAGCATGAAACCAAACTAATTAAAGTTACTGATGGCTGTTTGGCAGGGACTTACAAACAACCATGCTCAGTATATCTAATGTGTGAATGTCAGTAACGGTGAGAATCACTACAGGATCAAACTGTCAAAGATCAGTTTTGGGCCCACCTGAGATGGTTTACGAATCACATTAAACACTCTGACATTTGGGAAAACAGTGTCTGTCTTGACGGCGTTTTTGCAGCACCTACCCGCCGAGTGCTTGATCCTGGATGTTGATAGGGCAGCGCTCTGTAAAGATATGCGGCCAAGTTGTACAACTCGTGTTGTTTGGAGCTTCTTACATGTCTCTACCTGCTGTTATTGCACACTTGTTATTATTTTCAAGCTCTTCCAGTCCACAACAGCTCCAGGCCCTGGGTCCCCTTCCTTATAAGTGGATAACTGAGATACCCAGATTAGTTTGCTGACATGTTTTTTTTGACAACAGCAGCCGCTTGACCCGCAGACATGTTGGTAAAAAAGCACCTTATTTGTTTAAAGTGTTTGCAAACCACATGTTATTGCACTTTTGTGTACAAAGCAGTGCCTTTAAATTTAAAGTGCACAATACACTTTAGAGTACATCATTCAATTTTGCGCATAACTACGCGATTAATCACGAGTTATCGCAAAGTCGTGCGATTAATCGCTTTTAAAAATTTTAATCGTTGCCCAGCACTAATTTTATCATGTGTAATTGTCGGTAACTATTCATTATGAAAATGTTGTGATAAATACGACAGATCTGACAGTAACCTGCATGTTTTTACGTAAAATCATAATCATCTAAGAAATCCTGCCATTTGTATTAAAAATTACTGCATTTTATGAGGTTCACCATAAAACGTCCCCGGTCATGATTCCAGCTAACGTTCAAACCTGCACTGCTCCAGATTTGGTGTTAAGGTCTTAAGGACAAATTCAGACTCAAGTAAAATCATTAAATCACGTATGAAAAACGGAGACCTGTTTCAATCTTAAGCCTAGTTCACGTAACACCAATTTAACCCACATTTTGCCAGTCACCCACCTCGTGATCCGGGGCAAATCAGCGGACGATCAGCGCTTGGCAATCGGTCTCCAAAATCTGTTTGTTTTGCCTTGTGATCAGGTTTATTGCTTGTACCACAGAAGCATGTGTGCGCTAACCGTGCTTTCTCTCCTCAGAGGTGCCTGACCTTCATGAACAGGGGCTTTGCCTTCGGCCTGGTCAACCACTACATGTGTCATTTCACTCTCAAAGATCCCAAGGTACGTGCTCTGACTCAGCCGGCCAGCACGCAAACACTAAAGGTAACACATTTGCAGCTGATACAGTACTTTGGACAACTGTGTGAAACATGACCTGTTATGTTACCTGAAGGCCGAGTTGTATATTTAGCCTGTACATAGGAAGTGCTGTTTCTCCCGCCCTACCTTCTCTGTCTGTATTAGTAGCACATTTGACTACAAAATTAAACCACCCCAGGCTGCCAGCTGGCTTGGCTCGAGAAGTATCGAGGATTATATTTGAACAATGAGGAGAACTATCTTTATGCCCTGAGGCGGTTGACGGACATTTGCCTAACCACATGCAGCTCACACACGTCTGTCTGTCTGTCTGTCTGTCTGTCTGTCTGTCTGTCTGTCTGTCTGTCTGTCTGTCTGTCTGTCTGTCTGTCTGTCTGTCTGTCTGCCACAGGTGCTGACGGAAATGAAATTTGATTTCCTGATGACAGTGTGCAACCACGAACACTTCATTCCTCTCAACCTGCCCATGGCTTTCGGGCGCACCAA
Organism: Lepomis macrochirus; assembly: GCA_024633595.2. Classification (NCBI taxonomy): domain Eukaryota; kingdom Metazoa; phylum Chordata; class Actinopteri; order Centrarchiformes; family Centrarchidae; genus Lepomis; species Lepomis macrochirus. The sequence goes on along the minus strand of JALXJV020000002.1, from coordinate 5,832,306 downwards.
GCTGCAGAGAGTACAAGGTGAGAGTCAGCTGTCATAGTTCTGCCTGCCACTGTGAATGCGTTACGCCTCCCAACCACACATTTAAGCACTTCACTAGCTGTCGCGCGACCCCAATCCCTCACTGACCTCGTTCTGACCTGTATTCACCGCACTGAACCCATCTATTAACCTCCATTATTGTTTGCCCCACGCATACACTGGTCTATAATTAAGGAGGAGTCGATTTACACTTCCTTGATAATATTATCTGTACCTGGCACGACCGGCTTAAAAGGTTTATCCATCACTACATGCTTTATACAACCACAAGTAAAGAGCAAACAACTGTGAGCTGTGGAAGTGCCGCATGGGATTGTTTTACTGTCTTACCCCCAATATCTTTATTTTCACCCCGCCCTCCCCTTCCCCCTCTCTGTTTTGTGTTTTTGCTTGTGGTCAGATTATATTCCGTATGCGACGGAGCTTTTTGGCCCTGTAGGTAGGTGATGCTCACCGCACCATACTGCACATCGACGCCACCGTGTTTGCTGCCGTATGCAAGCGACGCCGCACCTCCTCGTTGCACTAACCCCCCGCCATCCTGTCGGCTCCCCCTTTTCTCATAGGGCACCCACATTCCCCCGACTCACTCACTCACTCACTCAGCCCAATGCTAATATTAGGCCTAATGCCTCCATATGCCTGAGCTTGTGTGTTGTAGAGGAGAGGAGCTTTTCTTAACGCTTTAATTGACTGATACTTGTCTATACGAGACGCAAACAACTTTTATGAGGGTGCGGCCGTCCCTCTTGCTGTTTGTCCTCTGTCTGCCTCTCTTTCTCCTTCTGCTTGTCTGTCTCTGTCACAAGAGAGGACAACTGAAGCCGGTTGCTCGCTTCCCAGGCTGCACTGCCTGTTTTAATATTAACTCACCCTTATTGTGAAACTCTACATCACTGTTGTTATTGAACGCTTCTCACTTCTTTCCAGCGGCACGTCTCTGTGTTGATTTATTGCTCTTCTCTGATTTCACAGAATTACACATTACCTCATGTAGGCAATGAGTAATACATTCTAATTATTCTATTATTGGAGCAAAACAACGGAGCACCTGTGACAGAGGAGCCTGATGTAGAAAATAGTCACGGGGACGTTTCTCGACGTGGCCCTCGCTGAAGGAGCCGGAGGTTTTTGCCGTTCTGCAGCGTCTGGCAAATTAGCAGGACGCTGTAATAATTTTTTCGAGCTGCAGTCCATTTATTTACAGTAGCAACTCACTCAATCATGAATAAATATTATTGTTTATAACTGCCAGTGTTTATTTGACTGAACAGTGGCAAGGTCCGATGAATCAATGGCAGTCTACCCATCGTTCCTTGAAAGGGGAGATCTGGTGTTACTGTTATGAGTCATGGCTTAATACTTTTGACTGTTCTGTTACAAACACTGTGTTTATTCTATTGAAGGCATGGCAGCAAAATACTGGAAGGGTTACGCTGTGATTGGACTGATAGCTTCCTTCACATCCTTCCTTCATCCACTGACGCATCTCAGTGGGCTTCTCTTTCATTAGATCTTGTTACAGTCTCGAGCTAATAAAAAACTTACATTAAGGTTTCTTCTCACCCTCCACAACTAGGTTTCTACCTGTACTGTACGCATTTAGAAGAAATTGTAACAGCTTAACAATTTCGAGCTTATTTGCCGAAGACACCGGAACAGCAATAAAAAAATTTTTAAAAAACACTGAAGAGAACTGATCAACGTGGACAGGCACCCAAACGAGCTCCTTTGATTGGCCGAGACGGTTCCCTGACCTCTGAACGGTGCAACAGCAGAGCTCGTCATTTGTGACGAACAAAAAAACCCAGATAAAACAAAAAACTATGTGTGAGAAAATATTCTACAGCTGTGCGGCCTCTGATTGCATGAGTTCGCTGGAGGTGCGAATTTTGTCCACAACTTCACGTTTTTTGATGCGGTTGCGTTGTGCAACATAGTCACTGCAACGAAAATGTGAGCATTTCTTCATTTGCGATCCGTAGAATAGGATTCGTGCACCTGCACCGTCACCTATTTGAGATGGCGTAACTGTTGTGCCTTCAAGTACACTGTTACACATGTTTGCTCAGTTGTTTTGCTCCAATAATATATAATCCCTCCCTTGTTTGTGTGGTGTGACAACAATGAATGTCTGAATGAATGTTTGTTTAGATTGTGTTGCATATTGGTTTGCAGTGTTGCAATCTGAGCGATTATATGTCACAGTCTGCCTTTGTATTACATTACAACTTAAAAAATACTGATTATATTACATAATAAATAAAATATGTATTACAGAGAAAAGTAAATACACAGAACTCTCCACATAAGACCAGCAATCATTGGTGTGATTGTGTTTTATTCTTGAGATCTTCTGTTTAAGATGCTGTTAGATTTCTACTTGCATGTACTAACTAGCTGCAGCTTTAACAAAAGCGCCTATCTTGGCTGATTATAATCTTCCCAATAAAGCGCATGTGTTCAGCCCGTAATAATGTACCGTCACTTCCTTTCTGGCCCGACCACAGAGCAGAGTCTGGAGTCCAGCCTGACGGAGGACTACTGCCGTAACCACTTCCTGGTGGGTCTGTTGCTGAGAGAAGTGGCCGAGGCCTTGCAGCAAGGGCCCGAGGTCAGACAGCTGTCCGTGAGCGTCCTAAAGAACCTTCTCATTAAGCACGCCCTGGACGACCGCTACACAGCATACAAGGTGAGGGAGGGCGCGGCGCCTGATGATGGGAGGAAGAAGACACAAGCAGAGATAAGACAGGAGAGAGGGCGCTGTGTCATTCCCCAAATATCACCAACGAGCATTAGTTATTATAACACTGGACGCCTTGTCTTGTCACCTAAACTTCAAAATCTTCCCACCTATACTAAAACCCTAACCCTTGATCAGCGGTGCACGAAGTACACAAATACCTGGTCATTATTATTACCTATGCGTTAATGTAAAAGCAGGAGTTTACTGTTGAAGATGAGGAATTTGCCTTGGTATAAGTTGGTGCTTACAGTACACATGAACAGAAATAGAAATAAATAAAAAGTAAGGAGATAAAAAAACAAGTATACAAAAATTTCAATAATACTATAGTACAATGCTGATAAGTATGTGCAAAAATTCTCCACATGAATGAGTGTGTGTTTGTTTGGAGAGGGGGGTGTGAGAATCAGTGACAGTGGGAACCCAGGCCTTGTTGAGCCCAGCGCAATCGGAAGGAAACTGTTTCTGTGGCGAGAGGGGAGAGTCTGAAACAGCCTCATAGTCCTGGAGGCGTACAGGTCCTAAAGGGATGGAAAGTGACGACCGATCACCTTCTCTGCGGAGCGAATGATACGCTGCAGCCATGCTTTTCTCTCAGCAGCGTACCAGATGGTTGATGGAGGAGGTGAGGATGGACTAAATGATGGCGGTGTAGAAGTGCACCATCATTGTCTTTGGCAGGCTGAACTACAGTACAGTACATCCTCTGCTGGGCTTTTTTTGGTGAGGGACGTGATGTTCAGCTCCCACTTGAGCTCCTTGGAGATGATGGTACCCAGGAAGCGGACGGAGTCCACAGTGTCGACTGCGGGTGTCACCCGGGATGAGGGTGATGGAGGGTGGGGCTGGGCTCTTTGTAAAATCCACGATCCGCTCCACTTCATCTATCAGCGGTATGTCGTTCAAAGCGACAGTAAAACTGATTCAACTCGTTGGCAAGGCGTGAGTCGTGTAGTGGGGGAGTTTAGGTTTGTAGCTAGTGATCTGTCTGAAGCCGCTCCAGACAGAAGTAGAAGTCGTTTCTTGAGATCTGGTGTTGAAGTTTCCACTTCTAAACACCTCTTCCTTTTCCAACCTCAGCTGTTGGAGTTTGGCTGTAAACCAGTGTGTGTCATTGTTAGGTCATCCAGACTGTAGCAGTCCTGAAAACATCTCAGTCAGAACAGCCCAAACACACTTTAAGGTTCTCTACAGCTTCACCGGTCCACTGCTTTGATGTCCTCACCACAGGTTTACAGAGCTTTTTACAGATTTCTGTCTGTAAACAGGAACCAGCTGCGTGGACGTGATCATTGTGTCCCAGTGGAGCGTGAGTGACGGCGTGATAGGCACTGCTTAATGGGGTGTAACAGAGATCCAAAATGTTCTCCTCACTTTATAAACTGTATTTTTGGAGTTTATGGTTGAAGTCACCAAGAACTACTACAGTATCTAACTACAGTATCTGGTTGGCACAGCATGCGATGTGGGTCGTGCACGTTGGCTTTGCGATGGAATGTAAACACCCAGCAGAAAGTAGGAAACAAACCTGTGGGGAGAGTAAAAAGGTTTATAGTGTATCAGTAAATATACCAGTGCAGCTGAATCACTCTCTCATCGTTACACCAGCCACTGTTGATATAAAAACACATTTTTCTTTTTGCCGGAGAGCTCTGCGTCGCGGTCTGCTCTGTTGACCTGGAAGGAAGACAGCTGCAGGGCGGAGTCCGGTATTGATCCACAGACACGTCTCCGTGTCCGTCCAGAACAGAAGATGAATAATAGTCTGTTTTTCACCACCAGTAGCTAAAGTTCGTCCAGTTCATTGCACAGTGAGTGCACGTTGGAGAGAAATATTCGCGGTAGCGGCGTGAGGTGTCCTCTACGGCGTAGTCGCACCAGCATACCGGACCTCCCCCCGGCGTTTCACCGCATGAACAACGCAGAGTGAAGCCTTGACCGGAATGTCCAATAATTCCACCGATGACACAAGAAAAGTCGGAATTAAATCTGCTGGTTGTTCCTCTGATGTTTATGAGCTCCTCTCTGGTGAAAGGGCAAAGGTAGCAAACATAAACAAAACAAACAAGAGCGCACCAAAATACCACGGCTGACCTAAGCGGCGCCGTCTTTTTTATATTATTAATATATTATATTTAAATTATATTTAAAAACTAAAAGCAAATGTTCACATTTGTAAAAGCTGAAACCAGGAAAGGTTTTTACATGAAAAATGTCATACATGATCAGTTAAAGTTGTTAAAAGGTAAATTCAGTCTCACTCTAATAATCCCTAAAAAATCTGTATCTGTAAAGTCACTGGTAACTAAAGCAGTTTAGATGAAAAGTAAAGTAAATTGCTGTTCGCTTAACAGGCACACTACGTTGAATGCAAAACCTGCCAAACCGCCAAACAAAGCCTCTCCTTGCACCTGTCATGCCACGTTTATGTAATTATGTCAATTAGTATGTGTACCTAACGCAACATAAATTTCTCAGTAAAGTAAAGAATGACACATGCACACGTTGCCTCCTCTGCCCAGAGTGCAGCCTGTTTGAATGACAGCCACACTGTTTGCAGTCTAATGCTTCATGTAGCAAAAGTTTGACACAGGTCGCTCTGTGCGCGCGCCAAACTATAACTGTTAACGGCGTGTTTAACCCCAACAAAATATTAATGTCTGTTATGCAAACAAGCCAGTGTTTAGAGTACAGATACCGCTGACTGCAGGTGGGGACAGATTGTGTTGGAGTAGTGTGTTAACAACCGTGTATGTCGCCTGTCTCTACATTATTACTCTCTCATGACATGCGTGGTCATTTTGTCCGCCTCTGTAACATGTCGTGTCTCTCGCCGTTAATCTTATTGTTTGACGGTGCCATCAGTGCGTTTGTGTTTGTGTCAGAGCTCATGTTGTCGTATTAATGTTGCAGAACCAGCAGGCCAGGATCTGTTTGATCTACCTGCCGCTTTTTGAGCTGCTCTACCAGAACCTGAAGCAGCTGTCTGCCCAGCCGCACACTTCCAGCCCTGGACTTGGCCTCAACGTGAGTCCCATCGGAACCCTGGAAACCCGCAGCGGGGTTACTCGGTGCTTCCCTACTGCTTTAAAAATGTTTATTTATTATTATGTTTTGTTTGTGTATATATATAAAAACTAAAGATTCAAGCCCGCTTGGCTCTTCTTCAAAGTGTGTTGCAAGTACACAAGAGAATTCAGTTGTAGTTTTTTTGGACATCTGAAAAAAGATTGATGTGTGTTTCCCCGCCGACCGTTTAGTTGACATGCAACCTTCAGGTGGCATCTATCTGTGTAATCTGTACTTGAAAAATGGACTTTTTCTGGATTGCTTGCCGTAATGTCCGAACATTCTTCCAGCTTACTTAAACCTGAAGCAAGCGTTTTGTACGTAACAGTTTACGTCTTCACAACAAACACGTCACTTCCTCCATCTTGTGGTTGTGTAGGGCTCCAGAGATGACCTGATATCAAGCGGTTCCACAGAAAGCAGGAGAATCAGCACCGCAATTGAGAAAGACCACGGTGAGTTCAAAACCGCCGCCGCCGCAAAGTGCGTAGGTCCGTTGTTTTGAAACAACAGCTAAGCAAAAGTCACATGTATCTGGCGATAATCTGATGTAGCCTCTGGGAGGGCACACACAGATAGAATCGTCTAATATGACTTCACAACAATAATGCAAACAAGTTTGTTAAAATATTGGCAAGGACAATCTGTCCTCCTAAATTATTCTATATGCAAACAAATACTGCACAACACATGTGGTGTCAGCCCTCTTCCTGTTTACGCATCCATCCATTATCACCACCACAGAGGCGCTCAGTGTACAGCATGTTTATGTTACACACAACATGATCCATTAGACACTCAGAGCGTGCATACATCAAAGCACTTACCGGAGGCTGGTTCTTCTGCGATGATGGAGACATCTCAGCATGCGTGCCTTTCACCAGCGACCCGAGTTGATCGTTGTTTCGAAGAAATCGGCGTCCGAGGGAGGACAAGGATCCTCCAGCAACAACGGTGGCAAACAGTAGAGTGAGGAACAAACATTCAGTGCAACAGACGACACTCGTTCAAAACTTTAAAAAAATTCAGATGGTGTTTTTTTTTATTTATTTATTTTTTATTTTAATAATTTAATACAGGCAAATAATACCTACAACATGCACGACAACATGACCTGACAGCATAACCTCTAACTGTGTTAAATGCTCCAAAGAGTTCTCTTTTAGTACTGCATTTCTATAAAGCCGAAGTTTTCACGTACGAATAAACAACAACAATAAACAGTGGTTAAAATCCAAACAGTAGAAGAGGGGATATCCTGAACTTGTCTCTGGTATGAGCCATTTGCACAGTTCTCAAAATGCCTTTGAAAGCTTCTTTTCCCTGGTGACATAACCAGGGTTATGTTCTCAGACTTCCCTTTCAGAGCCGCACATTATACAACTAGTTTCACAGGCTCACTAGCATTTCCCGAATAGTAACCTGATCTTGCTGTGTGAAACCACCGGAGTTCCCCCTTTAATTCGCTTTTTATCATGTTGTGCCAGATGTCGTTTCACAGCAAGAAGGTTCTGAGTTTGATGGATCTGTCAGATATCATGTTATCAATAGGAAGAGCCACCTAAATGCACACAGTCCTTAGGGGTGTATCAGTGCAGCTGGTATACTGTTTATTCCAAGATCAGCCTAAAGTCATTATTATGTTTGAGAGAATATCAGTATCTCCTCTAAATATGCAAATGTTACAGCCAGTGGGCTTGTAGGAATTGAGTCTGAGTACACTTTGTGCCGCTTTCTGTTGACATTAACAACGCTGCACGGTGTTGGCTGCAGGTCTGCCAGCTCAGAATGGCCATGTTGTGAGGAGAGAGGACTCCAGAGGCTCTCTGTTTATGGACCCGGGGACGCCAGACAGCACTGAGGTAAGAACATTTGATAGCAGGCGACCCTCTGTTAAGACACGTCATTAATGCGGCCCCGGCCACAGAGGCACACAGCTCTGCTGCCATTTCAAACGTCTGCTCTGCCGATGCCTTTGAACGCGATGTGTATAATTCATTTAACCAGTGGGTTAAGTCTCACGCCACATATACACACACACATACACACAATCACACACAGTTTTGGATCCAAATCTGAAGTCTCCATTGTACGTTTTCTCATAAAAGTATTGTTAAAAAAAAAAAAACACCCACTCAATGTTGCTTTTGAGCACTGTTGAATAGTCGTCTCAGTGTGAAGTGCCTGCAGTCTCTGAACGCGGGGCCAGCGTAACAGACCGCTCGCTCCTCCTGCTGTGCAACTGTGACACATTTGATGAGATTGGAATCGCACTCGCTTTGCATTCATCTTCGTTTAACACGTGCCAAAGATTACCATGGAATTAATGTTTGAAGTTCTTCTGATCTGGACCCCCTGCACCGAGAGACGCCACGTTATACGTCGAAGGAGACTTGTTAATATGTTTGCACTGGAAAAGGTGCAGACTTTGTGTGAACAGGGACTTATTTATATTCACTGGTCTGATGTTGAGAGCTGAGGTCAGAGCTGGTCATGCACCCCAGATGTTGAATATAGACCGACTGAAGTGGATATTTATCATTTGTGTAAATATATACTTGTGGGATTTTTTTTCAGCACGCCATCTTTGGTTTATGCTAGCATACTAACTGAAACACAACAGCCTATTTGCTTTTATTGATGCAACTTAAGGCCACTTCCTGATACCACTAGGTTCCCCCAAACTTTAGCCATCACATAAACTAAATAAACATAAATTAGCTTCATGATGCAAACAATACAACACAACTACTAGCTAGCTTGACAAAAAAAAAAAAAATCTATTTTGCACTGTGAGTAGTACAGTAAGCATGTGGAGACCATGTGTAAACACAAGATTCCACAGAAATCTAGATTTTTTATTTTTTTTATTTTTTTTTTTAAGGTTAACGCTGGCTTAATTCTATGTTTTAATGGATCCCACTACCAAGTGTTGTGTATATCATGTCTCCATCCTATCATATCTTATTCCTCCGCGCTTGGAAATGAAACATATTTATGACCTGTCTCTCAAAATGTTCAGTAGGAACTGTGGACAGGGTAGGAAGTCGGAGAGAGGACTGAGACACGGACTCTCTCTCTCAGATGAACACATTGTCGCTTTTGGTCTTTTTAGCGGGTGTGTTCACAATGAGAAAAATGTAGAAGAAACGCGTCATGTTTGATAGTGAATACCAAAAATAGCTTGTTGTCTAATCATAAGCCCCCGACAAGGTATCAGATGCGTTCATTAACAAGACGTTTCCCTTTAAATTTGTCAGACTGACACTATGGCTGAATTAATCTAAGTGTCTCCTTCATTCTATGCAACATCTTTCTATTTCAAAAGTAAAAAGACTAATTTTGTTTTCTGAATCTGTTCATTTCCCCCTCATGAATCTTTTAACATCTCACCACTGAGTGTGTGTTTTGTGTGTGTGTGTGGTACTTTGTTCCAGCTACAGAGACGTGGCTCCACCATGAGCAGCAGCCCAGTGGCTCCCGTCGGCAGGCTGGGACAGTATGAGATCAAGGGCCTCCTTCTCTCCTTCCTGCACATAGTCAAGACCTTGTCAGAGGGTCAGTGATGATTGATACACTGCACAGTCAGGCCTTCAACTATTTATTCAAATTTGACTGCACCCTTATAAATGCTAGTTAAAATAAAACAGGGATCAAAGATTTGATTTTCTGTGGGGGGTTTTTTACCCGCAGACACTCTCATGGCCTACTGGAACAAAGTCAACTCTCAAGACATCATGAACTTCCTCAGCTTGCTAGAGTAAGTAGAGAACGGAAGAAACCTTCACCACACAATGGCCTGTTGTAATGCAAATAATCAAATCCAGTTTGAAACTCTGTAGCTGTCAAAAGTCTATAACGCTACTTTGCAGTCGTGTTGCACGCTTTCCAGCTGTTTTTGTGTATGCAACTGACGCTATACTGAAGGCGGAGGGTGCCTACGTTGATAAATGAATTTTTCTTTATTGTGAACGCAAACACATATTCACTAATTGTCAGCAGACAACCGATGGTTCTTCTCAGACACTACACTGGCACCTCATTGCTCACTAACCAAAACTAAAAAAAAAGTTTAAAGATGCATGGAAAGATACTGGACTGATAATAAGATAAAAGTGAGCAGGGCGCGCACAAACAAATTCCCATGCTCCTGCTCATATTTTCTGTTATTTTCCCTCTCCCTGCAGGATTTGTCTGGTGCAGTTCCGATACATTGGAAAAAGGAACATTGGCCGGTAAGGCATGAAAACAAACAACTGTCGTACTTGCCTTATTTGTCAAGCGTCTGAAATTTGAAACCCAGTTATATAAAGTGTAGTTAAGTGGAAGCGTCATTGCAAGTTAGCGTTTGAAGATTTTGTAGGAATGTGGGAGGGGTTTGGTTAATCCATAACTCGCCCGTTGTTTCAGAAGGAAAAACATGTGTTTGGTAACGATCTCTTATTACTTTATACTCATAAAATATGAGCCATTATTAATTGTTAATAAGTTAGATGTCTGCGGCTTTGTTAGGTTTCTGCAGCTGATGCTGAAGTTCTCCTCTCTTCTCTCTCTCTCTCAGCGTCTTTCAAGCCAATAAATCTCTTTTCTGTGGATGCATTATTCATGTAGGAGTCAGGAGGCGGCGTGTGTGTCGAAGTTGTTCTCCTCAGACCGGAAGTCTCAGACGATGCCGGCGATTCGCTGCAACCGAGCCAGCCTCATGCAGACTAAGATCCACCAGTTCGGCACCATGGAGACCTCCTTCACGCTCAACATTGGTAACCTTCAAAGATTTCACATTGACAAGCCGGACAAACAGTAAATGCTGTTTCCACCGATCATTCCACCAAGGCAGACCTTTGAGTCAACTTTGTTCATGCACTGAACAAAGTTATAAATGCAACACTTTTGTTTTTGCCACCATTCATCATGAGCTGAACTCAAAGACCTAAGACTTTCTCGGTGTGTTCAAAAGCCGCATTTCTCTCAAATATTGTTCACAAATCGGTCAAAATCAGTGTTAGTGAGCACAAGTTTCTCCTTTGCCGAGATATTCCATCTACCTCATAGGTGTGGCATATCAAGATCAGACAGTAAAACGATCTTGGAGGTGAAGATGCTGGATGTGGAGGTACTGGGCTGGTGTGGTTAAATGTGGTCTGCGGTTGCGAGGCCGGTTGAATGTACCGCCAAATTCTCTGAAACGCCTTTGGAGACGGCTTTCGGTAGAAAAATGAACATTCATTTCACGGGCAACAGCTCTGGTGGAAATTCCTGCAGTCAGCATGTCAATTTGCTTGCTCCCTCAAAACTTGTGACATCTGTGCCATTGCGCTGTGTGAACCGCACCTTTTCGTTATATGGGATACACAGAGAGCTTTTGTAATACCTAGAACAAGTAAACATACACCAATGTACAATGGCAAGTTTATACCTGAATTGGAAGCTAGCCAGAGTCAGATCCTGAACGCGCTTGTTGTAAGACTCTGCCAAGATCCCTTTAGAAATATTCACTGACCACATTGTGCGAAGATGACACATGCCCAGACTGTAAAGCCATTGTAACGCTTGAGTGACATCTTTGTCTTAGTATTTCCAGTTCAGCAGTTATTTGCTTTGTGAGGAAATGTACGCGTTGCTCAGCTTTCCTGTGAACTACCATAATCATCCATGTGCCCCCGATACCGTAGCTTGCAGGCGTACATGTTTTTTTTGTTTTTTTTATGTACACTATTTTGAGATTTTAATGGGAAACAAAGCCACTGATGTCTCGGACGGGCTACACGCTCATGATTACCACACAGTTACGGTATTTTAATGTCATCTGTGCAATCAATGTGCGTTGTGATCTCTGTTAAATTAAAATCAAAGCAGGCCAGATGTGAACAAGAGCAGTGCTGATACTAAAAGACAACATGGTAGTCATTAGTTACTTTCTTGCAATGCAAACCATTACCACACACTGCGTCCTCATACTTTTTTTTTTTTTGTGTGTGTGTGTGTGTGTGTGTGTTCTAGGGACGGGGCCCTCAGAAGTAGAAATTCACCACCATGCTCTGCTGGAGGGCAACATCTCCACTGAGGTCTGCCTGAGTGTCCTGGATGTCCTCTCTCTTTTCATTCAGTGTTTCAAGGTCAGCACACACACACACACACACACACACACACACACGCTATCAAACACAGTGCAAATCCACACATGACTCACTTGTTTGAAGATATACTTAAGTGAAAGTGTTTTTTATATATATATGTGTGTGTGTTGTGTGTGTGTGTTGTGTGTGTGTGTGTGTGTGTGTGTGTGTGTGTGTCTCAGACCCAGCTACTGGACAGCGAAGGTCACAACCCCTTGATGAAGAAGGTGTTTGATGTTTACCTGACCTTCCTTAAAGTGGGCCAATCAGAAGCGGCCCTCAGACACGTCTTCTCTGCGCTCAGGGCTTTCATTAACAAGGTATGTGAACACATACACACACGGCGTCAAGTATTGCTGCAATTGTGAAATTGCTATGACTAAAGAAGTTACTGAAGATAAGCAGAGGTTTTGATGATTTTTTTTCTTTTGTTGTTTGAACCAAGCCAACCATTCTCTCTCTCGTTCTGCTATTTACAACAAAACAAAACGGCGGCACTTATGTTGGGCTGCTGAAGAGTCATTGAGAAAAAAGATCGGATGATGCAGAATAAATATTTCTTGTTTCCACTGTTTGTTGGTGCCCCTGCTGCTGCCCTTGTTCCCATCTTCACATTCCCTTAATCCTCATAAATCTCTTGTATTTTTAGATTTCTTATTTACACATTTCATTTAGGGAGTAGAAGCAAGCGGCTCTTACGTGACTCGACCTCAGACTAGTGAGGAAACACACGCGGTTCCCAAGGGAGGGGACCACCCACTTCCTTGTAGTATCCTCTGATACCGTCGGCAGTATCTGTGTTGGCTGCTTATGTGATGACTCAGAGGAGAGCAGCGGGGGGGGGGACTCTGTTCAGGCACGTTTTATGCTGTTACAGTAAGGCTGGTTTACGTCTCTGGACTACCAAGGTACTGATTAGCTGCGTCATGAGGAAGGGCCTATGTTTGTTTTTTTTAAATCACCAGATGTCTAAAAAAAATCTATTGATCTATCATTCTGATCAAGCATTTAAGCCCTTGAATGTAATGTCATATTGTTGGGTCCCTCCTCGTTGTCCCCTTTGCTCTGTTTGGGACTGTCACGATGCTCCGGGATGATTCCCACTGGAGCGGCTGTGAGCTGCACTTTATCAGATGTGTTGAAGTTAACATTTATGTGGATTTGTGGTGAGTTTTATGCCTGATCACTCCTTGTGTCATCCGGTACTGTCCCAAACCGGGTTTATGTGTCTGTCAGACGGTCTGAAACGTGATACTACTATCGGAGCAATAATGCAGGCGAATGCACAGCGGAGTTTAGGGTCGGTATAGTTTGTTAAAATATGACTTCACTCTCGACATGTCTGAGGACACAGATTGGTGGGAGAGACACATGTTTGAAAGCAATACAGAACGCCTGAGAGCTGCGCTGCATTATATCCAGTGCTGGGCAAGTAGCGATGCTACTATTTTAACTACGTTTCTCAGTAGCTTGGTGGTAGCGTCGCTATTTTCTGAATCAAATAGCTTTTCAGTAACAAAGCTCTTTTGTTGACCGAGTAGCGCGGTAGCTTCCACACAACGCTACATTTTCCCAAGCCTTTCTGAAGGATCAGTGAGTGACGCCACCGCCACACACGGACCTGTATGAGTAGCCGGGAGAAGGGCTTCCTGTGACGGTGACATCACGTGCCGATCCTTGGGCTGATGTCTGCGACTTTGCTGCAGGGGAGTAAAGACACGCGCGATTGAGTTCTACTGTGATAGTTATTGTAACACCTCTTGTGAGAAGGATCAGGGTCCATGATATGATGATATGTAGTGGCAGAAACTCTCTCTCAAAACTCACTTGTAAATGAAGCACATGCTTGTTTTATCTGTTGCTTGCATCAGCCACTATTCTGCTTTGAATGTGAGGCCTCAGAGCCTGAACATGTCTGAGTGAAAGGCCACAGTCGGCATGCTGTTGTTCCTGCGGTTTTTGCAGGATTTCTGTATGAAAGCGGTTGCGTTTCGGATTATGCTCGCTCATGAGTTCAAGCGAGCACGCGTATGCGCTAGGGGTGGGAATTAGGGATGGGACGATTACCGGTTTCACGATAAACCACGATAAAACGTCCTGGCGGTTAGTATTATCGTTTAAAATTGAATTATCATAAAACCGTGTTTGATTATCGTGATTTTGAAAACTTCGCAGTAAATCCCATCCAGCCAGAATCAGTCTGGCGCAGCCAGCGAGCATGCAACGTCGTGGCGAAAGCGAAGACATGGCGGAAGGCAGTGTCAGTGATCAGGAGATTTTTCAGCCATCCAAGAGGACAAAATACCAAATTACTATCGGGTCGGTAATTTATTTGCGCTTTTAAAGCTGGTTTCCGATCCAGAAACAGCGGCGATTACGTGTCCAGTATAGACCGTTCGGCGCCGCCATCTTGCCGGTGGCCTCACGGAAGCCGTTGGGTTCATTTAGTTTCGCCGCTACCTCAAATTCTCTCATAGAAGAAGAGCATGTTCGGTAGAGGCGGACTTTATCGGTCTCTGCTGGCGAACCGTAGCAGGTACAACCTCATGCAATATAGCATTTTTAGAGGAGAATCAGACGTCAGTCTGAGCATCAGTTCTTTTTGAATATTTCCATCTCTTTTTAACAAAACCGTGATAATATTGATAACCGTGATAACTTTGGTCACTATAATCGTGATATGAAATTTTCATACCGTCCCATCCCTAGTGGGAATCTCTGGGCACCTCACGATTCGATTATAAAACGATTATCGATGCATCATATTTTTTCTATACAGGATCCCTGGATAATTACTAAGCGTTTAATTTGCACATTAAAATCCAAAAGAAAATTGCTAAGTAGCTTAAAAGGACTAGTTTACATGCCTAGTTTACTTTATTAACCTCAGCTCCATGGTCCATTTCATTAACAACCAGTTGTCAGACTTCTGAAAACTGAAATATAATTATCAGCATGTACAGTATGTACATGTACACTATGTAACATAGTTACAGTGACAGAACAACAAAAAGTCATTCAGGACTTAGAGCTGGGTTTCAGTAGATCTTTGAAAGTGCTGCGAGTGTCACGTTCTGCCGCTCGCTCTCTCTCACTCGCTCGGCCTCACACACACAGCTGCAGAGCGTCACCATGCTCGCAGTGTGCAAGTTAAAATAATTACTTGCGCATTGATATTAATGATTGTGTGACATTTTGGGGTGGTTATTCATTCCACAGGGGTGACGAATACAGGGGGACACTGGTCTCTGTTGTGTGCGCTCCTCAGACGGTCCGGGCGCTGCGCTTCCGCGAGTTCCGCATTTTGCGTTCCGTCAACATTATGTTATCAATTAACATTTAAATAAGCGATTTTTAGACATTTGTGCATCGATTAATAATCTTCCACGTCCGCATCGCGATGCATCTAAGAATCTATTATTTCTCCCACCCCTAGTATGAGCACACTCCTGGTTGCAATCTTAAACCGCACCGCTAGTGGCCGCTGGAAACTACATAATGCCCCTTTAAGTTATTTTATACAAACAACGATGATTCCCAGTTTGTTGCATGAGGAAATACATTTAGCGGCAATGATGGGGCACTAAGTAGGAGAGTTTCTGTGTGTCTGATGTAGCTCACACACACACACACACACACACATACACACGCACACTCTGTTTGGAGCAGCTTTATAGTCTTGCTTCTATTGCTACTGTGGAATGAAGTTAGTTCAATATAAACTAGGCCTACACTGTGTGTGTGAGTGTGTGTGTGTGTGAGTGTATTTATAAAACGGGTAGGTCAAATCAAGTAATCTGATTGGTTCATAGCAATGATATAATGAGCGTATATAACGAGTATGACGTTGAATTCCTTTGCACAGATCTGTATCACTCTGCAGACAAGGTAACGTTACAAAGTAACATTAGATTACTGGCCGGCTGGAAACTAATGGAGAAGGAAACACCAAAGGTAAAGTTTGACCTCCTGGGAGGCCCTACCATGGAAGAGTGGCGGAGATTTCGCCAGAAAAAAAACACACCCGTGAGACATGCAGAGCTAACTAAAGACGAGGTCGACCAACTCGAAAAGAACAGGAATGAACAGAACACTGACGCGGATAATTAAGACATCATCAAGCTTAAAAATGCATTCGGTGTTTTACAGTCATCTGGCAACAATGTTGCCAAAAATATGCAAGCAAGCAGGGACACGGCAAAGATACACACACCACTGCCTCCGCAGTACCACAATTCAAACTTTCGCACGTCTTGAAACGAGAGTATGGCTGTTAGTGGACACAAATGCGAAGCCTCTCTCCAGAGCTATTGGCAACCGAAACTTGGGGACTGGAGAAAGTGGAGTAATATCCTCGCAGCACACACATCTCCACCTCCAAAGCCAAGTACAAGTTGCCAAAGTGAATCTACAGATGCTGGCCCGTTTTTTTGTAGTGGCTGCACAATAAACAGCAACGTGCAAATAAACATAAATAAATACTTCTAATAATTCTAGCCTTTGATCTAGCTATGTTGCTTAGCAACCGCCGTAGCCTACACTATATACCGGCTGCCTGGTGGAACTAATTTTGTAGTCTACTTAAAAATGTCTATTGATGAAATGAATCAAAATCGAATTGTAATGTTTCTGTTACTTTTTTTTTTTTTGCCATACCGTTTTATAAAAGCGATAGCTCACGACAGGCCGTGGTATACATTTATTATATCACAGTTAAGGGGCGTTGGTCGGCCCGAAGCGAAGCGGCCCTAAATGTGACCTAAGTATAAAATATTTTTAAAAAATTAAAAGTAGCTTAGATGTAACATCGCTACTTTTGCTGTAGCTTAGCTTGCTACATTTCACTGGGTGGTAGCTTCTGTGTAGCGAAGCTTCATTTAGTGTAGAGTAGCTAGTAGCTTAGCTCACTACATTTTCCAAGTAGCTTGCCCAACACTGATCATATCCTAATATATTTTTATATTTTGAATTGTCATCTAACAGCCTGAATTTTGTGTTTGGCTTTGTGTTCAGATTTACATTAACTCACTTACACATCTGCTCAACATACAAGCATCAACAAAGCATCGATAAAGCAAGAGATCCGCAAATGACAACAGTTACTAGCAAGCAATAAATACTGTAAGAGCTATTAGCACGAAGAGCATCAATGGGGTAAATAACCAGGGAGAGAAGCACCTACAGGCAGTGGCAGAGACACTGTTAGATATTCAATGCCGTCCTTAGGCCTTCATTACACTCTTACAGCTCTATTTCAACACAGTGGTTTCTAACGTATTTCAAACCAGCATGACGACAATAACTCCATTCTCCTGCCTGTATTACAGATATTATTGTTATTAGTAGAAGTATAATACAATAACAGTGACAATAAAACATTTATTTATAGAACCATCTCATCTCATAAATAAAATGTTGAGTAAAATGGAAGGTGATAAAGACAATATCATCAGATATCATCGGTGGTATCGGTGAGGTTGAGGTGCCCCCCAACCCCCCAAGCTAAGAGGCTCTTAAACTGTAACTCGAGTTCCTCCTCAGCACTGCTCGGTGGAATGTAGTTTACAGTTTGCTTCTGTTTACCTTTCAAATATTTTTCTATGCTGTATTTTTTATTGTCTCCTCTGTAGCAGGAGGGAGTTTCATTTTACAACCCTGTTGTAATGTGACCATTAAACCTACCATGGACCTTGTACAAGGCGATGACTCAGATGGACACATGGCATTACAAGTTAGCGACAGCTGATAGAGTTGTTGTAAGTTTTGTGGTGGGTAGATAAAACCAGTGTCCGTTTATTGGGCACTGGGCGACATGTTCCTTCATTACCATGAACACACACCCTGTAATTTATTCGACACTGTCCTGCTGCCACGAGTGCTTACTCAGGCATCAAATGTGGATTAATCCACCACTGAAAATAGTCCTGAACAAACATTAGCTGAGATGCACACAGGACAAACATATAAATATAAATAAATAATTAAGAATAAAATGGGGAGAGGATAAAAAAGTGCCGACACAAAAGCAGCGCAAAAAACATGAGCATCCAATAGGAAATGAAGGAAGTATTGAGACAGATGGACTAATGTGTTTGATGTAATCACTACTGTGGAGGAAGTCTCAAATGCACTGCGAAGGTCAGAAGTTCAAAATTGTTCAAGAAATGTTTGTTTTTCATTCCAACTGTAAAGGGCTGAAATCAGCAATTGTTTGTTCAAAAGTAGATTGTAAAAACAGACAAACAGTGAATTGAGGCCATGAAAGATCCATGTCTGTTCAAGCAAAGTGCGTACTCATTCTGCTGGGTAACCAGCCTCATAATTCGGAACAAAAACAGCAGGCGAGGACAAATGACACTGGTGGGAAAGTAATATTACAGTCTTTTCAGGTTTGGAGTTCTGGAGCGTTCCTGTTCCTTTCTAACGTCTCACTGCCATTTCCCTGCTGTCCTTCCCTACACACTTACAGTATTTTTCTAATCCCGCACCTGCCCAGAATCTGCTTTTAATACACTAACCCGTTGTCCCGTCAGTTCCCGTCGGTGCTGTTCAAGGGCCGCGTGACGCTGTGCGAGGGCGCTGTGCTGCGAGGTGCTCAAGTGCTGCGTCTCCAAGCTGGGATCTCTGAGGGCCGAGGCGTCGGCCCTGCTCTACCTGCTGATGAGAAACAACTACGAGTACACCAAGAGGAAGACCTTCCTACGCACGCACCTGCAGGTAAAGCGGAGCCAGAGGGACAGACAGAGGAAACGGCGTCCCTCTGTAGGTCTGGCCTCCGATCATACATGTTTAAATACTCATTGAGCAACAGCCATACTGTCAACATTCAACACGCTTGGTGGTCGTCTTTCATGATCTCAGTACTTATTCGCCCTGGTGTTTACCCATAACACTCCTCAGTCTACTGTAGTTGCTTTCACAAGTCGGTGGAAGAATGTGAAACGGGTGTTTAAACAGTTTGAAGGCAGACGGCCTGCTGCGTTTCCGGCTCCATAAGAAGTCTGTCCAGCTTTCCATTAGCTCTCACTGGACTCACGTCAATACATGTACCATTTAGAGCATTTGGCGTGGATGTGGTTATTATCCTGTCTTTTTTTTTTTTCTTCCCTCATCTACTCTAATCCTTTCTGCTTCTTTTCCTCTGTACCCATCCCTCCACTTTATCTTACTTTTTCTTGTCCAGATCATTATCGCCGTAAGCCAGCTGATCTCCGACGTGGCGCTGACTGGCAGTTCACGCTTCCAGGAGTCTCTCTCCATCATCAACAACTTCGCCAACAGTGACAAGGCCATGAAGGTACAGTAGAAGTCGGCAGGGAAAGCTAATAAGAAAAAAAACAAAAAACAAAGATTGCTGATTTTGAATCCCATACCTTTCTGAACTCGCAAGCTTTCCATGTAAGCTTGTGCCGTCGGAGCCAAGGACGGATTGGACTGCAGAAAGCCTATGTGTGATCCAACCCTGATGTCTGTGTGTATTCTCTCTTTAGATCAGCCACTGGATTTCATTTCTAAAACACTCCGCTCGCTGTGTGAGATTAAATATGTAGCATTGCAAAACGACTGATGTGGTTTGTTTAGACTATAAATACTTATGAGGGCCAGATGACCTGTGACAGACTCCCTTACAAGGAGCCATTTAAGGGGTTCATTGGTTTTTAACTGTTTAAAGATTTAACTGATTTGGGATTTTGAACACACTCCCGCATCCCACTATGTTACAGAAAGTATGATGTTAACGTCACATGCCTTGGTTATCCAGATTTGAATGTTGACGATTTGAGTGGATTTTTAGGTTCTTGGAGTCTGGCTTAAAATGTATCCGGACCTGCTGCCAGAGCAACAAGCCCAAACCTCTAAAACTTCAAGCTTATTCACAGCTGGATCACCACCGATACATTTAGTATTTTTCAAATACCTGAGATTAAACAACGTTGGTATAATTCTGATTTTAGATGATAACATGCAGCTTATTGAGAAACCATTATGATGTATTTATCATCATTTTATTTTCATAATAATAATAATCTATACAAAATAATTTAACAGCTTAAACAAGAACCAATCCAAATTTACTCTTGGTTACTTTGGTAAAAACTTTTACGACTTCTGGTTACAAGACCAGAGGCCCTACAGAAAACAGAAAGTATTTACTGTATTTAGACATTATGTATTTTAAATGTGTATTTCGTAGTCGGAATGTGCTTATTATAAGACTTTGCAGTGTGATCTGCATAAAGGAGAGTGATTGGTTGCAGCGGGCTCGTGATTATCATTTAAAAGTCTCCAGCGCTTCCGCTGGGGGAGAACCTCACCAGTCGTGCACCCAGCATCACTCATTAGACTCAGTCTGACCACATTCACGGTTATTTTATTATTCATGGCTAATTGTTTAACAGCACTGGAAGAAAAAACACTAATGCCACTAACAATGCGCAAATGAGACTTCAGCACATGACGTCTCTTGCCCCTGTGCATGTTTGGGAGGCCTACCTTTCACTTGCCTGGCAGTCTGCCAATATTATGAGTGCTGCTGATGGTTTTAAGTCTCTCTTCATATTATTCTCATTTAAAAATAAGCTTTTAGTTATTGAATATCCCTTCATGTAAGACCAGCAAATCATTCCTCAAACTTTACTTGAGGAATTCACGTTAGCTGGATGAGAATTAACGGGATGATTAACCTGGGTTAGCCACCCCCACATGTGCAGAACGAAGCCCTGCTTGTATTTCCGTAGATTATGGAAAATTATGAAAATACAAGATTATGTTTTCACAAGTTCTGTGTGCGCTTGCTCTCCTTCGCGTGATGCAGTCCACGGCATTCCCCTCTGAAGTGAAGGGTCTCACCAAACGGATCCGCACGGTGCTGATGGCCACGGCCCAGATGAGGGAGCACGAGAAAGACCCGGAGATGCTGCTGGACCTCCAGTACAGCCTGGCCCGCTCCTACGCCAGCACCCCCGAATTAAGGCGAACTTGGCTCGACAGCATGGCACGAGCACATATCAAGAACGGAGATCTCTCTGAGGTATTAACATAAAGACTGTTTGTGTTTCACTTTGTTTCATATCTGTATGTCTCTTTGTTTCGTGCTGTTTTGCATTTGATCGCTATCTCTGTGCTTATTGCGGTCGCTATGAAAAGAATGTGCGCCAACAGGACGGTCCAGTCCTGGTTGATTGATCTCTTAAATTACCTTGTGACATCTCTGCGTGCAGTTTTACTTTTATTAATAAAGGTTTCTCAATACACAAAAAGAGTGACAGCACACATTGCTCCATAGAAACACCAAAAGCTAAAACTTCACTGAATGTTTGACCATCGTTCAGTCGCAATCAGTCCTTCAGCTTCAGTCGTCAGCTTTTGGCTTTCAGTTTCTGAGTGGGGGGGGTTGGGGGGGAAGTACTGTTTTGGTGTTAAATATAAGGAGAGGTGCACTAGGAGGAATATTTGCATTGGCAACGGTTGGGATTGATAAGGAACCCGCAAGGTTTGAGGGAAGCGTTACTCACTGGGTCACTTCCTGTAACAAAGCACAAAATGCATAAAGCATAAAGACCATCAAACATTAAAACAGAGAATTCAGGTCAAGGTTTGTCATTTTGTTGCGGTGATGGTGCAACAAAGTGTTTATTTCTGGCCACTAAGAAATAAACATTGGGCTGTTTCATCTGAGTGAACTTTATATTGTTATGTATCACTTTATCAATTCGCAACGCTTGGTTAAATAGGAGTTGTTGTGCTGTTGTTATTGGGTTTTAACAACCGTGTGATTTTCTTTTATCGACGGAAGATTCTCTTGTTGCTCTCCTGAGAAAGGACAAAGGTCGGGTTTGAGGGAGAGCAAGGGCAGGGCAATCTGTTAGCTTGAGTCTATTTATTTTCCTAACAATGTTTTATTAAGGCTGAGACGACCTTTCACAAAAAGGAAAAACAAGAACAAACCAGAACAGCAGAATCGCCTAACTATTTAAGTAAAGATACAGTTAAAATATCACCTTACTTTAGTATAAGGGCTAAACTTCAGGAATACAAACAGGTGAACTTTTCACCTGGCAGCTGTCTGGCTTTTGGTGCCTGTTGTTGTTTTGGAGATAAACTGCCAGTTTAGATGGTAGGGGTGAGTCACAGTGTTCACAAGTTCACAGTTGAAGAGGTAAACACAATAAAACCTTCACTGCAGTCACGATACATCAATCACCGTAAAAGCCTTGTAGTGGCTGCGTTTTTTTTTTCTTTTCTATATCTCAGTTTCAGCTGTTTTGTGTTTCCTGCCGTAGAAATGTCGTGTTAATCTGCTGCTGGTGTTTGTTACTGTCTCCACAGGCAGCCATGTGTCACGTTCACGTGGCTGCGTTGGTTGCAGAATACCTGCACAGGAAAAGTAAGGCCCTCCGCCCATCTACACACACACACACACAAATACACAGTGTATGTGCAGTATTAATAAAAGGCCCTGTTGGTTAACTTTCTAGCAAAACATTAGCTAGTAGCAAACAACTCACCTAACCTCACCAGCAGACGTGCACACTCTTCATAAAGCATTGTGCACGATTTTCCTTCACTGGTGATAAAAGACATGCGAGTTTGTTCCCTGGCTGTTGTTAGATACAGCCTGCAAACACTCCACACAGTCTGATACCAGGAGACCAGCGCAGAGACAGCAACAAAGCCTCAGAAGGCTGTTCATTTGTCTTTTGGTTTTGTTTTTTGTTTATATCTAATGCAAATCCTGCTCTCTAATAACCCTCTAAACAAATGTGAGCTGGTGGTTATCTGTGAGGAATGTCAACGGACAAAGATAATTTGTGTGTGGTGCACAACAGTCGGTTGACAGCTAATGCTTATCTCTCCAAAATTTGTTTGGCTATTAGACGAGAGGCAGCGGCATGTACACGTTGTCTGCTTTCATCATGTGATGCATTAGGTAGTAGTCGGCCTCTGTTACGCATGTTTCTACAAACAAATAGTGCTTTAATAATAAGTATAATGAGTTAATGTGGCTGCGTGTATAGAGCCAGTTGCAGAGAATCTGATTGTATCAAATACAGTATCTGATTGAAACCGTTCTTTTAGACGTCTATGTGGGGCAGCGTTTTTACCTTGTCTTGTGCTGTTCGTTCGTTAAGAGTTGTTCCCCAGCGGCCTTGCAGCCTTCAAGAAGGTTACCATGAATATCGAAGAGGAAGCCGCCATGAAGGAAGACACTGGAATGCAAGATGTCTATTACACTGAGGTGTGGCCGCCTGCACAGGATTTTCTTGTATAAGAAATTGTGACAAATATGAATTAGGCAATAGACTTGACACTAAGCAGGGCTTGCATCAAAACTCTGCACTTGTTTTTGGTAGTGATCAAAACTGTCAAGTATCGTTAAAGGAGCCGTACTGTAATCTGCATGTTGTTTCTGCACTAGTATTTTAAAGTGAGACCCAGATCTAACCCTAACATAAAATCTTACTCGTGAATACCTGTGACCTCTTTATTAGGAAGTCTTGGTCGAACACCTCGAGGTCTGTGTAGAGGCCCTGTGGAAAGCCGAACGCTATGAGCTCATCACGCACATAGCCAAACTCATCATCCCCAACTATGAGAAGCGTCATGAGTATGAGGTACAGTAGCAACATCCCCACACTCAGACAGATGGCCCCATGTAAACATGCAGCCTTGCAAAGCGATTTTCCCCCCATGGAGGTCAAACAGTCACCACCAATTGGTTTGTAGAAACATTTCCTGGATATAAATACTTTTGTGTAAAGTTTACCCTATTCATTTTCCACTCATCATTAAACTCACTGGCTTCTTAGACTTGTAGACTTGCATTCACAGGACTGTCAGCATCATTTTTCCAGCAGGTCAAACTACCGCACAGCTTGGCACCACATTAAAGCAGCCGCTTTACCTACGCAGCATGGTAACAATTATAACCTGCTGCATAGTTTTCGTGTCACTTTCTCACTTTTTCTGTTTAATGGCTCCTCCTTCTTGCTCCTGAGGTCAGGGTGGAGAAAAGTGGCGGTATCATTCCACTCATCCAACCCTTTCTGACACGGAGCCTCCCCTGCACACACTGGGGGGGGGGGGAGTGAGGACATTTTAATGCATAACTCTGAGCCTTCTCCTTCTGATGGGAAAATATCATTTTGGAAAACCACACACCGCTCTGTGTGGCTCCCTTAAGCCACCTCCGTATTCTGGGTTTACCAGCTGATGCATGCTCATTCCTTCACACGCAATTTGCTGCCTTCCCCCCACAAGATGAAAGCCACATAATTAGTCCTCTTAATACCTTGATAAGGAGTTTTGCTCTTTTCAGCTAATGGTGTAGTAAATTGTGCAAAGCAGAAGCATATAAGGATTATACATGTGTGACTAGAAATGTGCCACAGCGTCAAATAATTTATATAAAAAAATCATTTTTATTCTTTATTTTACATACGTTTGTTGGGACAATACATAACTGAAATGCTTGTGCATATTTCTGTACGCCCTGCTCAGTTGCTCCAGCAAACAAACACTCTCAAAATGGACCAACTCTGATGCCAACTGTCTTGTTTTTCCAGAAACTAAGCCGACTGTACGACACTCATGCAAAGAGCCTACAAAAAGATAATGGAGGTGATACAATCAGGCCGCAGGATGCTCGGGACGTACTTCAGAGTGGCTTTTTATGGACAGGTGAGGTCCACGAGCAGCTTCAAAGGATCTTTTAATTAAATAGCAGCGCGCAGCTGGATCTGTTGTGCACAAGCAGGGATGGTATCACACCAGAGAGTGTTATGCTAACCACAAAAGGGTTGGGTAAATTTTAATGTAAATTTAATGGGGTGTGGTGATGAATCATTATCCTGTCATGCAGTCAAGGTGTTTATGTGTTTGCATCCAAAACTGTATTGTATCTCATTATAAAACCAATTTTCGAACGCCCTCACCTTTCCCAGACAGACTGAAAAAATTGCCCAGTGTATCCCCAGGATGTCACACAAAAAGTGGCAGAACACTGAGTTATAACCGGCAGGTTTGATGCACAAGTTTGTGTGGTGAATTTGCATGTTTACTCAAAGTAACCGCAGAGGTTTGTCAGACTTAACACCACAGAAGATTTATCAAACACATTTGCCTTGCAGCTCTCCGGTTGGCAGGACTTTGTTAACTGCAGCACAAGGCTTTCACACAGTGTGATCTGCTGTGGAGGGATCACCCGTTACTTGTAGCTCTGTGTTGTGTGTTTTCCCCCCATTCCTGCAATCGTTTTGTTAAACGTCTGTTTTGCTTTCTGAATTGCTGAGCATTTGGACTGCAGCTTGTTGAGAAAGTCAACAAGTTGATTGATGCTGAAAATCAAGACTTGCTGCGAGCACTGTCCGAGACCTCATTTCTACCGAAATACCCACACACCGCTTTTTTTTAATTTTTCACTCAAACGAGTCTAATGGTCATGTCCTTGTTGCCGTGGTAGTGACTCACGAGTTGGTCGGGGCTCCTGCACAAGTGGAGCTGAGTTAGTTGGGGGTCGCGTGAACCTCCCACACATTAAGCTTCCCTTGCTCCTCTCTGGCAGGTGAAAAGAAGCTTCTGGCGATATCATGTCTCAGATTTAGCACACAGTGCACAGTACAAGCCAAAAGTCAAGTTAGCAGTGACAAGAGGGGCAGTGCATAACGAATTCAGCTTAACAAATTGGGAGAAAGTAGGAGAACAATTTAAAGCCTGCAGCATTATTAGGGTTTGGAGCTTCTCTATCCGGTTAGAACTATGAACAGACACTCTGTGGCCCCTGTATTTGTTTGTTGGACTGAGACAAGAAATTCCGGTAATGTTGCTTGACTTAAACATCTGGAAGTGAAATGATGAGAGAGTGAAAACTGGAATACACAGGAATAATTTGCAACTGCGAGTGATTGCAACACAGTAACTGTTCTCACCACGCAAAGGTGACAGTTGCAGCTTCTTGACAGATAGCACACAGCGACAGGTAAGGTCAAGACTGAGGCGATATTTCGTAGGGCAAAAACAACAGAAGCGAGCTGAATTTGCAGTTATTGTACCTTTAAAAAAGTCCTATCACTATCACAGTAGGGCTGGGCCATCAAACAATAATTATTATTATCACAATAAGATTTTCCTCAATAATAAATTCAATAATTGTTTGGTTTAATTCATTTGAATCGTGAACAAAAAAAAAAAAGAAAAGCGAAAATCAGCTTTTAAACCTTTAAATAAGTAATGATTTGACATTTTTCATGATAATTATCGAATGAATATCGATATCCAATGAGATGAATTTTTTGTATCGCGATAACAATCTTTGGCCACATCGCCCAGCCCTAATCACTCCATCTTTAGAGGGATGTCGCCACATGAAGTTGATTTTGCAATTGAAAACACAAGAGTTGGATCGTCCTTCATTATACTTTTAACTGAGCTAAACGTTTATCTTGCGCAGGGCTTCTTCGAGGAGGAGGACGGGAAGGAGTACATTTACAAAGAGCCCAAACTCACCGGCCTGTCCGAAATCTCCCAGCGGCTGCTGACGCTCTACGGGGAAAAGTTTGGGCCAGAAAACGTCAAGATAATTCAGGACTCAAACAAGGTGCAGTAGATAAACGGAGGAAGGTCTTGCTGTGTGGCGTCTGACTTTGAATGGTGCGATGCTCCAGTTGTGCTCAAAAGTTTGCATACCCTTGGAGAACTGGCAACATATCATGTGTGAAGAAAAAATGAATGAGAAGGCAAAACATCTTTTTTTTTTCTTAAGGGATTCACATTGAGCTGTAGGGCATAAAAGAATGGCACAATTATAAAATTAAACTTGTCTACAAAGAAAAAAAATGAACCAGCAATACTGTGTAATGCCTTTAGCACTAATGGCAGCATGCAGTCTTTTATTGTAGTTTATCAGGCCCCAAATTCTTGCAGTTGGCATAGCTGCCCATTCATCTTGCCAAGATACCTCCATGTCATGCAAAAGTCTGTGGTCGTCTTGCATGAACTGCACGTTTGACATATATTTATATATTAAGGCCAAGGCCAAGGAGACTGTGATGGCCACTGGAGGATCAACTTGGCCCCGTGCTTTGGGTTTTTATCATGCTCCAAAGTCCAAGAACGTCCCATGTGCAGCTTCCGTGCAGAAGAATTCAACTTGTCTGCCAATATTTTCTGATATCATGCTGTATTCATCTTGCCATCAATCTTCACAAAGATTCCACCGTGACCATAAAGCTCTATTTTGGTCTCGTCACTACAAACACGGTGTACGAGAAGCTGTGAGGAATGTCAAGGTGTTGTCGGGCATGCTGTAACTTTTTTTGGCCTTGGCGCAGTAAAGGCTTCTTTCTGGCAACTCGGCCACGCAGTTCATTTTTGTTCGTGCTCCTTGCAACAACCACACCATATTTTTCCAGAGCAGCCTGTATTTCTCCTGATGTTTTTTTTTTTTTTTGACAATTGCAATCTAAAAAGGCACAGGTGTGGGGAGTTAACCTTTTAGTTTCCATTTTCACCTGTGTGTGTCAGACATTCACGGGTGTGTAAACTTTGAATCAGGGCCATTTGGGTGATTTCTGTTATTGTTATTTAAAAAGGAGCCAATGTTTACATATGATCACTATCTTTAAATCAATGATGAGTCACTTTTTCTATATCAATGGCAAAGTTTCAAAATTTCTGCACACTTAGGAGCACAGCTGTTACGTTAGTTGAAGTGTAGTCAGAAATGAAAAATGAGACATGTGGCTTTGCTCTTGTGTTTCTGTAGAAAATATGATTTGTCCACCATAACATGGGAAATGATCTGTTTCCTCTCCACAGAGTAATTGTGAAGTCTCTGGTGAAAGCTTGCAAATGTATTTTCTTTGACTGCTTTTTTTTTGTGCGTTGAAATTCAGGTTGCTTTTGGCTGACAGCTTCATGCAGTTGACTCTCAAATTTTCACTTTCATCTGAGCCGGGCCTCCCTCATCTCACCAGACTCTCTGACACGTCGTGCTTTGCGTTTATATTTCTATTAAAGGTTCATTGCTTGCCCGCAGGTAAACCCCAAAGACCTGGACCCCAAGTTCGCCTACGTCCAGGTGACATTCGTAAAGCCGTACTTTGAGGAGAAGGAGGCGCCGGAGAAGAAGACGGACTTTGAGAAGTGCCACAACATCAACCGCTTCGTGTTCGAGACCCCTTACACGCTGTCGGGCAAAAAACACGGCGGGGTGGAGGAGCAGTGCAAGAGGAAGACAGTGCTCACGAGTACGTGAAACACACTTATTCGCAGACACTTTTCATAATTCATCCAACCTGTAGGACATTTTTCCTAAAGTTGTCCCACGTTGAGAGAAAAACAGCGTCTCACAGAAACTCATTAATAATGCACTCACCTTCATTACCGCGATGACACATCTCACAGAGGCATCAAAGCAAAAACCTTTGTTCGTCTCATCCATTTAAAGTCATAATTCATGTTATGGACAAAAGCTAGAGTCTTTTCTCACAGAGCAGATGTGCATTGTTCAATTTTTTATGTAACTTGTGACCGCCCTCTTTTAAACAGCTGGTCACTGTAGGAAAGTGGCAGCTGGATGTTAGGTTACCTCCAGCGCCACCCTTTTCTAATATCTTTGTCTTATCTCGTTTCACTGAGCCGCCTGAAGCAATGTTTTTATTTCCTGTTAGTCTGATACAATGAGATTTCATTGTATCAAACAGTTGCAAGAGAGACAATACTCAGCATCTCTTTGGCTGAGCCTTGCTGTACTCACTAAAGACAACAAACGCAGCTTTTGCTGTTTCCCTTGGCATCAAAACAAATGTTGTGTTGCCCGCAATGAGCTGCGAAAACACTAGCTTCAAATTTGATTTCTTGCAACGGAGAGATACCCGGAAGACGATTTTTTTTAATACAGTTTTTTTTTTTTAAACATTTGCATAATCCAACCAGTTTTTCCTGCCTCTCTCATGTTCAGCTGCCAACACCTTCCCATATGTTAAGAAGCGCGTGGAGGTTGTCGGGGAGAAGCATGTGGAGCTTAAGCCGGTGGACGTGGCCATAGATGAGATGAAGGCCCGGACGGCAGAGCTGACCAAGCTCTGCTCCAGCCAGGAGGTGGACATGATCCAGCTGCAGCTCAAACTGCAGGGCTGCGTCTCCGTGCAGGTGAAGACACAGCTGTGGAAAGTGAAACAGTGAAAAATATAAACACCTGCTGCATAGCAAACCGCTCACTTTTATTCTTTAGTCAAATTTGACTAAACAGACATGAGATTCGTAAGAGAGAAAAAAAGAAGGGACATGAAATGCTGGTATTGCGTAAAGCTGAGGTTAACTAAGGTGCCGTGAGAAAGCATAACGCTGATCAGAGTATGAGTGCTTAACAATTTCAGGCATGTTTTGCTGCAGGTGAATGCAGGTCCCATGGCTTACGCCAGAGCATTCCTGGATGAGAGTAAATCCAACCAATCAGGCAACAAGAAAGTTAAGGACCTTAAGGACATTTTCAGGTACCCTTCTCCCTATAACTGAATGACCGAGGTGCTTGTTGATTCTAACTTTAATTACACTGTGGAGTTATATTGTGTGATCTGATGATAAGTTTCGTCTTCTTTTTAATAATTGCAGGCGCTTTGTCCAAGCTTGCAGTATGGCCCTGGACATAAACGAGCGTTTGATCAAAGAGGACCAGTATGAGTACCACGAGGGCCTGAAGGGCAACTTCAAAGAAATGGTAAAGGAGCTGTCCGACATCATCCATGAGCAGGTAATCTCACTTATCTGGGCCCAGATAAGAATAAAAAGAAATCTGGTGGAGTGAAATTTTCTTTTGATGAGACCACACCCCTGCCTCATCACACCCAGACACACACCCATTTCCTTGATTACGCAAATATTTATGCAGTGGAAATCAAGTATGGGCTAATCAGTATTCCACTCATCCACCAACAACAGCAAATCATGTCACTATCACTTTAAAAGCGCTAATTTCCCTGCATAAATATTGCACGGGAGCATGTGGGAAAATGCTAGATGGGAGGGAGATGTGTGGAAGTCATCTGTTATAGTGCTACAGTATGCTGTGGTTGGGGTTGGGGGGGTAATAGTTACTGTACTTTAGTGTTCGGCCGATACATCTCTAATAATAATAATGTCACTTCCGTATTTATAAAAATTCTTTAATAGAATAAAAAGAATCAAGACACGTTCAGAAAATTCGGCAGAAGCTTGTAGAAAGCTGGCATTAGAGGCGGCCATGCTCCATGTAATGTGCGGAGTCGATGAGCTTATCATCCACTGGAATCAGTAACGCACAAACAGTGGAAACTGAGTTGAATTAAACTGGACATGGGCTGCGGAGGAATCATCATTAACATGTTACTGAATTTGCATGATTTTACTATTTCGTTGTACCCGCGATTACCCTGAGCAGCAGCTGAGTTTATTGCTGTTTATTTTTATGAGGAGCATACAGCGCAGATGCTCGGAGCACGTCACCTCGTTAACCGCCACGCCTGATTTCATAAAGTCTTTTAAGTCTCCTGTAAGATCTCCTTAACGTTCAACTGTAATGTAGTTACGGCTGC
Organism: Lepomis macrochirus; assembly: GCA_024633595.2. Taxonomy (NCBI): domain Eukaryota; kingdom Metazoa; phylum Chordata; class Actinopteri; order Centrarchiformes; family Centrarchidae; genus Lepomis; species Lepomis macrochirus. The sequence continues at coordinate 5,801,764 of JALXJV020000002.1, read as the reverse complement.
CAAAAATAGAACTCACCAATACTTAATGAATCTTGATTTTTAACATCGGTCAGGAGCAGTTTTGAAGTGATTCATAGTGAGTTGCAACATGACGCTGTGGTAACGCAACATCCAGGAATACTGAATTTCTTCTTTCCTGGAACAAGGGCTCACACTCATGTGTCCTGTCCTTGAAATCATCATCAGTAGAATTGCGCTGATTCATACGCACGGACTACATGTTTCACTGCCGGGCCGTCACCCTGGAAACATGTCTGTATATGGCGTTACATATATATCATGCTGCAATAATCGTTTGGACATCGTCAAGACCGCATACTTTATTCTCTTCCCTAAAGTAAATTGTGTCATGGCTGTATTGCAGCAACTGTCATAGATTCTGCCATGTGGTCAGGTCTGCTCACATTTGATGTTACTTTGGCTGCTCTAATTTAACAATTGAACTAACTGTCCTGACCTTTTCTCTCCAATGTGCTGGCCTTTAGCTTTAAGGAAAACCAGGTAATGTGATTGGAAAGTGTGTTAAATCTCAGTTTGTCTTTCTGTCCTGCTTTTCATTGATTGTGATCTCACCTTCTTGGTTAACGTCTTCCATTTCGTGGTTAAATGCAAAGGCCATCTGAATACTTTCATCTGGATACAAGAAAAACGAGTGTATGCAGTGTGAATGCAGCAATTTGTCAAACAAAATCAAGGCGGAACGATGTTAATGCATTCAGACGATCAAAGTGGTTTTGGCAGATGTAGCATACAGTCACTCCTTAGACAAACTTGTGGGATCACTCCGAGGTGTGAAAAGATATTTACACTGTAGGTTAAGGCCTACACCGGCAGCCTGTAGATGGTGTTGAGAACAATGTAAATCAGTCACCACTAATCTAATTATGTTTAGATACACGGTAACGTCCTGGTTAGGGCTGGAATATTTGCAGGCCTAAACATGTACAAAAACACTTCCTGGTTGTTGGTCTCCTGCTTACCTCAGTTATTCCAAAACAAACCAGGATGCTGGCAGGTAAACATGCCATCCTTGTTTCTGCAGTCAGTCAACTCTTTGTCATGTGCTTGTGACAGTAGTAGCCAAACTTGTTTCCTCTCAGGCACAGGAGAAGTATAATTGGATCCTCCTGAAAAGAAAGAACCAAAATGTTTGCACGGGTCGGATGGAGAATGTATTGATCTGTTTGAATCAGCAGCAGATTGCTTGCGCAATGCTGCTGCTCTCCCACCACAAGGCAGCCATCAACTGAACTGAGGTCAACACTTGCTCACTGAGGTGACACAGATTTACGAAAACTAGGATGCTGAAATGGCAGAAAGGATAATATAATGACAGCTGATGTATTTATCATATTCAAGAATATCCTAGATCAGGGGTTTTCAAAGTGTAAGACTGTGGGCTTCTCCTCAGAAAAAGCTTGCCACCCTCTCACCGCCACCCACCCATGCTTGGTTTACTTGCTTGTTTCCCCATAGACTGTTTTAAAGAAGTGGGTGTAGCCACAGTGTCATCACCCACTGGTTTGTGGGCTACTCTTCTGGATGACTCGCCATTCACACAGTGGCCGTGCCTTAAAGCATACCCTGCTTTATGGTCTATTTTCCTCTAAGTGGGACCATAATTTACAAATTGAACGTCATGCTGTATTGAAGAAGACTTAGAACTAGCGACTGAGACCATGAAGTCATCAGGGAAGAGTTCGCTGAGGTCATAAATCAAGTGAGAAGTAGGGTCATTTCAGCAATGTAAATATGCCAGAATTAGCCCAAAGGCTACTTTACATCTGTAGCCCCCTGTCAGGTCATCGTAACACAGCTAAACATTGAAATTGGAAACAATGCAACACAATTTAAGAGACGCCACAAGTTTCAACAATATATTATAAAAGACATCACAGTTACCTCTAATGTTAAAGAGCTGTTTAGTGCAGGAGGGTGCTGCATCTAGTACGACAGACACGCACATATACACATACGCAGTAAAGTGCCTGCAGTTTGATATCATGTCAGACTACGTCAAATACATAAAAATGTCCGTCCTATGGCATTTACTATTTTTTTTGACTCTGAGAAAGTGGGAAAGACTGTACATTCCCCAAAACCAACTATCTTTTGACCAAATCGCACACATTTTGGCGTCTTATTGTGACCTCCTTTTGATAACTGTCATATTTTTTCACTTTCATTCACTGAGCCTCCCATGAAACTGTTTGCAGCCCACCTCCCACTTTGGAAACCTCTGTCCTAGATACAAGGGATTACTCTGCCGTGAAACAGGGTGGCATATGAACATTTAGTGACGTGTCCAGTAACTTGTTGGTTGCCAAACACAACTGAGATTGCGTAAGTTAAACATCTGCATCGCTCTAGTTCTCTGTTAGGTCCTCTGTGGCTCGTAATGCTACACAGAGTTCAGCCTTTTTTCTCAGTGTCCCCAGCGATGTTTAGTTGACTTCTGGCTACTGTGGGGCCAGAGGTTATTAAGGGCCCAGCAGAGTTTTAAGGACATTTTAAAGATGATCACGTCTGTGGCAAATATCAGCTGACGTATCCCCGATTCAGTTAAAATCAGATGATGATGATTCACAACCGAATGCGATTTACATGTTGTTGCAGATCCAGTGTCGCTGACATACATCTAAGTTAGTGTGTAAGATGGGGGGTTCATCTTCATAACTTATAACCTGTGGAGTAGGGATTTCTGGAACTGCTTCATCCGCTTTGAAGGTGCATGGAAAAGAAACACAATCCCTGGAGAGGTCAAAACTCCTGCAACACTTGTAGGATGAAGAACAACATTATTGTGAGACAGATGCTTCTAACCAATGCCCACTTTGATTCCTCTGAATAATACAAACCCTGATATAAAAATGTGTATTTTTTAATAGCTAATGAAAGCTCGCTCCAGCCATTCTATTTGTCAGCCACATTTTAACCAGTTTAAATAGCAGCAACCCTTATTATTTCAAACATTTTAATATAACAGTGGTTTATAGTTCTAAGCAGGTTTTATTATATTTATTATTAAAGGTTTCTTTTGGTGCACGATAAGGAGGGTGGCAAATAAATGAGCAAATAATTTTACTCTTCAGCTGCCTGACTGGTCATGTGATCTGTCCTTCAGAGGACAGAATAATAAGAATGTTCCATTTGATCATATGTTGGCACTCAGCCAGATCCACTAGTTCCCTCAGGGCTTTTTAGTTGTAACACAGGACGGTGTACTTACCTTTAAATCACCATGTACACTTTTACATTTACCACTCTAGCCGCGGAGTCCAGCAGTATTTTCTGCTCACTTCTGCTCACGGTCGTACAGGTCTGCCGCAGCAGCAGCTGTTTGGTTTTAATAAAACTGTTTAGTAACTAGTAGTGTAATTACAACCAGCCAAATTATAAGCCTGGTGCCAGACGTCTGCATTGCCGCCCACGTCTGGGATTTGTTCATCAATTAAAACAGAATAATCGAAAGCACAAAGTAAAACAAAACAAAATTCCGCCGTGGTGGTTCAGCATGCAAAGGAAGAGTTTGTGCAAACCAAAACAATAATCAGGCAGGAATCAGAGAAGTGCTGATAAGGGTTTTGAAAACAGAATAACACAGTGAAAGGACATTGGGGCTTCACACACAGCGACGTGGTGCGCTCTGTGGACAGTATTGCCGTTTGTTGCAACATTTGGTGACAGAACTGATACTTTCATGGCCTATTCTTGGTTTTGTATTTCCTCATGTAAGCAACACATTCACTTTTACTTTGGTGTGGGTGTGTGTGAGTGTCTGACAAAAGCCTTTATGTGAGGACTGCCACTCATCCTGTCTGTGTTCTGCTTTGACCCCAGATCTACCAGGAAGACATGATGCGCTCTCTGTTGGAAAACTCCCTCCATGTGTTTCGTGCAATCAGCGGAACATCCACCGACCTGGCCTGACCTCTGTCTTGCTGGCACCCCTCCGGCGTGCTACCCTCCCTTATGTATATCCCTGAAGAGCCTGAACTGGATGATAACAGGGCGTCTCTCCAATTCATGTCTGTGCAGCAACCCCCCCACTCCCACCCATGGAGATGCCATTTGGATATCTTCTGCATCTCTGCTGAATGTGCGGAAGATGGTCGGAGTGAGATATTGCAGAAAAATCAGTATTTCTGAGAATGTATCGCAGCAATGCCAACTAAACGTCTGCATGTCAAGTTTAGCGGCTGTGCTGAGTCACGCCAGGTTGCATTGCACTTTTTGTCCTGCCTTTTGCGATAAACTGCAGGATTGTTTCTTTAGAGGGAGAGATACTGTGCTAAAGCCATTGATTCCCACCCTCTCCCTGCAAAGTTGCCCTCCAGATCTATGCAGGACACCACACTCCCTCCCAGAACTCGTTTTTACTGCCCGAGTCGACTTCTAGAAGACGATGGAACCTTTTTCATTGTGCCGCAGGACTTTGGCTGGCCTAGGCTTTACGTGTCGGACCAGCAAGGCGAGCAACATCTCAACTCAAACCAGTTCTGTCTTAACAAGGCACCCAAACCGAAAGCATTGAGATACTCTGTCGAGCCAAGGATTAATGTTTGTAGGAAAGCAGCGCATTCCAGTCAGGTTAACTGATTGTGATGAACAGATAAGTCACGGAGCAGCAGGTAAAAGTGAGCATCAGTCCAAAGTTACTACCCTGTTTGTTTAATGACAAATGTAAAAGCCTTCTCGGCTGAAGACAAGAGCTGCTCTTTAAGGGTTTGCTTAGTTAAAAGTATTTCAGTTACATTGTAAGTGTAAACCAATCCTCATAACAATGTTCCAGACTGTATTAGAGGTAATGAATAATGTCATACTAGAAAAGAAAAGATTACGATCACAAATTCTTTCAGAGTTGTGTAACAATCATTGAAACCGTTCTCTCTGTGGGCTCGTTTTATGGCCTGTAGGCATTTCAAGTCAGAGACACGACATGACACACGCTGATCACGGAAGTGTGGTAACATTTTTCCTGTACAGTAAGTAAGTGGGGAGGTCCTTTCATCTGGGTTAAGATCCAGTGCCTTTGTGCTCTGCCTTCTAAAAGAGGACTCCCTTATCTCAAGTAATAAGACTTTCCTCACATGCTGGTTATTCACAGTATTTCACAAGTGCTACACTGTAATTAGCAGATAGATTAATAATATTTAAGCAAATGTACATAATTTGTCATGCTGTAAAGTGAATCCCGTCTCCCTGTATGTTTGTACGTACTGTATGTATGTATGTATTTATATTTGAAACATTTTGGACTCTTGTTCAGTCCAAATCTGTCCCGGCAGAGAGATTTCTTTTTCATCTTTATTGCATTGTTTACTGAAGTGCAGCTGCTTGTCAAACTTCCTTTGTAAAGCCCTTTTTTTTTTCAATAAAACCTGGGAAAAACTATTGAGGCTGATAAATGATTTTGTGACCTCGGAAGACAGGAATTAACAACAACAACAAAAAACGATCACACCATTTAGTGGATGTTCAAGAGCTTTTCCACGGGATCTTCCTCTGCCTCCAATTCTCGAGTCGGTCTCAACTTTAAAGCCAGCAGCATAAAGGAGGGATTCCTGAAAGCTGCATTGATTTTGACTAGTCTTTTCTTCAATCTGTATGGGAGAGCGGAGTCATTTCACCCTGTGGGGAAGTTGGGCCACCCGTTGTTTCTCTGTGACCATAGACAAAATTGGGTAATTTGACCACACAAGAGTCATTCATTTTACTCACCCTGTGGTGGAGAGAGGCCCGTGGAGTAAGTGATGAACACATTTAAGTTAAAACGACAACTGATTTTTGACGTTCAAAGCGAATTCGCTTTGTACCAGGGGTCATGATTCTAGTGTCTAAGCAATTATAGATAGGATTGGGGAAAAAAATCCCACATGTGTGTTAGTGTTTTAGTTACATAATGAGGCTATAGCCTACTGTTACCATGTTAGCTCTAAACAGCTGTAATTAGAGCCAGAACACCTGGAGGAAGTTGAGTCAGCCATTTTACTGTAAATCCACACTTAATTCTTTATTTTATCAAAAGCATTTTAGACCAGAAACCATCATGCCATCCTTCTATAAATGGAGAGACAGAGGACAGAGGTGAACAGAGCAGTGGGAGAGCTACAGAACGGAAAGTCCTTACGACGGGTGGCTAGGGACATGACAGTCAACAAGATGACTTTAAAGCCACAGTTCCCATCAAACAGCTGGGAGACGGATCCAAAACATAACTGCGATGGAATGTTTTCAACTGGCATTTGAGTTGGCATGCAGAAATGACATTGACCCCAATGTGGCTCAACCTACCCCTCATCGAGGCGTAAGTTGACCCAAGAGTCCACTTTTTTGGAAGGTCATATTTTAAAAACTGTTTAATTTAGATCCAAAGTGATTTTTTTCCCCCCAGGGATGAAATATTTGTACATATTATAGTCAGAAACATCACAGGCGGAGTTGTACGGTCATGTCCTCACTTTAAAGACACCTCAAGGAAAGACTGGCTCAAGCCCCCCCCCAACTTCATTTTAATAAGTAGAATTATGGACATGTCCCTAAGGCCAACATGATGTAGGTTACTTATGGTATAGGGGGGATGTGTGGTATGGTGCACAAACTCATTTCTACATTGGTTCCAGCTTGTCAGCCATTATCAAGTGTTGCAAAAAACAATACAACTGATATCAGATGTGAAGTGTGTCTCCTCTGTATGTTTACCCTGGCCCTGCGCCGCCAGTTTGTCCACGACGCGCTGTTTGTTTCTGCATGAAGCCATTACCATACAGATAATCAGCTTAGTGATACACAGACTCATTTGGAGGCTGACGACTTCCTGGAAGAATGGACGGACACTTGCGGTTTGGAGATGTTGCACTTAATGCCTCACACGCGCGCGTGATGCGTTCCTTCTTGAAGAGAGAGCCACGCATGCATCTTTTTTTTGTTGTTGTTGTTACTTTTAAGTGTTGTCCAGGTAGGATGTTTTTTTGTAAAATACTATAAGGGAAAGGCGGCGGCGGGGGGGGGCTGGGGGGGGCTGGGGGGCGGGGCGCGAAGCCGGTTTAACATTCTCACTGAGTCACTGTCATTCCCGGGCTGTCATCACAGTTTTCCTCCCACTCGCAGCGACTCCGCCCCGCAGTTCCCGGTAGACTCTGAGCCCCCACCACCGAGGCTGTCAAGGTGCTGGGCGACCGTGTTTGCGTTTTCTCTTTCCTTGAGATCCCGTTTCAAATTTACTCGTCTTTTTGACATTTTGTCGCTTGAATTTGCATGTTGCCTAGGGTTACATATATATATTTTTTTCACACTGAGCACAAAAAAATCGAGGGATTTGACTCACTTCCAGAGGGAATAAACGCTGAGACTCTTGAGGACATCATGACTTTTACTCGGAGTCTGTTTGCCTACTTAACGTACTCCGTTGTGATAATGGCATCCCACTGTAAAGGAGGTAAATACACACTTACTACCTGGTATTCACGTTTAAATGAGACACATTGTTACCTTGAGCTTAATTAGGGTTTTACCTGACCGCACATATTGTTACATACCAAAGGTCTGTAAAGCTTTAATGACGCACTTTAAATCAGTCATAAAATATGATGACAATGATTATTGTTATCTGTCAATTTCTGGCACAGTGAAAGTGCAAAATAGTCAACTCGTACTAACTTGACTCTGTGTTTTTTCATTCTGTATTTTCCCAGTTAGCTAATATTGTAATTTTGTATTCCGGGCTACAGACTGCTTGTCCTGTAATGTTTGTTCACATTAAGTATTTACATAGATAAATGTGCCTACTTGAGAGTCCCGAACTGGAGACACCTGGTAATTTAGGGGTGGTCGTATTGCGACCACAAACATTATATGAAATACATTTACAGATTTCCCAAAGTCTTTTATGTCTATTTGGATTTATTTTATGTATTTATTTGTTTGTTTGTTTGTTTTACAAATAGCGGTTATAGCGTTTAGGTTTGGTTGCGCCTCTATCTTGCAATTACGCGCAGGACAGAGCGCGCACCCAAAAATCTCCAAAGAAATCTCTGTGGCGAAATCTATCGCCGATTAGGTCTTATATCAAGACTTGTGATGTGGTTCATTGAAAATAGGCTTTGAACTGAAAATTCTACCTGATTCCCGGATATCTCTCTCTTTCAAGGATAGAAAATCGGTTTGCTGGACAATTCTTGACTAAAGTCTAGAAAGTGGAGGCACCTGCAAACTAAAGAAGCACTGAAGACACACACACACACACACTCATCACGTTTAATCGCCCCGATTAGCTGAAATGTCCAAAATCATATTTACAATGTGGACACGGGACTCACTTAGGGAGTGAGGTGATTTCGTTTTTCATGTTGTCACAGCAAATTACAGTCTGGAGTATAAGAGGAATTTATTGGACGGTTCAATAAACCTGTAAAGTAAAAGTGTTTATGGGATTAAGATCCTCCCTTTCTCTTAGTGGCACACCTCTGCGTTCCAACCGTCCAAACAGTCGTGGAAAGTAGCTAACTAAGTAGCCTAACTTTTAATATATTGAATATGTCAATCTATACTTCTATTTCTCTACGTTTCAGAGGGAATGTTTTACTTTTTACTCCAATACTTTATACACAATAAGATCCTACAGACAAATCTTTATAAAAAAAATATGATACTGTGCTATAGGCCTATATTAAACTATCCGGCAGTAGCCTAAGCAGTTTAAATGTGATCTGCCAGTAACATTAAAATGCGGCTTACTGTTGAAACATCAGTAATAAAATTCTAATAATAGCCTATGCTGGGCCTATAAAATACAATACTAATAATACAACTCTCTGATGAATAGACTACATTTACTTTAATACTTAAAGTACCTTTAAAAATAGTCCTATTATTAATATTATTATCACAGAGCGGTATTGGCAGGTCTACTTTTAGTCAAAGATTTGAGTTACTTGTTGTGCAATCAACTACCGTTATTGTAAAATAGACGCGCAACAAAAATACAACCTGCGTCAGGTTGGCCCACCTTCGGCTCACATGTCTGCAGGGTGCGTGGTTGCGACATCGTTCAAATGCAGCCGGAAGTGAAATGTCTTTTAAGACGCTTCGCCAAACTGGAACTCTGTGGAAAACGTTTGTAACATCTAAAACTTTATGCCATAATCATGACAGGTTTAATCTCCTAAAGGGCCCCTGGTCAAAAGTGAGCTTCTGGTCCCCTATGTGGGAATGTCTTCACGCCAGCAGCAAGTGTTTTCAACAGTGGAATGAGTGATTCAAGTAAAATGGGGCCACTTTTTGGTTAATTGCTTACACTGGGACACTTACAAAAAAACTATATATGACATTTAACTGTGTTCTCATGATAATTAAGGACTGTTTGTAACATTTTTGTGTTGAATTCATTTTTAAAAATCATAATGGTTCAGCATTAGCTTTCTGGGGTTTTTTGTATTTTGTGAGCAGTGTCCAGGTAAGATGGGCACATTCTCTTCACTCATGAAACACAGGCATTTTTGATAAAACAAATCTAAATAATTTAATATTAAAATGTAACAATGTAATATTGCATTTAAATTAAATAAAAACATAAATTTCATGAAAAACTTCACAATAAACCAAAGTACCTGTCTACCTATATTCAGCTAAGCTCCTCTCATCCTCTCCACATCCCTGGCACAAATCCTTTATCTACTTTCTGTTGCTTTCTGCTCCTCTTCTCTAATCTCGTCCTTTCTGTTTGACATGCTGTCACAGTTGAGCACACATAAACACATCACACACACACACATTTACAAGGTTCGGTGGTAAAAAGGTATGTCCCAAAATGCAATAATAAAATATATTAATAAAATAAATAATTTTATACAAGAGGAACCACCAGAATTTCAACATAACCTCAACTCAGGAGGCGCCCCATTTGAACTGGACTTAATGGAATTAATTTTTTCTGGATTATTTAGCAAAATATCTGCATTTTATCTGACAGAGGCCATCAGGACATGAGTTATAAAGCATTATTTCTAAATGTCCATTTGTTTTTCGTTTTCGATTTATCAACCTTATTATTGAGAAGTAAGATTTAATATGTCAGACCGTGCTTTTTGATGGCATAGTCTTAAAATGAGGCATTCCCGGGCCCCCCTTATCAACCTCAGACCAATAACATCATTTGCTAAATGTCAAGTTTGAAATTGCTTTTAAAGAGCAACTCAAACCTACTCAAACACACTCGAACCTTAAATGGCCCATTTTACCTGATGGCCCTGTTTAGCCCTAATAAATGTAAACATTGAGTTGATTGATTGCTGAGAGTCTGTTGTGATGCTTCCAGCCTAACAGTACCATTCATTCTATACAGGTAAGATACATTCCTTGTTTTCTATTTCCCGTCCCACAGATCGCCTTCCACCACCGACGGGGCTGAAATATGAGTGGCTCGACGTATTTGTTCTGAACGTGTCCTGGGCGAAGCCTGTCGGTCTGCCAGACGACGCTAAGGTCATGTACAAAATCCGCATGGTGAAGAATGGAAAAGAAGATGTAAGGAACATGATGAAACTGGGTGTCTGTGGTATATGTGAGTGTCCTGGGGTCTCCAGGTTGTAGCAACATCAGTGGTTAATTACCTCCACTAAAAGCTTGTTATAGCCCATTGGCTACAGATCGACATGCACGTTTAATTACATAACTGCCAACCAGTAAAACACTTTTTGTTTTGCTCCTACATAATGTCATTCATTCATTTATTTGATTAATTGATTGATTCATTAAATTACTGCAAAGGAACATTATGGAAAACTCCTTACTTAGCGATGCATTCAAGGAATCTGAATGGTATCCGAATTAGAGCGTTGACAGTTGAAAACCGGGCATTTACAAGCTGCAGAGCAGTTGATTAGATTATCACTCTGCCATGGGTGAATGATAATCTAACCTTTTATGACAACAAAACGCACTCTCTTTTGACAAGTCATGCTTTAATCTGAGTGACTGGGAGGAAATGCATGACGCTCCCTCCAACATAAATGACCATATTTTTTTTTATCATTTTAGTTTAAGAAACTGGATGATACAAAAATATCCTTGCAAATAGCCTTTTGTCAAATAAATATACAAAAATAATAAAAATACAACAGCTACAAGGACACAGATAAAAAAAGGATGTGAGGGGTCGTGCATTAAATGTGTCGCTGCTGTTTGCGTTCCATTGAACGTACGAACAAGTTGTATCCCTGTTTTTCAAAAGGTCCCTTCTTTAAGATGCATTGCCAGGCTACTGTACTTCAACTTTTATAAAAGCAACATGATAATCACTGTGGTTTGTTTGATGTAAGCAAATCTAAAGTCTCCTCTAGTTGATTTGTTACGCTGACAACAAAAGTAATTAAAGCCCTTATGTGTGTGCTTTCAACGTTTCTGACTTAATTTATCTTTAACAATGGACCTCTAGTGCTTCAGTATGTGTTTGCATAATTGTCATTAAAGATGTGTTGTTTTTTTTCCAGAAGATATGCACACGCGATAGAAATATTACAGAAACTTGGCTGACAGAAGAGTTGGCTTCTGATGGGATGTATCACATTTCAACTGTTCTAGAATGTGACAGTGTGAATGGGAGTACACCCGCGTCCCTAGCCATCGGCAGCAATAAGCCCAGGGGTAAGAAGTGGATACCTGACGGTAAGAATGTTTTATATTTAGATTTTTTTTTATTTGTCCTGTACATCAAGTCAAACTTGAATCTTGCTGTATGTGATGCCTTTGTTTTTCTACCGTGCAGCCGAACTGGTGACGGACTTCAAATGCTTCGCCAGCTCCGAGAAAAGGAACTGTTCCTGGAAACCAGTAAATGAGTCTCTTGAACTGACACTCTCCTATAGGTGAGAGCTACAGCAACAGCCCAAATAATGGAGAGACAGTATGTCTTCATATATGTCCAGTGAAGAAACAACTACAGAGTCCCATCTGAGGAACTATGTAGTTGTTTTCATATCATAAACTGTGCACTGGGATATTATCATCCAAGGCGTATCAGTATTTACCTTGCCATTTAATGGGTTCCATGGAAATGAACTTAACCAACATTAGTGAAATAGTGCAGCAGCCGTTTTTATTTGTATTATAAGTCAAGTGATTGTAAATGTATCGCTTGACAACATAAGAGTCAGGACTACCCAGGGCCAAAATATAGTTGCTCTTTAGAGAGTGATTTGTGCAGAAGGATCCCCTCCTATCTCATTTCTGTTTGTAGCGTTTAGCTACTCAGCTAACAAAGTCATGAAAAACAGGAATACAGTGCCTGAATATTTAGGGATCAGGGTGGAAGCATTAATCTGGCAGTCAGAAGTGCAGAGTGAGCGGATGGGATTTTCACTCCAGGCTGGTGGGGTTGTGAATTGCTTGTGAGTCCACACAGGAATGATTGGGCAGCAGATAATCTGTGATCTTTATGAGCATCTAGTGGCAACTGAAGGAATTGCAGGATCCTTATCAGGTTTTCAGAGCAGTGAGGACGAGCCAAACCAATTTTTGTGTTGTTTTCATTTATGTGAAAAACTATAACAAAGCATGTGTGCCAGCTGTAACCTCTCTAATCACTTCCCCATTTTGTTATTGCAGGGTTTGTGGACATACTAAGGAAAGTCTAAAACCTTTACAAGAGTGCGATCACCCTTACAGCAGTGGAACGAAGAAGGGTTGTTATCTGAATGCAAATGTCACGGATGACATCTGCATACTCTTGAGCAGTGATGCTGGAATGAGAACCTTGAAACTTGCGGAACTTGGTTGGTGTCATGTCTAAGACTTTATTATTGATGTCTTTATTTTCATGTTGTGAAAATAAATAATAATTTTAAAAGCAGTAAATCTTGTTTTTCGCTGCCAAGTACAAGTAAAAATATGTATATATATTTTTTGTCTTTTTTACAATCTCCTCAGTGATACATCCGCCAAAGCTGAACATCACAGAAGAGAACGATACACTCAAACTGAGCTGGACACCTCCAGAGATTGGAAAAGATTGTGTCTGGATATATGAGATCAACTACAGCGAATGCAACAAGGCTGTAAGTTGTCAAATTCAACTGTTCATACTAAAATTTCTTCTAAAATAAGAGTTAGGGTTCTCCATCCCTCCTTAATGTAATGAGATTTAGCACTTGCTACAATGAGACTGAATGTTCTCACATTTAAGCATTGAGTCTATCAGTTGCAATTACCACATGTTCGGAACATAAGTTTGTGTTTCAGCAGTACAAATGTGTTGTATTTCAACAAATGCTTATATCCAAACATTTAAATTCAGGCGACAACATCTTTCTTACATCAATGGCACGTTGCTTTTCAGTACCTGACAACGTGTAACACTGTGCTTTAATGTGCTTACTATTTTCAAGAAAATTAAGAACTACACTGTGAAGCCCAATGAGGAGCATACGACGCATATTGGCTACGTTGATCACTGCCTTTACAACATCAAATCCAAAGTCACGACTGATAGAAAATGCTTGAAAGTTTCCAGCGACTACGGTGAAGTTCAAACTCATGGTAAGTGTCCAGACAATTTTACTTAACCCTTGTGTCTCTTAAACCACGGTTTATATCAAGTCACCTAGTTTCATGTTACATTTTTATGCCTCTGCGCCGGCAATAGAGGCCCATTCTCGTGAAGGTGATGTCTCAGGAACACCTGGAAGGCATTTCTTCCAGTTTGATGCTGCTTCTGGTTTTTATAGAAGTCCTTTGGATGTACAAAACCTCTCAAAGGCTACCAGACTGCCTCTTTGAGCTAGTTCTAAGCTGCTTAGATCAAGCATGGAAATATAAATGATTAAACTTTTGTCAATATTGACATGTTACACACCTTAAGATCGGCTAGATTCTGTCATACCATGAGCACAAAAGTATTAGTCATTCAGATTTATCAGCATGGCAAAAAAGAGAGGAGGAAATGAAATTATTAAAAATGAATCAAAGTTGAAAAAACTAGGGTGATCTCTCTAGGGTAGGCTACTGGTTTTGAGTCTCTCTCTCTCTCTCTCTCTCTTTCTCTCTCTGTGTGGATGAGGTTGGCCTGGTCTCTCTGAGCTAGATCAAATGAATGATCTGTAATTGATATTTTAATCGATAGTCTACTTTTTATTCAAGTAATAATCATGCTAGTTTAAATAAGCAATGCGATCATGATTTGCCATCTTTGCCGAGCAAGACTTTTGTTTCTGTGCCAAATATAGACAAGTTGAATTCAGTGCATGAAGCAAATAAAAGCCTGGGCTATTATTTGAAGCTTTATGTCCAGGCTCATTTACTTTAAGGATGCTATGTGTACATTTTGCAAGTTTTGGAGCCCTCCAGTGGTAGCATCAGAAAATACACTGCAGCAGAAAGCAATGAACACCGCTACTACAAAGGACTGGGACTGCAAGATATGAGAAAAATCTGCGATGTGTGATTATGACTTGAAATTATTACAGGCTTAGAATTTTATATTACTCAACTGGAAATAAATCTAAAATGTCAGTAAAATAAATCATATTCCTGACATACTACTGAGAAATACTGAGTTGCTGAAAGAATGAAAACTCAGTCATAATCAATCCTTCCTCCTCCTCTCTCTACTGCTGTGTTTCATTGCCAGCTGTTTTTTGTCTCAGCGAGCAGATAAGTTAACAACTATGGCACAGGCTTTGTTTTCATTTGATTGAAACAATTCACTGTTAGCCAAGCTAGCGTGCCGCGCTTGTGTAAATGTAGAGGATAAGAGACTGTGGGCCGGGCAGGCTAAAACATCACTTTGCACAGGTTTACATGCTTAGGCTTGATGTAATGATTAAGCATTTGTTTTTTTTTTACTTGCAAAGTTTTTATTGCATGTACTTAGTGGACTTAGTAACAATTGTGGATGAACATCAGCTCGAATAATTTGGAGTTAACTTCACCTTCATTTCACTGACTCCACCACGGGCTCTCTGATCAGCTAGATGCTGCGTGCGTGTTTGCGTGCGGGTGTGTGTTTGTGTGCATGTGTGTGTGTTTGTGGGATCTAAATGTGTGGGTCGGGGCTTAGGATGCTTTGTGGGGGGGGGGGGTGAGTTTTGTTTTTGAGTTGAGCGAAAAAGCTTGAAATTGCCATGAAAGCTGAAGACCGTGTGTGTCTGTTGTTCATCACAGGTACGAATAAGCCTCCTGACGGGACACTTACTGTGGTTGCCATTGTCATCCCTACCATTCTGTCTGCCTGCGTCATTCTGTCCTGCTACTGCTTCAGGAGGTACGTTTTTGACAGAGAAAAGCTGACCTACGTAGACCTAACTCAAACATTCCTACTGTACCTGCCACAAAGTGTTTTGTATACAGGACATTTGTGGTTGCCCAGTTGCTTTATACCAAATTTTGCAATCTATTTCAAGAGTTGATGTTGCAAAACATACCTTTGTGAAACACTATTTGAGGTCTGCAACAACAAAAACATGACACTGAGATTAACCCTATATAAAAGTACGGTGCCTTTTATCCCACCAGCCAAGAAGCAGGGGTTATGCATGTGACTGCCCCAAAAAAAAAAAAAAAAGAATAGTCAGAAATTTAGGGCATTTGTTGTGAACAAAGGGCATTCAACGCAAAGAAACCTAATCATTCTTATCAACTGGCAAACACTGAAACATTAAAGTCAGAGTAGGTTGCTGTTGCGTTTAACTGCACCTGACATTCTTGGAGCGCTGCCACTGTAGTGTTTAATCAGTGGACAAAGTTAAAAAACCTACCCCACCCTCAGGCGCTGGTAGGTGTGGTAAGTTAAGTCTTTAAAATGAGTGTACAGTTCATTTCGAGCCAGTGCAGAGATCTGACTACTAGTGACTAGTGGTCACTAGTCACTAGTAGACTAGTCACACGACTAGTGACTAGTGGTCACTAGTCACTAGTCGTGTTCAGTTTTCCGTTTTCCATGTCAGAACTGTAACAACATCATGGACACAGTTTCTGAGAAAAAAAGACATCTGCCTGTTGACATGTTCTCAATATGATACTTTGGTGGTGGAAACATCGTGTGCTGGTTGTTGCTTTCTGTCACTTATATGCTTGTTGTGGTGTGTCTGTAGGCACAGCGCCATTATTTGCCCCATCGTACCAGATCCTTCGGCAATATTCAAGGAAATGATGATGAACGGAAACAAAGAACTTAAGGTATATTTTCGGGATAAAATAAAGCTCTATCCACATTCTCCCTCTGTCTCCACAAACACTCATTGCACTTTTGTTTTTCAGCCGCAAACAGGAAGTGTGTACACCCCGATGCCAGAGCCCGTTGAACCCTGCAACATTACCTTTGTAACAGAAACCACTGCCCTCAAGCAAAACTCTTGACATGGGTGTGTTCCCACAGCGCCTGCTGTGCAGCTGGACTTCCACTCTGGGCGAATTCATGAGGGACATTTCCAGAGCAACTTAAAGCATGCGGAAACTGCTTTGTTTTACTGACCTCTTCTGGTTGTTTAAGGTCTGCTGTATGTCTTCCGGGTGTGTGAGCTCTGTGGCACCTGTACAATGCTGACCTGAGTATAACTCTGTATCACTGCAGCCCGGGGGAGAACTCAAACTACCAGAGGTCAGCGAAAACAGCATTTTCAGCTGTTACTACTCTCTAAGGTAGTGCACAGGTACACTGCTGAGACCTGTATCAGAGACAGGATAAGAAAATGCACTGAATCCTTGGATCTACCTTAAGAAAGCTGCCCAGCTATTGGACCTGGAAATACAAACAGGAAAAGAAAGTCTGTCGTGCCTGCACTGTGCTGATATCCTCCCCTTGAGCACAGAGGAGGAAGACAAAGGATGAGGACGGGCCGTGTGTTCGGTTGGAGAGAGCGGAGGGCCGCAAGGGTGTCAGCAGAAGCTCGGTTTACTGGGCACCCAAGAAGAGGAGCTGGTGTTGTCTTTGGATATCTGCTGTACACATCTGAGAGGAACAAGGAAACAAACATAGGAAGAAGCAAAGGGGGGGAAAAAAAGGTCTTGTCACAGCATGTCTGCTTTGTAAGAATACCAATACAAGTATAGCTGCTATCGTTGCAGCTAGACAATAGGCAGGAAGCAATAAGTGGTGGGAAAGCATATACTTCTTAACACTGAAAGCAATCCCCAGACTACACAGCAAGCCAAGGGCTGCCATGGCTCTCCTGACCTCCACATATTATGTATTAGCCCCCAAATAAGGAGAAGAGCTTGTGTTGTCTAGTTGGCATGCTTACAAACACTGTCTTATAAGGAACTGATGGACTGACTGAAAGGCAGACAACACAGGGCCTATCCAGAAATAAAGGAACAGACTTAAATTTAATGAAAAGATACAGCTATGGTGAAATTCTGAATAATTTATCTTGGAACAAAACTTTGCTTCTTCACTTTCACTTTATTTCCTGTTAACTACGGTATTAATGCATGACAAGAGGAATGTCCCTGGGTTTTCTCATCAGGAAATGAACTGACCTGCATGAACTTTGCTGGCAGACTCTGATAACTCTACATGCTAAATGTCTTGTATATTTAGGGAAATAATAATTTTCTTAACAACAGTTAATCTGATGCGTCTCATTAAAATCTGACCAGTGTTGTGTTGTGAAATGTTTTAACCTTGTTACACAACTTGCACCTTTTTGGAACGAGAACAATGGCAGAGAATTCGAGTGGACATCTAAGCAAACATTAAACGGATTAAAACTTGGCTGTCGGCCTGTTGATGTTGTGTAATCTCCAGTCTGCTGTCTCATTCACCGACATATCCAAAACGCCAACTCACCATTATTCGCAGACTCTTCCTTCCTTAACCTGTGGAAAGCTTTTTTTGTGTGTGTGTCTTTTGTTGCACTTACCAAAACTATGTCGGTTGATTGTCGACGCCTTTTTACTGCTGTAACAGAAAATAAAAGAGAAAGTGAACATGTTTGGGAGGCGTGTTTGGGATTGCATGCCACTGGTTATTAGTGGTTCTTTTCAATATTTTCAGAGGACTTGTCGCAGCTTGTTGATGTTACTCATGCATTTTATTGTCAGTGCGCACAACTCAGAGCACCGAGATATGTTATCTTAACATTTCTATTAAAATAACCTGCGAAAATACCAACCCAAAAATCAAGTTGAAACCTAACAAATAGCTTTAATAATGTTAATGAACCACACTAACATTATCATACTAATACTTTATAGATCAGTTAAACCATCACTTTTTCTTTGTTTTCTGTGTTTTAGCTCTTTAGATCAGGAGTTTCCTTCAATGGACCATTTGGCCTTCTGGAAAAGAGCTGCAAAAATGTATCTATTAAACACTTATTAACAGTTATGATAATAAAAAAGAAAAAAAAAACATTCATTAATGTCTTAGCATTTCTAAAGCAATTGTGACTAATGTTTGCTGATGGTTTATTACTAGGAGAGGAACCTATGATCCATGAAGTTACTAACATTTGACCAAACTAATACTTTCAATATTGATGGGGGATATGAGGCGCCCTTCCCAACTTGGACTGATCCTTGTTTTTGCTGAATTCTGATTGGCTCAACGGCTCCGATATGGGACGAGTTCAATCCAAAACCTTTTGCACCGGTTTGCTATGTTTTGTTGGAGCTGAACTCAGCCAGGTTTGAGTGACAATTGCAACAGAGAAGGGAGCGAAAGAACTTCCATCTCCCTCGTTCTCTATTTTTCCTTTTACTTTAGCTTGCTGGTTGACAGCTGACTTGAATAACATCAGGTCTAGTGCAGCTGCCGTCCAGTCGGGCAGTCACGCACAGGATGGCGCATTCAGTAACTCAATACCACAGCGTTACTTGGATTAGTAACTCTAATAATGTTTTGGAAATAGTAATCCGTTACACTACTAGTTACTGGGAAAATGAGTAGGCCTAAATGTAAAATGAGAAAAGTAATATTAGTACAGTTCCTGCCCAACGCTGGTAAAAGTAGGCCTAGCTACTGTATGAAATTAGTTTTAATTTAATGTTACAATATTAATAGAAATAATTTATACTTCACAGATTCTGTGATTATTATTCTAAGATTATTTTTTAACAATTAAATAATACTGACAAATTAAACTCAATCAGCACCAGAAAACTACTTCCTTAAAAGAGAAAGCATGTTACAAAATTTAACTGGAAACACAATTAAGGCTGAACACTTTTAACACCCTCGGTCCCTCCTCCAAGGGAGTAAACAGGAGCATACAGCTCCACATCCCCCAGATCCACACTGACCCTAATTGGTCCACTGACCCCATAGATGTCATTTACACTGGGGATGCTGGGGACATGTCCCCATTCTGAAATGGCTGGGTTTTCACTTTGTGAAAGCATTTCCCCTCATAACAAAGACATTTCCACTCTCCATTAAAATGTCTCCAGAATGCAGGAGAGTTTAATGCTCAAAATCTTCTTCTCGTTCATCGTCACGTCTCACGACCCAAATGTGTCGCCGTGCCCCTAACCTGAGCCTTATGTCCCCACCACTTTTCAACACAAAGTGATGCCCTTCAATGACCTGCTCCGCTCTCCACCAGCTCTCTCTAGCAGGCCTAGAGAGTCGTGGTGTCATGATGTCTTGGTATTTATTATTTATTTAACCTAAGGCTTCCATAGTAGGGCCTACAGGAGCGTCCTACTCTTTGGTAGCCTAACTGTCTTGTCCTCATACGGTCATTTAAAATAGCACAGACATCCTATCAGGGACTGTGCTTCTTCAGTATTCCAGAAGCCTACTTTTTTTTTTTTTTTAATCTCCAGCCATTCCTCAACAGATCTGTAGTCATGTAGCTCGTGCGCTCGTGCTCGCGCGTGTTTCTGGCAGAAGAAAAAGGAAGCACTCCGCCCAAATCCAACCTCAGTGCCTTCATACCTCCGCAGTGTCAAGAGAAGTTTAACAGAAAGTTTGACTGACGAACGGACATTTGCTTTTCTCCGTATTTTAAACCGTGACAGCAGGAGCTCCGTCTTCGGGAGCGGGAATAACCCTCCGTTTTAGCCCACGAACCAGCTGTTTTGGGAAGATAGGGAAGATAAAAGATAGAAGCAAGACCATGATGTTCCAAAGTTTGGATTTGCTTGCTTTAAGTTGCCTTTTTCTATCGGTCGAATCAAAAACAGGTAAGAAAACATACGTGGTGTTACGTTTCCCTACTTTGTTTCCTTTAAAAACTTCCATCATTTTCTGCTGTGGTTTGTTTCCCATTATAAGAGGTGTTTCCCGGTAGACTACTTACGTCACGTCTGGCATTTATCGCTGTTGGGCAAGACACTAAGGATAGAAACATGCAAAATGAAAAGCGGCAACAAAAGAACTCCAGTTGATGCATAAGCCCACATGAAACACATTTAACGGGACGTGTGAGGCAGCAAGGAAAGGGGATCCAAATGCACACAACCAGGCAGACAGGACCTAGCCTGTAAAGATGTTCAGTGACGGTAAAGCTCCGTGGCAAGGGGGGCTCGGGAAGTAGGAATGTGACTTGGGCCGAAGGACTGGGAGAGAGCCACAAAAAACAACAACAACTGAGTCAGGGCAGCGGTGGTGACACTAAGCTCATACAGGTTTGGGGTGTAAGTTTCCATACAGGATGTTGTGTGTATTTTACAAACAAGAGTTGGAAGTGTTAAGCTGCCAGGCCTAAAAAAGAAAATAACATAGGGAGGTCTCTGCAGTGCCCCATTACATAAACAGTATTTATGACTTTCGGTTTGAAACTAGTTTTTTCCCCCCGCCATGCTGCATGGGAAAGACATTTTCCTGTCACAGAGACTGCCTCCAAACAGAGCAGCTTTTGACCAGCAGTTTGTTTGCTGTTTACATAAATATTCTTTGGCAGACGTTTCCCTTCAAGCAGAGCTGTTTCTCCCAGATGTCCAAATAATTCCACTGCACTGCATTAAGCTCAGTCCAAGAAGCACTGTTTCATCAGTTTAGACCAGCAGAATGAAACTGAAATAATAGGAGGTGTTCACAGATCAAGGGGCTAATTAAAAGCTCACTGAAGTCCCATATTTCTGTCTCTCTCTTTCTCCACATAAGGCGAGGTATTACAACCACAAAATGTGTCTCTGTCGTGGAAAAGTGATTTTGAACCGCAGCTGACGTGGGCACCACCAGAGCTTTCAGTGGACACCTGCATGCATGATGTTTTTTTAAAGATCAAGACCAAGACCAGCGAAAGACTAATCGTGAGCTTACAAATGTTTTTCTATTTTGTAAAATGTCATTCTGTTTGTTATTAAAGATAATATATGAGGAATGCAACTCCACAACACCCTTTAACTTTTTATTGGGAATGACTGTAGCATCTGCACCAACGTATCCCACCAGTTATAATAATACCTGAAGTGTAGGATCTTAGGGTATTTTAGCAGTACAGATAATTTCAATATACCGCTGCAAAGTCAGTTACAATTTACAAAGCACATCATTTACACTGTTAGTGAATATTCCCAGAAAATTTACTGAAAACTAAGTTAAACTTAATCTTCAGCTCTGCATGACAATATATATCTATATCTATATCTATATTTATATATCTATCTCTATATATTTGTATATATATATATATATATATATATATATGTATGTTTATATTATTATTAAAGCCTGTCTGTGTTATGAATATATAAAAAACTAGTACCTACAGCTGTCTAACAAATCAACTGAAGTATAAAGTTCAGTGTTTGTCTCTGAATCGTAGGTAGTGTAGGATGTGGCACCTGGCCAAGTGTGGTTCTTGTAGAAATGTACTTACTTACGTTCCACCACTGACAACCTTCAATTTCTGCACATAAGGACTTTAAAGGTGTATACACAGATGCTGTCGCATACCACCTGCATGAATTGCCATTCTATTGACACTTGCTTTACCACTATGAGCCAGTGACAATGGGCCTGAGTTCACCTTGTTTTTATACAATTTTTAGTCTGCTCTGCGCTCTGCACAGATGTGTATGATTTTGCATCTGGTCATTTTTATCAGTAAAGCCAACACTGAGTTTATCCCAAAGGCAAGTACAGCTTCTGCCAAAGTTCTATTAACAACATAAACTTAAAATGATCCATAACATTGCATAATGACAATGTCTTCCTACATTCCAAAAATAAACGGCCAGGAAGTGTTTCTGAAAGTGTCTCCACGTCTGCGTTTTTTAACTGTGGCTGTGCTACATGTACAGTAAAGTACTGATAATGCATTAGTGGTTCACTCAATGTGTTTTCATGTGTTTTTTCCTGTGTCGCATTCAGCCAAATCCAAAAGCTCCCTGGTTTACGTACATAGTGATGGAGGGAGGATTTCTGCAGGTGTCTCTTGAAACTAAATGTGGGGACAAAGCTGGTTTGAGTGTTGTTCTTAACCAGACCAACCCAGGTAATGCATTTTTCTTACCATTAAGTGTGTACTCAAATTTTGAATGCTCTTGAGTAGAAAGAAATGTGGGCTAAAACCCTTTGCCCATATATGGACTGGATTAATGTCTGTGTATTTGTTTGCTCATTAAAAAAATGTGTGTCTGTTTGTCCCAGTGCTGGTGAGGAATTTGAATTGCTACATCTATTCCTCAAAAAAAAGTCACTGCTCCTGGATACCAGACAACAACACTACAGATCTCTCTTTCTTCTATAGGTATGTGTGGGTTTGTTATTTGTATTATTATTATTATTATTTTTTTTTAGATTTTGTGCTTACACAATAAAAGGCATGGGAACCAGTGCTGTAGATCAAGAGTTGCCACACAGCACGCTGTTTATGTGAGTAAGCTGTATTGCTATACTTCCTGAGAGCTTAACTTGTGTTTCATCACATGCAGAAAGAGCCGGACGGAACCAAAGAGGAGGTTATGAGCCGCGTTTCAGTAAACACTAATTCCTCATGTTTTATCAGGCCGGTCCTCTGGCGGGTGTCAGTTTGAATTTGGGGATTGTTTCTCACTGCGTGAGGCTTATGCCCAAGCCATGTTTGGTAATGATGCGTTAAAATGAAGAGGGCGGACTGTTAACTCCAGACAACCATAACAACACAAACATTAGCACAAATGAAAACCCAAAGCTCGGTATCATCATATTCTTTTTAAAACTGCATTTAAAACTTTAAAACTTATTTATTTTATTTTAAATCCATGCATACCATCTGAGGATATTAAAGGATGGGTGTTATAGTTCTGTAGCGAAGGCATTGAACTTATCACAGTGAATGACCTTCATTTTGAGGTTGTTTTTTTTTTGAGAGGTCTGTGCAACTCGGGATATAGCTGATCTTTGCGCCCCCCCCCCCCGACCCCCGGCTTCCTCTTGTTATTGTGGTATTCTGGGAAAGGGCAGTGGTGTCTAGTTGTCGTGGCGCCAACGTATCACTCCTTACATTCAATATCCTCTCCGATTTTATTCCTTTCTCGTTGTTAATTGAAAAAAGCTTGATGATTCTCCCATGTTTAAAAGTGTGGCACTGTCTGTGGGCAGAAACCAAACACATTATGAATAAACAGAATAGCATCACCGCTTTGGTGAGAAATGCCTAATAAACAGCGTTGCCAGGTTTAAAAGCCGTATCTGACTTCATGTGCAACATCTGATATATTACGGTAAAGAGGTAGGCGGGGGGTGAGTGACTGATGGTATGTTTATGTTTTTGGCATTCCAGCCCATACTTTCCTTTATTACAAGCTGTGATGTATTTTCTGGACAGGACGTTATGGCCAAAACTGTTAACTTGATAAAAAGTTTCATATTTTTCGATAAGTATCAAATCGTCATTTCTTTCGAGTTCAAAGGCTGATTTTCGCACGATTAACCATCAGGTTGAAGAAACCTGATGGTTAATCATGCAACAAATATAAAAATTATGTTAAAGCTTTTTTCAGTACTTTTTTCCGCAAACAAAATAAACATCTTAAAACAAATAAGTCCTATGATTCAAGTGAATAAAGTCAAACATTTATTGAATATTTATGGAACATTTGTTATATTGTTATTGTAAAAAATTAAATTGCGATAATTATTATTTTATTGTCCAGTTCTCATTTAGCTGTTTTACTTCTACTCAGATAGTGACCCATACTTTGTAAAAAAAATAAATAAAAAATGTATTCCTTCACATAAAGAAACAGTTCCTGTTGGTCCAGGGTTTCTAACCCTGCGTCCAAATCAGCATGTTAACTCAAACCTTCTTATATATGCAGATAAGGACACATTATATAATCAATCAATGTGGACTTGCACGCTACACCATTTCTGCATTGCAAAGTCAGTCTCTTTATGTTCTGAACTGTACGCGTGGGCTCATGAAGAGTTCCTTACAAGACAGTGGTGTCACATTACCCTTGGCACAGTAAGGCCAAGCAAGTTGTAATTTACTAAACTGGTACCATGTCAGAGTTGGCTCTCAACCTTCATGCTTCATGTTTTAAATTGAGAAACTGTCCTTCACCTTTTTTTTTATTTGTGCCCTCCTAACACCGTGTCCTAACTGAATGTGACATGATAGTCGGACGCTTGCTCACTGTTAAGACATGAGTCCTGGAAAGGTCATGGGGGAAAGGTTATCGGGTTCTTTGGGCAGATTTAAAATTGTTCATCATCACATCGCCACCATCTTTATCACGCTACGTGTGTACAGGCCAAAACCAACAATAAATTGAAACTACGGAAAAGGATTATTTGTTCATCCAAAGCCTGTTTCCTTGTTCCTTGATGCCACAGAGCTTCATTGTCCTTCTAAAAACAAATTAATTAGTCACTTTGTTGGACAGATGACAGGTTTTTTTAAATATTTTTACAACTCATGGTGACTGGACAATTCACATGTCTCAGTTTTTCAGATAATCAGCGATCCTCTTTCTGTCACACAACCGCTGCAGTGTAATTACACAAAATATTTATTACATTAGTTTGACTCTTACGACAGAGTAGCACCATTACACATGGGGAAAGGTTTTCTGAGAAATCAGTAGAAAGATTTGAACCATAGAAATCTCTGGACAACACACGTTTAAACCCATCTTAAACCCTAAATCATAGCTAAACTAAGAGCAGAGCAACAGCGCCCGGGTGTCTCAGGGAAATTACTGAGCTCTGTTCTTAAAATAAAACTATCCATGTGTGACCGTGACTTAGGGGGTTCCGTAGGAATGGGTGGGCTCTGGGGCTGAGAGCCACTGACATGGTAGAAAACTGGAAAATTATTCAGACTTATATTCACCTGAAAGCATAAGAATCAGGTTTCAAAATCATACTATTATGTTGATCAACCAATTGATTAATGAATCATTTCAATCAGACAGCTCCATACTACTTTCAAGTGTTGAGGTCTCTGTGGATTAAAGAAATATTTCAACCTCATGTAATAAAGTACAACTATTTCTTGGGTGGATGCAGTGACTTCCTGGAGTCTTGTCGTCAACATGAGGCTGCCTGGCAACCCAGGTTGTTGTGTGGATTACGCAAACAGGATGTAGCGTTCTAATTAAGCTGTAGAGGTGCTGGAAGGAGGATTTTGGTATCTCTGCACAGAGCCAGACCAGCTGTTTGTCCTTGTTTTCAGTCTTTATGCTAAGCTAAGCTAACTGCCTGCTGGCTGTAGCTTCATATTTAACAGAAATACGAGTGTTATTTATCTTCTCATCGAACAAGTATATTTTTCAAAATGTCAAACACTGTTTTATGTCTTTTTGATGCAAAGATGTGCTAATTCAAATATATAATTTTATTTATATGGTGCAGCATGAAAGGAAATCACCTTTTTCTTTTTCTTTCCAAGGTTACTGGCTGAGGACCTGACAAATGATGATAACGATACCCTCCCCCCTTTAAAAGAGTGCTGTTTGTACACCTACACTGGCGGCGTCAGGACTGGTTGTAATCTAGAGGCAGATATCAACAACGGCATCCACATCTTGTTCAACGGAACGGTGAAAAACATGCCTGTCTGGAACACCTTCAAGAGAAATCTCATAGAAAATGGTACGCAGCAAGTGGACAGTGTTCAGAATTCTGTAGAAATACGCGCTTCCCCATTAAGTCTCAGAGCTGTGAGAGAAGTTGCCCTCTGCGCTTTCTCAGAAATCTTTTAGCAGTTATTGCGGTGTGGAGATGTACTATAGATGTACTTCTGGGGTGTGACACAACCCTAAACGTACAACTAGAAAACACAATGCAGCCATTTTAACAAAAAT
Source organism: Lepomis macrochirus (assembly GCA_024633595.2). NCBI lineage: Eukaryota > Metazoa > Chordata > Actinopteri > Centrarchiformes > Centrarchidae > Lepomis > Lepomis macrochirus. The sequence continues at coordinate 5,775,586 of JALXJV020000002.1, read as the reverse complement.
AATTTCATCCTTGTTTTATTTTTAGAGACTTTAGTGAGTATTTTAGTTTAAAGTTTTTTCTGACTGTGTATGAATGGATGGTTACTGTCTCTAATGTCTGTGTCTTACAGTGAAACCTCCTGCCCTTAACTGGACTGTCACTAAAAGTGGGAATAAATTCATTATTAGCTGGATTGCTCCCGACTTCGGGAGTATGGATATGTGGAAGTTTATAATTAATTACACTGAGTGTGATGAAACAAAGGTAACAGACACAACAGTACAATATTTGGATGTTTGTCTCTAATATCTTTAAATTGAAGCTGTGTCTTGTTTCTCTTTTAATCTAATAGAATAATTCAGTGGATGCAAATGATTCAAATGATCATTTGAATTTGAGGTTGTAGCATTTTAGCAGAAATATTTTACTTTGAAAACCATCCATACGAGTTTATGTGGTTTGTGATTTGCCTCCATAAAACATCTGCAAAGACGATTGTTTTGATATTTTACATCCTGCTTTGTTTATATCCATGTCTGATAGCTTGCGTTCTTCCTCTTTCTTGCCTTTGTTGGTGCATTGCTATGTGTCTTGGTGCATTATGGCCAACCATTGACCAGTGATATGCTGTGATAACTGTTGGGTGATGAAATTTGGTTCAGACACGTATCGTCCCCTCAGCAATCACTTACTGCTGATACTCTGGCTTAAAAAAAAAAATTATGACGAAAAATGTCAGCTGTAGTTTTCTATCGTCATCTGTGAACCTTAAATCTTAAATCAAGTTTCTTGAAATTACCTGAAAAGGGTTGAAAACTACATAATACATAAAATAATTTTGATGGTTTTCAGAGTAATATACATATTTCGAGGCTTTAAATTCAGTTTCAGCACTATGTTGAATTCACAATAAGGTGTGCAGCTCTTTCTAAGATTCTTCGTAGTTGTCTATAGTTTTCTTCCTCAGAATTCAGTCATATTGTTTTCTTTATTGCCCTGAAACAATTAATCAACTAATTGATTAGTCGCTGTCACAATTGTGCCTCCATTTTCTCACAGGTTAAAACTGTAGAGAAAACGTTATCATTTCATATGGACCTGCTCTCTCACTGTCCGTACCGCATGGCTATTAAAGCAGAGGCCAGGATGATAGCGGCAGAGACACCATGGAGTGACGAGAAGTATTTTGGTATGGTCTATTTTCTGATCTTGAAGACCTTCATTGAACAGTGCAGTAGTTTAAAAACAGTGTGTAGGATTTGAAAATTACTTACTTTGTCATGTAGTGGTTGTTTTAAGAATGACACTGGCAGACAGAAATGCATTCCACCCATCTAAAGTTGACACTATTTTTTTTGTTTTTAAGTCTTTGTAAAAACTCAATTGTAACTTGAAACATTAAACACTTGAGCTGTATATGTCACTTTCAGCTAATCATAATGTTGCTGATGTTTTTGCATGCAGATGCAGACACAGATCCTTATGCGTTGGTGTATGCTGCCATTATCATCCCACTGATGTTTGCTGCCCTGGCGGCCCTGACTTTGATATGTTGCAGGAAGTATGTAGAGTTTTATTTAGGGATGCATCCATTATTTATATTCCTAAAACAGTAATTTAAAAAAAGCCCTTTTGGTGTTCGGCCTAATAAGTCAAACGACCGAATAGATTTTACCGAACAGTTACGTTGACATGTCGGCAGTGTGGAAGCAAAAATGGACCGTTTGCAGACAGTGTTCTGCTGAATTGTCATCCAACACTCCATCTGCGGCTGACTTCTTAGAAAAGGCAACACATGGTCTGACCCGCTGTGAGTGTTTCTGTCACTCATTGGTGAGAAGGCGATTAAGCTAGCCCCACCTAAATTTGGAGTGCACACACATATTAAAGCCTTTATGGTAAATCCACTGAAACTGACCAGAGCGAGGTGACAGGCTGGTTAGCGACTTTAACCCATAGTCAGTTTCTCTCTTTATAAAGACGTGTTGCAGGATGAGAGTCTGACCTGGAGAGAGGCTGTGAAGTCTTCATGTTACGCAATACAAGAACCACGTACAGCATTATTTATCAAATTGGGTCGGACTTCATGAATTTAGCACGAGGATACTCGTGCTAAAGGATAGACAATGTCTGGTTCTCAAAATAAGGTGTCTATACAGTATGGAAATAATATTTGCAGAAAGTATAAAACATATTACAGTATTTGGGCACATGTAATCAACTTTACTGGAACCTCTCGGGTCTCGGACCCACCCGCCATAGCCTCTCTAACTCCTGTGGGATAAAACTAAGTAAAAAGCACATTTTGACTATTTCATATATGAAATGGTAAAAAAAAAGGCAAAATAAATGGTGGGAAAAAATGTGAAAAACCTTGTTCGGTGTTCAGGAAAGTTTTTCATCATATTTGACTTTGGCCCAGACTTTTCATTTCGGTGCATCCCTAGTTGTAATCTTTTTGTTTGGGTGCCATTGATTTGAGTTGTCTTCCTGTTTGCATCTGATATTTAACTCTCTCTGCACAGGAATAAGGAGACGATTTTCCCCAAAGTACCAGAACCTCGGGACCTTCTCAGCGATATTTCTGACAACAACAATAAGGTGACTGCTTAAAAAAAAGTACAGTCTTGGTTTACGCTCTGATTGTTCTGTCTCCTTAAATTTTTAAAGAAATAGTACAGTATGACATTTTTGGAAGAACACTTACTCGCCGTCTTGCTCAGACGTAGGGGAGAAGGTCTTAACTTCTCTCATGTCTGTACAGTAAACATGAAGCTACTGCCAGCAGCCGGGTAGCTTAGCTTACACGCGATAAGTTATTAGTATTATACATAAAATTCTAAGTGTAAAAATGTACAGCGTTGTTTTGTGCAGGGCAAAGTAACAACAAGATTCCAGGAAGACACTGCACCAGGCCAGGAAAAAGTCTAGCACATAACGCCCCTTACATAACACAAAGTGTACCTTTTTCACTTTGCTTTCTTGTATGTACTGAACAAACAAGATAAAGTGCTAATTAGTGAGCTTTAGGGGTGCTGGTGAAACATATTTTGTTACCTTTAGACAAAGTCATGTTAGTTGTTTCCCCTCAATTCCCTGTCTGTGTGCCAAGCTAAGCTAACGCTGGCGGCTGTCTCATTATTTAGGGTGCAAGTGTATCAGTTTTCTTAGCCCCTAATGACCTAACCGTTCCTTTAACAACAGCAGATAAAGGCAATGAGAGAAAAAATGGGTGGGACAGAGTAACAAAAGCACCTGATAAATATAAAGGTGTCCACCACTAAAATTCAGCTTCAAAACTGGTCTTCCCCAGACCTTTTAAAGCCCACGATCGCACAGTTGTTTTTATTTACAGAAGAATTGTTTTGTTTTTTTAAATGCGCCACTGTGTTTGGTTTTCTTTCACACATTTTTATTCTCATTTCCTTCTTTTCCTCAGAGCAACGTTTGCAACCTGTACATCCCTGCAGTGGAAGAAGACAACTGTAAAATCACTCTTGTGTTAGATCCCCATAACAATCTTATCTGAAAGCACTGAGTCACCCAAGTTCTTGTTGTAGTGGCTCAACAAGAACTCGAGAGACTTTCATCACGGTGTAACTAACGAACCCACAAGCTTCCTGGGCAGCTACTGCATTCCTGCACATTGTTGTTCAAATACTGATGCAGATGAAGTCCTTCACGAGGCTGCTATTTGGACTAGTAGTGCAGAAGCGTGTTTACACTGAATGACATGGAACTGAAGCCCCCCCAATATGCAGCTCCACCAAGCAGAATTCACATCAAGAAGATCTAGAAATGTTGGAAAATTCCTTATCGCTGTATTATGTTTACACACCACCATCAGCTCCTATTTTGGAAATGTAATCAGTTTGTTAGCTTTACACTGTTTTCTGTCCTAAGTGAACCCAAACAAGTACATCCATTACTCTCCATGCCCGCACCAAGTACATCTACAGTGTCACTACTTCAGGCACTATTTTTGGGAGACCCCTTGGACACATGCAGTTGTTGCAACCCCAGCAGCCAAGGATCAGTGGAAATGGGCGACGCCTGGGAGTTTAGTAATACAGAAAGGACAGGGAACGGTTTAATCTGGAAGCCCCTGATCAGTAGATTTGCGGTTTGATCCCTGGTTCCTCCAGCATGCACGTCCAAGCGCCCTCGGGCAAGATACTGAACGATTAATTTCTGTTTGTGATGAGCAGCTGGCTACCTTCAGTAGTCAGTGTGTGAATGTGACATGTAGTGTAAAGCTTTGAGGTGCTGAAGATATATGGTTTTTGATAATAGCTGCTTTTTTTCGGCATTTACTAAGCATTAAATACATAACAGCTAAACATTTTCTGGTCCTAGCTTGTGTGAGTAATGAAATATATATGGGTTTCTTTAGTGGTCTGTCTTTGTCCCCAGTATATCAACATCTTTCACCTGTAGATTAGCGTTCTGTTTACTTATTTACTGTCCTGTTTTGTCTTGACCAGTGAGAATTCCCCTTGTCAAACAATCTAGTAAAGGAAAAAATAAAATTAAAAAAAGAATAAACTGCATGCATCCGCCATTAAGTAACAGCCAGACAGTCTGTGCCGTCTGCTGTACACAGAAGACATTTGATGACTTGTGTCTGAAGAACAGGGTGCTGATAATACAGGATTTAATGAATGTGTCCTCTGTTAAAAGACACCATCTGAAGTTCTACTCTGCCTTGCTGTAATGCTTGTCTGTGATGGTCGCATAGCGTCTTGTTATCTTGCTGCTTTGCTGAGCTAGTATAAATACACTGAGCGTTAAACCTCGGTCTGCCTACGGTGGTTTTGCTGCTTTGTTTTCAGTAGAGAAAACAAATGCTGCTTGTGCTCTGAGCCAGAATGATTTATTTTGTTGAGAGGAAAGTGAACACATGCTGATCTTTTCTGGTCTACCATCATCAGTTTCCTCCTTGACCACAACCAAGACCAATTCTGTTCAAGATCACCGGTGCCAGTCACGGTCTAAGAAGTTAGCAAAACATGCTGAACTTAAAGACATTTTTATGGTTTATCATCTCCAATGATTGCCTTTATGTGCTCAGAGCCACTGAGCACATAAAGATATGTGCTCAGTGGCTCAGTTAAGCTCCAGAGATATTTCTGGAGCTTAAGATCACAAGAAGGGTAAAACATTTGCTCTTTCAAGAACGCAAAGAAGTATAGTTACACTGAATGTACATGGATTGGGCTTCTGAAAAGCCCAAACTTTATTGAGACAGGTATACTGAAGTTCTCCCCTACTGAAGTTGTCTATGAAGATTCTCAGTCATCCGGGTCATAGTTATCCAACGAAGGTTGAAGTCAAGGGCAAGTTTCCCAGGAAACTCAACAAACGTAACCTGTTGGTTTCAGGTGAAGATACCAACGATGGTCGTTCAGTCTTGGCCTCGGGTAGTCCTAACGACTGTAACGTCTGTCGTTACAGCAACCAGGAACACTAACGAACCAGCAGTATCGACAATCCTGGCAAACGACCCCACTGAGGTTAAATAGCTGAGTTTCCCTTCCAGTCAGTCAGAACTGAAGAAGTTCCTTGTTTGAGGGACGAAACGTCTTCCGGTATCTTTCAACCAAGTCCAGTTGCCCTTGACTTTAACCTTCATTGGATCCCCTACTGAAATTATTTCCCTCTTCTGTTGAAGACTGTGAATATGAGAAGAATTAAGTACTCATGTAAAAATGCTAGCGTATCATTATTGGTGCTGTACAGTTTGACATGAATGTTTTGATGACGCGCCTAGAGTGGTGGGTGCAAACTTTTGGATAGTTCATAATTCATGTTGTGCTCATGTTATACAATGTTTTTCAATAAACAGTTTAAGTTGCCATTTTTGCACAAACAACAATTGGCACGTGTGAGTTTTTAATGTCAAATTTTAAATACGTATCTGTTTTTCAAACATCACATGTGTTTAGTGTCAGGCTTTCAGTGCTGCTGATGTCAAGGAACAGCTGGACAGTTTAGGAAAAGTACGCTTTCTTGCCCAGCGTTAGATGATAAGATTGACTCCATTCTAACGCCTGTCAGGTAACCATGTAGCTGGAACAAGCAGCCGATTAACTTAGTTTAGCATAAAGACTGGAAGAAAAACTCAACCTGCCAGTGCCTCTAGAGCTCACTAACATACTCTATTATATTTTATTTATTTAATCCATCCAAATTTGGCTTTTTACTGGGGGTGAAGTATCTTGACTATTTCTTCTCCTCATGTTACAACAAACACATTATATCGCTTTATTTCCAAAAACTGAAGTGGAAAAGCATATTGTGGTTTTTACTGGGGGTCATGTGCGTGACTGTTTCTTGGAGTCTCAGCATAATCCTCTGGCAGCTGCCAAGAAATACTCTGGCACTGCCCCCACAAAACCACAGTATGAGACTTTTTTTTTATTATTTTTTTTTTACAGTAGGCTAAGCAAATGAGATGTGTTGTTATTGAGCCAGGCTAGCGGTTTCTTCTTCATAGTAGCTAACTGTCTGCTGGCTCCAACTTCATATATATGTACAGACATTGAGAGTGTGTCTTTCCCAAGATGTTAAAATATTTAATACAGTCTTCAGGGTTTAGAAAACGTCTACAATCTGCAATGAAGACTGTGTTTTGTAGTCAGCTGTCATGAGAAGTTGAGGACCTACTGCATGATAAGAAATTCACACTATTGACCTGACTTTAGTATAAACAAGTTTTGCAACATCCATTTTTTGTGTCAGTTTCTTAAAACAATGGTTTATCATCTGTGTCAGAGAGAGAAATTAATATACAGTTAAGTCTTTGAATTTAGTGTCCTAAAGGCAATTTATGAATGGAGAACAAAAAGTTGGGCCTAACGCAGAACCTTGCAGGGCATCTTCCGTCAAGTAGACCTAGATGTTCTTCAAATCATAAATTCTCTATTCTTAAACAAATTTGAAGTAATAAACACTGGCAGAAGATTTTCCCGTGTTTGCTGCTGGGAGGAAATGATTAATTACTACATAGAGAAGTTTCACTTCTCAATTTCCGAAACAGTGTGAAACTTGCAGAGAACAAGTGTTTCCTCAGTAATTTGAGCCACTAGGAGGAAGTTGTGAAATTGTGTTTAAAATTGCTAAATTTTGTGGGTTTCCGAGCTTTTTCAAGAGCAAAAGAACAAATGCATACTGCCAACTCCTAACAATAGAGTAATATAAAACTCATTTAGGCCCATGTTGCCTGTCAGCGTTTCAGTGTGGGCTACAACTCCAAAAATGGCATTAATCAATTCAAGTCTTCAGGGTCAGATTCTAAGCTTATAAAGGCTTGTGTCTATGGTTGTGTAAATATAGGCTACTATCCACAAATACTGGAATCTAACAAGTCAGTTTCCTTGTGGGTGGATTTGGTGAAATACCATGAAAAGCTTAATAACTCCTAGTGACTACCATGTCTCCATGAACCCAGCTGCAAACCTGGGTCTATGCTCTAATTAGGTGTCCTTGACATGAAAAGTGCGGCCAGTAATGACATCGGAGATGAAATTAATTGAGGTGCCACGCTGTGGTGAAGGGCATGTGGAAGGAGGCGCATAATTGGTTATCTGATGCAATCTCTGTGTAACCTCACTAGCCTACTCCATGCAGTGGGACTTGTTTCCTTACATGTGAAAGGAAAACGATGAGTCCAAGGTTATGTAAAAATTACCATAATGAGTCGGTTTTCCATTGAACAAAACACGTTTTCACTAAACTAGGCTATTTGAAATAAGGACATCAAGCACCATCCGCTGTGATTGGTAATCCATTGTTAATTAGTAACACGTTAATTCTCTGTCAAATGGTTCAAAATGGATGTAGCTTAATTCGTTAACCACCGTATTTTAGCGGCACTAGCTATCTTAGACATAGCCTCTTTCGCTTTTATTTTTAAATCTGTCAAAACACCTGATAAACATAATGTTTCAGTGAGAAAACCGGGAACGCGACGCTCCGACAGGCGCCATTTTGGCTCTGTGGACGCTGTTTGAGCGACGAGCGTTAAGCTAACTTGAATAAAACAAGTTTCCTGGCGGCGCACTTTCACAATCAAAGCCTCACTTTGGACACGCTATCTACAGTCACGGTGACTCTTATTTTTGTGCACTCGAACTGTGGACTTCCTGTGGTATGCCAGCAAACCTGACGCATCTCTGAGGGACAGCCCGCCTCAGCGTGTAGCAACGGCGCCCTCTGGTGGCCAGTCCGGGCAGAGCCAAAATGTCGGCTCAGACTGGTCCTGATGCTGCGGGGATGCAGAGAGCAGCGATATGAGAGGATATAAAGTATGTAAAGCGTGCCAGGCCCGGTTTATCCTGGCGCAGTCTCTGTGGCGCAATGGAATAGCGCGCTGGACTTCTAATCCAGAGGCTCCGGGTTCGAGTCCCGGCAGAGATGAGTCACTCTGTGTGCCACACGGCAGACCTGCGGTCATTTTTATCACAATGAAACGGTGATGGTGTTTTCGTTGCAGATTATTATGATGTAATGGTTGATCCTCGTTGTTGTCCGCGCACTAATGTGGGCTACAGTGAGTAAATTGAAACACTGCCCCATCACTGTTGGTTTTGCACACTTTGAGTAATTTGTTCTTCTCTGGTAAATAAACATATAATGAATATTCCTGAGTCTAGATCATATTGAATTAAGTTCACCCATATGATTCTGCTTGTTCTGTAGGCTACTGATGTTGACCACGAGTGCATATAAAGTGGACGTTTCTTTACATTTTCTCTTTATTTTTATGGGCTACATTTTACTTTACTTAAAATCGTGGTATATTTCGCTTTAAGTTTTATTTTAATTCTGCCTTTTGAGCTCCCATCAATTTCCTATTGATGCCATTTGTTCAAATAGCTCTTAGTAGAATCTGGTCGCTCGTAGATCTTATTTTACTGATGCATGTTGTTCGTCAAATGTGAATTGCTTTGGATAAAAGTGTCTGCCAGATGAGCATATGTGAATGTAAATGTTGAAAACACTGAATTAATTAACACATCACGTAGCCTACTCCTTGTTTGTCCCGTAGGTTTTAATTAGACAGTGAAAGTGGATGTAAACCATATATTTTTAAAAATATAAATATTAGGTTACAATGGTTCACATCTCTCACCAGGATTACATCTGACTCCCGCCAACAACAGTGCCAGTCAAACGTGTGCGTGCGTGCGTGCGTGCGTGCGTGCGTGCGTGCGTGCGAGCGAGCGAGCGCGGATATTTTGGGATCCTTGCTCCAGTTGTTCTCGGGGCACATGCAGGGGTCGTCCTGGGTCGAGACGCGAGAGGGCGCTCGTCTCACTTCAACCATGCTCTGAAGCGGGAGGAACCGGCTCTCCGTGCAGACCTACCGAGATGTGCCAGGAACAGTATCATTGGGAACCATCACCAAAATCTGTAGCCTACATTATGTGACAGGAAGGAGGACATGGCCTGTTTAGTCGTCATCTCTCCAGGCTATTTCATCATGGTGACATCACTGCTTTATCCCGCTAAAACCGCCAATACTGTATGTATATGAATATTCCTACAGTATAGTTTTGCTTCCCATAACAACACAACATAACAGTATTACTGATACTAGGCTACAGAAGTAAGGATATAGTACTTTTATTGAACCTGAGAGCTCAGTTTGACATAATATTACTTTGCCTTATGTACAGTATTATTAAAGTTAGGTATTTCTGTAGGTTCAAAGGAATGTGCCGATGTGTAACTGTTCAATAACAATGCTCTAATCTGATATATGATATTATATTTTAGTGTGAGATTCGGATCATTATTATAATAATTTATAATATATAGATAAATATAGATATAGATATATATAGATATAGATAGATGTATAATTTTATAATTAATATTAATATATACATAATATTAATTATAAAATTAGCTGGATATACAGTTAAGGGATCCAAAATTACTTTAGTACTTAATAATAGTACACTGTGGACAGCAGAAACAAAGCAGACTACAGCAAATGTGTCAAAATGATTATGCTTCACTAAGCTGGTTTATTTTTTTTAAACTTTTTTTTTTACGTATTTCATAATGTATTTTTTTTTTTGCCGGTGTTGGCTTGTGCAGATCCAGAGGAATAGAAAGAAGGGGGCAGTGCTGTGGTGCTGCTGACGTGAGAGAGAGAGAGAGAAAGAGAGAGCGACAGAGAGAGAGAGAGAGAGAGAGAGAGAGAGGGAGGAATGCCCCGTTAATGAGAATATGACGTCAAGTCAGAGAGATTACAGCGAGGACAACACCGGAAGTAGAGCGTGGTCACGTTGGGTGAACTTTTATTTTATTTTATTTGTCGGGATGTGTCAAAAAAGAGCAGCACACCAGCTTTATGAATGATCTTATTATTATTTGAAAAGAGGTTCTTGTCAATGTACCACTAAGTAGCCTAATAAAAACAAAGGTTTATCGTTTATGTGTTGTGGTTGGCGTATATGGTATTGTCCCATTGTAATTATTAATTTCCAAAACACTTTCTTTAGAAACATCACATTCTCTAAGCCTTAACGTTGCCAGCAACAAATCCCAAAAAAATGTTCTGCCAGAGGAGTCTCTGGATTAGGCTACACTTTAAAAGAATCAGTCTACACAGATGTCATTCTTATATTCTATATCTATATATATTATAATATCCTATATTCTTATATTTTGAAGAAAGCTGATTCGGGACAAAACCTATGGAGACTTTCATTTTAAAGGAAATAATTTATTGTAAAGTAAAAAAATGCATTCCGTATGAATGTAGCACTCTCACGAATCAGGGCTGCTGTGTTTCTGAGATGACTTAGGTCACATTAGGTATGTTTTGGAAGTTTGTTCAGGACTATTTAAATAAATTAAACCTTGCAAACAGAACACACTGTGAATAGGATCTCTTGGATCTCTCTATTCTCTCTTGAGTGAATGTGGGCTTTTCATGTATTTATTATTATGAATGCTATATTTATTTATTATATCTTATTATATCTTGTTTTTATAGGCTACTTATTTTATATTGTTATATATTATTTCATATCTTAAAAGCAATTTATTTGTACCATTATTGTAACCATCTTCTTCAATGTGGATTTTATTTTGAAGAAAATGACCGGAAGTCTCCCCTGTCATTGCTGCTCGCTTACGGCAGCCTCGGTTTAGAGTCGAAAGCGGACTGTCGCTGGAGAGCGAAGCAGAGAGGAGAGAGCTGGGGGGAAAAAAAGCAGTGAAATGGTGTAAAAGCTGTGCGAGTCCAGCCCGAGTCCGGGGACAAACGAGGAGCGACGACGCAGGAGGATTATTATTCTTTGTAGAATTATTATTAAAGTCAGTAAACTCTCAGCTTTTTGATGCTGTCCTCACGGAGGTTTGAGCCAATAACGGACTTATTGGTCGGCTGAACCATGCAGAGGCTGCTGCTCCTGAGTTTGGTGTTGAGTTTTCAAACTGGTAAGACAGCGTTTTCTCTCTTTTTGCAGCGCATAGTAGACGGCGAGTGATGTTTTAAATGGATTATTGTGTAAAACCACAGAGGCTGGAGCACGGACGGAGCCCTGCGTTGGTATTCCTCCAGAAGCGCGTGCGTATGTATGTGTTGGATAGAAAAACAGACAAAAGGCATATAACATCATTCCATAGCATTTCCATATGAACCGCAGCAATGGATCACCTTAGGCATGTGCGCGTGCATGTGTAGCTACGTGTGAGCGCGCGCGTGCATGCGACTGCGTGTCCGCACCGCAGCAATGGATCACCACACTTTTTTAAATTTTTTATTTATTTATTTTTTTTTTTTACCACTGACCATTGTCGCGCACAGTTGTACGCGTGCGAAGACCTACACGCGTTAGATTGTCCGCGTGCGTCAGACTCGAACATGACCGGCGCACGGGCGCCCACCGGCCTAAATGACCTTTCGCATAATGACAAACCCCTGGTGCCGTTATTCAGACGTGGTGAGGCGCTGAGGACGTGACGGGAATGACAGTGATTGACCAGCGCTGCTCTACATGCCAGCAGCACCTCCGCACCGTCTGAATGGCTTGTCAGTCAGGGAGACCACTGCTATCAGTCCCTGTAGTGATCCTATAGTGAAAAGACAGCAGCTGATATAGCTCTCTCCTTCTGTCTCCCCCTCCTCTCCACTCTCAACTCACGCACGCGCGCGCGCACACACACACACACACACCACTCCTGTACTGCTCCTGTCCTGGTGTCCTACCTGTGTGCCTTACACAAAGCCCATTTTCATCCTCTTTGCTGCCTTCCTCTGTGCATTTCAACAGGACAGTAAGGCATGTGCTGCTGCTGCAGCAGCAACAGCATCCATGTATCTGTTCCCCCTCCATACCTGTGGGGTGCCAGGTAGGCTATTGGCTTATGATAATCACAGCTGTAGCTGAGTTGCTGGGAGACAGGGAGGAGGAGGAGGACGGTTGTAATTTTTAAGCTACCTGTTTGATTGAGGCATATCTGTGCGTTGTGGCCACCTAGCCACATCAAACCTCCCTTTTGTCTACCTTGGCGTGTGTGTGGGGCTGCTGGTCGACCACTTCATCATAGGTTGTGGTGTGTGTGTGTGTGTGTGTGTGTGGGGGGGTTCAGGGAAGGGAAGGTATGGAAAGGGATGATGTCACCGTGTCTGCCTGGCTTTGTATCGCTCAGCCAGGCTTGCCGCGCTCAGCATCCACCCATAGTGTGTTGCTGAGGGTTCAGGCAGGCGCACGACAATCGGCGTATACAGTAAGGAGCAGGTTCCTTCACGACGACAAATGAAACCACACATGACACAATCAGGCAATCAGGCAAACGCACAGCCCCATGCCACATGCTGTCGACTCACAAACCAGCTCAGTCCACATGACTAGCTCGGCGCCACATGCACATAGAGATGCGCATGAGCACGCACAGTCTATTTACCTGTGTAAAGCCGTGGGTCCTATTGTCTCTTGTTGTATCGTATAATCCATTATCACTCCATGCTAGGGACCTCAAACACAAAGATATTTGCCCTCAAAGACCGTTCCCGAAGACAAGATTAGCAAAGGCTGTGAACGGGACTTGAATTTTGTTCAGTAGTATATAAAATGATGCAATGACTGTATGGGTCTCAAATGTTGCACTGTGGTTTCTGAAAAGAATCCAGATAGAGCGTAAAAACAATACATCCCCTCAGAAGAGATGATGCTTGTGTTTGGTTTGGGAGCTCCCAGACTCTTATCTCTGCATTAGACAAGTAAAACAGTATTTCATGGTCTGCAATTTGCACAGATGTAATTGCCTACTAGTGCTAATGATTAGATGGTTATTAGTGAAGCGGCTAATTAAAGCTTTGGCGAATCCGAGTGTTTTTAAGTTGTATAGGACTAGGTATAGTGTGTCACTACTGGCAACACCGCTGGAGTGATTGATTTAGTATCCCGGCCTTGTTTCTACATACCAACCTGGTAATAAGTCCCAAGCAAGCGGCACCGTTAACGCAGCTGTTAAATGTTACTGCACAATCAATCATCGCAAACACACTCCTTGAACTTCCTAATGAGTCGCAGAGCCTTGAGGTTGGACTTGGAGCACTGCACCTTATAGCCCAGACTCAAACGCTGACTCAGACAAAGGCTCCAGTGCAGGTGTACCATTTGTCAGCCTCTGTCCTTTTGGGCGGACGGAGGCCACGAGCTGCTGCTGCTGCTGCTGCCCGTACTGTATGCTCCGGCTCTGAATCACGCAGCTGAGCTGTGAATCATAGACCTCAGATGGATTCCTGTGTTGGGCTCAAAGAAAATATTCAGACGTTGGAAGAGTCAGACACGTACGGGGGGTTTTTACACCCAGAAAAAGAAGGGTTCCTCAAGGGTTTGTCTGACAAAGGAGAGTAGTGGTTCTACTACTATATGTGTAATGTTAATGACTGAAAGTGGGTCGTAATAGTTCAAATAACAGTGAAGAATTAGGGGAGCCTCATAAAGAATCCAGCGCAGTACTAAAACACTCTGTTAAAGCAGCTGATTTACAACATTTCATGCATTCTTGCCAGTAATAATCGGTGACATTTTCATCTAAATAAATCCCAGCGTTTCCACTCTCCATCACCCGTTCGTGTACACTAACTGCAAGTACATGAGCTCTTTCCCATTTCCCGGGGGTTAATAATCCACTATCACACAGCAAGTGTAAGAAGTAAAGAAATAAAATAAGAAATGAGTAGTTAGCCTGCGCTAATCTCACATAGCCAGACCTCTGTTTTATCAAACTTGTGCGGATCTGGCGAAACTGAAACCCTAAAGTTGATTATAAAGGGGATGGGCTGTAATATCCACTAAAACTGCACTTGGGTGACCTTTCTGCTCAGAGGATGGCTACAAGAGACTCAACATGAGCAGAGGTAGGTAGTGTGGCTGATAAAAAAATAAAGAGCCACCTACAGAAACTCCAGCCTCCAATGAGGATCTCATGGATTACCCCCTTATAGAACTATTTATAGCTCCACGAACCTTTCTGAAAGCCACGGTCTCAAGGCTAACGAACCATTTTGCGGTGACGCACTGAACTCTTTTCCGGCTCAGAGTGTACAGATCTGGAGTGACATGTAGCGAGGCAAGTCTGTTTTTAATTTTGATCCCAGCGAGTGAGGCTCTGGAGCATCCTACCGTTAATATGCGAATTCGGGTCATGGTTTTTACGGGATCTGAATGAAGCCTGTTTACCGAAAGGCATCTCTAATTGACATCAGCCACTGAAAGCAATCACTGAACCAGCTGTAAAGCTCAATCTGGGAAAGGCGCCCGTAATGTTACAACGTACATCCATGCCTGTTGTTCCCCATTGGGTTCCATTCAGTCAACCAATTCTTGGCATTTCTGTCCCAGCGGGCGTTCGTCAACGTGTGACATGTTGATTGCTTCTCTCAGTTGATCTGTTTGTTTAAGGGCATTCCTCTGGACACGAGTGGCCTTGTCATGCCTTCTGAAGCGGTGCTTTGGGAAGAAGGTGATCCAGGTACAGAAGAATTTAGTAAGATCATTCCCGATCCAACTTCTTCAGAGATGAAGTCAGTCAAAAAGTGGACACGTTTCCTCTGAGCATCCTCAGCAGCTACGCAAAGGTTTCCCGTGCTGAAGCTCCAGGATTTAAAGGCCCCCATAATCTGATTGTGTTTGACAGGCCAGGGGCATCCAAGTTATAAAAAAGAAGAAGGGAAAAAAAAAAGAAAACATCCCCTTAAAAATGTTTCTTTATGCAGAGTCCCCCGAGCAAGAGAGGAACACTTTATCACATCTGACTGAATCTATTGGCCTTGTTTTTCCCAAACTGCACGGCCACATTCTGCAGCAAGGACCGATTTGGGGTGATGGGGAGGGGGGGGTGGGGTGGGTTACAGAAAAAAAGTTGTTTGGGGAGAAGTGGGAGAGAAGGAGGGGCATACAGGATACAAAGAGGGGCAGTCTTGCGGGCAGGTGGGTGAAGCCTGATCGAGAGTGATTAGACTTTTTTTTTTTTCGTGTTTGTTTTAGAGGTAGTGAGGTGGAGGGGGGGGGGGGCGCATTGTAGTGCGCGAGGAGGCTGAATAGAAAAGCGAGCCGGGAGAGAGGAGAGAGGGACGAGGGTGAAGGAGGAGGAGGAGGAGTGGTCGGGAGGCCAGCGGTAGAGAGAAAGGGACCATTACTCAGGCTTGACTGCTCCCTCAGTGGTGACAGTGGAAGCTGCTCGTTCGGACAGAATATGGTCGAGGCCGGTTCAAAGGCTGCATTTGCGCTGGAATCAGGAGTGATTGAACCCACATCTGAGGTGCCAGCCGAGCTCTTCCCCTGCCCCCGTCCCCGCTGAGGTTAATTGGCATTAGTCTGTGTTGCTGTTAACTTTCTTTTTTTGCTTCTTTGTCTTCCTCTCCCAACATGAGCCCTTTCTTCTGCTTACCAAAGTTAATTCTTTCTCTTTTTTCTGTCCCCTCCTGGATTCCTTTTTTTTTTTCTTTCTTTTTCAATTTGACTCTCTCCCCCCCCCTTCTCCCCATCAACCCCCACCCCACCCCACCATTACTTCTCCTTCTCTTTCCATCTACCCCGGTCTCTCTCTTGCTCTCTAATAAGTTCCAGATGTGGTTCTCGCATTCCTCTGGTCGGCGGAGAGAGAAGAGAAGAGGGAGGGGGTGGGGGGGTCGGTATGAGTCGGGGGAGGCGGTGGGGGAAGGGACAGGAGGAGAAGCACATGAATTAAAACAGGGAGCACATGATGAGGAAGAGGAGCCCATGTACTGTAACACGCACACATACACACACACACTAATGTGCACTGGGAGACGCACACACAAGAAGAGGGAGGGAGAATGGATGCATTTGTGTGTGTGTGTGTGTGTGTGTGTGTGTGTGTGTAAGGCGAAGGGGGAGGGGGGATGTCGGTCCTGTAACCTCAAAAGTTTTGGGACATTCTCCTCCTCCTCCTCCTCCCCCTTCTTTCCCCCCGTCCTCCGCACCCCCTCCCTCCGCAGGAATGTGGCTGATGCTGATGATGTCACTTCATTTCTCCGCTCTCTCAGTTTCTGTTCCTCTACAGGGACAGGGCAGGGAGAGAGAGAGAGCGAGAGAGAGAGAGAGGGAGAGATGCGGCTTGCTCCATCCATCTTCCCTTTTGCATTAGGGTCAGCCGTCCAGCTACATCGGTTACTACGGTGCCGCAACGCTTGCCATTCCCTCGTCTTGTAACATAACAGCCTGCAGGCTAAATTGCCGACTACAAATAATGAGTGAGCCATCTCTTAGTAATAATAATCATCAATGGCTTTGAAGTCCAGTCATTAAAACCATTTTGCTCAGATGCATTATTTTGTCAAAGACTTATTACCCTGGAGGCTAAGCTTATCTTAACTCAGTTTACCCCATGCTTTTAATTCTGGGTTGGGCTTCACCTAGTTTACCTCTTATTATGTCACGTCAGGTTGATTGAAGATGACCCAAAAGCATGTGGACCACGGGCATTGCTGTAATACGCTGCTTTAACAGGCTTCACTCTTCTGGATTCAGGCTTTGCGCAAGATTTCAGAACCTGGACGCGGGGATTTGCTGCCATTCAGCCACAAGAGCGCGAGTGAGGTTCAACGATGATGTTGTGTGATAGGACCTGGCTTTCCAGTTCATCCCAAAGGTGCTGGGTTAGGGTTGAGGTCGTTTTGGATGGTATGGCGGCAAAGGTAGAAATGTGTCCACAAGGTTCTCTCCTCTTCTGTGCGCGCTGTGTTTCATGAGGACAAGGCTTAGCACGCGCACACACACACACACAGCAGAGCAGAGAGACAGGTGAAGTGAACGTTTCTGGACCTGACAACCCGTTACATTACATAACACTGAAATTCAACAGTGGTGTTGTGTTGATGCAGTGACTTAAACCAACAGTGAGTAATAAAAGTAACATGTTATTTGTTAAGCTATGAGTAGAGGAGAGGTCAGCTAGCGAACTAGGCTAGTTCATGCAGTGTAAAATGCCATAGGCTTAAGCTAATAATGGTGACTAGCAAAAACAGTTGTTTTGTCTATGACCCTTCACAGTTATACCCCCTAAAAGCCTCTGCTGTTTATTCAGGGGAAGGTTATGCAAATCAGGGATACATTAATGGATCACTAACATTGACATAACTAGCCTATTTCAAATTTGGTCGTTATTTGGTTCCTTACTTATTAGACACGCTAAAATTTTTCTAATGCTTTCCAAGGGCTACCAATGCTCTATCCAGATTCATGATCTCCCCACTCGCTTTGCTTTCTGGTCTTTTAGCATGTTTGCTATCGACAAAGAAGCCTTTTCTGGCCCTGGTGACGATATTGGCGACAGGCTCTGTATGAATATGACTCCCCTCTAGGAGGTCAAGGCCCCGGTGCTTTTATTGGACCGTTTGTGACAGATGACATTGCAAGAAGCTAACAGTACATACCAATAAAATTAGATTACACTGGATTGAATTAAAGCAGACCTTGGAGGAGGTGATTTATTGATGGGACACTGCTTGTAAAAGAGTCCTGCTGGATTCCATTACCATGTGCTGTAACGGGAGGCGGATCGGCGGACACTCTGAAAGCTGTCACAGTTGACGGCGTGGATGTTTACTTGCTGGATCACATGGCTTTCGAAGGCAGAATGGCTTTAGGAATGGCTCGTTGCCGCCCAGAATCAATGGGGAACCACTGCCGTGAGTTATTGAATCATTGTGATATCGACTGTGCCGGTCAACTTCTGCGGCGACCCCTGCGCTAAAAGCCGCACAGCAAACAACTTCAGAGTAGCAGCTTGATCTCTACATATCCCCTTGTTTAAGCTTATCCAGAGGACGGCTATTGTTAGTCCTGGTCACCCTTGGTTACAGCAGAGTATTCTTTGTCAGCCACTCGGCATGCTGGCCGCACAAAGGCTCGTGGATTACCAGCGACGGGGCCGGCTTTCCAGCGCTTGGGCATATTCATGTGCCCGTAATATGTCAGATGCTTCATCCATGAATTATCATATTACCCACCACTGATCCTGGGGTTGCCATGGCCACTGTGTCTGTCATTGTGTCAGTGGTCCTCACTGGCTGTAGCCATGGTAACAACGTCTGTAACAGAGGTTCGGTACAAATAAAGCTCTTCAGATGTGAAATGCGTGCATGAGAGGAGCCCCCGAGAATGTAAGGGTGGCACGCGCACACACACACACACACACACACACACACACACAAACACACATTCTGCCTACACAAACAAGGGCATTCATAGAAAACGAGTGTGCACACCTTCACGGGAGCTAATGCACTCTCATGTACGTGCTGGTATCAAAACAGACAGACAAAGCGCAGGAGTCGTTTTCCTCCTGCCATTTCCAAATAAATCTGTTTCCACAGCAACCATTTTGATAGTGGCGAGAAGGGATGAGACGCAGGACTCATGGAGGGGAAGAGAAAAAGACATGCTCGAAGGTGGAAAGGTAGCCCAAGAAGGGACTGAGGTGCTAGGCAGTGGTGGAGGTGAAGGAGGCGGGGGTGATCATTTTTAAGTAGATGCCTGCCAGACAAAAGGAAAGGAGTGGGGAATGAGAAGGGGTCAAGGCCACAAAAGAGATGAAGAAAAGCGAGAGGTCGCCGACGGGTAGTAAGGGAGAGGACAGCAAGGTAAGAGGACAGAGGAAGGGAGCGAGCAGGCAGGCAGACAATGCGGCAAACAAAGAAAAGGAGTCTCTGTGTTTTTTTCTGGCTCCTTCACCCCTCTGCCCTGATTTTTCCCGCTGCTCCGTCCCCACCTCCAGGAGTCACCTTTGTGTGTGAGTGACGTGGTGTCAGCGGGCTCAGCGGGCAGCCTCCTTTCACTCCCTGCCTCTCTCAATCCATGCCTCTCGCTCGTCCCTATAGCACCGTCGCCATGGCTACGGGTTATTATGGCCATCCTGCCGGGCGGCCATGTTGTTGAGAGAAGGCAGACACAGGTGGTAGAGTTCCCACAGCCAGATAAAGACGGGGAGAGAAACTGCATCCATTCATGTACTGCGTGGATACAGGTTAGAGCTGAAATGATCGATTGTCTATTTATTAACTCCTTGGCTGAACACAAATTGACTGAGTAATTGTTTTTTGTCAGGCAAAGGTTCTAAAAGTCGCTGCTTCCAGCTTCTCAAACACGAGGCTCTTCTCTGTTTCATAGTAACCTGGATATCTGTGGGCCAGTCCAACGGATGTTGTCATTCTAACTTCGATACAATACCTTCAAAAATATCAATATTTGAGACCACTTTTGATACCACAGGGGAAAACTGACACATGGATTAAATGACTGAATTGAATTATGAGCTAATCAACTTGTCTTAGACATTAAGTAAAGTTCATCATACTGTGTGTTAAGCAAAAAAGCATCAGTTAATTTACTTCTGACCTCGTTCAAAGTATTTCCTATCAACTGAAACTCGGCTGTCTGAAATTCCTCAGGTTGTGACTGAATAACAAGTGTCTGTTTGGCAAACAACAGGACAACTTGTTTAACTCTTGCTTAATACTTTAGTGATGTTAAGAGGGGAGACTTCTTCAACCTCTCAAGGTCGGCGAGTCGGTCCTCCCAGGTGCTTTGCTCAACTGGTTTTGTTTGCCCCTTTGGTCAGCCCTGCTCTGTACTTGCCTGTGTCCTTTGCCAGCATCCAATCACAAGTGACGAGTACTAGCCAATCACATAATAAAAATATCATTACACATCAAAACAATGCATGTATGCTACATGCCTAGATAGTAGTGTCGTAGTACTTGAGACTGGTCTTAGCCTTAGGACTTTTTGATGGTCTTGGTCTGGTCTCAGACTCGACCAGTCAAGACCAAAACTTTGGGAATATCTGTAAATTGCTTTTGCGTTGTCTGATTTGTTAACATCCTAGCTTTGATTGGAAGTAAAACCTATTGCTTCAAAATGCAACATATAACCCTAAAACCTGTGTTGTTACCGTTAACGACTGTCACCCCTCCCTTCGATGCTTACGTTGATTATAGCTCTTAGTGTTTGAATGTGAGTGTTTTAATCGGAATGTGGATGTTTCAGATCAATTTGAGAAGTACCTATGATCTCATTCCACATTTTATTGTGTGTCATGTAATGTGGGGAACTGGTCTTGGTCTTGACTCAGCCTCAATAAACTCTGGTCTTGGTCTTGACTTGGTCTCGGTTTGGGCGGTCTTTACTGAAACACTACTAGATAGGGCTGTACTACATTAAAACTTGATTTCTCCAGGTCAGCTTCTTAGGACCTAAAATAAAAATCTGTGATTGGAATAGGTTTTCTTAACTAAAAGGGAACGTAGAAGGAGATACCTCTAGTAGGAAAGTCAAAAGGCCACACCGGCAGACGCATAAGGCAGATCTGTCTGTGCACAGGCTGACTGACGGACTGACACCTAGACGTACGTATGTGCAGTCATATACAGAAAACAGGGGGGGCGAGTCAGTGCCGCATGACTCCTATGGCTGCAACTTTGTCCTGAAACAATGATGTCATCCTCCTCTATCACACTTCGCAGCTCTGTGTCTGTGGACCTCGCCGTCTCTTTGTTCTCCTGTTCCTGCATCTCATTTTCAGGCAGCCCCTCCGTAACGGCAACACATCGGCCACACGCAGCGGCGATATGGAATTAGACAGATAACAAAATCAATTTGGAGCGGATTGACTAACAGTAAAGAGAGAGGGGCTGAAAGAGAGAAATAATGAGAGGCCAGTGCGGCTGCCCGACTATTAATTGAATAGGTGGAGGGAGGATGAGGTCACTGAAAACATTTTTTTTTTTTTTTACTCCGAAAAAATGGGTGTACCGAGCATAAGGGAGGATTTCATCAGACACACAGATGCACATACGCTCACAGACACGCTCGTACAGAAAACTTTTTTTTTTGGGCAGTTACTTTACACGTCAGCTGTTGCTATGGTGACGCAAGGCTGTGATCCAGCCGAGGCGCGGGATTGGCTGGAGAGGAGCGAGGGAGAGGAAGGCAGGGGGACTTTGTTGAAGGGGTACAGAGGGGTACAGGGAGGGGGCCTAGACACAAAGATACTTAGATCGATGCATAACAATCCCTACAGATGCCCTTTTATTTCATAGGATCTGATTCAGTGAGACTGAATGCCACCCGGAGAACTCTCTACTGCATGGCATCACTTCACCAACCTTGTCTCCTGTCCCGCTCAGAGAGGCGAGGCAAGCCTGTATTTAAATGCTGTAAAGCGAGCTTTGACATTCACCACCTAACAGCAGGGTGTGTGGCACATTAAGAAATGCAGGGCATGTGAGCAGCACACTTACTAAAAATAGCTGCAGACGTCTTTGCATGCATATACCCTTTCAGTAGGTTTCAGCAACAAATTGACGGTTCATTACCTTGCTATTCAAACGATGTCGCATGGTGCGAGAGGTGCTCTCAGGGCTAAATTGCTGTGGTGGTTCACACTATGGCGGCGTGTGTTGCCGTGCTTTGGGTGAGTCACCCGGGCCAAGCTGTGCGTGCTCGCCTTTGGCTTTGTGTCTGCTTTGACAAGCCAAGGTTGGTGTCACAGTGTCTGCAGGGGCTGTTGTCCTAGGCTCCGGATTAATCCTAATCCCTTTCCAAACTTTGACTAGGGCTGTGCTTAAGCCTAGACTAAACTGAGACCCATTCCCAACGGAGATGGGGATACTTCGCTGCTTTGGCGAGTTGTGGTTGTAATCCGTGTTCAGGAAACCGACTCGTGTCGATTATATGTTTGGGGTTTAGATTGGTTGTGTTTGCGTGCGTGTGTTGACAGGAAATGGTTAGTCCATGTGGTGAAGGTTAGGTCATTGGTGCTGCCTGTTTTTGTTTGTGTGTGTGTGTGTGTGTGTGTGTGTGCGTGTGTGTCCATGTGCATGTGGTCATGGTCACAGCTCTTTGTGACTATGGTCTTTGTGTGGACAGGGTGCTCGGAGTCTCCCGGTGGTATCTTGGGGATCAGTGACTCAAGGAAATCAGGACACACTCTAAATTTGTCACTGCAGCATAACCCACATAATGAAAGAATACAAGTTCCCTTACATACACTCTCATGTCTTGCCTTTGCTCTGACTGCTCTCTGAGCTTGAGTGACTAGATTTCCTTCTTTAAACACACACACACAAACACACACACACACAAACATACACTCATGTTGGCAAGTGTTAACTGGGTAATATGGAAATCAGAAGGCGATGAGCACATGTTTAAATGAGTCAGTGTTTTCAGTCCTCAGTCTTTGCTTGGGTGTTTTCTCTGCAGATTGTGTAGCCTCCATTCAGGAGTATTCAGTTTGGATTATGTTTGTGGTGTAGTGAGCCAGTTGAGGGAATACCTCCAGCTAGCATATCTGAGGCGGTGGAGGAAAGGATTTGCTTGCCCTCAGGCTACTGCCAAGGTTGCGGGGTACTTTAAACCCAGCTAAACTCTCTTTACACCCATGTATATCTGAGAAAAGGTTTTTCATGCTTTTAAAGATGTGTTAATCCACGCTGCACATTCCAGTAATTAGCATAGACAAATGCAAGTTTCACCAAATTAGGGTGGATACAGGAATTTATGCAAAACTCAGTGCTGTCTAGAATGATCTTTTGTTTAACGAGCTTTTATAGGTTCTTCCCCTTAATTACCACTACATCACTGTCATATGTGCACGCTACGATGGGCTCATAACATATCTGGCAATTTACGCACTGAACCTTCGCTCCAGATTTCTCAGAACATCTTGACAAAATAAGCATGTGGGATACCGCATTCCAGCAACCCTTTAATTTGTCTGGAGAAAGGGGAACATGCACAAAGATATCGGTATCATAAATACTTTTGATATTTACAATGGATCACATTCTTATGTGAGAGGAGTCGCCCATAATAACAAATGTGCAGAGAATCGTCACGCGACTCTGCAGTCCCTCTCAGAGCGTTGAAGCATCTTTCAGCTTGTTATTTCGGTTTTGAAAGCCTGCAGCTCTGCTCCTTTGATTCGGTCTCACCCACTTTGACCAGTGTTGTTTTTTTTTTTTTTTTTTTTTGGCAGACAGCTGAAATCAGTGAAAAAGCTCAGATGAACCCGCTGGCAAAGTTAGCAACTAGCTGGTGAGCATAGTGAAGCATGTAACAGCTAAAGCCAGATATTTCCCTCCGGGGTAAGTGGGGACTTGGTTTGAAGTCTTTGAGTGTTTCTCTGTAAAATTAAATATTCATGAATAAATACGCAACAATGAAATTTCAAAAAAACATCCGTTATGAATTTAAATTCAGCTAACACGGTTTTTTTAGATTCGACTAAATCCTGGCAGATCAGCTTCTTCCACCTGAGCCCCGCCCACTTCAAACCAGTGAGCCGAGCCCAGAGAAAAAAAAAAACAAAACAGAAATTTCCACTTTTGAAATAGCCAAACAAACTGTTCTAACTCTGTCAGAGAATTGTGTGTTCATGAAGGACCCCGTCGCTCACAGTAAGAGGACGATTTACAGAGACTCTTGGAGGCGATTTAGAAAATGATGAGAACATTTTTCAAAATCACCTCCAAGGCACACATTACTGTATAATAAGTTAAATGAAGTAACAAGATCCAATATAAGAAATATATTGCCTGTGTATTGCTAGTATTGTTACAAACTATAATTAGTTGTTTCTGATTCACCTCAACCAGCGTGTAGTGAAGAGTCATTTACTAACTAAGGCATATCTGACTTCCACTTCGAGCTGTGGTGGCTGCTGGCTGGTAGGGCTGCACAATTAATCAGTATGGCCAAGTGCAATATCACTATCAATATAATAAGTGACAGAAGCTGCAATTCTTTGATTAAAAAAAATTGACAAAACTGTACTGTAGTGCTGAAGAGATGCCCCGGCTTTTTTTGTACAGACCTCAGAACATATCACATCACCATGATTTTAATAGGGGGTTTTTATCGGTAAAAATTTAAAAAAACAAATTGTTCCCACTAATCATATCAAAATATCTGTCAAAATAATTCCAATGTGGGGTTTTTTTCATATTGTGCGGCACTGCTGAGTGGTGGAAACATGCATTCTTCTGCTGCCTTGTCATGATGGTAACAGTTAAAGGCTTTGTGACTAATATGAATTGTTTTTACTTACCAAGTTTTCATAGCCAAGCGCTGTTGCTATGTTGTTTGCTTTGTTTATCTTAATTCATTATTTCAGTTCATTTGTGTGTTCCTCAGGGAGCAAATTAAGGGATGCTATTTTTTTTTTTGGTTCAGTGCATAATTATCTTATGTATGCATACTGCAAAGCTCCATCTTCATCTGATTCTCTTTTCATTGGTATCGTCGCACGTCTCCTTTTTATATTCAGAATATTACAGTAATGTGCAGCGCTGTCAGAAGCCGTTGTTGCGATCGGTACGGAAATCTTTTTTGCATGGCTGGGTTCTTTTCTATTATCGGACATATTGTAACTCTGCAAATCACGCCAAATCTGACATGATAGGTGGAGAGTGCGTGACCGTGTATATGAAAGGCAGGGGAAACGTGAGCGATAGGGACCGAGGGGTCATGACGAGGAGGGTGGGAGGTGGAGTGCAGAGGCATATGGCAGTTGTTAAAAAAAAAAAAAAAAAAGTGAGAGAGATGGGAACCTTCAGAAAAGCGCTGGAGGGCTCAGAGGGAAAAGTGTGAGGCAACGAGAGAGGGAGTGTAAGATAAAAAGGGGAGGGGGGGTGATAAAAAAAAGTGGAGGACAAGTAAGAAGCAGAGATGTAAATGGTAGGAGGTGAAAAAAAGGGAGCAAGAGAAAAAAGAGAGAGAGAGAGAGAGAAAGTGCTGGAGGGCTGATATTTAATGTGATAAATGAGTTGTGACAGTCCGCCTCTAACCCCCGTCCAACCAGCGAGTAGGAGGAGGCACACAGAAATAGAAAGCATTATGGGTAAAAATGACATATACAGCATTATATATATATATATTATATATATATATATGAGCATAGGAAATAGGCGATGCATACATACTGTAGAGAAGGAGAGGTAGAGGAAAATCAGTGCAGGCAAAAGGACATTCATAGGCAGCATTATAGATGCATAAAGCGAAGGAGGAGAGTGGAAAAATCAGAGAGTGATGCAAAGCAATTTGGGTAAAGGACATGCAACATTACAGAGAGAATAGAAGGAGAGGTAATGGCAGGAGGTGGGGGGGGGGTGTGTGCAATGCAGCACTGGGTTAATGAGCTACTGTACAAATTAAATTTAAGTCAGAATTTAGAATTGGGAGCGGGCAGAGAAACGAAAGCAAGAAAATTTAAAGCAAGATGCAAATCCTCCACGCTGATTGCCTCTCCTCTGTTGTACGGGTGTCACGGCTTCAAGGGACAGCTAATTACAACTTGTCATCATACAGCTCGGAACAATAGCAGAGAGGTTTTTTTTAAGCCCTGTCTCTCCCTCATATCGGACCGTCGGCCGTTGGGCCGGCGCGGTGCTGGTCTGTCTGCTGGGGTAGTGGACTACACGCTGGAGGGAGAGAGCCTGGGAGACAATGACATCCACTGTAGTTTGGGTTTGGGGAGTGGAGGCCTGCGAGATGACTCACTGGCAGGAATGAAGAAGGGAGAGACAGGGAGGGCCGGGGAGTTTTGGCAGTTTTGAAAGTCGGGAGCGAGAAGAAAAGGGGTTGTGAGAGACCCTATGGCTGAAGTTGCCTGTTTGATCTCCCAGCTCCTCTCTCCTGAGTCAGCGTGAGCCGCCTCTTCCCCTTCTTTCCTTCTCTTTCTTCACCTCTGACTCTGTTCGGATGTCCTGATCTTCGACACCGCCGTCTTTCCGTGCCGCGCTTTACGGTCAATGGCCGCAAGCCAGTGTGTGATCAGAGGTGGCAGTCGTGGCAAACTACATGTACAGTAACATGCTATAGCTGTGTTTGGGGGGACTTTACAGTAGCTTGCCTGCAGTGCGTACACAGTGAAAATGAGACAGTCCCTAACTTATCTCTCTCTTTTCCCCCCATATCCCTATCCTTTGTCTGCCTCTCCAGTGTGGACGGCGAGGTTCTCTCAGGAGCCGGCAGACCAGTCGGTGGTGCGGGGCCAGAGGGTGATCCTGTCCTGTGTTGTCTTCAACTACTCAGGCATTGTTCAGTGGACCAAAGATGGCCTGGCTCTGGGCATCGGAGAGGACCTCCGGGGTGAGACATCACACAGCCTCCTTAGGGCTCCTTCACTCTGTTCAGCTATGTGACTAATACGGGTTTTTTCCAAGCAGACTCTGATGCGTTTGGATTGGAGCCGCTGATAGGCAACATTATACGCCGCGTGTTTAAAGCTCTGCAAAGTTCTCCACAGTGTGTGTTCTTTCTGGTAGCCTTTACAATTTAAAAAAAAAAAAAATCTTATACCACGTTGCAGAGATCAGGGCAGACATGTTTAATGTGTGAAGCCAATTTTGTGCTCACAGTGGCATCTGCAACATTCACAGTGCAGAGAGTCAGATCAATTTGCAAAAAACACTTGAACTGGCTCTGCTGCTTCTTGTGTTGTGGAATCTGATTTTCCCCAAACAAAGCACAACTCCCACAGCATTTTGAATGATACTTGCTCGTCCACTGTAACATTTGAGTTATAGCACTTTTGGCCTAGAGATATTAGAGGCTACTGTTGTGCTAAATACAGCCGGACTACCACGGCAGCTATCCCATCACACCATGTGGTGACAAATCTGTGCACTTATTTCGGTCGCTGATGCTTGATGGGAAATTCGCCGCTCCCTCGGGCACATTTTAATGACACCCTTCAACTAGGTTGAGGAGCATCACATCATCACCTCTGTCACATCAGCAGTGGGTGACACTGACTGGCTAATATCTGATTGTTATTGAAAGGCCGATTCATCTACTAATACCGCGTAGTAGCCCTCATTCTGCCACGCAGCCCTCTGCCCTCACTCTTCTCTCCAGTCTTTCTCTTCGCTAGTGAGGAAATGTCCGGTTTGATTTATTAATGTAAGTCCGTCTGTCAACAACAACAACAGTTTAAGACGGTAGCCTGTCTGACTTTGACCAAACTTTGGGGGGGATGATGCATCTCATTGCTGCTGTGTTGCAGCGTTTTCAGAATTGCACTGATTAGCCCAAAGGGGTCTGTGCAATTACTGGTCAAAACAAGTGGGCATATTTTGAACGGATTGGTCCTGAGGGAGACTGCGTCATTTGTGACACGCTGTTGCCTTGATTTTGTTGATGTTGCTGTTGTTTCTCCCAGACTTTCTGTATTTGTATATCCATAGGTTTTAAAAAGAAATATTTCCCTCCCCTTTCATTTCCTTTTTCTTCCATTCTCCCTTCTCCCGTACTATGATTTTGAATAGATTCTTTAGTTCTCTGGTATTTGTAATCATCCTCTCCTCTCCTCTCCTCTCCTCTCCTCTCCTCTCCTCTCCTCTCCTCTCCTCTCCTCTCCTCTCCTCTCCTCTCCTCTCCTCTCCTCTCCTCTCCTCTCCTCTCCTCTCCTCTCCTCTCCTCTCCTCTCCTCTCCTCTCCTCTCCGTCTATTCCTATGCTATTCCTTTGCGACTTCCTCGTCTAAGCTCCCTTGTTCCTTTCTCTCCCTTTTGTTCTCCTTTCTCTCAGAGCCCTCTCTCCTATTCTTCATTTAACTCCTCTATGATGCCGCTCTTTTTCTCTCCTTACCTTCACCTTGCTTGACACACTCTCACTTTGTGCTCTCCTCTTTCTCTCAGCCCTTCTGTCCTGGTCTGTCCCTTCTCCATTCTGTCTGTCTCTCTCTCCCTCCCTTCCTCGCCGCCTTCTTTTAATCATATTGTTACTGTAATGGTTCAATGCTTCAAGCCAAAGCTTTTAAATAAAAACACTGAGACATGAATGAACACTGGTCGCTTCATGCGCACATACACTCAGTGGGTATGTGTGTGTGTGTTGTGTATGAGGCTCTGTCCCCCCCCCCCGTCACTCTCCGGGCTTTTCATACGCTTTCTCGCTCTAGACATTTCACATGCAAATGCTTGTATACACAAGACACACACACACACACACAGGCACACGTGCATGCAGAGACAGGGACACACAAGGTTAGGCGAGCAGCGATGCTCTGTTCGGAGGCTGCACAAACGGCACAGAGGATTTCACATGCGATCTACGTCTGGGCAGCAAACATGAATTCTGCACCACAGACTGGAGCCGATTTGAGTCCTCTAAAACGTTGCTGTCATAATGCATTCATCTTTTTCCCCCTGCTGGTGAGAGAGAGCATGAATGCCACCTAATGGTGAGAATGTACAGCAGTGACACTGCTGGGCTGTGCGTGTGGTGGATGGGGGAAGGGGGAGGATCGGAGAGGCTGTGTTGCGTGTGTGATCGCGTGTGTCACTGTGTGAATGTGTGTGTTTGCTCATGCGTTAGTGTTTGTGCGTGTCTGTCGCATCATCTGGCCATGCGTCTCTCTGGTATCATTTAGCCCGGTGAAGGAAAAAAGTCAATTTTTTTGCTTCACCTATGCTTCAAGCTGTGTTGTGTCGCATTTTAAAAAAAAAAATCCTGATGCAGGCCACCTGGCTGTGCGGGCATCCTGAGACATGTGATGAATTAGCAGTTAATATTTGAATTCAAATATTAGAAGAGTAGGGACGTAATTCACCTTCAGCCGGCAACACAGAGGGCAACAAGAACAACAGGAAACGTTTGAATTTGCTAAAATGAGAAAAAAATGTGAAGCTATAACTAAATTGTGTTTAACATAAGCAGGAGAAAGCAGAAGGTTCAGAAACTGAATATACCAAATTTTTCTAGCTCTTTTTGGCATCCGTGCCACTTTCTGTTGTTATCAGACAGGGTATGTGTTGAAACTTTAAACAGAGAGAAAAAGCAACGCAAACCAGATGTAAAATTCATCATGAAGGCCCGGAGGTGGAAATCTAGCTCATGTTTGTGCCCCCCAAAAAGCTGATGGTTATTTAACTCCCAGCCTACTTTGTTTGTCTGTGTGTCCCAGCCTGGCCCAGGTACCGCGTGCTGCGCGTGCAGGAGCTCGGCCAGTACAACCTGGAGATCCTGTCCGCTGATCTGTCTGACGACTCCCTGTACGAGTGCCAGGCCCCCGATGCTGCCCTGAGGTCCAGGAGGGCCAAACTCACTGTTCTCAGTACGTTTGTGTGTGTCAGAGCACACAACCATAGAAAGTAGGTGATATGATGTATGTTTCTTACACTCTCCTCTCCCGCTACAGTCCCCCCAGACGAGCCCGTGATCGATGGGGGTCCAGAGGTGTTGCTGAATGCGGGGGAGTCCTACAACCTGAGCTGTGTGTCTCGAGGGGCTAAACCGCCTTCTATGATCGAGTGGCTTAAAGATGGTCTGCCTGTGGAGGGGGGCTGCCAGTACCACTGTAAGTCTAAAATAGAGACCACACTCACCAAGACACAGTAAACACACACACTCATGAAATGTTTTTCCACTTATAGTATTTTGTCTGTAATTTTTCATCACTGTCTCTCCGCCCGCCATCATCAGGAGGTGCTTCCAGACAGGAAGAGGGTGACCACACGTAGCTACCTGCCCATCCAGCCCGTCGACGCCGACACTGGGAGGAACTACAGCTGTGTGGCCACTAACCTGGCTGTTCCCACGGGCAAAAGCACAACTGTCACCCTCAACGTGCACCGTAAGCAATTAAATAATACAGACGGAAAGGCGATTTTAACTCAAGAAGCGTCATTGTTTTTGTCACATCTCGCTGAAACATTTGTAAAAACATAGATATGTTACCAAGGAATTAAATTACCACATAAACAAGTAATTAAAAGCTATGTGGTGTCATATTTTGATACGTAAAACATCTGCCGGCAGCTAAATGTTTTATAGCTATTATTAATTAATGCATGGAAGCCATTTTGCATCCAGACTGCAGCATATATTAGAGAGAGTAAGGCTGTTGTTATGGGAGTCTCTCTCTCTCTCTCTTCCAGATCAACCGACAGTGACCTTGTCCATTGAGCCTCGCTCTGTCCTGGAGGGGGACAGAGTCACCTTCACCTGCCAGGCTCACGCCAACCCTCCTATTATGGGCTACAGGTCTGCCTCTACATACAGTTCTCGTATTCTCATTTTCACTGGGCCTCTTAAAGCAGCAGTTACCTTTGACAAATTTGTAGAAGACCGAAACGTAGTATTTCATTTTGGTTTTGTATGATTTTTCTTTAAAATGTCCATGATTTTGAAATATGTTTATTTATTTTGCTTTGAAAGCAGTGTGTATTCTTAAATCCACCTTAAGTGGCCATAGAAAATTATATTCATGTAAATTCCTTTTAGAGCATATCACAAAAAAATATGTGTTGCATATGTTGTGCCAGGCTACAGATATTTTTATGTGACAAAGTGCATTTTACTTCCAGGTGGGCTAAAGGTGGTGTGGTGCTGCAGGGTGCCAGGGAGAGCGTGTTCACCACCAAGGCCGATCACTCCTTCTTCACCGAGCCTGTCTCCTGTCTTGTTTTCAACGCTGTGGGAAAGACCAACGTCAGCATCCTGGTGGACGTCCACTGTGAGTCACACAATACACATCTCACCTTGTTCAATCGCTTGTGGCCCACTTCACTCACACACCACTGTTGTGTTTCTTTATCCTCCGAGCAGCTTCTCCCCTTTTAGTCCTAATGCATTATTACTTAGGCACAACAAAGAACATCTCCCTCTGTTTCTGTGTCTGCAGTCGGTCCAATTCTGCTGGTGGAGCCGCAGCCAAAAACAGTAGACGTTGACTCTGATGTCACCCTCAACTGCAAATGGGCTGGAAACCCTCCGCTCACACTCACCTGGTTCAAAAAGGGTTCAAACATGGTAAGAAGCTAACAGCCCACGCTTTGCACATTTCTCCTCTGTTCTTTTATTCACACTATTTTTACAATCCACACATTCTTCTCCTGTGTTTACAAAAGTGGCCTGTCATTCCATCAAAAATAAAAAAAATTCAACAGACATTGCATCATTTATCTTTATTAGATAGTTGGTAGATACAGACGGGAAACATAGGGAGGGTCAGTGCAATTAAACAGTGTAGCTTGGCATTTTGGGAAATGCACTTTTTCGCTCTATTGGTGAGAATTACATGAGACGATTGATACTTCTCTGTGGTCTCTACAGTAAGGGAAGCTACAGCCAGCAGCCGGTTAGCTTAGCTTAGCACAATGACTGGAAACAGGGCAAAACAGCTAACTTGGCTTTGCTCTAAAGAAAAAACAATCTGCATACCAGCAGCAGTAAAGTGCACTCAATAACATGTTATTTCTCATTTATTTAATCCAAACAACAACTGAAGTGTATGAGAAGGGTTTAGTGGGGTTTATGTGTTCATTAACTTTAGCTGGATTTCTTCTATTGAACAGCTGTTTCCAGTCTTTATGCTAAGCTAAGCTAATCGTCTGCTGGCATTAGTTTCATATTAATCTGTGTAGACACGACAGAGTAGTATTGATCTTCTCCTTTAACTCTTAACAAGAAAAGGAATGAGCGTATTTTCCAAATGTTGAACTTTCTCTTTAGCAACTAAGCCACCAGGACACCGCCTTCTTTTGTAGAATCTATCCTCATGCAAAACTCTGGTTAAGTTAACCGTCACTGTTTCGTTGTTAACATCTACCGCGATCACCAGCCAGAAGGTAAAGACATGGCTAGTAGGTGTAAACACTGATATTGTTGCTAGAGACCAGGAGTAAAAATAAGTCAATTGCAGCGCAGTAAATGTCTTGTTCTGGTGCTCTCTCTCTCAAGGTGGTTACATATTTAGCCATACTTTTCACACAGCTAATTTTCCAATGATGTGGTTGCTAGGCAACTGCAAAACCTTTGTGATGGGTTAAAAGCAGATGTGCAAGTTTGCACTGTTAGCCAGTTAGGGTCAGAGTAGTAGAACACAAACTGAAATAAGGACAGACACGCAAGCATGTAACATGCTCTACTGAAATAAGAAGGTATACAGGTGGGGGTGCAATACTACATTAGCTTCTCTTCTGCTTATACATTATGTATAGGCTTTTAGTTTGTTTATTTCCTCCTGCTGTTTGACAGATTTGCCTTGCTTATTTGTGTCCTTCCCCACCCCCAACTCCTCCACAGGTTCTGAGTAACAGCAACCAGCTGTATCTGAAGTCAGTGAGCCAAGCAGACGCCGGCCAGTATGTATGTAAGGCCATCGTCCCACGGATTGGAGTAGGAGAGACTGAGGTCACGCTCACTGTCAATGGTCAGATATCATCCACACAATTTCATGTATCACTGCTGTAGATGAAAATCTTGTACTTTCTAAAAGGTCAGCTTGCGTTGTGTGTCTAAAGTAGTGGCCATTTATTTTTAAAACTCGTACAATTCCTCTTGAATTACAGGCCTGGTAAGGTCACTGTTTTTTGTTTTTTAAAAAGAGACAGTACACCAGGTTTTCAATATGATTTTTGCAGTTTGCGGTATTTTAAAAGGGTAATTTCTTTTATTTCTCTCTTTCACGTACACTTACCTATCCTCTCATTTTTGGCTAATTCAGGTCCTCCCATCATCTCCAGTGATCCGGTCCAGTATGCAGGGAGGGGGGAGAGAGGAGAGGTGAAATGCTACATAGCCAGTACACCTCCTCCAGACAAGATTGTAAGTGAAAAGATAAAAAAAATATGGAAAAAAATAAACAGTGACAGCTGTGAAATATTTCTGGCACCAAACCCACAATGAACAGGTCTAAATTTTAGCCCAGCATCAATTATTCAAAAAAAAAAAAAAAGCCCAACTGTGAAAGTGTTCGGTCACAAAGAGCACACGTAAGTACGTTAGTGTTACTGCACCTTCCTGTTCCTAAATGGCTCCACTCCTACATGATAAACACTTTCAGGCCCTGTCCCCTTTTTTCTTTTTTGAGTGGTGACTCACCCTTAAACTCTCCCAGAATTTCCCTCAGTCCCATCACATAAACAAACCAACACTAACACTAAGCATGTCTGCTTTTAGCTCCCGCGTCAGAAATCAGCCCCGGATGCTTTCTCCACTCGGCTGTAGCACCGAGACGCGGTAGTAGTAGTTCCTGTGCTCCTCGGCCTCTGTGACTGATCCATCCTGACTCACAGTGCGCACTCCTAATGCAAGTGGCGGAGGTTGGGACAGAAAAAGATTTATAAAATATAAAGGACTGGAGACGAACAGTTGTCCCAGTAAACGCCACAGCCAGGAGATTATCCTCCTCCGGAATAAGTGGGCAGATTATGGGAACATGTGGGCTTATGCATAATTAACTTGCCTTAGTACAGTACTTCAATACTGAATAATACAGTTGCTTTTAGTGGCTTTAAAGTTGGAGAATGTGCAAGATTCTTGCAAGCTCAGTCACCCCCGCCCACCTCCACTTCCGTCTCCAAAAACATACAAACTGTTGATGCGATGTGTGTGTTTCCATGTAAGTGTGCGCTTGATGTAAATGCATGTGGTCTATTTCTGTCAAGCACTTCTACAGTATGATGTTGAGTTAGATGGATATATAAATGGCCAATAATGGATTTTTAGTAAATATCGAATCAGCCGGATGAAATGTATGCAACCTGTAATCAAACAGTTCATTCATTTAAATGTTCAGTTATATTCTGTATCCCTTTTATGCCAGTTATTCATGAAGATGATTTTATAATGTTTCAGAGTCACAATAGCAACAGAAAACGGAAACACAAATATGGATCAATTAATGAATAAGCGAAACACACGCTCTCATGGGAATAGTAACACACACCAACCCCAGCATTATACATATTTTGTACATATTCAATACTTACACTGGATAATAACCTAATAAACACACAGACGGATACAGAAAGGGATTATTTTTCAAAAGGAGTGCAACATTCCGGGTAATAAGCTTATTCACTATCTTGACAAGAGTTAGATGAAAGAAATCTAAATCATTCTCATGTTTTGACGGCAAATTCAAGCTGCTGCCAGCAGCCAGCTAGCTAAGCTTAGCACAAACACTGGAAACAGCTCTGTAGAGATTATATAGTGTTTGTTTAAAGCTGGGGTAGGCAACTTCTTTCATTACTATTTGTTGAAATTCTCTTCTTATCCGGACAGAAATCAAGAAATCAAAAGATCTGACAAACATGAAAAAAAAAACGTCCCGTGGCTGTCGCGGGACTGTAACAAGCACGGCCAATCATTTAATTTAGTGCGATTGAAATGATTGGCTGGCCTACTTACTTGTGGTCTGAATAACAACAAGTAGTGCCCTGTGATGTGGAAATGTGCTGTAATCTAATATGGCCTTCTGTGTGTTTGTGTGTGTCGGGCGCAGGTGTGGACGTGGAAGGAGAATGTGTGGGAGAAGGAGAAGGGGACGCTGCTGGAGAGGTACACGGTGGAGCAGAGTAAACCGTCAGCCGAGGGCGGCGGCGTCCTCTCCACCCTCACCATCAACAACGTGATGGAGTCTGACTTCCTGTCCACCTACAACTGCACGGCCTGGAACTCATTTGGCCCGGGCACCATGATCATCACACTGGTGGAGAATGGTGTGTTTTATATATATTTAAAAAAAAACCTGTGGCTTTCATTGGCAAATTAGCAAAAGGCAAAAACTATTTATTCCAGTTTGTTCACACTGGCGAAGATTACATAGCTTCAACTTAGGCATCACACCATTACTATATAAAATTAAATTACAAATAGCCATCTGCAGACATATATAGTGTACGATGTATGACGATATATGCCATAGTATGATAGACATTTTATTGATTGCCAGCTTGTATTGGACCATTGAAGTGCGTAGTTTCTATCTTTCTAACCCAACTTAACTTTAGCCTCTGATACTTTCTGTTAGATGCTGTTGTATTTCCATCTTTATCATATTTTGCATCATCCTTTCAGGCAAACATCAGGGCAAAAAAGACCCCATAGCACTTGCCGCGTCTCTCGCTGCTCATCAAGCTTGTTGCTTTGAGCGCACATAACTCAGATGAGTTTATCACCAGTAGAATAACACCCTTAAAATCAATCATGACTGCTCTATAGTAAAATTGTATCCATTGACAATTTAATTCACTTGATAATCCAAATTGTTGTATCTCTATTGAGATCCAGTTTCTTTTGTGTATCATGAGATTGAAAGAACCAAAAAAATCCTACACATTGTCTTTGAGTGGGAGTGCAGGATTGTTTGGTTCTGTTTTTATGTTGTTAAGTTATGGAATAATATGTCGTAGCTTTGACATCTGAATATAAAATTTCAGTCTTCGTGATATGAGTCAGAAAAATTAAAATGCAAAAGTGAAAGAAAATAAAGAAATTTAAGCGGAGGGTGTTTTTCTCAAAACGCATTACATTTCTCAAACTTGATCTGATCCGTAACAGACATCCAGTGCATTATTCCTGTTCACTTATCAGTAAAATGCACCATGCTTTGTACTTTGCAACACCGAAAAAGACGAGGAGCAATTTATCTAATGTAGTCCACAGTTTACACATCAAATGGACCTGGAAATCTATATATAGCTAACACCAGAATTTCATTTGTACCAACAGAACAAATACACATTATTTCAGTCACTGGGGATGGGGCATTTCTGACGTCATTTAGGTTCATGAGATGTATTTGTTGTTATGTTTTGTTGTTCTTGATTACGCCGCTGTAAACAGACAAACTCAATCCATTCACCTCTCTCTCTCTGTCTCTCTCTTTTTCTCTCTCACCCACTCATTTCAGAGGATGTCCCGGTGGGCATAATAGCTGGTGGGACGGTGGGCTCCACCATCCTCTTATTCATCTTTCTGCTGGTCCTTGTTCTTATCTTCTACCGGCAGCGCAAAGGCAGTGAGTCATACTCTCCACATGCTGAACACACAGTATAAAGACCCGATCTGCATGTACAGCTATACTTTACATCATTTTCTTAGGGTAACATGATTTAAATTCTCAACACTAAACCAAATAACTTGCAGCTAACACAAAATAAACGAAACACCTACCACTTCCTCTCCACTATGCGGATGGAGGTCCCCTCTGAACTTGCTCCTCCAGCTCAGTATACACCCACCAAGAAGCGTGTGCCCAGCTGTATTCAACCTTGCCGTGTTTTGCTTCCAGGTCGGCGCGGGGTCACGCTGGGTAAGCCGGACATCAAGGTGGAGACGATAAACAAGGAGACCCACAGCTTAGAGGAGGACTCCGGCAGCGTGTCCACGGCTTCGCGCATGGTCAAGGCCATGTACTCGGTGAGCAGCAGTGGGATATGTGTGCTTTACGGCGGACACTGTTTACACAGCCTGTAGTTGTAGAAAAAAAACCCCCTCAGATTAACTCAATAACCTCTCCCTACGGCTACACTGCGCCTTTTGACTAAAAACAAACTCTATGCTTTCCCCTGCAATCGCTCCTTTTAACACTTTTAATTCCATTTTCTCTTTTCCTGTCATACTCTGTTGCCTCCTTCCCTCTTCTGTTTTGTTACGGCACCTTCTCTCCTCCTTTTTGTTTTTGTTTCGTTGTTTGACGGTTTAGTTTCTCCCCTCTGTGTCCTTCTCTCCCTCCAATCAGCCCTTTAAAGATGACATAGAGCTCAAGTCTGACCTCCGCAGCGACACCCTGGACACCCGCCAGGAGTATGACCTGAAGGTGAGCTTACACAGACGGCAGAACCACTCATTTATAGCAAATCAGGAAGCGGATTGCCTTCGAAATCCAAACTGACTGACTTTTTTTTACTACTAAAAGACTCAATGTACTGAGAAGGGTTACAATCACATGTACCGAAACAGGTAGAAAGACACAGATGCATTCTATACAAAGTCAAAATCAACCAACCATTGATAATAGAATGATGCCAAAGTCAGAGTGAGGTCTTGTGAAGATCATTTTGGAGCAAGGTTTCATTCTAATTATACTTCAAAGGGCTGCAAATATCCAGATCATTACTGACACGGTGACTCTGAGTGATGACTTTCATCCAACGATGTATAGCGTTTCCTTTTCTGATTGAAGTGATGTCACCCAGCATGACTCTGAAAGTATCTCCCCAGGCAGAAATAATTATGTGACGAACTGCGTAAGAGTTTTACACTGTATACATGACTATATTATCCCAATGGACAATTGATTGATCTTAAAAAATGGAATGTAATTTTATAGGTGCATCGACAAGTTTTGATTTTTCCAGCAGGTGTTGCCCCTAAGTGATAGTTTATTGCAACTTCACTACCCCTGCAAAAGACTGAATTTGCATTTAAATTTGAAATGTTTTACACGTGCAAGTCTGATATGTTCTAAAAGTGGAAAATCCATTAACAAAACTAAAATTTAATTGAAGAATTTCATTTTGAACCCTCTAGAGGGTGCACACGTGCATCTGAAGTAGCCCTGCGAAGACAAAGGAAAGGGATTTGAATAGACAGCTCCGGTCTGGGTTTTGACAGCGAACTACACAAGTCAAATTTCAATGCAGGTTTAATGCAGTTGAATGTGACAGATTCAAATTATAGCAATGTGTTATCCATCTAAACTGGATAACAAACTGGTGCTTGGAGCAACATTTGTATTCATACTATTGTCTGCTTTTTAGATGTCTTCACAAGAGTTTCCTTTACAAACAGCTTGCTTTTTAATTCACATTTTCTCCTCAAGTGGATTTTTCTTTTACACCTGTTGCTTTATAAACACATTAAATGCCACATTAAACGTTCACAGTTCACATGGCGGTTAGTGCAGTGTTTTAACGTTGCATTGTTCAAAATCCTGCTGGTGATGAAAGTGACAGAACCCCAATCTGAGCTTTTTAAGAGCTTTATTGCCAAGTGGTATTTTACACGAACGGGGAATTTTCTATGGTGATAAGGTGCTACACGCAGACAAACATACAGTTGACATAAATAAATGTCAAAATATATAAATATGGAATAAACATATGCAAGCGAGAAAACTGAGTTTGCAAAAAAACAAACAAATCAAAGCCCACCGAACACAGAGGCAGCTTTTCGCACATTTGTTCCCCTTTCATT
Organism: Lepomis macrochirus; assembly: GCA_024633595.2. NCBI lineage: Eukaryota > Metazoa > Chordata > Actinopteri > Centrarchiformes > Centrarchidae > Lepomis > Lepomis macrochirus. Next base: position 5,737,118 of record JALXJV020000002.1, on the reverse strand, counting down.
TGACAATCATGGCCATGGTCTTTTATGCGCTAACTATTATATTTGATACAGTGCAGGAAACTATTACTTCTGACTTAGATATATGACTACAGTCCAGTTAAAACAACCCCACCCCTGCATCGGTACAAATTTACCTCTCACTAAAGCTGCCTCAAGCATCGAACGCTAGACCTCTTTCTCTCCTCAAGTTTTCTTCATTCGACAGTATGTTAGGTTTACATTGATGCTTTTTTTCCCCCCTCTGGGCAACATGTATTTGGCTGTAAGTAAAAACAATCTACTTCTCATGATTTCAAGCCAGTCTGTCATTTGGACCGATCGACAAAAACAATTGAGTTGACTGTCTCTGACAGCAGAGATGTCCACCGCTTTATGCACTGGTTCACCTTTAAACTTAGTGTTAGGATTGCTCTCACTGTCTGTGAGAATATTGGAGTAGTGTATTTAAGAATTAAAACATCATTCTTGGTTGGTTTTTCCCTGCCCTTTACTCTCAGCCCAAGTGTAAGGCAACTTAGCTTGTTGGTTAAGCTGACTCACTCACATTGGAGATATTATATATAAAGACAAAGAACTACTCAAATTGCAAAGACATTTTAAAAAGATAAAGGACATTTAGACATACTCTGCCCGTTCAGCTGGCATTATTCATTTATACTTTTTGACGCCGTGGGGCTGGGCTTAGGTGATGAATGTATTTTCACGCGTAAAACTGCCAAAATGTTCTGCTGAAACCCACCCTCCATGAATATTTATTGAGGGCAAACACACCACCCCTCTAGCTGGAGTGCTGCCTTGGATCACTGTGAAGAAACACAGACATGAATCCACCCCAGGAGGTGGTTAGATCACCCCGACAACAGTCGCAGCCAGAGAGTTTTTTTCCCCCTCGCTGCCTGAAGCACCAAAGCAGTGAAAGAGAGTTGGGTGGGGGAGGAGGAGTCGGCTATGTGAGAGAGAATGAGATGGCAGAATCATGTCAGATATAATAGTAGAGCAACATTAGAGCATTCAGTAGGGGGTGTAGTGAACAGCGAGAGCATCCTTCTTTCACCCAGACAGTCTTGGATCAACGCTGCATGTTGGCAGGGATCCACCCTGCTGGAGACGCCTGGAGTAAAACATTCATAAGCTTAAACTCGTCAAAGCTTGGAGCAAAAAAGAAGAATTTGTTTTTGGTAGCCTGTTTAAAAAAAAGAACTTCAATTCCATACTGCATAATGTAATTTAATATTTCAAAGCAGGTTTTCAGGATGTTTCAGGTACACTCAAGTTATACTAGAAAGTGTGTACTGTATTGGATCCTATACATTTGTAAGGAAATGGGGGAGCTGCTCACAGCTGGAGAAACAATTAAAAGATGTTGATGTTGGTGGGACAGCTCCTTAAACACCCCAGAAAACCAAAAAATGACTATTCTCTCTGTTTAAAAAAAAATTATTATTTATAGGGCAAGGCAGTCCAAATTTGCACTTTGATTGACATGCATTGACAAAAGTCTCCAAAAACCGTATACTATGACTTATAGTATACACTATTAGGATGTTATATAGAATTAGGGCACGTTTTTTCTTCTTCGTCTTCTTTTGCTTCTGTAACTTATCAACAAATCTCATCATTGTGCTTTAATAATATGTATTTAAAGGACACAAGAGGTACTAGAGATCAAGATTGCACCCTGTTAACATTTGCCATGATGCCTAACAGTCTGAAGTGATGTTGCAGAGGTATCTCCTGACGTTAGCATGCTAGCCAAATAGCCCAAGTATCCTGTACCGTAATACCACTTTGTACCTATTCTGATAGTATGGCTCAGTTTTGGACTTATGGTCACATTTATTGTTTCCCGTTGATACAGTCAGGCGAACCCAGGACGCTCGGTTCCAATACCATAACACTATTCTATGCATGTTAAAGAAAACTATACTCGACTATACTTTTCTATACTATACAAAAACACTTAATTGAAAGCTTTGCATACATTTATATAAGAAACTATAGAAAAATACCATAGAAAAATCTCCCCTTCGTTGCACCACTTTCATACATGCATACATCTACTGTGTGCACTCTGTGTGCATGTTTGCTCATGCGGTCTTTGGAAGTTTTGAAGACTTGCTTTCTCCATAACTTGATTTGCATACATTTCTAAAAAGGGACTAAGACTGATGAGTCACAAAAAAAGGAGAGCAAACTGCTCTCACAGCACAATCTTAATGACTCCAGATCTGGATGCCGACCAGCTTGGGACACGCAGTTCACCCTGACCTCTGACCTTCTGCAAGAAAGAGAATTTTTATTTAGACTTAGAGAATTTTAGCTCTTATGACTTTAAGAATCCGTACACTGGCATGTTTTTACAATAACCCTCATATCTTTTCTTAATACCCAATGTCTCTTGCTGTTTGTCTCTGCCTCTCTCATCAGGACCCAACCAATGGCTACTACAACGTGCGGGCCTCCACCCACGATGAAGGCCGCCCCGCCTCCCGCTCCACCATGCACTACTCTGACTACCGCTCCCCTACTGGAACACCAGGGGGAGCGGCATCTATTAGCAGCAGCGCCGGAGGCTCAGGAGCCACGGCCAGCGGAGGAGCTCCCGGTCCCCCTGGGCCCCTCACCTCCCCTGGCCGCCCCCAGGCCTGCTATGACCCCCGGCCACCCTCCAGACTTTCCCACATCAGCTACGCGCAGTTCAACACCTTCACTCGTGGCGGCCAGAGCCAGCAGCCCCCGGCTAACCCTGCCCCTGTGGCCAGCGACTTCCCAGGGGAATGCAGCCTCTTGGACTCCACTTCCCAACTGGCCTATGACAACTATGGATACCCCTCGCATTACCCGACCTACCGCATGGGCTTTGCCCCATCCAGTCTGGCCCCGCTGGAGGCCGGCCCATCCTATGAAATGTACGGGGTGGGATCTGGGGTGGGTGGTCCTGGGGTCAGTGTGGGCCCTGTGGGTCCTGTGGGTCCTGTTGGTCCCGGGGGCCCCGGGGGTCCGGCTCCCTCGGGATCAGAGACTGGACTAGGGAAGTACGGCAGCTCCACTCGCTTCTCCTACACCTCGCAACACTCTGACTACTCCCACAGCCGACACACACAGAGGATGCAGACTCACGTGTAAGAGACGCGTAAACACCTCACAGTCTTAGCGGAGCATGAGGAAGCATCTTATAAATAGTGTCACACCTAAAAACACACACAATTCTGGACTCACACACACACACATTTTCACACATGAACACAAACATGCCCTACTGAACACAAACAAAACTACAGAACACGGAAAAAAAACATTAAACACCTACACGCACAGATTCAGTAGGCTGTGCCCATGAGACAGGGAGGGTATGAGAAACACAGAGGTACAGAGAGAAAGAGAAAGAGATGAGCGGGAAAAGAAGGCGTTTTAGTGAGACAGGGAAGGGAAATTCCACACAATTTTGAATTCCCATACTCCCAATGTGTTTGTACATCTGAGCTCTGAAAGAGCGGACGGCGCAAGTCACAATCAAGACTGAGAAAGAGAGCGAGAACCAGAGGGAGGACGAGAGATCACAGATCTTTGGAGCCCTATAGCTTTTGCTATGAACTGAACTTTGTAAATGAAGGAACGTCTTAAGGCAAAACTGACCCAAATGTGGTACACGCTGATCGGGAGAAACCTCAACCAGTGGAAGTCATTTCTGGCCGCCATTTTTTAACTTTTTTTTTTTGCTGGTTGTCTTATTCAATGATCATAGAGCACATATATATAGTATCCCAGAATGCCCTTCTGTACAGTGGTACATGCCAACATGCCAGACGGCGTTGGGGGTGTGTGTCAGGGCTGGGGTGGGGTAGGGAGGGTTCTCATCATTTTGCACTGCATCTACAGTATTCATGCTTAGACGTCCCTTATCTATATCTGTGTAAGGTCTTCTTTTTATTTGCACACCAGACTAGAGCTTTGTATTCTATTTTTTAACATTACAGAATTATTTTTGTCAATGTAAACATGTAATGTGTATGTATGGACCAAAAGTTTGAACGTGAGCGCACGTAACTCGAGTGTTTGCCTGGGTGACGAAGAGTTGTGCCAACAGCGGAGCCTGAAGTCAGGACGTATTTCACATCAGAAGGGTGTATCAGTGTATAAAAGAAACCTTGTGCCAAGTGTTCATGTTGTTCTTCACCTTAGACCATGTATATGCAGTAGAAGCTCCTTCTATTGGTGACTGTTGCTTTACAAACCAGGCTCGGGGCCTTGAGTCATTCCCAAACATTTTTCAAGAGGCTGGAGCCTTTTTCTCTGAGCTCTTAACTTCAGGCCTGGTGCAGACCGAGAGAAAAACACAGATGTTGGGTTTAGAACTGAGTGGCCTTACAGGGGAACATGTCGCACATTTCCATTTTGAATAATTCCTTCATCGTCTTGTCTGCCAAAACGGCCAGAGGAGAATGTGTACGGAGAGGTTCAATGAAGGCTTGTTCACAATATTGACATGTGGTAGTGTATGACTGGGAGTGTGTGGGCGAGTGTGAGTGAGAGAGAGAGAGAGAGAGAGAGTCCGAGAAGGAGCGTGTGGGCGTTGGCGCGCACATCGATTTGTACAGTGTGTTTGTATAGATGTGTGAATGATGAATGGGAAGCATACTGTAAACACGCAGCACACGACTCCAGTGTGCACACGACTGTTGTCGGTGTGTACACAGCGTATGCGTGTCTGTGTGTTAAGCGTGCGGGTGTGTGTTCCAGTATATGTCCATATCATTTCTCTCACAATCCTGTTACAGTACTTTTATACCTCTGGTAGGACTGTATCCTGTATTACTGTGTCTTTGAATTTAGAAAAAATCCAATGTTTATCTTATTGTACTGTTCTTCGTAGCAGAGAAAACTGTTCAAAAGATGTACAACGAACGTTATCAAACTCTCATTTTTTAATTTCATTATCTTCAATATTTTTAAAAAATGGTATGTAATTATTTTTCCACAGTATTACATAAATAAAGCACTGTTTTTTATAGAAGGCATTGTTTGTCGTCTTTGGGCAGGCGGGTTACAAGAGACAAATTCATTATTTTTACAAAAACCTGTTGGCATTGGAGCCCACATTAGGGTGTACACACAGCAGAATATGGTTTAGGGTTTATTAAAAGATTTTTTAATATCATACAGTTTGATTGATTTTACACAGATTTCTTCATGACAAATTCACTGCATAGGCTTCAAATAGTAATCAGGAAAAACTGGTGTCAGGTAAAATAATAACATACATAATAATGTGTTTTTTTCTGCTGGCAATTTGCCATTTTTTAAAAACCTGCTTGAGCTTACAGCTCAGCTAAAATAAATTATTCCTATATTTATCATATAACTCAACATATATAATGTCTAATATTAGTGAAAGTTATTTAACAAAAAAAACAAACTACACCGCACATACAGTAGGTCTACAAGCAAACTACTTAATGCGTGCTGATACATCACACCGATAGGTGGCAGCCACAGACCGAATGCGCCTCTAAAACAAGAAAAGAAGACTCTACGTCATTGGCTATTGGACGCTGATTGGACGCGGACAGAGGTTGTCTGACAGCCAAGATGGCTGCTACAATGTTGAGGTCGCTTTCAAAACTAGGACGTCCTTCACAAAAATTAATATTAAGTCATAATTTGCTGAGCCCCGGCTGTAATGTCCTGCAAAACAGGTAGGATAACAAGAACACAAAAGTTGACCCTTCATGTGACCATTGCATCGGCAGCCGTATTAGCTTGAGCGCCACAGAAATAGTAACACCGAAAGGCTGATGGTGTGTTAGCATGATGCTAAAAAAACCCCTACTCGGACATTCTGAACATTATTCGAGTCGTCAGCGACGATTTGTAGTTATTTTCTGAATGATAAACGTCTTTACAAAGCACGCGTACAAGTATTATAGCAAAGTCAACCTTAAAGCTCGCGCAGGTTGCAGGAGAGATACGTGTTCCTTCCCCAACCTGTAACGGTAACCAACCTGCTAACGTTAGCTGTCGGATTAGCCGACGTGTCTCATGTTTACTACACTGGTCTAAATATTACAGGTTCTGTGTGAAGACAAAGTGTTATACATTTTACAAGACTTATAAGAAAACATATCAGCTCCTCGTTTAGAGATTTTAAATTAGACCACAGTTTAGCTAACCAATGTGGAGGCGTGAACTCTATGTGCAACAATTCAAAGCTACCATTTGAAGACCTTAAATCTCACATAAGTAATGACAGTATGATTTATAAACTGCTACCGGACAGTAAAATCAGCTCATATTTCTCTGAAATTGTCTTTGTTCCTTCTTGTTCTGATCATGTAGCACCAAAGTCAAAGGGACTTGAATATAGGTTTGTTATTGACCTGATCTGACACGCAATAAGTATACAGTGCAATTATTTTTATGTTGCCATGCTGTTGCAACAATTAATATTTATAACCATAATTGATTGATTGAGTGTAAGATGGCATTACACTGCTCTGCATGTATCCCTAATCTGCCAGATCGGATTATCTGTTGACAGGTTGGCAGCACAGTGGAGTCCCGACTAATCTTCCTTTCCAAATGATCCTAAACAAAACTTGATTAAAGCCTCTCTGGCAGCTTGCAAGCAACTTGAGAGGTGGCACCTACCTGGCAATACAATGATATTTGCTGCACCTATTTAGTTTTGTCGTTTGGCTCAAAACTGAAGGCCTGCTAACACAGCCTTGCCTCAAGAATACTTTTAATGTTTTTACAGACAGAAACAATGGCAACCAGATGTGGAGTGGACAGAGCAGTTTGCCGGGGCGGTGATGTACCCCACTGCCATTAATGAGAAGTGGACCCCACCCCCATGGAATGGTATGATCCACACATACAGTCACACTTTTAGGGCTACTTGTTAAAGGATTCCTGTTCTCCATGAACGTTTAAGGCTTTTACTTTAATTTTAAAATGTGCCATTATTTGGATAGGACAAAGCAAAGGACATGCAGCAAAGGGCCGTAGGCTGGAATCAAACCCGGGCCATTGCTATAAGGACTTAACCTTGTACATGGGGTGCATGCTCTACCAAATGAGCTACCGGCGCCCCAACTTCTAAGCCTTTATATATTGTCTGACCTATATGTGGTTAAACTGCAGCTCATTCTCGTCTCTGTCTTGTTGTCAAATTCAGTAAATGTCTCCTCATGGACCGCTAGCTGTCAGTTCTGTGTTTGTACACAGCCCTGGCACTGTTAATGGCAAACAAACAAAGTGGCCCGCACCCCAACACTATTCCACCCGTTCCAGCCATGATTTGTGTGTCAGGAAACTTTAAATGACTTGCCCGCAGACATTCAGCTTACTTTGTAGTTCACCAAGATACTGTTTGGGGCTGGTGTGCGGGCTCTGTGACCGTCTCGTCCTCTCGCTGTAGTGACAGTTTGCTAACCCACAACATGGCTAACTTTAGTTACATTACATTATTTGCTGTGTTGTCCACTCATGGTATTTGTCATGCCGTTGGTTTTCTCCACCTCACTCCACCTTTTAAGCCTTGTTTTGTTCCATATCAGGCATATTTGTTGTCATCTGGCCTCCTGAATGTGGCCCAGATGAGCGTTATTCATTTGTTCACAAAGCATTTTCTCTATGTAAAACTTGATCTGTTTTAATAGTTAGCCGTGAAGCTTTTTTGTTTTGTTCTTATGCATTTGGTCTGTCTGCAGCTAATTTAGCCTAATATTTTTTTGTGCACATTAATGACTGTATGCTCAAGGACCTCTCATAGGTGATTTTAAACCGCTAGCGACTGCTGACTCCTCTGTACTCATTTGTTGTTAGTGGCTGGTAAGGGCTGCAAGTGATCGACAACTGCTTCCGTTTAGAGTCTGCCAGGGTAGTGAAGGACGGATGAAGCCTTCCGAAGTAGTGGAAAAACTTTGGAATTTATTGTTTTGTGTTCTTCCTGCAGACAAAGATCCTCCTGCAGAGAAGGAAGTGTCCAACCTGACCATCAACTTTGGTCCCCAGCATCCTGCAGCTCACGGGGTGCTGCGTCTAGTCCTGGAGCTCAGCGGAGAGTCCGTCAAGAAATGTGACCCGCACATCGGCCTGCTTCACCGCGGCACCGAGAAGCTCATTGAGTACAAGACCTACCTGCAGGTACTGAGCCACTTACAGTATCTATGAATAGTGTTTGTGTGTTTTCTAACCCACGTTTACTAGGCAGTGGTTTGATTAGCTCACACTGTATGTGTACATGTGTAGAGGATTGTGAAATCAGGACGTGTAGAATCAGTGGCACTTAGAAACCGTGTAGTTGTGTATTCATAGTACGGATTAACTTTTTATAGTCAGCTGTATTCACTGTGTGAAACTAGATGGTGCAAGAGCAGAAGATTCACTTGAAAATGAATGAAACTTTAATGTCATGTGTCACATCATTCTTGGAAGTCCCTTACCCAGCACACTTCAGTTCCTCTTTTTTTTTTGTGCTACAGGCTCTGCCCTACTTTGACCGTCTGGACTATGTTTCCATGATGTGTAATGAGCAGGCCTACTCTCTGGCTGTGGAAAGGCTGCTCAACATCCAAGCTCCACCTCGTGCACAGTGGATTAGAGGTACGGACTAGAAATGGTCAGGATGTGTGAATATTCTGACTTAAACGTCTCAAATATACGTTGAAGGTTTTAAAGGTCAGCCACTGATAACCGGCTATCCTTTTTTTAATATGGATTTTACGTATATGCACATTTGGAATTACATAGACCTGATATTCTTATAAATTCACATTATTGAGGCAAATATTATTGTGAAATAATCCCACACTCCAGCTTTAAATAAATAGAGAGATTGTAAATCTTCACCTTTGAGCAGCTGAAGCCAAAACTCTATTTTCAATTTTATTTATATAGCACTATTTCATAACAGATGTTATCTCATTGCTTAACTTTTCATATAAAGCAAACCTAGACCGTAGTCTTTGTAATATTATTTACAGAGACCCAACAATCCCCACAATGAGCAGGCACTTGGCAACAGTGGCAAGGGCCAAAAAAAAAAGTTGCGGCAGATTGCTTCTGCAATCATAGTTCCTTAGACTGACTCTACAGCTGAGAAGGCAGAAATACCTGTAGAAAGCAACTGAAGGAGAGGAGAGGGACAAGAAAGCACTGAACTACAGGAGAGAGAGACTGCATATAGATGGAGAGAGGAGCTCAGTGCATCCTGGGAAGTTCTCCTGCAGTCTAGGCCTATAGCCGCATAACTAAGGGATTTTTTTTTACAGCTTTACACAGTTTGATGTATTCTTTTGGTGTATTTACAGTTCTGTACGGAGAGATGACCCGCATCCTGAACCACATCATGGCCGTCACCACGCACGCCCTTGACATCGGTGCCATGACCCCCTTCTTCTGGATGTTTGAGGAGAGAGAGAAGGTCCGGAGCGCTGCTGCATGACGTCACGCTCTGTCCTTTATAATGCAAAGACTCTCTCCTGTTTTATTGTTTTAAAACTTTGTGTGGGAAACTGCTCTCACAGTTCCTCAGCAACTGTCTTATGTTTGCAAATAATCCAATGCCCCTAAAGTTCCTCATAAGACGTAATCATCAAAAGAATCCAAAAGAACAGCCCAGAGTGAAATATGCAGTTGGTGTCTCGGGCGCTTTTAGACTCTGATTTACACAAATCTACTTTAATAGCATGTTTTCGTGCTCCATCACTACATATACACACAATTTCCAGTTTATTAGCTACACCTAAGTACAACTAATGCAGTCTAGTACAACAGCCATGCAGTAAATGTTACCTTCATGAAGGTTATAATCAGCTCTTTATTCAACTTAATGCTTATTTTGGAGGCTGCGGTTTGTGGTGCTGTTAAAATGCGTTGCATAACACTGAGAGCTGTCTCATTTAGATAAATAAGGATAGAGTAAATAATAGAAACAGACAGCATAACGTAATACAAATGATTTTGCAGAGGCGTGGAATCTCCTCAAACCAAAAATAAACATTAGAACCTTCATCACGTTAGACAGTATTTCATGGCTGCTGTCTTAGACTGCATTAGTTATACCTAGCTGTCCCCATTAAACTGGTCTATAATCGCAAAAGCAGTCACTAATCTTAAGGCCATTCCGCAGGAACTTGATGTGCATCTCAAGGCCTCATGAAACATTCATTGTGAAATATTCAGTCGAAAATGTTTCTCTAAGTAAGCTTTGTCCCTGAACCATTTTCCTGACACAGCTGCTTTGATGGTGAGTCAGGTCAAAACAATTTCCAGAATCAGATTAAAGGCCTGCTCGCATTCTACTATCTAGTCCTTTTCTGTTTTACATGGAGATTGTTCGATCGTAGATGCAAGACACAGATTACTATTAATGTTGACCTCTTGAAGCCCGCTAACCGTGTGTGCCTTGTTTCCTCTCAGATGTTTGAGTTTTATGAGCGAGTCTCCGGAGCCAGAATGCACGCAGCCTACGTCAGACCTGGAGGTGTACACCAGGTTGGGAGAGTTTGTCTGCGTCATTTTTATAACAACTCAAAGGAATTTCTTTGGGAAAATTGTGTTTTGCTACAAAAAAAGCAAGCACAAAGATGTATCAAACATACGACGTGCAAGTCCAGTCATCAGTCAGATGAGTGCTAATGGTCTTAAATGTGTTCCAGGATATGCCCCTTGGCCTGATGGACGACATCTACGAGTGGTGCAAGAATTTTTCCATTAGAATCGATGAAGTAGAAGAGGTAACTTTTAGATCTCTATAATGGCTTAACCTGACATGATCAGGATGGGGTGAAGTCACACATGCTGTCCTCTGTGCAGATGCTGACCAACAATCGTATCTGGAAGAATCGTACTGTAGACATTGGGATTGTGTCTGCTGAGGATGCCCTCAACTATGGCTTCAGGTAACAAACCAATGAAAGTAAAAAGAGCCCTTTCTGTCCCTACAGAATATATGGGCAAATATTTTAGGGTTACCACATTCATAGACAGGATCATTTGGTGTTTTTTAAAACCTGGGACCTATTTTTTTCCACATATTTTGGGGGTTGAAATGTCTAGTAGGTACAACATATATTCCTTCTTGGCGACTGCACTAATCACAAAAAAAGTGCCTTTGTGTTTGCCAGCGACAGGCTCAGACTGTTTTACCAGCTGTCTGACAACATCATGGAAATCATCCCTACGAGGGACTCCCAAACTAAAGTCTCGCTCTAGGACGGTTCTTGCAATGAAATCTCGTGAGAGGCGAGCTCTTGCTGGAAGACGACGGTGGAAACGCGAGTCAGAGTTGGAGAGAAGAGTTTCGCTGGGTTGGAGTAACGTTTCCGCTGCCGTTTCCTGAAACCGCTCGCCTCTTTTGCTCCTGGCAAAAAGAAGCACTTTTCGCGGAAGTAATTTCGATGAAGGAATATGTTGCAGCCGCCGGGGCCGGCTTGCGGCTGCCGGCTGAAGCCACCTTTTCTACTAGTCATTTTGACCCCAAAATATGTGAAAATAGGGCCCCCGAAATTATCTTTCAAGTTTCATAACGATGTGAGTGTAATTTAGAAAGCTGCCCAGATGAAGCAGAAATGTGTATAAACTGAGAATTATAACCTCTCCTCGTCTGTCCACCAGTGGAGTGATGCTGCGAGGGTCAGGCATCAAGTGGGACCTGAGAAAGTCTCAGCCCTACGACAAGTATGATGAAGTGGAGTTTGACGTCCCTATTGGAAGCAAGGGAGACTGCTATGACAGGTAAAGGATTGGCAAATGGCTGTAGTTGTTATTTATAACAGTGTCTTCATTTCCTGTTCCCTTTTTTTTTAATCTGAAATCACGGGCCCCGTTTCTCCAAATTTGCAACATGCCAGCTGCGACTTGTAATATGAGCTAATTTCCCTCCCGCCTATATTTTGACACATTTAATTCACAAAAAGAAACCCCATACTTGCAAACCCACGCATCAGCGTGCAACAAGGCCGGAGCCTGACACATTTATCTGCAATGTGTGAACAACAAATCGTTTGTGAGACGGGATGCTGGCTCAATTTGCAATCGGCATGCGAGGAACTTCAGCAAATCGCTCTTGTGAAACGGGCCGCAGGTTCTCCGCGCTGGTCTGTTTCGCTTCACTTGAACACATCAGTGACAAGCTTTCAGTGGCTGGAAAAGATAAGCTGGAGAACGCCACACCATATAAACATTCGATCCAGCACTGGCTCTATTAGAAAAGCTTTCATGGCGTTTGCCAGACAACCGTATGTAAATAAATCATAGTTTATGTGCAGACACAGCTGGTAGTGTGAGCTTAATGCAGCTGGTTGCAGCTGGAGACAGCATAGGCACTGCCTTCTGTCCAGCACAGCTCCACGGGGGATTTGGAGGCTGAGAAATGAGTCAAATTGAGCTGTCAGTGTTCTACTCAACACAGGAATGAAAAGTGCTCCGTTCAGACGCACAGGTTAGCCTCCTCTCTGTTTCTGTCCTCACCACTCTTTATAGAACGTTTAAGCGCTGATTGTGATTTGATGCCGAGTTGCTGACATACAGTGTCATTAGCGTCTGTAGCTCAGCTGTTATCTCTGTGTGTGTGTGTGTGTGTGGTCCAGGTATCTGTGCAGAGTGGAGGAGATGAGGCAGTCCCTGAGGATCATGCACCAGGCGCTCAACAAGATGCCAGAAGGAGAGATCAAGGTGGATGACGCCAAGGTTGCTCCTCCCAAGAGGTCTGAGATGAAGGTGAGCCGAGCAGAGAGCCTCCCTCGTTTCCTTTCGTTCTTACGAGACGGTTCTCCAAATTCCTGCAGGCTGCTCAATCTTGAAAATGTTGCACCTTCTTCCTCTGCGCTTTAGCACTTCTGTGTTTAAATTAAATTTCAGCGGCGTCACTAATTTGTCTTCACACCACCCTCTTAAAATAATTACCCCAGTTCTGCTGTAAAATGCACTTTAATTTGGCCGCCCTCAAGGCCTGAGATCACCTCTAGTTCACCTCGGTGCAGCAGTTTTACATTTCAGTCAGCGTGTGCAGATTCAACATCGCTATCCAAACAGCTGCTCATAACGTGTTTTATGTGCTCCTCCTTGTCCTAGACATCCATGGAGTCTCTGATCCACCATTTTAAACTGTACACAGAGGGCTATCAGGTCCCCCCAGGGGCCACATATACAGCTGTGGAGGCACCCAAGGTGAGACGGCTATACGTTTAGGAAAAAAAAAATCTTCTGTAGCAAGTTTACCATTTTAACCTAACAAATGAAAATTCCACTTTTTTTTAAGTATACAACTCTGATCCTTAGTGTACATTAGGTTTTTAATTAATTGGGAAGCCTTTGTAGGCCTTCAGGGGTTTGTTTTGATCTCATGTTTACTAGAGTGTATTTGTGTGTGTGTGTGTGTCCTTGTGTCACTTGCAGGGAGAGTTTGGTGTTTATCTGGTATCAGACGGCTCCAGCAGACCCTATCGCTGCAAGATCAAAGCTCCTGGATTCGCTCACTTGGTGCGCACTTAAAACTTCACAAGACACAGTGAAATATTAAACACACCGGGCATCAATTATTCAGCACGTTTAACGGCTTGTCCTTAAGGCTGCTTTTAGTTCATTAAGTACATTTTATAAAGTACTACAGAGCCATCTTTAAAAGTGTACAGACCCCCCCTCTCTTCCTCCTTCCTGCTTGTCGCTGTTTAACACAGTCATTTTCATTTCGGTCTTCAAGGCTAAAAATGTCTTTAAAGTTGCATAAACAAACTATTAGTAGAGTAGTTAGCGCATTACCTTCAGGCTATAATCTCATGAATTATGAATTTTTACTTTTAGATGAGCTCATCTGCCCTGAATAGTTGGAGCTGGTCTTCAGTTATTCTGAATGTTAATGAATGTTTTCTTCTGTCTAGGCTGGTCTGGATAAAATGGCCAAAGGACACATGCTCGCTGATGTGGTGGCGATTATTGGTAAGAAAGTGATGACTCAATCCATCTCCTGTCTCAATTTTGTAAAAATGCAAAGATTTTTTTTTTTTCTCCATGAATTCTCACTGAGCCTTTGCTTCTTTTTTCTTCTCCTGACAGGCACACAGGACATAGTGTTCGGCGAGGTTGACCGTTAACATGTCGCTGCTCGTGTGTGTGTGTGTTCTCTGAAGAAGAGAACTCATCCTCTCCTTCACACATCTTAGTCAGGTTCTCTTCCTGTTCACTATTCGCTGTAGTGAGGCTTTTGACAGATGACTCTTCTTAAAATCATTAATGTACAATGTCTAAATAAACCTAATATTTTATGACCTCACATCAGAGCAGCCTGTCGTATTTTCTGCCTGTCACTATGGAACGGGGTGATTTGGGAGGGATTCAACGCTGTTATTTTTTTTTCAAATGCTCTGTTTCTTTCACTTTTCTGAAAACACAAGCAAAATGGTCTCTGCTGTCATTTATAATGACAGCAGAGACCAAAGCCTCAGTTGTATGTCCTTCCTCTGGTTGGGTGTTAAAGTGGGAGTGGTCTGATGAGATGTGAGAGAAATGGACTTAGAGCTCAGACCACAACTTCCCCTCTTGTCTGTGAGGTATGCGACACTCTAGTGCTCATCAGAACGCAGAGGGAAAAAAACCACCCACAAGTCTTCTTGTTTGCTGTTTGCTGGTCGCTCAAGGAGCCCACTTCTCTGTGTTGAGCCATGGCCGTGTGGGGCAGGAGCCCGTTACTGGTAGCGATTCCTCTGTGGATGACTTTTGGGAGAGCTGGTGAGTTGCGACATCAATGTGGGGATGTGACTTAAAGTTTTCATATTGCTCTTGTTGTTATAGTGGTTGAACGTCTAAAGACAGTGATGATGTTTTTAATCAGAAGAACAACCTGAACAGCAGAATTCAGACTTCAGAAAACCTCATGACGCGACACTGAATGACTGAAGAAGTTGTTCAAGCAGGGTGAAGATTATTATTTTTTTGACATGATCACTTGTTTGCTCTGTAGAACCACCCCCAGTTTAAAATGCTGTCCTGCTACTGAGGTGTTGGCACAGGAGTACGTGATTATTTGGAACAGTGAGGTTTTCTGCCTTTTGACCTACCAGTGTAGCAGCAGCGATGTAGGCGCCACATCAAAGTTCCTGTTAAAAGAGAAGCTGACTCTGTTTGTTGTTGGCACTTTTCAAAAATACTTTTCAAGCACACCCTGCTTGGACAAATACATTCAGTCGTACGATAAGTGTCAGGCTCCTAATCATGTCAACGGCCTCTAAAGTTACATTACGCTGGATTCATTAGTATGTATTGTGCACCATATAGCCGGTATGTCATGAATACAATTAATATTTTAATATTGCTTTAGCGGCTATCAGTTTAATTGTGAGTCTGTCTACAATGTTTGGAAAAACAAGTAACAAGATAAAATTAACTAATTTAACAACTTTCAATGCATTTCTATGAACAAGTATAGACAAACGGATTAAGCCTTCAAAGGGTCAGTTAATATTGGGGGGGGGTCAAGAAGACATTAAAGCAGGGTACTGTTGAGCCAAAACAATTAGTTGAATAATCCATTAATTGATGGAGAGAAAATTAATTGCCAACTATTTTAGTTATCACTTACGCAAGAATTATTGATGTCTGTCTAATGGTTCCAGCGTCTAAAATATGGGCATTTGCTTCTTCTCTTCTTACACTGTATTAAATAAATTTAAATGTATTTCAATTTAAATAAATACATTTGGATGGTTCGTGGGTAAAAAAAAAAAAAAAAAAAAGCGAAAAAAAGCAATTCAAAGAAGTCAACTTGTGATCTTGTAAATTGTGATTGGCATTTTTCACTGTTTTCTGGTGTTTTATAGACCAAATTATTAATGTGGGAAATCATTGGGAGATCAATTTAATCAGGGACGCTGCAATTGATATTTTCTTGTGTAGTTCAGATAATCAAACGGGTTAATTCAGCGGGTAAGAGACGCTAAGATATTTCAGTTTTATTGCCAAACCACAACTGACTATGGCCTATTTCTAGTGAATGTGGTCTACAGCATAAGGCACGCAAGTCACAGCCAACTGGTGTATAATATTTTAAAAGAGAAAGATCTCATTCTTGAAAACGTCATATGCTGTAAAAAGACAAGTGGTTGTTAATGCATTTACACAAGCTAACACCCTGTTTTGCAAGCACACAGAACTGCACATAAACACTGCCGACTTAATAAATCAAACTAAAACACCACAGCAAACCTTCTGTTGCAGGTGTCCGAAGCCACTAGAAGCTAATGTGCATTTATTAATGTACATTTTTTTTATTAGTGCATACTGGACTTTTAAATAGACTATTATTTGTGTGTGTGTTTCCTTTTGAACCCCCAGCTACATGAGAGTTGCGGAAACCAAAGGAGATGTTCATGCAGATAACACAATACATGTCTCTGGCTCCCAGGCAAGAGTAACAGAGGCCTTTCAAATAGAATTTAACATTTTCACTTTTCAGTTGAGTCGGCTGGATCATACTCCATCTATAACCCACAAGCTTAATACGGCCAGCAGTGTCAGTCAGTGCCAGCGGTAAAAGAAAAGTAGTAGATGTTTTCAAATCATATCTAATTTTACTGACTGAAAGGGGAGAACGTGTGTGTGGGGGGGGGACTCATGTGATCACAGATTTCTGAAAAGTGATTCATTTCCCTGAATTTGTGATGGAGAAGAGAGAAAGCGGGAAGGAAGGCACAGGGTGGAAAATTACAGCATAAAGAAGTGGTTCTGGGATTTAATGTAAGAAAATCACTGTTAAATTCTATTAAAATGTAATTAATTTAAACACATACAAAAGTCAGTTTTTAAATTACATGAAATGAGTGTGGAAATATTCTTTACACATCACACACAAAATCTATGGAGTCAGCGCTGTGCCACAGGAATCCTTACAAGTGATTAAGTTTTTATGACTCAATTAAATTTTACATAAAGAAAACCAACTTGAAATGTGATGATTTAGATGTACATGCAAATGTATTCATAAAAAAAAAATTATTGACCTCAAGTCACTTCCATTACTCAGTCTTCAGTTTACTTTTAAGGTATGTCATGTTTTGTTTGTTTGTTTCATAAATTTCACTTTAAGTTACTGAACTGACTTCCTGTCGTACATATTTAATCTCATCTTCTTTAACTTTAACAGTTGTCATTACCCCTAGATTTTTTTTTTTCATTTAAATTAAGCGATCTACAGAAGTGCAATCCGCAGCAATGAGAGCTCTGATTGGCCGGTGTTGTTGCTGTGTTGTTTTTAGTTTCGTGAGATAGAGCTTGTCTTTCCGTCTGCCCAGTCAGACATCGATACGGTTCCTTGTGTTGGACTTGCTTTACATTATTTCTGCTTTTTTTTTTTTTTTAATTAAAGAGAACTAACTTTAAAACTGGTATTCAGGGGGGGTTTGTAACACAGTGACATCTAAAAGCCTTTTTAAAAACCTATTAATTGGGATGTTCATTATATAACAGTAACATACTGACCTTTATCATTTTAATCTGATGGTGTGAAGACTGAAACATCATTAATAAAGTGAGTGCGAGGGATTGATTTGCAAATTTACATGCACATTACATTAATTACTTATAGTTCTATAATAATAATAATAATAATAATAATTAATAATAATAATCATATTTTTTATGCATCAATTACTCAACAATTAACCAACTGGAAGGAGGAGAAGAAAATATAGAAGATATAATCCTAAATCCACAGGCACAAATAGTTCTCTTTACAGCATAAACAAAAATGATATTGCCATGCAATGCAGCACAAAACCAACGTATGACATTCTCATACCATTATGCAATATTGCAGCTAAAGATAAATTCAGACATACCTTAAATGTAGAGCTGTCAGATATTTATGAGTAAAAATATGACCGCAGTGTGACTGTGCTTTTATAAAGAGTTTGCTTGTAATGTCTGCAACATGTTCTTTCCTGCGCAGAAGGTTGACGACACATAAAATCCTTCTGCGAGGGTAGTCTGTGATGTGAGCACCAGGCAGACCAAAAAGCGCACTTTCAAAAGCTGTTTTTAAATATATATTTGATATGCCAGTAGCCTTAATAACATTAAAAGTACACGCCTAGATGCAGATTGCACAAATTGGAAGCTCAACATCATACTTTGTAGTGCAAAGTGGTTGCTGTGCAGTGCAGCTTAAATCTAATGCTGCTGTTGTGTTGCAAATAGACGTGCAAAACCCAAAATCTCAACTTATTTTATCTTCATTATAGTCCTTGCTACTTAAGTATGTGTAGCATGTTACAATGCCTCCTGCTGTGATCCAGTAGTTTCTCTTCCTTCCTCTTCAGGTCAGGCAGTGGGTGGCTTTTTAACTCGGCCTAAAATCCTGTGTGTGATGTTTCAAAATGTGCCCTCACTTTTTGTAAATTACATTTCTTTGGCTAGTTCACCAACTGATAGCTACAGGGGAGCGTTACCTTTGATGATTGCTTGCATTGTTGTGCTTATGATGAGATTAGATTTCTTTTTAAAATTGTTTCTGATCAACACACTGTTAACCTGATGGATCTACTGTAACGGTGTTGCGTTTTCTTCTCAGCCAAAAATGTGTCACATCAAGGAGCGTCAACTGGAGAAAGTCACACATATACACCAACCTAGTTTTTCTTGTGGTCACTTATATTAAACACAGCTTGCCTCACTAGGGGGCTTCCTCTTCTTCTAAATAAAGATTGAGCACATCTCTTGATTGATCTAGATTGGATACTGTAGCCTTAGACAAGAACTGTTGAGTAGAACTAATGCGGTTGTATATGTACAACAATGTTGAGGACAAAATCATTTAACAGCAATGTGAAAGCAATCACCCGTACAAGCTTAGATCCTCTCATGCGCCATATTGCTTTGGCAGCCCTGTGTGTGCTCTTATTTAAAAACCCGTGTCATTATTGGCCAGTGCTGGTATTTATCAAGCTTCTCAAAGTGCCATTTCAGTCTTAAGTGCTGAGAATTTGCGAAATTGACTCCTACTTTCAAACTTACGATTAAAAGCAAGTTAGATAAGACTCACTCTTACTCTCCCAGTTTAAGACAGCTCCAGAGGTCTCTCAAGTGGTTAGAAGTTGCCAGTAGGGGATTGTGATGGCGCCGTAGAGACAGAGACATGCGCAAATCTTTCAGGAGAGCAAGAATGTTTCCGAATTGTTGGAAGACGCACAGTTAATTAGACGGGGTCAGGCAGCGCAGGCTTGTCAGCAAGTTGGTGAGAGACATCATCTCACCCCTGACTTTACGCAGCAATGTGTTTTCAGCCAAACTGAAGGTGGTGATGTGTATATCATAATGTATTTTCTTGAAAAGTCTTTATTGTCAAATGCCTGTTGAATGTTAAATATGGAAATGCCTACATCGTCATCAAAAAATCCCATTTGCGGCGCAGCAGAGTGTCGTGAATCCGCTCTGAGGCTGACACTTAAGATTTAGTCCTACACTTCACTTAAATTAGGACTGAGATGCTTGATAGCTAACTTTTAAGCATAGCTTTGAGCCAAGAATTTGTTTACTCTTGAGTCAATTCTTAACCGTGTTCTTTTGAATAATTCTGAGAAGCTTGATAAATGTGGGCCCAGAAGTGTTGCTCCTCTATGTGAAGTCTGAGATTTGTCAATGTGATTCATGTCTCAATGAGAAACCGGAAGTTGCATTCTTCTTAAGGCATCCACCCTAATAATTCCATTAATTTTTATTTTGTTTTACTTTTCAGATTTATTGTTTGAAGCAGCAGAATGTGGCACACCGCCCTCTCTACCTTTAAATATTTCTCCATAGACTCTAAGAGCATTATCTAAGACAAAAGAGTTTACTCTGTAGTCTTAGTTTTCTTATATAATGGCTGGTGTTGCTGTTTGTTTCACAATCTTCCATGGTGACACTGACACTGATGTCACTCAATAAAACTGTTTTGTCAATGACAACGAAACAGACGCATCGCCTCTGAGAGCGGAATTCACTGTGTTGCTCTAAAAACAACAAGAAACAAAAGATTCCTGCCAGTAATGTTTACAATAATAAGGCAGATTTAAAGGAGGGAGGGCTCTGAGACAAATGATTGACAATGATGTCACTCCAGTGCCTAGAAATCTGTTTTATGTCTTGACATTTTTAGACAGTTGTGATGTTTTTCAACATATGTGTTTTCTCCTGTGTTTCGTCTGCAGCTGCTCTTCGAGAGCCAGAGATCTGTTACGTGCTGGACGGAATCCTGTTTTTGTACGGCATCATCCTGACAGCTCTCTACTGCAGAATCAAGGTTTGCATGCAACAACTGACCTTTTTCAAATGCATATCACAAATTTTGTATTATGACGGATACAGATGCAACAACAGAATTGTTTTAAGTGGGAACACACCTTTTCTTTTTGCATCGGTTGAAAGGCAAGATGTTGTCTGATTAAAAGTAATCTGGTACATTATTAATGTGTTTGTAAAAAGCTGAGTTTCATCAGCAAAGAAAAAAACACATTTTACTAGTATACATTATCATATGCTGATTTACTGACATATGGCTTTTTTCACTGTTATTTTTACATTTGGATTTTTTGAGGCGTCTGTCAAAACATATTTTGATGAAGAGTGATGTTATGACATTCACCATTGTGAATTAATTAACATTTGTTCCTAAAATAAAAACAAAAGCTTGTTTTCTTTTAAATCTGAAAAATAAATGTACCAAGCACATGGAGTGCAATCTTCACTGATTTACCACCATATTCTTATGTCCAGTAAACTGAACTGAAAAGTTAGTGAAAATACAATATAAATAAATATATAGTTATGAGATTATATAGATGTCAAAACTACAGTAAGACCTGTGACACTGTAACACTGTCTTCTTCAGATCTACAATGCTAAGGGGGCTCAAGGTGGGAAAGGAAAGGGCAAGGTAAGAATAAACACATGCACGCTGTACATACATGAAAACAAAAGCATGACATGTGGTCTAAAATCAACAAGACAGGCTCTTTAAAATGTATGTAGAGACGTTATAACCTAGCAAAGACATACATGCAATTGACCACAGCCCAAACTGTGAATATAAACCAGAGACAAAGCCCCTTCGGAGGCAAAAATAATCTCAGGTCAGACCTCAGTGGGCAAACAGTGATGGGCAACATGAAGAATGAAATGGCACAAGCCATTCTTCATGTCCACACGGTTACTTTTTTTTTTCAGCCACACTGGCAGCTGTATGTGGCGAGTTCAACTATTTTGGCCGCTCTGCTCTGAAAAAGTTTCGATTTCCTGACACCACTGAGAAGCTGTCACAAGCTGTTGCATAACAGACCAATGAAAAGCCTCTCTCTCTCTCTGTCTCTCTCTCTCTCTGTCTCTCTCTCTCTCTCTCTCTCTCTATATATATATATATATATATATATATATATATACATATATATATATATATATACATATTTACATACATACATACATAAATACAGTACATACATATATATATGTATACATACATACAGTATGTATACATATATGTATACATATACACACACCACACATGCATATAGTACATATATACATGTGTGAACATATTTTTTTTTTTGCTGCTCTTGCCATGCTGTTTGACATTTGACAGTAAACTATCTTCAGCAACCTCAGGCCGGTTTCACAAAATTATTTTAGCCTGGTCTACAGTGTTAGAACAGTCTAAAATTTGCTCGTAGACTAGTCTATTGAAAGTTAGACTGTGTCACAAAAATAAAGACTGAATAAGTTTGTTACTACACACTCATATACACATTTTCCACGTCAGATGTCCTCACTATTATACTGCTTCAACAAACACATTTTTTTCCACTGGGGTAAACTGTAATGAGTGGTTGGATCTGCCTACGCAATCCACCATTTTTTTTATTGTTTTGAAAAGTTATTTACCCAGAATCCATTGCAGTGTAGTCCTACTTAAGATAAGTGCAACTGTCTTATTTGGAAGTCAGTCTGAAGTCTATATGTTGCAGCTGAGCCGTAGTCAAAGTTTATCTTTGTGAAACCAGCCCCTCGCCTTGTTAGCTGAGTTTGGCTGTTCCTCACCCAGTTGTATTCCTCCTACGCAGCCATTTATGTCTCAGGTAATGACTGTGTTTTTCGTGTCATTGCAAGAGCTCTGAACCTTGCTGTTTTGCTGCTTTGCCTTTTTTTTTTAGTCTATTATTTCCTATTACCAGCCACCAACTGCACACAGCCGACCCCACTCTGACTCGCACGAGCACACGCTCTAAACTGTACAGATCTGGTGTGTTGCTATCTGTCTTATGTCACTTCTCAAATAGCATGTTATTTGCCTTCCTCTTTATACAGGGTTTATACATACTATACGTTCACGAATGCACCCTGTTACAGCCACAGTGTTTCATTAGACTTTATGTCGCAATCTGTGTGCCTACTATGTCTAATAATGTGGTTTTCTACCCCCGACAGAGTGCTGAAGAGGGCATCTACACGGTGAGTTTTGGCAGTGATGACAGCCGAGTGCTTCAGTGTTAAATTATCATTATTAAATTGCAGTGTACACGCTGAATTTCCCTCTCTGTTTTCCTCCCAGGATTTGAAGCCTCACGCCCAGGACACATATGAAGCTATTGGCATGAAGAAGTGATGTGATGAGGGAAAGTCCAAGATAGATGTTCTGTTTTTTTTTTTAAATTTAAATATTGCTTATCCTACCCTTTTAGATTTGAGAACATGTGAGAGTGTGTGCAAAGTGTACATTTCCCCTTTGCTTTTGTAGAATTTATGGGAAGTTAAGAGACAAGACAGAAACAAGGAAGATGAGTCCAAGAAAGGGCAATGCTCAAAAAAGCTTACTGTTGTTGTTTCAAGGTATATTTAAGTTTTATGCAAATATATTTTAAAATATGCAGTGCCTCAGAGACATTTTGTATTGTAATATTATTAAAAAAAACACAAGAATGATATGAATGTTTTATTTCTTGTGTATAGCTGATACAGCCTTCTCAAAGCTGACAATTGGCACTCAGCTCCTGCTACAGACTGTCCAACTAACTTCCTCTTTTAGGGCATTTGAATGTATGTCTTTTTATATAGGAACAGCAAATAAAGCCGTTTTGTTCATCGTGGTGAACACAATATAAACATTTAGCCATGCTCATCCTGTATAGTGAAGCCTTAGAGATACTGAGCAGTGTACACACCACAGGATGGCAGTGATGGTGCCTTTGGTGAGGTCCTTACCTGTTCATACTCAAACACATACACTCTCCCTGGAGGCAGAACCCGAAAGAAATCAAAGAAATAAGACACATTGCTGTAAAGTTTTGTTGCCTGTTGTGTGCATAGAGCTGTGATATATGTCGCACGTACATTAAAACCTATTAAACATTTAACTTGCTTATTAAACAACTTTGTCTTTCTTTAAATTGCAGTGTCGAATAAGGGCAACCTTGCCTTCTAGTTATTATGCTTGTATATGGAGTTGCAAATTTCTAGTTGTCATAAAGTAAACAGCCACAAAAAGAAGTAAAAACTAAACTGTTCGAATGAAGTTTGTCAAAACATTTATAAGTGTTAAATGATTTGAACTGTCACACTAGTAAAGGAGAAAAAGATAATGAAAGAAAGGAAAAACACATAGTATGATGTGCTGTTGATTTATGAGGTGATTCAATTCTTGATTAATTATTAGTATTTTAAGATTGAATGTACCAAAAGGGGGCAGATTGGTTTATTCCTTTGATATAGATAATGAAAATATTCATATTGTATCAGTGATGCACATCTTTGCTACTATTTGTGATCATCCCTTTTAAAATTAAAGGATCAATTTGTTTGCTATGGGAGGAGGCACCTTTTGTTTATGATCCAGCCTAGTAGAGTAACCCATTATAACATTCAGTCTGCGTCATTTGGACGCAGTTTAAACTGGATCCCCACCTGCCTCTCCTCAGAGAAGAGCAAGTAAAGACGAGAAAATAACTGTCATGTTGCACTAACCAAACTGGAAAGGTGACTTTTGTCACAAATGTGTGTGTGTGTGTGTGTGTGTGTATGAAAGAGAGAGAGAGAGGTGTAGCAACAGGTGTATCTTAAACAGGTAAAGCTGCGCCTTCTTTTTTCTAAAGAGCAAACAGGATGGCGTGTGCCTGACAAACCATCACGCAACCAAGCTGAGAGGATTTACACTTTTCACAAGGACTGAGTTTATACTTTCATTTCTTGTTTTTTGGAAACTTTGGAAGGGATCTGGTTCTTAAAAAAAAGAAAAGAAAAGAAACACCACCAAGGGTGATCCAGCAGGACGAGGAATGAATCCACCTCAGTGCTTAACGCACGCCCTTCATTTAGGACACTGTAACCTGGACTGATGAGCTTTATTCCAGCACTGAAAGTGTTCCAACTTGTGCACAGTTAACAGCAACTGCCGAGGAGAATGACATCTCTGCTGAACAGACTTTGTCTGTGTCTCTATGTCCTCTGGATATTTGGTAAGGCTTTTGCACCGAGTCTGTCCGAAGTGATCTAAGTGATATTGTGCAAAAATCTATGGTATTCCTTACAGTATGTTGGATCTTTATCTAGTCAGATGTCAGATATGATGTTTTCTCCGGTTCGTAATGTGCCTGTAGTACTCCCTGAGTATGTAGTGATGCTATTGTTGGTAATTTCCTATGTTTCTCCTACATATAGTATTAACCCTATAATACTCCTATACTGTCCAGTAGGCCTGCTCATAATACCATTGCAACAGACAGAACACCTGTATGGTAATGTTTGGAAGAACTGCCATTGTAGGTAAAATATGGTATTAAAAGAAAATACTTCTGTAGAAGGGACCTTTAGTTTTCTTGATTATGAAAGTATATCTCATGCATAGTCACAAGTTCTGTACACTCTGGTCATGTGACCAGCTAATCTCAGGGATTTAGCTGGAACAGGGCTGCTGAAGAAAAACACTTGTGACGCTGTCTGATATTTCAGGAAAAACAGGTTACTGTTGATCACTCTCCCACCTTCTGTCTCATTCAGAGGACCCTCCTAGTGTGTGTGTGTATGTGTTTAAATGTGTATGTACATGTGATGCTGTAGGTCTATGTAAGCCTCCAAAAGTGTTACACAGTATGACACAATGTATTATAAAGCATTTCTTCGTATATGTCAGACAATAATAATATAAGAGTACGGCGTTAAAATTTAAAAAAAAAAAAATTAAAATCTTTCTTGATGTGGAACCCAGGAAGACTAGATGTGCTTTCAGGCACAGCGAAGATGGATCCTAAGAAATAAACAGAAAAGCAGGATACACTGTGTCATGTCAGTAATGCAGCACAGGCGGATTCCACAGTAAGCTTAGACTTCAGGGTGACAAACACATACAATCATGGAAAAACACACCTGTCTGCTGCAGAGTACACTCATCACGTCTGATGGTAAATCCATGAATCACATCCTACCCACTGACTTATTCGAACACATTCTGCCACATCAGGTATTCAGCACCTGCAAAATTCAATCGTTAATTTTACAGAAACAATTCAGATTTACTGGTATGTTAACAAGAAAGATGAAAAAAAATCCTCAGTTTTATCTTTCTTGCTTATCATCCTGGTAAATCTGAATTGTTTCTGTAAAATTAATGACTGAATTGTGGAGAATCTACCCGATCTTACAATGTGCAGCAGGTCCATGTGGACAAAAGTTTTAACATTTATATTTTTACACACGCGATCTTAGCAGCATAGATGTAGCCGGTGACACGGTGGACTTGAAGAGGTTTTATACATCCAGAGAACTTATGTAAACACCAGGCCAGGCATCTAATAGAGGCATGCCTTTATTTGTCAGAACGTGTAACCACACTCCGCCAGTAACAGAGACATGCTTCTAATTGGTGGTAGGCTTTTAATTGAAGTTTAACAGCAATTAATGCTGTGACATTGTGACATGACATTTTTCTATTTTGTCTGTCAAATACCTGCACAATGAATGTTTTTAGTGCTAATTAGGGAGCGTGCTAACGTGCTAAACCAAGATGGGGAACATGGCGAACATTAAACCTGCTAAAGTACAGTGTCACAGAGCCACTAGCGTGTCTGCATACCCTTAGTATAGTTTTCTTTTCCATTTCTGCCACTAATAATTCCAACTGAATGGAGTCTTGAATGAATGTCAAGGCCAGAGGAGCAGAATGGTGGAGCAAAACTGAATGGTGACTATTTCGACACTTTCAAAAACGTGCAAATTCTAGATATTAGTCCAGTCAAAACTAGCTGTCGATCCTGCAATAGTGAAACTGAAAAGTTGACTTGTGAAAACAGATACTATATGTGATCTATGAAAACAAGTTGGAACTAATGGCCGCAGAACAATAACTGCATTGTTTGCAATGGAAGAGAGAATAGTGATCACAGAGGAATGCTTCAAGAGTGCTTTACTGATAAGGCCTAAATTGATTTATCATTAGTGTTTGGGAGTAATACATTTGCTGTAATTAATTTTCCTCGCAAGTTGTTTTCCTTCATTCTGTCGCCATAAGGAAACTGCACCTGCTGAAAATAAATCAGTCACCAGAGACACAACCCGATGCCAAGAGCAGCAATATAATAACACACTGCAATGATGAATGGCCTGTCCAGGCAAACATTGCGTGTCAAGAGAAATGCCCCCCTGAGAGACTCAAACAAACTCTTCTTCTTATTCTTATTATTTGTAGGGATCTACACCTTGTGACTGCATCTTCCCTAAGTGTGTGTACTTATGAGGCTGCTGGAGGACACATCTGGTGTGTAAACAGGGAGGACACCGGCATATTCGCTGCTAGCGTGTGTAGTTAGTGTTGCTGTCTGGCAGTGTGAGACACACAATTCACACTTGTGTGCAGACATCTCGCTCTGTCCAGACAGAGGTAACCCTCTGTACGTTTACTTTGAGGGCTTATCTCGAGCAACTAGTTAAGCTACATATCTTCACTTGCGCTTAGCTCCTCTGATAGAGAACCTGTTTTATCTCTCTCCTCCCTCTTTTCCGTCTTCACTCAGTGTGCCCTCTTTAAACCTGGTGTCTGCTCCTCTGGCCTTGACATTCATTCAGTGAAGTTTCAATTTGTAATTTTATACACGCCACTGTTATTTTCACCCGATTTATTTATTTGTTTGATCCGGGGCCTGAACACAGTGCCAGAGCTGAGATAAAAATAGAACTGAAACTCTGGTCTAGTCACAAACATTAAAGAAACACTATAATATAGGAACAGTTTGAAATTTAGGGAAGTACTATTCGCTTTCCTGCTGAGAGTTAGATGAGAAGAACAATACCACTCTCATTTTGTCTGTTGTTGTCCAGCAGACACTTTGCTTAGCATAAAGATTAGAAACAGGGGGATACAGCTAGCTTAGCTCTCTGCACCTAACCAACAAATAGTCTGGCACACAAAAACACGAAACCACAACTTGGTATTTTTATACTTTTTTTTGATTTACAAATGATCCATAACATATTAATTAGTGAGTTTTGTGGTCCCAGTAGGCAGATTTTGTTACCTTCAGCCAGAGCCAAGCTAGCTGTTTTGCTCTTTGTGTCAATTGGCTGCAGGCTGTAGCTTCATGTTTAATGGACAGATATGTAAGTGGTATCGATCTTCTCGTCTGAAACTTATCAAAAAAGCAAATAAGTGGCACTCCCCAAAAATGTAAGACTTTTCTTTTTAAAGTAAATCCTGAGTGAGCTGGGTGAACTCTTTGGACCCTTTTTATAATCACAGCTGCACTGTCTTTCACTTCAAGCTTACTTTATTCAAATAGTACATTCTTCAGCATTTATGAAGAGAAAACAAGCAGCCATTGGCTTTACAGTAAAAAAAAAAAAAAAAATATATATATATATATATATATATATAAATGTAACGGTATTTATGTCTGTAGAGAAAAACCCTTTTTTCTTACCCCTTTGGCCTCATGTAGCAGTTCTTAACGGTCTTAGCTTATTGAGGCTTTATAAACAAATAACCTCTCTGGCTGAGTTAATGGCCGCTACATAATAACCATAGACTGCATTTAAGAAAGATAATAACAGAAGATATTTAATGGTTAGTTTTAATGACAAAGAAGGAATCTTGGACCAACTTGTTTTTTATTCACTCTACCAAGGCTAGATAGTAATAGACAAGTAGCCTGCGGCTATTGAACTTCAAAGGTCAGAAAAGATAAATGAAAAAGGCTGGACCACATCACCATGTAACAAATGTCTTTGTTTTAGTTCCTAATTGTTATTTCCAATTACGTATGCCTTATTCCCCACAAACTTGTGACTAGGATTGTGATAGACATTTGCCAATTTCCAATGAGAACTTACAATTCACAGAAAACCAGAAATAAACAACATAATAATCTAAGTTAACAAGTGTTTATACACCGGCTAGATCTTTGCCTCAGACCGTTTAGGACGGTCCTTGTAGGCTGCAGACTCCCTATCTAAAGCTCTGACAAATTGTTTTACAAGGCCCAATGTGATGTGCAGTGGTGGCATCAGAACCTTCCAGGGAGAACCACCAGCCTCAAAGCTATTCTGCTCCGTAATGGTAACGAGTACCCTTCTCTTCCCCTGGCTCCCTTGGTGCACCTTAAATCAATCAAATTGTGCCTTATTAAACAATTTGTCAGAGGTCTAGATAAGGAGTCCACAGCCTTCACTTACCCTCAAAACTTCTTCCCTAAGCTGGGTCAAAGATCAAAATCAGTGCATAAATACAAGTTCATCTGGATTCATTTCTTGTTTTTTTGCCTTTATTGGAATGAGATTAGAAAACTTTGTCCGTTTTCTCATTGGAAAATGGGAAATTTCTAAATGTCACTGTCCTGGTCACAAAAGCAAAGTTTGTGGGGAATAACAGCCATTTTTAAAATAGTTTTGAGGCATAAGAAATTAGGAAACAACACTCACCACCCAGGAACAAAAACCGTGTTACATAGTGTATTCTTCAGTGGCATGTGCAGCAAAGGAGATGGAGAAGGAAACCAGCTCTTTCTCCTAGAGCTGGTAGAGATTTAGTGTTGAGCAGAGTTTCACTGGATTGCACATTAAAACATAATTCATCATTTAACCAGCCAATTGCAGAATCTTTCAACAGATTGATGTCAGGCATAGCGTCTCTTTCTCTCTACATTTCTTGTGTGTCTTGAACACTCATTAGATGTATTTACCTACCTACTTCTTCTCTTTTAGTTACAGTGATAAAGGGAGAGTTTGTGGATCTCCCTCTAAACAATACCATACGCTCCCTGGCAGAAAAGGAGACCGTCCTGCCCTGTCGCTACCAACCAAATGAGGGCGTTGTGGTGGTGCAGGTCATCTGGTCAAAGCAGAAACCTGATGCCACCAAGGAGCAGATAATCACCGCACACCATACTAGTGGACAGACAGGTCAGATGGCACCCTGGCCTAGCTCCGGTGGAGTTCTCGCTTAAGTCATGGTCACTTCCTCTGCTGCACGCTAAAAAAAAAAATTGCTTTAATGCCTTGACTGAATAACTTCTCGTTTCCTCACAGTGAGAAATGTCTTCTTATCATAGAACTGTGAGATACACTGACAGTGTTGCTGTGATATCACAGCATTATTTTTGATTTCTTTTGGATAATTTGTGGTGAGTTAAAAATGTGATTGTGAGATATGTTGGATAAAAAACATGAGCTAAAAGCACATGATGTTAATTTCAAGCAAGAGTGCAGGAATCTGGATTGAACTGGGAGTGACAAAAGAAAACCTGAGGTCTGCTTTGGGCTTGCTGGACTTAATTTTTTTTTGTGTCACATCCTCCAACGCACGGCCCTTTAATTCTCTCCCTCCACATCTCTCTCTCTCTTCCTTACTCTTTCCCCCTTTTTTCGCCCTCTCTCTCTGCAGCTTTTGGGACCTGGTCTCGGCATGTGCGCTTTAAAAGCGACAACCCCATCTTGGACTCATCACTTATCATCGCCAGCACAGAGGTCTCTGATGACGGCAAATACATCTGCCACATCACCACCTTCCCCTCAGGCAACTTTGTCAGCGAGATGTCACTCATTGTGTGGAGTAAGTCCTTCCCTCGTGGCTCAGATAAAAATTAGCTTGGTCAAGTTTGTTACTGTTGAGTGCTGTGCAAGGATGAAAACTGATCCCAAAGGGTCTCTGTATGACAGGCTGCACAATTGAGAACAATTCAGGTCAATTTTATTTATATAGAGGCAACTCACAACTTCATTAAGATGTATTAAGTGAAGTAATTAGGTAAGTAAGTAAGTAAGTTATTGTCTATAGCATTAAATAGGCTATGTATGACTAAATAAGCAACAATCAAAGTTAAAATTTGGGCAAAAGTGTGCGCATTGAACACTAACTGATACGTCTGTCGATTTATCATCGTCTTCACTCTGATCAAACATGGTAACAATCCCCCTCCAGCTATTCCCATCTCCTCCGTGGACCCTGTGATTCTGGTGGAGGGACAGACCTACCGGGAGGCCGCTTCCTGTCGCTCTGTGGCCCATCCGCCTCCCAGCCTGACCTGGGACACCGAGCTGCAAGGCCAGTCCCTCAACCGCTCCGACAACTTTGCGGTCTCCTCGCGCTTCTTCCTGCACCCCCTGAGGAGCATGAACGGCAAGAAGCTGGATTGTCTGGTGTGGCATCCGACTTTACCGGGCCCCCGCAGGATCACAAACAACCTGGTGGTGCACTGTGAGTGTTCATCAGGATTATCCACACGCAGTGTTACTTTATGAAAATCCAGGTTTGAATTGGTCCCTTGATCCATAAAACACACTCTGGGGCCAAAAACACGGACACATTCAAATCATGCAAAGAACAAGCATACATTAAAAAAACACAACAACAACAAAACTGTAACTGGTAGCACTTTCACAGCTGTACTTCCTGTTTTATCATTGTCAGCATCAAGTCAAAGCAGGAAGAGACTTTACAAGTATTTTACTGTATCGCTTTTACACATTCCTCTTTGTATTACTCAGTTTTAATTGCAGTACCTAAATGTCTTCACGATGCTACATTCAGAGAAAAGTATTAGTCCTCTCTTAAGATCTAATATGTAAACATTGTGTGGTTAGAGGATATTGTGGGTGCTATGCCTCTGAACTTTGGCTTTGTTATTGTATATTTGGTTTCTTCTAAATTGTTACATTGGAAGTTATCCTTTATAACTGCATTAGCTAAGAGCCTAATTATTAAGCCATTAGCTTCATTTGATCCTTACTTTTTTGTTTCACAAGAAGTGTAAAACTCCTCACTTGCCTCAACTGAACAAAGCTGGAAATTTACTGTTCTTCCTCCCAGTCCCACCACATCCAGAGGTGTCTGGCTTCAATGGAGACTTGTTCGTGGGTTTGGAGAATGCTGCCCTGAGGTGTGTCAGCGGAGGAAACCCCAAACCACAGAGTTTCACCTGGTTCAGGTACGGTAGGGCCTGCCTTCCTCTCGGGCTGTCTGGCACTGGTGTGACTAACTGTCTGATGTGTCTGGTCACTGTTACTTTTCTCGCAACTTCAGGAATAATTAGGGCAATTATTTTCACCA
The DNA here is from genome assembly GCA_024633595.2 of Lepomis macrochirus. Lineage (NCBI taxonomy): Eukaryota > Metazoa > Chordata > Actinopteri > Centrarchiformes > Centrarchidae > Lepomis > Lepomis macrochirus. Next base: position 5,705,563 of record JALXJV020000002.1, on the reverse strand, counting down.
GTTTTCACAAGAGAACAAATTGGATGTTCAGCGAGGTTGCACTCAGGTCATTCTCAGGGGCCAAAGCAACACTTACTCCAGCAGTTACACTAGTAATTTTGTTTCCACATCACTAGGATGCTTTGATTACTTCTCCACTCGTGTTCTTCTTTAATGTGACTGTGTGCTTGAGACTAAAGTGACTATCTCACAAAAGCATGTAATTCAATTAAATGTTGGCATTCACTGTGGATGATCATAATCAGTTTAGAGAAATGAGCAATCATCTTTAACTTAATTGAAATGGAGAGGTTTGCCTTTTTCATATCAAGTCGTTTTAACATTCCTAATTACCACATTCAGAAGCATATCAAACTTACGATCAGGGGATGAAGATAATTGCATTTGGATTAAAACTCTCCAAAGACCTGGCTGGTTTTAAAACAAATTACACAATTAAATTATTCTGACCACGAGGGAGACTAGCATGCACCTCACTCCTCAACCGTCTGTATAATTTCTAATTTACCACAGGCACAGATATCACTCTTACTAATACTTGTGTGCAATTGGCTGATTGGATAGATAGATAAGATAGATATTTTATTTGGCCCCAGTGAGCTAACAGTTAAAGGTACCTCCTGGAATCTTTGACCAGTAGTAGCGCTACAGAGCAATGTTTTTATGAGCGGGTCTCTATTTTGTTTGTCTCATGCATCCACGCTGGTGACATGATAAACAGTCCTGCTGATGGTTTCCTGCCTTCGAACAGTATTCTGCTGACAGTTGGCAGGAGTGATGTGCAAGAACCGCAGTAAAAAAGACTTGTAGAAAGAAAATCTGGATGTAAACAACGCACAAAGTTGAAGGTACTTTTATCATAACATACAGACACATGTAGGAAAATTCATTCACTGCATTTAATTCATCCTTCAAGGAAGCAGTGGGCAGCACGGGGACTGACTCCAGATCTGTGTCAATGTCACTGGCCAAAGGCGCTGACTGGAGATAAACGTGACACATGAACATGAATTTAAAGTATTCAGAGAATGTTTAAATGTTCAAATGTTTAACAGGGAAGAAAATTCACTCAATATGACTGGTTGACTTCAAAGATACATGCATCAAATATCAGTGAGAAACTCTGAAATGAAACTTTTTGTTTGTTTACAAGAAAACTCCAAAGGTCACCTTTAATATCTGAGGTTTATCAAATGTGTCTTAAATTCTCAAGTTATTTTGAGTCAGTAACACCTACAATACTAAAACTAATAGATTCTTTCAACAAACTTTTCACTATTAGTTGCTTTTCAGTGTAGCCAGTTCACTCGTAGAAATAACTTTTTACAGCGTGGTGGCGGTGGATCTTCACCCTTTCCACATGACTGAACCAAAACAGGCTCTGGCGTTGTCACCTCAATGGAAACTCACGGCTTCAAATGTTGCGTGTGTCATTTCAAATAAGGCACATTGCTGGCCAGCTTTTCAACCCCAGTGAGGGTTTGACTCAGATCACTGGCTTATTCTGCTTGAGTCACCTGGTGTCATCTTAACGCCATTTCCTTTGGCGCATTGAAAGGTTCTCAGGGTGTGGTGTGGAGTTTGATTCGAAAAATGTGGAGCGACAAAAGGTGGCTGGAGAAGGAATGGCTCCCATCTTATTAAGAGAAGTGACAGTTAAGCCCCTAGGGGAGAAAGTCCTTACACATGGAGGTACTTCTGAAATGTGGAGAAGTCAACTCTTTGATGAGGTTTCGTTTGATTTGAGTTGTTTTTGCCAGATGATGTAGGCTTACATACTACCCGCTGTTAGTCATAGGAACACACCTTAGGTTTCTGTGAGACTCAAGGCATGCATACAATCATACACACTCGTGAATGAGCTTGTACACACACACACATACACACAGAACCAAGTTAGCATTCAAAATATCTAGTTTCAATCAACTTCTCCTTTGTTGGGCATAAATTTCGCTTGAACACACAACACACACACACACACACACACACACACAAATGTGCAGCAGCGAGTAAACCTGTTGGCTTTGTCAGTAAAAGGCGGCATGTGAAGTAATAGCTGGTGTCACAGTGTCATGTTGCGGCTTGTGAAGTGAGCAGACAGATGAGACGGTTTCACACGAAGGAGGGAGAGAGAGGGGGGATTGAGAAGAAAAAGGGAAAGGGTTGAGCAGCTCCAGTAAGGAGAGAGGTGAACCAGTGGGAGCAGGTACAGGCAGAGGGGCTGGGGTGAGCCAAGGGGCGGCGAGAGAAGGAAGAGGAAGCAGAATGTGTGGATTTGTGTGAGATGTTATCGTGGAGGTGTGTCGACTGCATATGTAAAAACAGACGGTTCCTCTTTCCAGCTCGCTGAAAAAAGTACAACTGTGCGCTGTGTGAAATACAACGGTTAGTGTAGCCACGGTGAATTGAAACCCAGGTTTGTTTCAGTGCGCATGTTCTTAGAGTAATGAAATACACTCTGTGTTTCTGGGGCAATGCGGCTTGATGATGTTCACAGCAATAGGCAGACATTAAGGTCAAGTCTGTTCAAACGGATTAAATCAAAAGCGTTCACAACAACAACACTGAGGCAACACCCCGCACTGTGTTGCTCACTGAAGTTTCAAAAACATTTTCCCTGAGTCACACTGCCAGGAATTACGTGGTGCTTCCAAACAATCAATGGACATGAATCATTACTGTAACATAGAGACATTTGTTACTCTCACTGTGTGTAAAAGTAAATATCCCTTGTAAAGTGATGGAAGAGTTTTTAAATGTTTTATTAGCGCGCAAAGAGTGATGTGTTTTTACGTTTCCAGTGAGTTTGAAAAGCAGAAATAGGTAGCTAGCCTGAGCAGTCAAAGGCAACATGGCTGATCAAAGCAAACTGCACCACTGACCAAGGTTTTAGCTTCATAAGGGTTATGCGTGTTTAGAAGGGAGAGGAGTTCAGACAAGAAGGGGGTTATGTTTTTTTTTTTTCTTGTGAAAGGTTTTCAAATCTTTTGAGGAGAGTGGGGTGATATGCAGCAAAGGGCCGCGGGTCAGACTCGAAGCCGGGCCGCTGCGGCTCAGGACTGCTTAGTACATGGAGTGCATGCTCTACCAGCTGAGCTGACCAGCACCCCTGGAGTTAGTGCTTTCTTCACAGAAAGCAGAACCACAGTCAGTTGTGAAATATGTATTTAGACCCTTTATTTATGTAAACGTACCAACAGCACACTGTAGAAAAACCCTATTCCAAGTTAAAGTCCCACATTTTAAAGCTTACTTAACTAAAAGTATTCAAGTATAATCAGGAAAAAGCATTTTTTAGTATTAAATTATTAAAAGTAAATGTACTCAATGGAGATTTTTATTTTAGATTATTATTACTCATTTAGTAAGCAGCATTTTACTGCTGTGGTTGGTTTTATAAGACTGCAACTAACAGTTATTTTCATTATGGATTACTGATTGAAATATTGAGAAATCCCTGTCAGCCCACCTTCACAGTTTTTGTTTTGTCCAACCAGTAGTTCAAACCTCAGAACTGTTAGAAATAAACTAAAATGATTAAAATAAGTAAAAGGAAATGCAGGAAACCCTCATATTTCAAAAACTGGAACCATGAAATGTTTGGCATTTTGGCACCAAAAATACAAAATTGTTGCCAATTCATTTTCTGTCAATCAACTAATCACTTAATCAGCCAGCCAGCCCTACTTGTTTTGTAAAGTAACTAGTAACTAAAGTTATCAAATAAATGTAGTGGAGTAGAATAACAATATGTCCCTGTGAATTGTAACTGAGTAATGTATGTAGTAGCATCAAATGAAAAGATTCGAGTACCTCATGTTTGAACTAAAGTGCAGTACTTGAGAAAAAGTTACATTCCACCACTGATGATAGTGAAATGTGTCAAAAAGTGTGAATAAAGTGTCAGGTTCAAAAAACAGACTGAATAGAAAATTAGTCATATAACATTGTTTGCTACACAATTAAAGAAATTGCTGATTCCACCTCTATTGTGCAATGTGTGAAAATTATAATCCCATTAACATGTAAATCTTTGAATTAAATAAATAGTCATTAATGGTAGAATGTATTGCATCAATCTAAAGTGTTGTATTGGAAGTGCTTGGAAGATATTGTGGGGAGGGCGTTGGACCTTTTCTCTTAGTCAAGGAGCGGGTCCAAAGAAAATATTGATAATGCCGGGGCTTGTTTCTGTTTGCAGAATGGGTGGAGAGCTGCCGGAAGGTGTGATCCCCCACTCTAATGGAACACTAGCTTTCGGGCGACCCCTGACATTGTCAGATGGAGGCATCTACCAGTGCGTGGCGAAGAACGAAGTGGGAGAAGGGAAGGCGGAGGTGGAGGTTGTTGTGAGAGGTAGATGACATGACACACTGAGACTTGTCATAACAACATGTACCGTGAGAATAAATCATACATCTATCTAATCCTGCTTCCCTACTGACTCCCTGTTTTACTGAATCTCCAGATGGGGATATAATCCCGATTAACAAGCTGATAATCATCGTGGGGGGCATCGCCGGTGGGCTGCTTATTTTGATGCTCATCGTCGTCATCGCCGTCACTTGCCATCACAAACGCAAGAACAAGGAACTGCAGAGGGAGCTGATTGAGAGGAAGTAGGCTATGCTGCGATAACATGGTGTTCAATTAAGATGAGATAAGATGAGATGAATCTTTAGTAATGTCCGCAGGGAAAATTTATTCAACAACAAGAACTAAGAACGATGAAGCCAATCAGGGCTTTTAAGCCTATTACAACTGACAGTTACAACAGTAGATTAGTGCTAAGTAGAACGAGAGGAGCAAAAACTGTCAAATTCAGTGGATGAAACGTGTGCGGGATGTGCAGGATAACATCAGGGACAAAGAAACCAAAAAAATATGCATGGAAACTAAATAAGAAATAAAAACATGCAGAATTAACTACATTAAAAGTTCAAATCATATCTAAAAGTATGCGTAAGCAGCCATTTAAATATCTTTCTCCTTTTTCTCTCCGCCTTCTGTTTCTCAAAGGGAGGAAATAACCACCCTCTCCAGGCAAGCTTCTTTCAGGAGAATGAACTCCTACAGCACAGAAGCCAGAGGAGCGGTACTGCTACTGAATTATTCTTTTCACACTGAACATACTGTCCTACTTCAGCATCATCTGGTGTTTTCTCCTATGTCTTGTGCGACCTGATTCAGGCTGTGAGACTTTGACACCACTGATCGACCTCAGTAGAATGCTGGTCCCATGTGTTTTCACGTAGTCTTTTATTCAAGGATTTCTATTTAGAACTTTTGCAAAGATGAATACCTAATACTCTGCTCTATATCCGCGAGTGTCACTCAGTTGTGGCAGTTAAATGATAATATCTTGTCTGTCATCAGTGATTGCTTCATGTTGTTTGTCTTTCCACGGTGGGTTTGGAAGTTCTGAAAGGGCATGGTGTTTGGGGCACAGGCTTTTCTTTAGGGTTTAGTATGTTGTGTGTAGACTTATGAGTGGATGCTCATCTTCAGTGCCACATCTAATTCTGCCCTCTGTTTCTTGTCATTACAGACCGAGGAAAACATCCCTCTGCGGGTGGAGGGAACCCTAAGGACCAGCCTGTCTTCCCTCGGGGTCAGTCTACATATCAATCTAACTCTGCATGCAGGGCCAGGGCCGGGGACTGAGGCTTTATTGTCCAGATGCCAGACGGCTAAGTTCTGAGCTTCAACATTTCAAATCTGAATGTAGTGCATCTCAGATATTAATAATTAACTAATTATATTGTTGGAAAACTTACATGCTTCTTTTTATTAGGGGCTTTTGATTCTAGACTATGGCTTTTCCTTAAAACATCTCCACTAGGATTAGGGTGATTAAAGGAATAGTTTGACATTCTGTAAATGCGCTTATTTGCCTTTTAGCCGAGAGTTAGCCGAGAAGATTGGCTCCACTCTCTGGCCGCTATTGCTAATGGCCAGTTAGCCAGTCCCTCCAGGATTCAGCTAACCTTATTTTGTAATTGTTGCCTGATTTTGCTTTTCTAAAAAATTGTGATGAAAATTGCATTGTTCTTGGGCATTTAGCAATAGAATTTTGGGAATAACTGAAAACTGCAAAAGCAGATATTTTCTTTTAACCCTCTAAAATTATAGTTGAATCATTAAACAGTCCCTCCATAATTAGTAGGCCTAACCCTACATATTTAAACCAACTTACCTTGATTCTTTCTGTGCCTGCAATTGACCACGATACAACAGGCTGTGTCGCAGGAATTTGTCTCATCTGACGTCCTCCATTCTCTGCGTATGCTTTGCAGAGGCAAAGTGCTTGCCGATAAAACAATTTACTTTTTATATATTCGACGACAATACTGCACGTTTTGAACAACAGTTTACCCCTGCTTTAATTTAGAAGACGTGGATATGGTTTATCACGGCCCTTTGCTGTTATTTTTGTAGGCAAATGTGAGACGTTGGTATCAAACATGTCTGCTGCGTCCTCTAAACGGGACTAGATAGTTTGCTGATGAACAACACTGTTTTGAGGGAAACTTCGTTATTGGCCAAATTGCCATAAAGTTGTGAGCCGCACTGAATACACAAGTAGGCTATTTGTTGAATTTGTGTTAATAGCGATCGCGACATAGTGAAATCCTGGAGGGACTGGTTAGCGTAGCTCAGCATAAAGATGGAAATGGGGAAAAAGCTAGCCTCGCTCTGTCCATCTGTAAAAAAATCCACGACCACCTCTTACAATCTTCTCGACAAACATAGTTTGAAATTTGTACACTTACTTTCTTTACATTCTTGCTGTGAGTTAGATGAGAAGATTGAAGCCAAATATAAAACTAGTGCCAGCAGCTGGTTAGCTTAGGCAAGCATACAGATTGGAAACTTGGGAAACGGGCTAGCCTGGCTCTCCTAGCTCCAAACTGCTCACTAACTTATGTTAATCATAGGAAATGATAAGCTTCATTTAAATCTGAATAAATGAATAATGTTTTCATTTATTATTGGAAAAATTATTTTTCAAAAATGTTGATATATAAATCAGCATAATCAGCTGACCTGCAGTGCACTAACTGACGGACTCCTTACGATACGTTACCAATGAATTAAAATCAATTAATTGGAAGTGCACTAATTGAACACATCGATTTCCCTATGATCAAACAGAAATGTTACATTATCTTGCTTTCTTGCTGCGAGTTATTATTTAGTAAAGATCGATACCAGGAAGTTACTGCTCTCAGCCAAGAAATAGTCTGGCACTAAAACAGCAACATGCCAGAACCAGGCTAGCCCCCCCCCCGTTTCCACCCTTTATGCTAGGCTAAGCTAACAGCTGCATTGCTGTACACTTCATATTTAGCATACAGATTAAAGATTCGTATCAATCTTAGAGATTATTTCCCAAAATGCTGGACTATTGCTGGATTTAAAATGTTCAATAGAATTAAGTAAAGTTATCTTTGTAGTACTTGTCCTGCTTCAGATAAATATGTCTCTATCACTAAGGAAACGTGCATAAGAAAGAATTCACATTACAGTGCATGCACCTAATCAGTGTATGCCTGAAAACCGATAAGTGTCTTTTTCTACTCTGACAGGAGCACGCTCAATGCCGTGACAGCAGATCTACCATCTCAGGTGGGCGGGGTGGAGGGATTCTTGACAGCCTGGGCAGACCAGTCCTGTATAACAGCTCGCGGAGAGGCAGAGACAGGCTTTTGGACAGAGACGAAACCCGTCTCAGAGTGGAGTCATTTGTGAGACACAGCACTATGTCTTTGGTAAGGGTGTCTTTGTGCATGGGTAGTTTTGGGAAAGTGGAATGCATCTCACTCAGGTTATTAACTTCTGCATGCTTACCTGATGATCATGATGATGCAATTAAAAAGGGTGTCTGCTCTGTCTTCACAGCAGGAATCGCGTCTCCACGGTCCTCTCAAGCCATCAGTCTTCCCAGCGGCACAGCCCAATGAATCTGTAAGACAGCTAAATGGCAGCGCCATCATCCCAACAGACGGGAGTTCCCGGACAGGAAGTGTCACCAAGATTCACCCGCACTCTCCTCTGAGCTCCAGCTACCCTCCAGTAACAGATGACGAGGATGAAGTGGATGAAGGCTTGGGGGGTCCTGCCAGTCAGGAGCACCCTGATGACCAAGACAGCGAGACTAACAGTTCCCAGGTGTCCGAGGCTCATGTTACACGCTATCAGAAGACTAATGGCACGCACAGACCCAAGTCACGGCCGAATCCCACAGCCGTCAGTCCCCACGCCTCCCTGATACACAAGGCCCAGATAGTTTAGCAAGGAGCTCGAAAATAACATGTGAATCTACAAGACTGGCCAGCTCTGGTCTCAGAGGTGGTTCAAATGCAGATAAATTAGCAAGGTATGATCACAAACAATAAAAAAAAACTGTTCTGAAAAATCTGCACCTTGACTACAACGCTGCATCGTCTGTATTGTGTGGGAACATGGTGCAATACAACAAATTATTGGCAAAGAAAAAAAATCTACTCCAAAACATCTACTGGACATTTTCAGACTTCTGCCTGATGTTTGGTGATGTGTGTTGTTCCCCCGGATTGATTGCTGTTACAAACAACGACAATGTCGCAAGATTTCCAGAGCAGCTACTACAGTGTTAAATCTCAGACGATATTCCTTCCTTATCTTTCGCAACACAGCGTCTGTTGCTCTAACCAGCTGTAACGAACAGGTGGACGCAGTTGACATACCTTTTTGCGGGGGATGTCGCAAGCACTCATGGTCATGCACAGTAGGAAATCAGGGAATGCAGGAGAAGTAGACAAGGCTGAACGAAAGTTGGTACATCAGAAAAGCACATTGCAATACCTCCGTAATGAGGGTGGGGTTTTGCTTTAGCGGTGTTCAGTGTATTGGTAACTGTGCCCGTGTTAAGTTCCCTTACACAACTCGGTATGGGATCTGATCCAAACCAGGGCTTGTTCTTGTCTTGCCACACCTGCAACATGCATACCTCCATTTTGTCTAATTGTCCTTGTGCATTTGCCTTAAACACTGAGACTATTTGGAATATTTAAAAGACTTCATACAACCAAAGCATGACCCATACATAAGAGTGATTAGGCAATGTGTAAATGTTTATAAATCATCAATAATATACAGGAAATTGGCATATCAATGAATTCAAAACATCTCTCTTCTTGTTCACACATGACCCCCTTTCTCACCAACCTCACATCCACGCCTACATTCACACACATAGGCATACATACAGTGTATAAATAATCACTAAACCCTGCTCGTGCTGCTATGTTGCGAAGATAGATGTTGAAACACACACACACACACACACACACACACACACACACACACACACACACACACACACACACACACACTTAAGAAATGAAAGTGTTTGTTGTGTACCTCAATGTATGCACACAAAATGCATATTAATTTCACACTTTACTTTATTTACTATTTGATATGGATATTATACTATTTGATATGGATATTTTTGTGAATACTTGTTTCGGTACTTTGCAAAGTTCTTTCTGCCTGCTTTCAACATCCAAGACAGGACAATGCCTTTCCAAGTGTAATTTGACATGAACTGGGACAGACTTTTTATATTGTGGCAAAACCAAGCATGTGTTGGTTTTTTAATCTTTATTTTGTTTATATGTGTTGTTGGTTTCTATTACTGCCCTGATATGGAAAGCCTAACGCCAATGTGGAAAATATATAAAATACCACTTTTGCTTTTTTGGCAAATATGAAGTATTATTTTTGTTCCTCACACACATATTAAACTGTATGCTACTGGTAATGTTAGCTTCCATAAATACTACTTTTTAAAAGAAAATGGCAATACCCCATCTGAAATAGAAATGTTGATTTAAAAGTATGCTGGGACAGTTTGTGGCAAAGGCGATGTGCCGTATATTATTTGCAAACAACTAACAGGTAAGAGAAGCATGAATGGTATTATGTTTGAATGTAGGCTGTATTTGTTACAGACAGTGCCCCCTGATGTGTACTGCTGGAAAGTGCAGGGATCTGGGTGAGCCCATGAACTGTAACACTGCTGCACAATGAATGACTGCATTCCACTGTGATTTTGGAAAATGATCTTCCTGGTCACGCGCCTGGATTTTCATTTATTGTGAGGGCTATGTATGGGTATAAGCTTGTGTTGATGGGTTGTAAATAAATGTGCATGTTTTTTTTCTAAATGTACACCAAAGTGTATGCAAATGTCAATGTGGTTTGCTAGGGAATTGTCTGTTGAGATTCCTGTTGACAGTTTGCAGGGGGTTAATTTAAAAGACCTGAAGTGTCCTGCAGCAGAGCTGGATTAATCTGTTGTGGGCAAAAATTAGCTGTGGACTCTATTAACCACCCGTTCCTTCTTTGGTAGGTGCATCAGTGTGTCGGTAAGCTGGTATATTACCTTCCCTTGGTATGTCAGTTAGTTTTGTGGTATAAATGTCTTCAAAAATAAGCACCATGTAAGCATAACATCAACTAGGAAAATTAAAGGTAGGCTATTACAACTAGATTTTGACAAGGACCATATGAGACAGGATGGATACAATGAAGAAGACACCTAGTGGCTCTCTGTGCTTTTGTTAAACTAATTGGCAATTGCTCAAATTGCCACAAAGCAATTAGACCTACCATGCCAAACATGGCAGTGAATGTGTGACCTTGGAGGCCCCTAATAGGGTCTGGGCCCTTGGGGCTCACAAGCAGAAATCCAGCCCTGGAATCCAATGAAACAGTGGGGGTTGGTCCGCCTTCGTTTGACAGCTTGGTTAACAATCGAATCTTGTTTATAGCGCCCTTAGTATATAAAGGCATGCTGATGTTGTTTTAAAAAAGACAAACAAATGTGGCTCCGCCCGGAAGTGTGTAATGAATGAGGTCATGCAGAAGGAGGAAACAGATTTCGACGGCTAAGATGGCGGAGGAGCAGCAGGAATCATCACAGGGAGAGATGGAGGGTGAGAGAAACAGTCACAATACACGATGTCAAACAAACAACGCGGGCATTTACCATGCAAGTGTAGCCCACGTCCATACGAGGGTCAGCCCAGCTTTTCAGCCGGTGTCCCCGCCGCGGTAAAGGTGGTTGACATGCAGCGGTAAGGGGGAGACAGGCCAGTGCTTGTGGGCTAACCTTAGCTAGCTACCATGGCTACACAAAGAAAAAACGCTTGTTTAGTTACTGACACGGGACAGCAGTGAGTGACAGTCCTGTAGTTTTTGACTTAACGAAATATTGAAAATACAGGCTAAATATTAAAGGCGGGACATTCCCATGTGTGGTAGCTAAAACGTTGTTATTCGTCGTGGCTAGAATTTGTTTTGTTTTCGCACAGGTCGAGCTAGCCCACTTTAGCTGACTGACGTTAGCTGGTGTTATGGATTAACTTGTTTTCATGTGAACTGCTGACTATGGACTGAAAGAGTCTGTGTGATTGCTTGTGGTGACGGCAGATATTGAAAACAGGAAGAGAAAACGTGGGCATCTTCGTGAAAGCCGTCGTTTTATTTTTTAATACATCATGTGATTGGCTTTTTAATGCCAAGAACACACCGGGGAAGCTGCTTCTGTTGGAGCTGCATCTTTTCTGCACAGGTTGTTCGGTCACCTGCTTGTAAACAGTAACGTTACAGCCAGATTTACTTGTGCATGTAAAGTGCATTTACAGCAGCTGATACATGTACTGTGGGTAGATTTATTGTCACAATACAACAAGTTGTTGAGTAAAATTGAGTTTTGTAACTCCCTTCTGCTACATAGCAGACAGTAAACATTAATAAAGAATCAATTATGAAAAATGGTAAACAGAAATAAACTATAATCTGGTAAGTCTGATAGCTTGGGAGAAAAAAACTGCTCTGCAGTCTGGTGGTGTGGCAGCAGAAACTTCTGTATCTCTTCCCAGAAGGCAGCAGGGTGAACAGGCTGTGGCTGGGTGGGCACTGTCCTTCAGTATCCTTTGGGCTCTGCGTAGGCATTTCACCCATATCACTGATGCTCGGGAGATGGGTACCAATGATCTTCAGAGCAGTTTTAATCACGTGCTGCAGAGCCCTCCGGTCCTGGGCCGTGCACATCCCATGCCAGCTTGTGATGTTTCCAATCACGATGCTTTCCATTGCTCCTCTGTGAAAGCTGACAAGAACTTGGCCATCTTAAGCTTCCTCAAGACATACAGTTGTTTCTGAGCTTTCTTCCTATGCAACATGAATTAAATTGTTTCCGTTTGCGGGTCAAGTGTGGCTTGGTTTTGAATGAAAATTGCCAACCCTTGTTGCATTTTTTGTGGATAGTGTCACATGATAATCCAGCTGCATTGTTTATTATCCGTAGGTGCACATAACACCTGTAACAAAGGTTTACCTTGTAGCAAAGCAGGTTAGTTCTGGTGTCCACATACGCCTCTAGCTTTACTCAGCAGTAATCACGCTGGTATCCTTATTTAATAGTGCACTTTTCTGCTGTTTGCTACAGCATTTGCTGTATATAAATAGCAGTATAGCAGTGTCGTTACTCAGTGGCTATATTGTCTATTTTAACCTGACCAGCTCTCCGTTCCAGTGTGCTTCATAAGCACCGATCCTAATTTTAATGCAGGTGTTTAAATCCAGATGCCGCATATTAACACTGTTAATTAAAGGATGCATTTAGAGTCGTCAGTCACTGGCAAGTGAGCTTGAACAAGCTGCCATCATGGTGGCCTGTCACTCCCCCTTTGGAGTATTTACCTTTTTATGCCTAATTGATCTGTCCTCCTTATCTTACAGGAGGGAACTGCCTCGCATATGACGAGGCCATAATTGCTCAACAGGACAGAATTCAGCAAGAGGTGAGAAATCCATTTTTAATTTGTATGGAGACATAAACAAAGATGGCGTGTCGTTATTCTGACTCAGAGCAAAAGATGTTTCCAGATTCTAGGCACTTCGTATACAGTTAAACATCCAGAAAACTCAGCTGATGTGTGCGCACAGCTGAACCCTCCAGATGCTACCTGTCAACACCAAATTCGATATTTTTAAAAACAGAACCCGTGTTTAACCAGGAGCCTGTACTGTGAAGCAAGTTTAACACACCCAGGATAACTTTTCGTTTCACTAAACCTAAGAACTGCAATCACGCTAAAGCTTCCACACGACGCTGGTTATCAACTCGGTAAGTCAACCCAGGGTTTCCCAATCCAGCCATGAGCGGGTTCACATAAAAGGGGAGGTGTTCAGCACATATGACCAGTCACAAACATGGACAAGTCTACAATCACAGACTGTGTGATTGCATAAGTTAACATGTCACTACCCGAGCATTAGGGCACAAGGACATCTGACTATAATTACATTCAGGTATTCCATTGAAATTAATTTGTTGCTTAGATTTATGTGTATTTATAGATTTATGTGTACAGCCCGATAATTTCAGCTGTGTGTCAGCATTTTGTTATTAAAAGCTGCGGGCACTGAATAAGTGGTCGTTTAGCTCACTTTAAAGAACTTCTCGTCACTTCGAAAATCTGATTCATTTCATTAACACGGTGAAAATGTTCCAAACTTTGAAAAATATAGTGCAGCGTATCCCCTACCATTGGTTTAGGGGGCGGCCCGGCCCCTCAAATCGACTCCCTGCCTCCTGAAAGATGCAGAAGTCGCGGAATTTGACAGTAAAAATGGAGTCAGCTGTAGGCTACAACTTGGAATATCATGGAATCTGCCCACATGATGATGAATTTTCTAAAAACACACTCCTACACCTCTGGTCTCTCACTGCAAACACGCCGGCTTGCCCCGCCTCTCTCTGTCCCTCTCTCCCCCGTCTGCTCCACTTTCTCCATCAGGTGAGCTGAATGCCGGCTTGTTAATGACATAGTCTAGTAAACAACCGAAACCGACATCTGCACTCTGTATTTGCTGTTGCTTTACCTGCTCTGTGTTTGCAAAATCTCCACCGCATCTGCTTGAAACTAACAGGCTACCAAGTTTTTTACTGATTGGAGTCTGTGTGAAACACACGTTTATAACCTAATTGACATTTATGCTGTCAATCAATTTTCTTACACAGAGAAATACATGTATAAATGATAATGTCCATTCGCAGAGTGAATCAGCAGCACCCTGCCGATGGGACCCTGGCATGTGCCGTGATAGTACTCAACTGAGTCACAGCCAGCTTGTGACTGAGTCGTAGCGCAGCTGGTAAAGCTTTGCGAATTAAACATCTACAAACCGACCTTACTTTGTATGGGATTGGAGGTGCTTTTTATCAGAGGTGCTGTACACGTGTGTTGATTTGTGGTGAGATTTTCCGCCTGATCAGACGTGGCATCTGTTAGTTTCACTTTCCACCTGCTTGTCTCACGCTCACATACAGTCTCACACAGTTCTGTGTCGGTCAGGCGGTCGGAAGGGAATACATCAGCAGAGCAATAACGTAATGCACAACACAGTACAGGTCAGGTACAAAATGTTGGGAATTCTCTTTAAATGGTGACGTTATTCTCGTAATATTATCATGACTTTTTTTCTCCTTATGTCAGAACACACATGTTTTGAATGTGCATGATGTTTTGAACATGAACAGAAAACCTGCTGACACAGAGGAGCTCCAGGAGTTTCTAACTGAATTAAAATGAATACATTAATTATTGAGTTGAAAAAGTACCACAATCTCATATGAAGATACTACTTCCCCTAACAATGACACAAAAGAGGAGTGAAGTGTAAATCACTCCTGCATGTGTTCTGACTCAGGGATGCTATTAAATGAGAAAAAGGTGATCTACAGGAGAAAACATATCTGAAAGCAACACAGAGTCTTACTGCATTATATTCTATTACATATATATTTGTTGAATTGTCACCTGCCACCTGAATTTGGTTTTCCCTTTACATGAATAAAGACATTTCCACCATACATTGATGCAAAACAAAGACAGAAATTGTGTGAAATTAAGTTTTTAATGCTCAAAATGTTCATGTAATTTAGCATTGAAGATTTCTTAAAACTAAAGTTAAAATCTTGTCCCGATCTCGTGAGTAGGGCTGCAGCTAACGATGATTTTAATACTCAAAGCTTTATTATATTATATTTATTATATATTATATATATATTTATTATATTATTATATTATATTATTATTATATTATATTATATTATTTCATCGATGCATTGTTTAAGAAGTACTTTTGCTTGGCTGCGGCGGAGTCGTCTCCACCCTGGTAACGAGATCAGCTGTGTACGCTGATAGATGATAGATATTTATTGGGCCTTTCGGAATATCATAGTGTGTCATACAGCAAACGTCAGTTCAACAACCAGACAGCTGCTAAAGTGCAGCTCCCCGACACCCAGTTAACTCCTGACTGTGATGTTCCAACCCAAACTCACGGCCCAACCAGGAGAACAACAAATGCACGTGTGCACATTTACAGCTGAAGACTGCAGCTTACCTTGGCTAGCCTTCAACTCAACAATCTGTCATTATTTCAGTTAAATGCTAAAGTTGCTGTTATTGTTACCGTGTATGTGGTCCGCTGGCTGAACACCGGCTGCTTTCTGATCAGGTGCTGTTGGTAGGGTAGGCCACAGAAATTTCGTTTTACAGTGGATGGACTGACATTACAGAGTTTGTAGTTTTCTTTTAGCTTGAAATAATCCCACACTTTCGTCTTCCGTCCCTCGCTATTTTCTCTCTCTTCCTCCACTTTGCAAACAGCGCCATGAATTTACATCGATGCGTTTTAGTAATCAAATTAATTGATAAATCGTTTCTGGGATTCAGACAATGTATTAATAATTATGCACATTGTAATGTTGTAATTTTCACCAGCTTGCTCATTTATAAATAGATTGACATCAAACCACCTCTCGATCTGACCTGGACAGCCTCTCACTACTTTCACAGCTGTTAGTTGTTCTTTCTAACGTTCAAATGTTTTTACTGTGTGTATGTTAAAGTACATGGGATTTATTGTTTTGTTTTTTTACTATGGTATCAAATTGGGTAATGAGAATTGTGGAACTGAATTAGTATTGGTATCGACTACTTCATTTGTGGTATTGTTACAACCCTAGTGTTGAAATATCTAAACTGTGAGTTTTGTGGCGTGTTGCACCCCTTGTTAGCGGTTACTTTAGCAACAAATAGAGCCATCTGCCCATCAAGACTAGTCCTGAGCAGAGCTGTCAAGCATCGCCAGACCTGTCTCTCCTATCTGTGCACTGTGGCAGGGCTGCAGAAAGCGCTCTGAGCAAAGCGGTCTTTTACCTCATTATTTGAATATTTGTCTACTTCAAGTATGAACATCGGACATTGTAACATCATATATATGACAGAAAATAAAGAAAAACATTAAGTTGCTTACAGTACATGCACTAATTTTTCTTTCTTTTTTTTTGGGGGTGTCTAGATAGCTAACAGTAACCCCTTAGTGTCGGACAGGCAGGAGCTGTCGGTGCTGCAGAGGGAGTACGCTGATGATGACACGGTTTATCAGCTGAAGATCAAGGTCAGTCAAACCACCTGCTCTCGGTCTACTGCGCCCACATTGGGGTGTTTTTTTTTTTTTTTTCTTTCACAGCAAAGGGTGTCAGTTTATCCAGAGTCACAAAACATGACTGCTGCTTACACACTGAAATACAGTTTTTACATTTATTTTTACTGAATGAAATCAGTGTTGTTGTTGTTTTTGTTTGTTTTGTTCCAGGACCTACACAAAAAATACTCGTACATTCGTAAGACACGGCCCGATGGGAATTGTTTCTATAGAGCTTTTGGCTTCGCACATCTCGAGTCCCTGCTAGATGACAGCAAAGAACTTCAGAAGTGAGTGTGTGATGGACAGTCACTACCACATTGCGGTCAAGTTGCCTGTTTGATACCATGTAGACCCAAGTTTGAATCTGGTTTGGGTGACTACTGTCTCCCTTACTACTGTTTTTTGCTCTAGTATCGGCCTCTACACACAGCTCACACCATCATGTCGGACTATTAATGGATAAATTCAGTATTT
This sequence comes from Lepomis macrochirus, assembly GCA_024633595.2. NCBI lineage: Eukaryota > Metazoa > Chordata > Actinopteri > Centrarchiformes > Centrarchidae > Lepomis > Lepomis macrochirus. The sequence goes on along the minus strand of JALXJV020000002.1, from coordinate 5,688,532 downwards.
TAAAGTATGTTGGCACAGTTTTGTCTCCTCATGGCTGCGCTGAGTTTTATTCAAATCTGTCACATGTATGAACAGTACCTAGCGAGACAGTTATATATGCAGTCACCTAACGTTTAGTGTTGTTTGTTACGGCACTGTTTTTCATTACACGTACAATCTATGAAACATTATGGCAGCCCGGAATATTCACATGTTGTTTTTTTGTCTCTTCAGGTTCAAAGCGGTTGCATCTAAAAGTAAACTGGATCTGGTTAACGAGGGCTTCACTGAGTTTACCATTGAAGACTTTCACAATACTGTGAGTTGTCTATTGCTAACTGACATACCTAAATAAGGACATTACTGAAGTAGCAAATAGTTTAGGATGATTTTGTTTATTTAAGTTAACATAAAGGTTTTAGGTGTTTTCACTTATTCTGATTGTAAATCAAAGCTGGAAAAATGTATAACGTGTTGTAATCCTGTTGGATTAAGCGTGTGGTGCTGTGTGAGTTCAGTTATCAGAATTAACCGTAGTTTGCTCATTGCCCTGCCAACTCTGAATGGTCATCTGCCAAAGCACATGATGTATTTGGTCAGCTGGAACAGACAGACATGCTAGATTTGGCCAGCCGGGGACTAAGTTGGCAAGCTGGACACGCACATATCAATCTAATGATGTAAATCACGTCTTTCCTCCAAGTTCATGGACCTGATTGAACTGTGTGAGAAACAGCCGAGCCTGCAGGAGCTGCTGAGCTCCTTCAACGACCAGAACGTGTCGGACTACGTGGTCGTGTACCTGCGGCTGCTCACCTCAGGCTACCTGCAGCGAGAGCACGGCTTCTTTCAGCACTTCATAGAGGGAGGCCGCTCTGTCAAGGAGTTCTGTCAGCAGGTGTTTGTTTTTTCTTTTCACTTTGATGAACTTTAATGAACCTTTTGGGTACAATGTTATATATGTTATGGTATTGGTATACCGTGCAACACCATCACCAGCTTTATTCAGTATGCCTTTATGAAGCTGCTCCCTTTTAAGCTGATGGCTGTTGAATTTTAAAAGATTCACAGGACAGCTCTTCAAAAAGAGATTAAGCTCGTTCTGTGTGCATAATAGCTTTTCGTTGCTTGAAAAGAGTTCAAAGCTATCAGTGGGTAAATAAGAAGGGGGGGGGGGGGGGAACAAAAAACGTTTGATCACATTGTTCAGTGTGTAACTATTCAAGTTGTTCTGTGAAAACAAACTCACACGTGTGCTTGTTTTTGTGCTTTTCTGAAGGAGGTAGAGCCAATGTCTAAAGAAAGTGACCACATTCACATCATCGCCTTAGCCCAGGCCCTGAACGTATCCATCCTGGTGGAGTACATGGATAGAGGAGAGGGAGGAACAGTCAATCACCACGTCTTCCCCGAAGGCGGCGACCCACGCATCTTCCTCCTGTATAGACCTGGCCATTACGACATCTTGTACAAATAACACTCCTGGCCGCAGCCCATCTCAGATTTAAAAAAAAACAAAACAAAAAAAATAACTTCAGCAGCCACGTTGAAGAAGCATACATCTGTGTATGAGATTTACACTCATGTATTTGAAAAAATAAGAGAAAATCACATTACATGCCTCCCTTACCCCTGTCGCCCCAATTTTACCCTCAGTCATCTCAAAATGGTTAAATCTTTGAAAAAAATATAAGTGACTCCAGGCATTTAGAGTTGTACAGGTTTTTTTTGTGGTTGTAAATGTTATCTACTTGCTTTATGTTGAATTCTTTTCCTTTGTTACACTGCGTTTCATTGAGTTTTATTAAAGGGATTTACATCTTATTTCTTGTGTCGTGTTTTTTATGTAAAGAGAGAATTTTTAGGGCTGTGAGAAAAAAATTATTTACATTATGAATTAATCGCTTATTTTGAATCATTCTGTCATGTAGGACTAGATGTTAATATCCCTTAATTGCAAACCTCAGACCTGCTGCCTGGACTCAGGATGCTTCTTTTCTTGATGGTTTGCTGACACCTCCAGATGGTTCTCAGTGTTGTGGCCTCACCCCCTGGATACCATCAACTCACTTGAGCGCCCAGCAGCTCTGGAGAGGTCTGTGACTGCTTGCTGGCTGGCCTGTTGATGTGCCTACATACCCTCTGGAGCCTGCTTCAACCGGTCGGAACTTTGCTTTCCAGCCTTTTATTTGGAATCACTGAGAAATAGTGGACAATTGTCATGGAGGCATCTTCAAATAGCTCCTTATGTCCGACCAAGAGTCCAGAAACAAAGGATATTCAGTTTACATTGCTATGAAACAAGTGACTGTTTATGCGTTTGTAATTGTTAAATGACTTGAGCCGGTGATTATTACAATTGTAAATAATCTGCCAATGGTAAATCAGTTTTTTTATGAGTGTAATGAAATTATCCTCATAAGCATATTTATATTTTGCCTCTTTTGTAGCTGTACGAGCCACGCTACCAGGAGCAATGCGCTTTATTGTTTACATCGCGGACGTACTCCAAATTTTCACCACAAACACGCCAGCAGTGAAGTACTTGGTGTACTGAAACGACTACAACGCCAGCACTCACACTCACACATGCGCAGCCGCGTCATTGCTGCGCGACCCTGATCAAAGATCGCCGTCTACAGGAGCAGATGCTATCTCGGTGCCGTTTTCCTGGACGCCGTCGACGTCGCTGTTGGTACTCCAAAATAATTACGGGCAGAGTGAGAGCTCTTCGGCTGGACAGACGGGAGTGAAGAAGACAAGCTGAGGCGAAAATGTCTCCGTTTTCAAAGTCGTTGACATTGTCAGGCAGGAGAATAGTTGCAGTTTGCGCACGGCATCACTCCTCTCTTACAAGTACGTTTAAACCTTCAACTATTATCTAATTTTAGATAAGCGTGTTGTACGCTAACTAACACATGGCAGTGCCACTGCAGTGAACTGAGTTAGCTAGTTAGCAAGCTTCAGTAGGGCAGCTTTAACGTGATGCTGAGGTTAAGTTCAAGTTGAATGGACGACATCTTAAGAAGCCTTAGGAAGTGCTCATTTTACCTTAAGGCAACTAAAGTTGTTTGCAGGTGTGTGTAGTTACTGTTGCCTTAATATTCCTTCGGGACTTTTGTATTTAGCATGTACTAACTTGTTGATAATCCCTCTGTCTGTGTTTCTGTCTAGCTGAACTGATTGAAAACATGGATAAGAAAGCAACCTGGGACCGTTTCTACACTGAGAGCAGCAGCAGGACAGCCACCTTCAAAAACTTTGAGTGGTTTTTCGGCTTTGATGCTGTCCGGGACTTCATCATGCCCCACTTGCAGACCAAGACCCACACAGATGCTCTGCTCCAAGTCCTGGATATGGGTTGTGGCACGTCTGCTCTAGGGCCCTGTATTTACAGATACTCTCCTCTCCCGGTCCAGGTCACTTGCGCTGACATTTCCCCCGTGGCCGTGCGACTAATGCGGGAACACATCCAAGCCAAAGCCATTCAACCTCACAATCTTTCTTCTCAGCTTGAGTTTTTAGAGCTGGACTGCACACAGCTTCGCAAGCACTTTGGTTCTAGCAGCGTGGACCTTATAGTTGACAAGGGCACCACAGACGCCTTGTTGAGGTCTAAGGAAGGGGAAAGGAAGGCCGGCCTGGTGCTGAAGCAGTGTTTGAAGGTGTTGCGGAGCTCAGGATCTCTGCTCCAGTTCTCCGATGAGGACCCTGATGCCAGGCTGCTGTGGCTGGAGACTGAGGCACAGGAGCAGGGCGTGATGGCAGCAGATGTTGGGGTGCAGGAGGTTGGGGAGCTAAGGGGAGTGTCTTACTACTGCTACCAAGTGATTCCTCGTCCTCTTGTATAGCAGCACATTCTACCTCTGGACGGTCATAATATTAAATGAGTAAATTATTGAACATGATTGAAAAATGTGTGTTTTATTCTCTACTCAATCACTGCATTACTGTCATTTGTCTTCTATATGTGAACTCCAACATAATTCATCTGTGTATCTATAGTGCAGTACAAGTATACTATATAATTTTAGCCAAATTTATGTGTACAAATTAGTTTGGCACACAGACAGACAGTTCAGTTATGATGCTGTTGCATTCAATATGAGTGTGTGTGATAAAATCTACAACTAATTGTAAATCAATTAGTTGTAGATCCATCATTTCTTTTTGTCTACAGCCATCTAGTGGCCAGCAGAGGTGGTGTCATCCAGCTTCTTCCTGCTCCACTGCTTGAAGAAAGTAAATTCCAGAAACTGCCAATAGATTTTGGAGTTGAGTTTTAGTTCATCTTCAACCCAAAAATAGGTCTATCTATCTCATCCTTAATGATAGAAGCTCATACCAGTACTCCTCCACCTTGCTGGTACCTGAGTCGAAGTGGTGCTATGTCAATTAGGGGTAGGGGGAAAAATCGTGGCAATATTGTATCGATATGTAGAGGTCAAGTATCAATCTTTTATTATATGAATTGTACATGAGAATTTTACTTTTTGGTACTAAAATAAAATCAGTTGCTTTTTCAGGCCACGAGAAAGAGTTTTCCTTTGAGGACACAATTTCAAGACGGAAAAAAGGTAATAAATTGCAATATATCGCGATATGTTTAAGATCGCAATGATATCATAAGTATCATAATAATATCGTAACGTGGGTCCACTGGTGATTCCCCTCCCTAGTGTCCATCAGTGATCCAGCCACGGGCCAATCCATCTGGTCCATCAAGAGTCGCTCTTCTTTCATCTCTCCATAAAACCTTTGAAACCTTTAAAATCCGTCTGCAGGTGTTTCTTTTCCCAATTTTGCCACTGTAGCTTGTGAATCTTATTCAGTGGTGTTGTTTTCATCCATCCTGTCCTTGGGCATGTTTGTGACAGCTACAAAAAATGATGAATAATAGTAAATATACAAGGCAAATGTGTCAGACTCACTGGGTTATTTCACAGGGACTGTTCCTGACAATGTGTGTCTGGAGGTACCTGTCCATCAAAGTGATGGCCTGTGGGTGGGAACTGTTCCTGTGTGTGTTCATTTTGCCAGTGCTCTATAGCACCTACCAGAGGGGAGATGTTGCAACAGGTTGTGCTAGATCTGTAGTAATGCAGTGAAATCCTTGCATATGTCCCTGGAGAGTCAAGGTGTTGCAGGATGTAGTGCAGTCCTGTGTTGACTGCATCATCCGCTGACCTACCCTGGTAGGCAAACCGCAGGGGGTCTAGCAAGGGGCCTGTAATGTCCTTCAGGTGGACCAACACCAGTATTTTAAAAGACTTCATGACTGCAGATTTCAGGGCGACAGATAGTGAATTAATCCTGAGATGGAGGGGTTTGGTGTCTGGGATGATTGTGGAGCATTTAAAGCAGGAGGGAACTGGACACAGGTCCAGTGATCTGTTGAGTAAATCACATTCAGGTCATCAGGAGGTTCTCCATAGTGTGGGGGGAATGGTCTCCTGAAATCCTGCAGGCCTTTCCACACTGACACAGGATTGTTGGCTGACAAACAGTTTTCCAGTTTTTCTGAGGAGCTCCTCTTTGCTGCTTTGAGCTACATGTACATAAAACGCATACCTTTGTCTTCTCACACACACCCAGTTCGACCTCTTAAAACAAAACAACAAACATAAAAAAACCATAAATTTCCAGGCCACTAGTCGCTAAGAAGCAGTCGCATAACCCACTGACTTTTTTTATTAAACAAAACTAGATGCAACTTGTCAATAAGTGTGCTTTGATGGGGTTGGATCGGTAGATTTCTGAACTTTGGACAGAGAAAGGCGAACTGGTTCCAGTCTTCATACTTAGCTACCTGCCTTCTTCCTCTAGCTTAACAGACTTAACAGACAGCATTGCTCTACTATGAACCCAAATCCCTTCAATGCTGATCAAAGATAATATGACAATCCCTTAAAATATAATTACTTTGCACATAAAAATATTAAAACCACAATTATTTTCTAAAATAAAAATAAATTTATTGATATGATTATTAACAGGAAGAATGTTAGACAATTACAGACAAATCATGACGAGTTTATCGTTATTAGCTGTGTATTATTGATATTTTTAAAAGTGATTATTAAAAATAGATGAATTTACAAAGACCATATTGAGCAAACAACATTAAGCAGCAATGTACAGCAACAAAATAAACAAATAAATTGTCAGATTCTTTGGAAGCCTTATTGCATTTCATGACTGCCAGTCTCTAGATTGTCCTGTTTACAGCATCTAGAAACTAGACTAGACCACCCCGTGGTTGTATTCATTGATTAAATGGAAGTTATCACCACATTGATGATTCCAGTGAATATACATTGTTAAACTGATTAATGACGGATTATCAAAATGTATTGGCTAAACAGGAACTTTCTTAATTTTTGACCATAAGATGGAGAATAGCCACACACAAGGGGTGCTTTTGTTTACCCATGATGTTTTTCAATGCAAAGCTTCTCTATGAGGTGTAGGTGAAACTCACTCACTCACTCAGGATCAGTGTTAGCTAGGCGTGCTTTAAGACATGTTTGTAGTCACATGACTCCGATGATGCTATAAATTCAGAACGAGGGAGGAAGTGAAAGGCAGAATGGACGAGATGGAGAAAAGTCCGTACAGTGCTAGTTATTGTTTACTCTTTGTCAATTTGTATGAAATCTGGAATCGCCCAATTCATTCTTAAAGTATATACCTATTTTGAGGTCACAATGACCTTTGACCTTTGAGTCAAAAGTGTCACCTATTCAGTGTCGAACCAACTGTGAAATATGGTCACAATCTCCTGAGTTGTCGTTGTAAAAAAAACTGTTATTCTAGGACGTTAAAGTTTCACATAATTTTAACCCACAGACAGCTTGTTCACAAATTCTGCACCAAAGACATAAAAAAAGTAATAATACAGTGTAAAGACTCGTTCACAGTGGTCATCATCACAGTGCACCACATGTCTGAAAATAGTCTATTTTAAAACAAGCTGAAGAAGTTTTCTGGATCCTCTCCGTCCTCGTCTTCCATCAGGGCGTCCTCGCAGAAAGCTGGAGGGTTGAGCTTCTGAGGGTCCGTTAGTCCTATGACGTTGTTGAAGAAGCTGAAGGTGAAAAACAGACATCATTTTTTCTGAAACTGAGCAGATAAACACAACTTATGCTACTGTTATTCTTTACTGCAACCAAGAACAGAAGCTCCATGTACACTGAAGGGCCGGAGTACTTGGATACCGGGGCACTTTCCAGAAGTTGAAAAAGTCTGAGTGGTAATCATTGTACTATGAAAAGTGTCAACTCTTATGCTATAATGCAACCTTTGAGCTTACGTCTTTGCTCAACCTTTGGACAGAGCCAGGCTGTTTGTCCCTGTTTCCAGTCCTTACGCTAAGCTAACCTAACAATCTCCTGGCTGGAGCTTCATATTTAACAGATACGAGAGTGGTAATAATCTAGTAATCTAACTCTCGACAAGTAGGTGAATAATCCTATTTCCAAAAACGTTGGGCTATTCGCTCTTATGTCGCAGCCACCATTTGGCCTGTGCATAACAGGAAACACACAGATTTAACTATAATCATGGCTCTGTTTTTATTAGGTACAATTAGGGACAATACCAGAACCCACACACTGCTGCACCTAAATAAAATGTGGTCTTTACCAATCTTTGAGAAAGAGGCATTTATGTGTGCCATTTATGTATTTGTTTTTTGAACAAGCTTCTCAAAAGCCTATGTATGTTGTAAAACCTCTTGTACTTCCCTTTATGAGTTGTCATGTGTTTGCACTGACCTTGTGACGATCCATCCACTGTTTTCCGTATAAAACAGAGAGCTGACTGGAACACATCCAAACTCAGTGACAGTGCTCAAGTACTTTGCTGCAGAAACACAAGTGGATCACATGTGAGTCGAGGCAGCGCAACCAGACCAGCAGGTTCTGGAGTATTAAATAGCTTAGGCGTTGATAGCATTGATTAGACTGAAGAATCACAGGAAGTCATGTGCTATGTACACCGCATGACTTTTTTATTCTCCTGTCAAAATTCCCCTGCTCTAGCTTCCTCTTACTGTACCTGTTCCATTTCTCAGTTTCATCTCTCCCGCCCAGGTGTTGACCAGGAGACCCTGTCCTGGTCCAGAGGAGCTGCCCAACACAACCTGGCCCAGCAGGGAAGCATTCCGGGGGATCTCCAGCGGGTGGAAGCGTGTGCACAGGTGCTTCTTGCAACATGTGCGGTCCCTGTAGTTAATCTTATACATAACACCCTGCAGGAAAGGATTGCATTGTACAGTCATTTGTATTGTACATGACATCTCCTAACGCAGGTACCACTGTTACGTTGTCATTACCTGTCTGTAGAGTAGAAGCACATCAAAGTGGAAGGTCCTGTTGTTGTAAGATCCAAACTCTCTGAGACGGATGCGCTTTCCCAGTGCGTCATAGCTGTACTTGGCATAGGCCGTCAGCGCTTCACTTTGGGAGGACTTGGGAAAGGACAAAAAAATATTTGAAAAGTTTTTTTTTGTTACAGCAAGCCTATTGCTTTGGCTGGGATCACATTACTCCAAATTAGGCTTGCTCTAAATAACAGTAATCCAGAATGGTGAGTAAAATCTTTTTAATGCATTGTCAGGAAACTTGGTTTACACAGTATAAAAGGATAAACACTTACCACAGAGAGCATTCCAGTCAGCAGCGGTGGGGATCCTGTTAAAATGAAATACATGTTTTTACTGTTTTATTATAAAGAGATCATTTACATCACAGCTGCGGCTAAGCTTGCGACATCATGTTTCCTCATAAATGCTACAGCAAAAACAGAACAGCCTGATCGGTATTGACAGAAGGTGAAAGTCTGAGATTGCAGGTCTCATTCAGAAGAAAACTAGACAAACAAATTAACTCAACATCTGTGCTGTTGTACTTACTGCATATATGTGGTCTCTGAGCCAGGCAGCCCACTGACAGGCACACAAACAGGACGAGGGACCTCATGCTGTCTGATTGTATCCACTTTAGTCTGCACAGAGTCAAATGTGCTGCTGCTTCAGAGCGCTCACTTCCTTATAAACAAGCTGGTGAGGCTCCCAGTCAGCAGCATCCACTGCCAGGTTTTCTTTGTGTCCTCAGTGGCTTTGTACACCTGTCCTGTCAGAATAAAAGCATTTGCTAATATTTATTTCTGTAGAGCCAAATAAAGGCAAATGTGTGTATCTATATCTAAATATTAAACCTTCTGACTTCCAGGGAATTTAGAAAGGAGAATTTGAATTCCAGAGGCTAAGGGACAGTATGCTCTTAATAAATCTTATGCAAATGAAAAGCATCAAAATAGTTCAGTTGCAACTCCAGGGGCCCCGTAACGCTTAAACATCATTCTTTATAATGTAAAAATTGAGTGAAAAGTCAGATTCTGTTTTTTTCTAGCGTAATCTTGTTGTATTATCTGAAGGACAAGGAAGAGTTGAGCACAATAAAGATTTTTGATTAATTGCTTGCTTAGGAAATGATGTAGGCATCTCTAATTGAGCTGTTTTTTGGTCTTTCTTTCTTTGGCATTAATGTACCACCAAAATTCAGCAGCAAATCCATAAAATAGAATAAGTTGCTCAATGACTTCTCTTGCTTTTTGTTTTTACTGCTCCAACTCTTTCCATCAAATCAGAAAAAAAGATTCATCATGTATTTCAGATTCCACTGAAAAGATTCTGGAAAGTTGAATTCTAAAATCATACAGTCATGTTCATTCATTGTAAATTCCATGAAGTCTTAAATTCCTGTCATTGTTCACTTTTGCCCTAATATTACAATTCTGTGTATTGTAGATTTTCATTACACAAAGAGACAAGGTAAAATATTGACATTTGTTCAGTATTCTTATATTTTTATTGATCCAAGTGACATCTAGTCACACGTCAGTACATTGTTAGAAAGTAGTATGTAAGTGGAGTCCAGAGTCTGGAGGCTGGAAAAAAGGACATATTGCACTGAGATGCGAAATGAGCCGTAGAGCCGAGCAGAATATTCCACACTTTTAATTCCATTGTCAACATGAAAATGTCCATAAGTGCAGCTTTAGGTTTAAAACAGAAATATGCAATGAAAACAGGAATTTCAAAATGTGTAAAATTCCGCAGAATGCTCAACTCAAGACACTTGGAATTACATGTGCTTTTAGCAGGATTAAATTTGATATATACCACATAACAAAACTATGATTCAGTACAGAAGATCCATTCCCTCTGTGCTAGTTATGGAACAAGCTGAGGAAGTCTGCTGGCTCTTTAATGTCAAACTCCATCTCTGCACTCGGGCAGAAGTCTGGAGGGTTGAGGAGACTGGGGTCTGAAATCCCAATGATGTTGTTGAAGAAGCTATGGCAAACAGAAAGACAGTCACATGATGATCACTTGGTCGGATGCTATTTTTCAGATTCTCAAAAGTCAGTGATGACAATGTAAACTAACCTTATCACTGCCCATCCAAACTGGTCAGTGTGGTACACAGTGCTGACAGGAATACATCCAAATTCAGTAACTGTGGTCACAAACTTTCCTGTAGGTCAGTGGAAAATAAAATAAATGTGTTAATTAACTGGGAAGTAATGATTAAACAGTTAGGACAGTTCTAATCATTCCTCTAACCTGCATCGTTGGGCAGATCTCCCATCCAAGTGTTGACCAGGAGTCCTTGTCCAGGTCCAGACGAACTGCCCAAAACAACCTGGGCCAGCAGGGATGCATTCTTTGGGACTTCCAGAGGCTGGAAGTCTCCCTTCAGAGGCCTTTTCTTGCATGTGCGCTCATGTTCGTTAATCTCATACATGGTAGCCTGATGGATGAAGGTAAGTGAGGATCACTATTGATTATTTTCATTAATTTCTTTTTTTACATCTGACTTTTACACATAAACATACAGTTATAAAATCATTGTTTATTAAATGCTAACTTAATCCATTCAGGGTGTTTTTATCATGTACATTTATGCTTTTTAAAAGCAGCACTGTTCGATTATTGTAGAACAAGTTCATATTAAGAGTTACAATTATTCTAACATCTGCATTTGTCATGTTAGTAAACTCTTTCAGCGTTTAAAGCTGTGTATTTGTCATGGTTTTGGGTTTTACTTTAGTTATTTCCTGTTTTATTTTGTCCTTCCTTGTGTGTCTTAGGTTACTCCTTCCTGCCAGATAAAGCTGCTTTGCCTTTGTGTGATTTGATGGTTTCAACTGTGTCTTCTCACTGTATGTTCTTCTATCTTAGGGCCAGTCTGCATCCCTTAGTGAAGTGTTCCAGCTGTTCCTAATGTTTTTGGATCCTTTTTTTCCTTGGACCTTGCCTGTCTTTTGGATTTAGGATTTAATTTGCCCTCATACTGGATTAGTTTGCCTGTTAGGACTGGCATCCCTCTTTTTGACCTCTGCCTTCCTCACCATCATGTAAGCCTTTTGGACATAATATTGACTTAACATAACATTTGTACTCACATGATTTAGAGGCAGACAGATTTGGACACAAACAAAAGTCCACCTCTCAGCAATAAAGACTCACTTGCACCCTTTACACTGCAACATGCTAACAGTTGTTTTTTTGGCAACTACTATCAACTCAAGAATTGATGTAGTTTCCACACAGATGTTGAAGTGGTGACAGTATTATCAACAAGGTCAACTTCAAAGACATCACCATATCCTGGAACACTTTTTGACCAGTCAGTATCATAACTGAGGAACAGGAATAGGTGACACTGTTGACTAGAAGTTAAAGGCCATTGTGACCTAATAGGTTTTTAAGAAGGATTTGGTCAATGACACAATAAAGCACAGTATGTGCACCATCTCGTCCATTCTGCCTTTCACCTCCTGCCTCATTTTGAATTTCAAGCTGTCACATGATTGCAAACATCAAATTGGAACACACTTAGCTAATTGAGATCCTCTACAGCTCATAGAGAGGCTTTGTGTTGCTCTACTCTATGAGAAGCAGCATTGTTAGTTCTGTGTGTTTTTTGAAAAGCCCTGCTTCTCAAAAAAGATATTTTTAAAAACAAAAATAAGCATCAAGGCCTTGAAAATAATATATCGTTGAGTCGTCCGTCCAAGCAGCCGATTGCACATTATCGTAACATTACTCAGCATGTTTGCATTTTGAGTGAGCATGAGAGAGCATCAGTGTCTTTTCAATATCCATCCATCCACGCAGCTGTGAGCTGCAGCTAATGCACAGCAGAGTATAGGCGAGGGCGTCACTTTGAGTGGAAAAGTGGTGGGGACACAAGGCCTCTGATTAGGGGTGTAATGATACACATTTAGCTCACGAGAGGTGACAATGCACAACATTGGGTTCACGAGGACAAGACGAGAAGATATTTGAACACTATTTTGAATAAATATTAAATGCTGAAATGTTTGAGTGGGGGTTTGTCTGGGGGTCCTGCCACAGAAAAGTGCATTAAGAAGATGCACAGAAGAATTTCCTGCATTCTGAAATCTTCTGCACCAATTTATGGTGGAAATGTCTTTTATTTATATGAAGGGAAAAACAAAATTCAGGAGGACATTTCAAAATATTAAAATATAATGGAATATAAAACAGTAGCTCATCTTTTTAGCTCACCTTACTATTTCTGTCAATGCATTTGTTTCTTCTATTTTTACATTGCATTTCATGTTTTCTTTGTGTGCAAATAAACCTTTCTCAAAGCATTCTTATTTGTTATTTATCGTTTCTTTTTGCAAGCTATTTTTTCAGAACATTTTTAACAAATGCTCTCAAAAAAGTGATAAAGACACGCCCCAGTCATCTCCAGTGTAAATGACATCTATGAGTGTGGGACAGCTAGATTTAGGCCTACCACTGTTTTTTCGACATGTCAGAGCACACATGTGGGAGCGATTCTGAATGTGCAGAAGGTTTTGAGCAGAAAACCTGCTGAAACGCAGGAGCTATTCAAGTCCAGGGGTTTATAAATTAATTAAAATGATATCATTTATTATTGACGTGAATAGGCCCGCGTGCACATTTAAAGAGGTTACTTCAATCAGTCATGCCTACACGTGTGCTGACTCAGCAGGGATGATGTTGCATGAGAAAAGCGGAGCTACAGGTGAACACATATTTGAAAGCAACTGCTTTTGTCACCTCTTTGAAGAGCAGAAGAGCGTCAAAGGTGAATGATTTATTCTCGTAGGTGCCCATCTCACTGAGCCGTGTCCGTTGTCCCAGTGCGTCCTCGAGGTACGTGGCGTAAGCCCACAGCTTTTCATTCTGGGTGGACTGGAGAATAAAACGACGGTGATGAGTTTACATCTCCCTCTTTCACACATCATCATGACCAGGGTCGGCTTTATTGTGCTCACATATTAGAAATACTCACCATAGTGAGGGCTCCGCTCAGAAGAAGAGGACTTGCTGCGGAAGAAAGTGTGAAATCATTTGACAGAGTGAAATAGCGTTAAATAGGCCTAAACCGTATCACTAAGCAAGTCAGCAATGGAAATACAAATATTTTTGAGTATAAGGAAAGCATAAAATTGAATATATTCCTACAACCACAATCATTTCCCCCTCTCCGTTATTTTACTTACAGCATGGATGAGGCTTCTCAGCCAGGCAGCCTGCCAGTACGCATGTTAACGCTACTAAGAGTCGCATATTGCAAGAATCAGGCTTCCGTCGTTCAAGCAGCCACAAACACTCTGCTGATTAAGGTCGGTCACTTCTTTATAAATACAGACACGGAGGCTCCAGGAGAAGGACCTTCCGGGTTTTATTTTTAACCCTCTTGGTCTCAGGAGAGCCAAGCCCTGAAACACCTGATACATCAGAGCGAAGAGTGTAATCAGGTTCACATCAACATCATCAACACCACCCTGACCCTGTAGGCTGGTGAATACTTTTCATGGATAAGACAATTGTACAGAACAATTGTATAGTTGGTAAAAGATGATTCTATTCCTACACATTTCACAACCAAACTAAGAACATATTTACCAAAATAAACACACGATTTCACAGTAAAATATGTTCAGTAAAGTTTAATTTGTAGATGAGTGAGTGTGAGGCCTGCTCATGGTGGGTCAGGGGTAAAGAATGCTGTTAGTCTACACAGAGATCAAGGCTATCAAACCCAGAACTGGATTTTGGCTGAATGGAGAGGAGGATCACATGTTCTGATAGCTCCATTTATTACATCATTGTCATATGATGTGGAGGTGTGGGACTGCAGTGATCAAAGTACCTGACTGTCACGCGCATCTTCTTGCCTTAATTATTCACTCTGTTGAGATACATACTATATATATATATATATATATATACTTTATTTACTTACACAGAAAGTTGAGGTCACACACTTTTGGAAACCTGTAATCATGCAGTTTCTATGTTTAAACCAGAGAACAACACATTTGTCCTTCATTGCCATCAGTAAGTAAAACACTGGCTACATTAATCAGGGTATGTTTTCCTTTTCTTGCTCAATCATGCTGCATTGTGATAGGTTTGATGAGAAAAACAGCAGAAGAACAATATTTAGATCTATTGTTAAATAGTCAAAGATTCTTAAATGTTCAAGGAGCTTTGACATTTACAAGGTTAACTGATTTAGAGGTGTACAGCAGTCACCTGACTGGCTGACGTGTGGGAGCTTAAATAAATATTGAAACAAATGTCCTTTTCATTTATAGATTATTCAGGGTCTGGATTAAATCAATCACAACCTCATTATGTTTTAATGTCACTACATCTTATTTATTTGCAACCGGCTTCCATTTTACATGGTGAAAGCCACTACTGATGTTGGCATGACAACAAGTTTAAATGTTTTTATTGTAAACAACGTGTGCAACAAAGCTGAATGTCTAACAAACAGGGGCGATGACAGATATATGCAGTGCGGACACAAAACTTTCACAAGCGACCAGCTTCACAATCAACACTATTTGTCAGGTGATTCCTGCACTGCCAGTCCAGTTAGACAACAATCCAGTCAGTGACAGTGATAACTACCAAAAACATTACGTCTAAAACATAACAAATACACTTTACAGCTTACACAGAAAGTTGAGGTCAAACACTTTAGGAAACCTACAATCATGAAGTCCGTATGTATAAACCAGGGGACATCGCATTTTCTCCTACATCACCATCAGTAAGTGAAACAGTGGCGACGTTAATCTGGGTGTGTTCTCCTTTATTCGCACTCAATCATGCTGGGATAGGTTTTGAAAAAAGCAGCATTTGTTTTTCAGAATCCATTGTTACATTATCAACTTTTAACAAATGTTTGTCAATGATAAAGAAACCTTGACATTAACAAGGTTAACTGACCTAGAGGTGTCACCTGACTGGCTGACTTAAGGTAGCTTAAGTAAACATTGCAACAAAAGTACAGGTTTTTATGCCTGCAGTGGAAAAAAATCTAATGATTGTTAAAGTTACAGTGGAAATAACGTGCAACAAAGTTGAACAACACATAGGGACGCAGTGCTGATGATACAGTCAACATTATTCGTCAGTGTCAGGTGATTCCTGCACTGCCAGTCCAGTCAGACAGCAATCCAGTAGCAGACTGAAGAGACAGTGATGGGTACCAAAAGCATTACGTCCAAAACAAAACAACACAAGTGTTTTAGAATTATTGCAGCAGGAGCTAAACTGAAATCCAACTTATCTTGCAGTTCCGTGGCTGTAATTCACACAGACTAGCTCATCATTCAGAGTATGGAGAAATAATCACCTTTCTAACACCAGATAGGCCAGTAATTTAAATGTCACCCGACTCTGTACTCTGTCAGTAAGCTACGGTAAAGAAAAAGTTGATACAGTTAACAAAACTCCTACATTGTGCAGATTTAATTATAAATAATTTAAAACAATTTAAAAAGTAAAACCTCACACTGTGTTTACAGAAAACGTACCAGAAGAGCAGAAAATACTCTACAATTTATGTCAGTAGTGGATTTGAATCATGTATGAATCACGCCAGCAGCCATACCAATGTAAACCCTGCTACTGCTGATTGACTGAAGCTAAGCAGGTTGGGCTTGGCCAGTACCTGGATGGGAGACCACCTGGGAAAACTAAGTTGCTGCTGGAAGTGGT
The DNA here is from genome assembly GCA_024633595.2 of Lepomis macrochirus. Classification (NCBI taxonomy): domain Eukaryota; kingdom Metazoa; phylum Chordata; class Actinopteri; order Centrarchiformes; family Centrarchidae; genus Lepomis; species Lepomis macrochirus. Next base: position 5,672,463 of record JALXJV020000002.1, on the reverse strand, counting down.
GTTGGTGGGCCAGTAGGGGGCAGTCTTCCCACTGGTCCTAATAATAAGATCCCAATGCCCCAGTGCAGTGATGGGGACACTGCGCTGTAAGAGCTGCCGTCCTTCGGATGAGACGTAAAACCGAGGTCCTGACTCATTGTGGTCATTAAAGATCCCACGGCACTTGTCGCAAAGAGTAGGGGGTTCCCCGGTGTCATGGCAAAATACCCAACCTGGCTGTCACCATCTGGCCAACTAATCATCCCCCGCAGTAATTGGCTCAATGTTTCCCTCCCTCTCCACCTCAAGCTGATGTGTGGTGAGCGTTCTGGCGCTAAATGGCTGCCGTGCATCACCCAGGTGGGTGCTACACATTGGTGGTGGTTGAGGTGAGTCCCCCCCCACTTCCCTGTAAAGCGCTTTGAGTGTCTATGATAAAGCGCTATATAAATGTAATGCATTATTATTATTATTATTATGTAAACTCTGAAATATGTAAACTTGCATCAATAGCATGAATCATAATTTATAATTACAAAACATTATCTTTTCACGCCCACATACAAAAACTACAAACACATCTGCACATTCTCAAAGTTTCTGGTGCAGAACATGAGGCTTTCTGTCCACTGGAGGCAGTCTGAGCAGCTGGCAAATCCCGTTGCACTGTGGTCCGTGTTGCTCTTCTAGGAAGTACCTGAGGCCTCTGGCAGCAAAGTTGGAGGGACCTTTAGGGGTCTTGGTGGAGTGAATCTGAGGGTCAGTGAGGTAGGTCAGCCCTTTGCCACTGGCAGTCACCCAGCCTGTGGGAAAAAAGGAGGATTAGGATACATTCATCAGGTGGAAAGTGTGACATTTCCCATATGACAAAATACATAGTTTGTGGAATTTCAGCGATCAGTGACACACACACACACACACACACACACACACACACATACACACACCTTGCAGGTCTACAACAACTTCCTGGCAGTCAGAGAACTGGTAGGTAAAGTGTCCAAAGGCGAGGCCGTATTCTGTAGCCTGGAAACTCTTGTTCTTCTTCCCAGTGTTGTTTGTCAGTTTGACAAAGTCTCCCAGCATGTAGGGCTCCACGGTTACACAGCCCACAATCTCATTTCCATTTAAAATCTATTCAGGTACAGAAAACAAGAGGTAAACCAGGAAATATTTAAAGCCTGTCTTTGTACAGAACTAATTAATATAGCTGAAGGGATACAGCTGTGTATTTGTGTTGTCTGCAGGAAATGTGGTGTTAGAAGATGATAGTAAGTTTTTTCTGTCACAGCTCAATATTCTTAACAGTGCAAAAATTGCAGTCTTACAATATGGTGTTTAAACTCAGAGGAAGTGTTAAGGACAAAATTGCAAATTAATTTTTTTTTGGTCCCGCTCATTCAGAGAAGAGCAAAGAGACAATTAAGAGAATACTAAATACAAAAATATTGCCTATGTCATGAGAGCATTTCTAGCTGTAAACTGACAACTGGAAGGTGTTTTGGTGTATTCCATTTGAATTTCAACCAAAACTGCTCCAAGGCTGCTGCAGGCTATCCTGCACTCTGCTGCTCCTGAAGGTATGTGTATATGGAGGGGGCTCTACTAAAGTGGGATTTATGAAAGAAGTAATGTGCTTTCTTTAATTTCCCTAAATGACGTAAAATATTTGGCATGTTTGGCATGTCCATTTCGTCTTTGTGATTTGGCCTCACCAGTAGTGCTTCCGAGGGAATGAAGAAGATCTGAGCCATGACTTCTTTGTCGTAAAGACTCTTATTGAATTCAGTCACATAGTACTGGGCTGTCATCTGTCGCTCCACATCTTTCAGATGGAATTGGATCGCCTTTGGCTTCAAGTAATCTTTACCCACATAACTAAGGACATGAACACACAAAGTGAGACTTCAGTCATTCTTTTCAGGTTGTGCCTACAATGTGTGGCTGCGTACCTGCTTAACCTTTCCTCCTGGTGTAAAAACTGTACCCATATCGCCGCTCTCTGCTTGCCCTGCATCCCCATTGGCTCCCCGATGTAAACGCAGGTCTCCCTGGCCGTCCACAGGCCTGTGGCTTTGGAGAACTTTAAATGAAGAGCACCTAATAGACATGGCATTACCAGATTAACAGAACAGTTACAATCAATGTTTTATTTACTCTTTAAGACAAAGCTGAGTTACTACATTTAAAAAAGCTTGAAATTAACTTCAGCTTGTGCTGATTTTAATGCAAAGACAGCACAGAAAATGTGGACATACTAGAAATACAAGACTCAAGAGCCTACAGTCATGCTAGCGGCTATGTTGGGCTTTAATTAGGTGCACAGTGCTACTTTGAGCTGAATGCTAGCATCAGCATGCTAACATGCGCACAATGACAATGCTAACATGCTGATATTTAGCAAGTATGCAAGTATTTAATAATTTAGCTATTTAGCATGCTATGATTTATTAATCAGCACTACACAGAGGCCCTCAGTTTGCCCATGAGTGTTGTATTTCTTTGGCGCAGCAGAGCACTGTTGGGGGGTTCATTGAAATTCAGCCGTGTAAACAAAGCGAGTTGTTGATCTTCTGTTGGAAATTTGGCTTTAAGGCACGCTCACATTACATTTCCATTCAATGAAATGTCCTTACACCTGAAAAAGCACGATTCAGGAAATAAATACATTTTGATCAGAGAAATCATCAACTCTAAACAATGCCTGAGAGTATGCTACAGATTGAAGTCCAGTGCTGTGATAATATGCTAAAAACAAGCTCGAATAATAAGCAGTGATCGGCTTCCTTCCGCCGAATGAGCAGACCTGTCAAAGTTGAACAGGGGGGAATCCTGACCTACGAATTCTGCTGAAGTGCGCTTGAACCTGCTTGTCACTGGGGCTTTGACAGAAGTGAACGGGTGATGGAGTGAATATTTGTATACAGAAATGTAATGTGACCATGCCTTTGTCCCAGAACCGTGTCTGTGTCTGGGACCGCGTCACTCTGCTGCCAATTTGATGAGTTTATCAACATGAGCAAACGAAATACTTGCAACAAATGTGCATCAATAAAGTAATTTCAATAAACACTCCCTAGTAGATTTGTTTCAGTTTGCATAAAGAGTTTCACATAAAGCAGGAATGTCTGTAAAACAGCCTGCATTGATCTATAAATGAATAGAAGTATCTGCTGTGTACAGCTGCTTTATGCTCTATGAAAAGCTTCTCCGCCAGTAAATTAAATTCCTGCAGCCATCTTAAGGCAGGAGGTCACAAACTGATAAATCTGTAGGCTTTAAATTTGAGAAGCGCTGTGTCTCGGTGTCACAGGGCCATCGCGCGCAGCCACGTTTCGATTAATGCGAACACAAAAACGGCTTCACCAAAATATTACAATAGGTTTCAAGTTCTGCAGATTTGTGGTTCTGATTGTCGACATCACGTCACTCTGCATCAACCAGAAAACAATATTGTTTCCCGGAAAAGCCATTTTGCTATTTGTTGAGCTGTCATGGCAACAGCTGTTTCATGAACCAAAGTGTGTGCTTGGAGGCGCCCCCACACAGACCATGCACCCAAGACCTGGTCATTGTGCGTCTGATTAAAATAGGACACAAAATATAAGTGACATTGATGGGAATTTAGTTTGCAGGTATTTGGTCATAAACCAAAGTAGACGCTAAATAAAAAGTCAGGGTATCACCAACGTTATTACAATTCATCCATTACTACTCATGGCAGTTGACGCAACAGTTGTTGAGATATTTCCATCTGGACCAAAGTGGTGGACTGCCAGACCAACACTGTTGTCCTAACTTTCCTGCTAGTGGTTGAAAAGATATACCGATGATGAAGACATATTTCAACAATAACGGGGGTTCAAACTTACTGTGGGCAGTTCTGTGCTTATTGAGTTTGAACTGTGTCTTCTCACTGTGAAGTCTCTTCAGCAGACATTCATGGCAAACTCCAGCCAGCAGGGCTTGGTAATCACGCTGGGACAACAAATACTGTCTCTCAGGGACAACACCAGCTACAATGCTGTGCTGTTGGCAGCTGTAGCACAAGGGGTTCTTCGTGTGAGGTACATTCGCTTTTTCTGTAGAAGTACCGTCACTGCGTTGGCGTCCACTTTGATCGTCCTCCAGCATCTCAAATGAGCTCTCTGTGGAGGGTTCGGTGGGAGCACATTGTTCTGGAACAATCTGGGAAAGGTTTGTGTGGGGGATTAAGGAGTTTTTCGCAGCAGGTTTTACAAATACTGAGATATCTTCTGTGTCCATATTTGGCTCAACATTGAGGCTCTCCAGAGGTTGTGGCGTGGACGAAGCTCTAAATTCCCATCCAGATGTGTCTTTTTTGTTCGTATGACCATGAGCTAAGTTATTGGTTTCTGAATCAAGTGTTTCCAAGAGGTAGAAGCTCCCATCCGACTCTGATGACCTACTGCCTTGACTGGTTCCTGTTTTTGATAGGCCACCCGGCTGAGGTTTTCTGTTTATGGGGGAGTTCAGGTCAGCTGAGATTTTCTCCCATGATGACCGGGAACCGAAACTGTCACTTAGCGAGCTAGAGGATGTCCTAATAGCTAGCTGGGATAAGGAACATGCTGCTCCTTCAGCTTCTGGCGGTTTCAGCGGCACATCAACATGAGTCATCCAATCATCCTCAGTGGCCAGTGTCTCCATTCCAGCTTGCAGCACTTCAAACTTCTCTGCATCGCTACTCGCACTGGAGGAGGATGTGGCCGTTACTGCAGATCTGGGGAGAGTATGGGAACTGACACCAGAGTTCCTTCCCTGTAAGTCTCGCTTCTTGTTTTTATTTTTGCCTGCGGATCGTAGCAAGCTGTCTGACCTGTCATCGTCAACCTCAGTGGTCAGACAGCGCTGGTTGCTTGCATTTGCTTCAGGTTCAATGGCGATACTTCCCGTGGAGCCGCTGCTGCTGGGCCTAGGAGACCCTGTAATACTCAAGGAGAAGTTCTGCCATGAAGAACCAAGGTTATCTGTGCTTCCTAGGGTGGTACACAGGTCAGCCTTCTGAGGTGGGTGCACAGCAGATGGATTTGATCCCCTCTGCTGTGGCTCCTCACCTTTAGGTGTATCTTTTGACACGTTGCAAGCCTCAGTGCTACATGTGTTGAGTGTACAAATGGTTGTCCCCAGTGCAGTGATACATAGCTTTGCCCGATCCATCTCGTCTTTAGTCCCCTTACAGTTTGTGTTGGCTGTCTCACATAGTGATTCATGATACTTTTTGAATCTCTGCAACACCCTAGCGAAACGTCCCACAGTGAAATTTACCGACGTGCCTTTGATATTTCTGTAGCTGTCAGGGATAAAAGACCCCTTTTCTGAATTAAGGAAGGGCTCCACCTGCAACAGAAGCTTTACTTTGGCGACCAGTCGCATGATTTCGGCACAGATGCTGTCTCTGTCCTGGGTATCTGCCTGGCAGTAATCATAGAATTTTGCTAAAGCTGTCTGGCAAGCTTGAGTTGCCTGCTCCTCGACATCCTGAGGAGTGCCAAGCCACTTGTGCGCGGCAGTGAGGGAATAGGCAGCCTTGAGGAAGCTGTGAAGCTCCTGCTTGCTGGTGACCAGCTCTCCCTCTTCTTTAGTGAGCAGGCCGATTTCAAAAGCCTCTCTCGCCTGCAGAAGGAAAGACTGCTTTTGAGAGTTCGGGCACTCCACTGAGAAACTGTATGATAACAAGCAGGTCCCTTGAGTTACCTGAAGAATAAGAGGAAGGCAGAAGAATATTTATAGCAGCAATAAGTAATATTTATTCTGCTTCAGAATTTCTGTTGGACCTGTTCTCTCATTAGCTACCTAACTTGTCTCTGTTGTGAAACAGAGTTTTTTTTTTTTACATTAATGTGTGTCTTAAAACTGTGAGGCTCGACTCTCCAAGTGGGGGCACATGGAGAGTGAGTCTTAACTGAGTTAAGTCTCCTAACTCAGTCAAATGTCATGTCAAACACACAGAAATGTTTTTAGATTCAGCATGGATTCCATTGTGAATAGACGTCTATACAGGTTTTCTTCAGTATTAAAGTAACCCACTGTAGGTGTCTGTAGATTCATGGGTTCACTGCAAACAGTAACTTTAAATAGCTAAGTCAACAGGTTTTTATGGTGACAATCTGCAAAAATGTAAACAAATTTAGGCTGAAATATTAGGCTAAAAAATTGTAGCTCACTGCGTAGTCTTAGTTGCGTCTGCGAGGGGGCCTGGTGTAAAATTAAACTTATAATTTATGTCAATTGCAGGCAACCATGAGCCATGGGAGAGCCCTGCAATGAAGCAACTTACCGTGTTGGTCAACACATAGAGTGAAGTGTACTGGCTGTACACCACCGCCATCTTAGCTGCCTGGGCTGCTGAGAGAAGACGATGGCTCCCGTCCCCAAGTAAAGACTGCTCCAAACAATCACACAGACACAGTCAAGAAATTATACAAAGCAAACTATATACAAAAAAACATCATATCAGTTAGACTTACCAAATCGATATCTGGATTAGTCCTAAAAGAGTGGAAGTCCTCATCATTCATAGACACCAATATGTTGGCCAGTATGCCAAGAGAGGTTCCAATGCCCTATCACATATACAGACATGCAGAGTTGATAACAGTGTGAGGATGTGCATGTTTCCGAGGTCAGAGTGTGGCAACTTTGATGACAATATTGCAGCTGTGTCTGTTACCTTTTTATCAGGTTGAGGAAGTGCATAGTAGCCAACCAGAGAAGCCCAGATCAGCTCTGCAGCCTCAAGCCACAGACCTGAAACACCGCACAAAATAGCCTATAGACTATATACACAACAACATACATCCATGTATCAGCTGAGACAACTATTTTCTTTCATCTGGGGAAAAAAAGATCTCACCGAGCTTTTGCAAAGTCATTCCACGCACTTGAACACTGACGGCCTGCACAAGAACTCTGTCACTTTCAGAGTGGTACGCCCAACAACCTGTTCAAGGAAACAAAGACTTGCTTTTTATTTACCTTGTAAAAGCAACAATGTAATACATCAATAAAGTGAATTCAAATGCCTTAGAAAGGAACCTACCTGTAGCCCCACTATTATTAATGAGACTGCTCAGTATGTATTCTGCCTTCTGTAGTTTGCCTGCAGGGAAGATGATTATAATGTTCACATTCATCCAGCTGTGTATAACAATTACTGTTACAAAACAGTAAATATCTCTATAATGAAAATGTGTAATGATGGCAGAGTAATAAAAATCTTTTCTCATGTAATTTCCATTTTATGTCTTTGCATCAATCTATTATATCCCAAAACAATGAGGAGGTTGATGCTTTAAGTGTTTCTCATCCAATCACATTAGTCATTGCCAGTGGCTCCCACAAAACTAAGACTGTACCAGAGTTGAGGTAGACTCTGGCCTGTCGTATGACCAGCTGGGGGGCCACAGGGGTGTCAGGGTGGCGTCTGTGGAGCAGCTTGGCAATCTTCAGCAGCCGGCTGGACTCGTCCGTCCAGTAGAGGAAGCGGTCCATTAAGAAGACCACCGCCAGGGCGGTGCGTGCCTCCCGAGCTGTGATAGAAGCCTTTAGAAGCACCTGGCAACACAGTAAACATACATATCATTTGTTTCAAGTAACTCCACAAGAAAGCCCTTACTTAGCTGTGGGATTATTACCAGTAGCTGAGATAGGTGCTTGCTGATGAGGTCACTGAGGTTGGTCTTGTCATTGGCACTGACTGCCTGCTTATACTGCCACTTCTCCGGCACGAAGGGCCACTTCATTTCCATTGCCTCTTGTAGGAGAGAGGCCAGTTCTGCACACAGCGAGTCTACAGGAAATAAGGAATCTCATAAATCCAAAGAAAGTGTTTGGCAGTGCAAAGATTAACTGGACTAAATACTTTCTGAATAAAACAGTAAATACCTGATAAAAATCTTAAACTTTCTTCTACAAGAGGGAATAACTTTACTTAAAGCTCCACTAGAACACTTTCTACATTATCAACTTTATTCAGGAAAAGCTAGACAGCCTGAGTTTTAGAAAATGTAGTTTTTGCTTTAATTTGATAACATGTTTCTTCTAGAGGGCAGCAAAGTCCTCTTACTTGACAACAGAAGAACTGTGTTTTACTGAGTTTAGAAGGAACACTAATGAGCACTGCCCCGGCTGGCGCTACTGAAACGCATTAGCTAAACAAAAGGAAATCCTCTCAAATTCATGCCAACTCCATGTTGGATGCACTGATCATTTGATGCCTTTGTCCCTCATTCTCAACACAAACCATATGTGTGGGTTTTATGCAAGCGTCATTCCACCACGAAATCTCCCAATCTCTAATCCCAATCTGACTTTCTGCCAAACCCAAGTGAAAATAGACCGCATAGCACCATCTTGTGTCTGACCTCTGTAGCTACAGTAGTTCAGCCTCTCTGCCTCAGTGGGCTGGGTGGACTCTTGAGTTGCTGCTACAGCCCTGAGACACTCCTCCAGTAAATCCCCAGCCTCCTGGCTGTCCATTCTGGTAAACAGTTGTAGCTGGGAATTCCTCCTTTCTTGGCCTCTTCACTCCTGTTTCTGTATTGAAGTGATTCAAGAAGGGGAATCCAAGGGAATGTCCAGACTGCTGCTGAGAAGGGATTGCACCATCAGGTGTGTTTGTAAATTTCAAAACATGAAAGATTCAATCAACATGTGAAAAAACCTCATCTCAAATAAATTAATAACATGACAATAAGAAAAAACATTCCTTTTTCTTTCATTGTCACACACCCCCAATAAATAGTATTTTATCAAGACATGTGAGATGTCTTGTAATTTTACAGACAGTATTCCCATGAAACAAAGTCCCTGGCAAAGTAAAAAAAAAGATGACAGTCCTTTCAGAGAGTAAGGATGCGTCCCTAACATTTAACACTTACTTTAGTGAACTTTACTTTCAATTAATTAAATCAGAATATTTTTATATTCTGAAACAGATTTTCAGATTTATCATAAGCCTACAACATTTTGTAAAAGATATTCATTATTAGGTGAATATAATTAACTTACATTTAGTCAAAGGACAACTTGCAACTGAAGTGGTAGAAAAAACACGCAATATTATGGAGTAAGATTATTTTGTATAGAACTACACAACATTACAGTTTTACAACCATTGATGCCAAACACTTAGCCTACTACTGTTTGACAGAGAAAAACCAATCGACCGACCTTTAACTGGAGTTACTGTTGTTTATGTCGAGACACAAGTTAAACGTTAGTCTTACACGACTGTCTCTTTTTTGCTATAATGAATAAGTTAATAATACACATTTTCCATATAGGCAGTAATTAAACAGCACCTACCGCGAAGCCCACTTCAGATTCTCTTCGTCTTCCTGGTAGGGCAGGACTAAACGGTGCTGCCTTAAATTGCTATCGGAAATATCGCAATCTCAACTTTACAGAAGTTGTAGCAAGACTGCTCCAAGTATTAAACACGGCAAGAATGACAACAGAACAGCAGACAAGACAGATCAGACTGCAGAATCAATAAAGTGTGAGGACCAGCTGACAGGGAAATTTACTTAGGCCTCAAATTGTAGTGTGTCTAGCCTATCACTTTATTTTATGTCATCGTTATATCACAATGAAGGGGCACAAGACCTATTATAAACAACAATATTATTTAAAAATAATATTAATATAGGTTGTGTTATTAATAGAGTTGGGGAAGTTTCTGTTAGCAGCCACTCTAAAATATGGACACAGTGTTTATTAATTTAACATGGGGAATAATATTTCTAGAATTCTACAAGCTCTTTGTTTTGCAAAAACATGTAACCAACATTCAAATATACCATTTCGCCTACTGTAACCTTATATTACTTTATTTATTCTTATCCAGAGGAAACATCCTCATACTAATGATTAGGCCCATGTAGGCCTTCTAATGTACATCGCCATATTTCTTCTACTCTCTTCTCTCAATGTGCTGGCCACACAGGTGTGAAACTTTAAAAACTGTCAGACTGAATGAGTTTTTCCCCCCAAAGCTTCAGACACGTGACATTGTCCGTTTGACAGTAGCAAGCTAACCGCAGCTAACCAATGTACCAGCCAGCAATAACACACCTCACCGCCAGCTAAGTGTTAGAGCTGTGGATTCACTCACCTGAAACAACACCTCTCAGTGGTTGACTGGCTGCTGCTGAATCACTTTCTGTAAACGGCTGCTGAGGTTTAAAGTTACTCCTCGTGAAAAACTGTTATTTCCAAAGATAGACCCTAAGTTCGTTAGCTAGCGAGCGAGCTTGCTCCCTGAGGTGAAAACAGACACGCAACAAGGCAACAGTCCCCCTACGACAATGTAATGGCGGACCTATGGTGACATTTATTGAACGTCTGCTCCAGTGATTTGCTGGTGCAGTGGAGTGGAGATGAAAGAAAGTTATTTTAACCATTTGGTGCTTTTTGAGAACACACTTGGGACTGTCACTTCGACTTTCAAAAAGGGAATAAACTACTATACATGTGTTGTAAAATATTAGTCAAACCAAACCAGTGTTTCACTTTTTCATCAAATTAACCATTTTACACACACTGGATTTTATGTTCATGGTAGGGCCCTGGTTCATGGTTTTACTTCATCCCACATGACATGAATGCAACGTGTGACGTTGTGAAGGGGGCAGAAACCTTCGCTTGTAGCAACAGGTCATCCTGCTGTGTTGCTGTGTGCGGCAATTAAACAAATATGTAGGCTCTGCAATATGGAACCATGTTGATTAACCTAACCACCAAAACAACTATAGAGCATTTTTGTCATGTAGTGTGATAAATACATTCATTAATAAATAAATTCCCCATTTTATTACTGCAGCTGTCTGACACTGGAAATTTGAAGGTGTATTTGAAGATATCACAATATTTATAGACTTACCTGAGACTTTTAAGTAAATTGGATTCACAAGACGCAGCGATGTCGCGAGCAGCCGACGAAGTGATAGCTTGTTATTGTGTGTAATAGTGCGCAGCAGCTCGTAGGCTGCACAACAAGCATGTGGACAGACTGTGGTGCTGCTGTGATACGACCAACAGGCGGGACTGTGGCTCTGCAGTGAGCTGCACAGCTGGAACATGAGCAGGAGGCTGGCACGCGGTCCAGCTGCGACCAGATGACTGAGGTCCGTTGCTTCTGATACACCAACACACTTCCACAACTTGACTCAGAACGCGCATGAACTGCACTTGTGCGCATTGTGGGGTTAATGTGCCGTGAAAAAAAAAACACCCGCATAGCGACATTCAGAGGACTGGCTGCATCAACTCCGAACAAGGACCTGGGTGTTTCTCTTCTGATGAGTTCTGGTGGGGTTCGATCATCAGCGCGTCTCTCTGCTTGACTTGGTGTATCCACTCCGTTGCAGAACAGGCGTTTTGAATTGCTGGTGCTGGTAATGTAACGCGATTCATCTCAGTGCTCATTCCACAACTCACCACTGTAAAAGTGAGAGCATGGGACCCTTCAAACTCTAAAGGTAAGAAATGTGTCAACTTGCTTGTTTGTAATGCCCACTTAACTGAAGCAACTTGAGCTTATTTGGACGTTTTTAAAAAAAAAAATTCTTTTATTAGTCATGGCCAATTGTAGATGTCATTCTTTTCCTTATGGCTATTTAGAAATCCGCCACAGTGAAATTTTATGTGCTTTTTCTTTGTTAACATTTCACTCCTTGTTTCGCTGATATAACCTATTAGTGGTAATGTGTAGCCTACTATATTGCAACAGTAGATGAGATCACGTGTGGACTTGCCTTCTTGCACCATCAACCACAGCAATGCCATGTTGACTCATTAGAGAATCACGAATCTACGAATCTTTGTAGCCTACTTTATGTTGGAAAAAAGTACTCAGGTGCTGTGCTCAGACATGGGCTGCATCCTACAGCTGTCATCTATTAGGTGACCTAATGAAATTAATGGGCTAGTGTGCAATCATTTTCAGGAAGATGCATGGCTGAGCAGGGTAGAGAAGGATGGAGGAAGCCTGGTCATTAAATTAAATGTAGGGAGTGGCAAGGTCTATCCTGATTTGACTAACATGAGGATGATAGTAAACAAAAGTCTGCTGACATGCAAAGTTATGGCTTGACCCATCAGGGAAGAGGAAGGTGGGGGGGTATGAGTAGATCCAGCAGCTCACTTTGAAGCTCAATTTTGAACCTGCCTTCAACCCTTCATCTTCCATGGCTGACGGCTTGCTGAGGTATCCATCAAATTGCACTGACACCGATATTCAAGACCGCTGGCAGCTGTGCTAATAACCAATGAACACCTGTGCGTGCGGTGATGATAATTCGCCACGACTGGCGAATAAAACTCAGTGCCCCATCCCTGCTCATTGTGAGTCAGCCTTGGCTGCTGAATTAAACGAGCGAGAGGTCAGACTTACCTTGCTCTCTTTGTTTCCGTTCAATCAGCCCCCTCATTACCTATTCTCCTATACAGGCTGCAGCTGTCTGAGTGTGGTGATTCAAGGTGATTTTCTCCAGCCACCCTCAGAGCAGCAGGGATTAGGAGGCATCTTTGAGTGTCGGGTCTGCTGATTAGTAGCTCTGCGGCGTCTTCGCCAACTTCACCTCTGCCTTATCCGCCCGTGTTTTGGTGTCAGCGCAGTGGGATTTGACTTGTAAGCTGTGGCTTGCTGCCTCTCTGGACATTTGAAAGTCTTAGCAGCTGTACTTTTGCACATCGTCACATCTTTGCGGGAGGCAGGAAAGCCTCTTCAGTGGTTTTCAGTGAGGCTGATTTGGTGCGAGTTGCTGATTAACTGTTCCTGTTTTGAATAGTGGACAGGCCCGCTTTGTGTACATGCCTCCACATCAGCATCTCATTCAGAGAATGCAAATGAAGTGGCCGTCAACATCCGCCATCACGCGTGCCGTGCCAGCTCAGACAAATCTGTCACCAAAGCGCAAATGATTAGTCCAAAGTCTGTTTTATCAGACTGTGGCTTATTTGAGTATCAGTTACCCCACAGTAACCGCTGGCCTCTGTGATCTCAGGTAGCCTAACCAGCAAACGAAGCACCTCCAGCAAAGTGGCTGAAGCCAGAAGAAGAGATTTCTGAAAAAGCCTGCATCTCCATTTCTCCTTTCTCCCTTCCGTTGCCGCAGTGCAATTACTTCAGGCCTCTTGGGCGGCAACCCTTGATATTTAGCTTCACTTCCAGCCGCCTCCACCTCCTCAACCTGCAGCAATGTTGCACTTAAAAGGAAAGCAGACAGGAGCAGCAGCTCAGCCAGACACGTGCACTGGATGTTAGCTATCACTGGGGTGTACGGTCCAATGCACATTCTACCTCTGTCCACTGCTTTCCCTATATCACTGTTCATTAGCTAGTCCCATCCATTCCCCCTGCAGCCCATGGGCTTTACACTCTTTATTACCTGTTTAAAACTGGAGCAATTACTCATTTGGATCATGAAATGGTGACAACAATGGTATTCAAACAACTGCACCCAGGCCACCCACATACTGCAAGTTTTCTTCTGAACTATTTGTTGGGAGTGTTAAAAATATCAGATCGAAACACCCTAGAAAATTTAAAGACACACATCACATGCAGAGCTGGAATCAGATTTGGTTTGACTCCCACCAACTTGGCAGGACAACAGTAATCCTAAAACTATGACAATAAAGGATTTAATTCTGTGTAGATGTGACATATCTTAATGCAAACAGGATTACTGATCTAATTCTTATTGTGTTAAAAACTTTACAAACCAACTTAAAAAAAATTAAAAAAGTAAATCATCCCAAATGGTTCAGTCCCAAAAAAATTAGTCTTCTCTACTCTGTCTGTGTCCTTTCTGGGATCTTTCTGTTCCTCTGTCACCTTTTTAGTTCCCATGAAAGGGCACACACCCATGTAAAATCTCAGTTTGTCAATGCACTCTGCTCTCCTCACCTTTAAAAGCACGGTAGGAGAGAGAGAGAGAGAGAGAGAGGCTGCAGCGCATGAGTGGGAGACATAGGAGGTGGAAGGTAGCTGGCGCGTGAAACTGTGCGACCTGAAGAATAAATCAAGCTGTGGTTGGAATTAAATCAGTCACGGCGAAACCCACTAGTGGATGAGCCTGGTAGGAGGGTGGATCGAAACCTACCGGCTGCTTTATCTTAGCTAGTGCAGTGATTATTAAAGGCAGTGAATTAGCAATGATCGTGATTGCCGGGCTGTGATTATTTAAGGTTGCAGTTGACTGGCCTCCTTCTCTGCTACAGGTGTTAGGCGTGTCACTTTCAGAAAGGGAATCGAAAAGTAACCCTAGGAGAACGCCTGCGGCATCCTGCACCTGCAATCAAAAAAGCGCATTCATTTCTATAGCTTTCATACTCTGTTTGCAGTGTGTCATCTCTAACGTTTTTTTTTTTTTTTGCCTGAATGTGCATAATGAATTTTGTATTATGACTACAGGAAATTGTGGGGTTTGTGGTCTGCTCGGGGATGCAAGCCGTTTTAGAGTGGAATACATAAACAGGAACTAGCCAGAGCTAAGGCTGTTGAAAAGGCCTAGGGCGGTAATGAAGAGGCCGACTGGGTGAATGTGAAACCGCTCGCATTTACACATAACATGAAACTAGTTCAGAATGACTGTATAGCTCAGTGACAGGTACAAGGAAATGAAGCAGCTGAACACGGCAAAGAACAAGTGAGTTTTTAGATGTACAGTACGGGTCCTGTTCTGCCAACCACATCTCTTGACAACCTGAATTTGTGAAAATTAAAAGATCCCGCATCACTTACTGTCTGAGCCTGACCAGTGGCTGCTTTTGGGTGGATGTTTTCCTGCAGCTACACAGCCTTACATCCATGTTTCTGCATGGAGGTTGGGCTTTTGATGCCTCCTGGCAACTGAAATATCTTTGCACTGGGAATTGCTAGGAGAAAAAAAACAAACATCTTCACGGTGTGTTGTTTTATTTTGGTGACTTTTTTTGGTTGTATTGTATTTCACTAATCGCCCAGAAACAAGCGCAAATGAAAAAGTCAAATGAAGCTTGACTTTAAAGGAATAGTGAACATTTTGGGAAATATGCACATTCACTTTCTTGCAGAGCTCTGGATGAGAAGATTGCTACCACTCTCCTAAATAATTGCTCCCCCATACAACTGCTGCCTGGTAAATGCTTTCTTCTTGCAAAGGCGAAGAATTCAGATTACTGCGATGCCATTACTTGGAATACGTTCACCCGAAACGAAACACTGTGCAACAACAGGAAGTGAGAGTGATTTCAGCAATGCAGAAAAGCAGAGAATTCATCCTGACCGTGGCATGCCCTAATATGAAGAGGCTGTTGGCAGGAATGGCTACGGTGTTCACTGCGAGAAAAACAAACCCTAACTTGTTGCTGCAAAAGATGATGTATCATGTTGGCTCTTTTGCAGAATATGTCATGTGGCCTCATCTTTTACTCATCACACCGCAAGAGTTTGAGAAGGAAGTTATGTGTGTGTCAGGGAGAACACTGACTGAGGAAGAAAAAGCTCTAACGTAGAGAGAAAAAACACTTACAGTAATTCGCATTCATTAAAATACTCGGACCAGCTGCACATGAGGTGGGCTATAACCGGGTTAAAATGAAGTGTGGACACGCAAATACACTCGAAACATTTCACACACACACACATACCAACACACCCTTCCGGTATTTGTTATGAAGCAAACTTGCACATCTGGTAAAAGGACAGAAGTTTGAGCAGGAAGCCTCGTAACAAAGCAGCAAAAACAGTCTGACACAATGAGACATTGTTGTGCTAGATATTATGACAGCACACGGGATCCGCAGCGATGCCCTTTCAGTCTCACTCATTACACTTTTAATCTGAAGCCAGAAAGTTATGAGATGTGAGATGTGAGAGTCTGCCAGATGTGGGACAGGATGCGGGGGCTTTTTCTTGTTTTGTTTTGGATGACATAATGAAACGTTACGCTCTTGCAGCTGCTGTGTCCCAGCAAGACATTGTGACATCTGCATGTTCTTCTCCCTCGCTTCTTTCTTTTATTTCAACATTATGAAAATGTGCTGTTTGCCCTGCTTTGCGTCTACATTATTAGCAGGATTGCTTCCCATTTGCCTTTCCATGTTTGTCTGGGATGAAGAGAGGTAGAGTACGCTCTCTTCCTGCCTCCCAGTCTCACTCTTTATCTCCCATTCCTCCTTTCCTCACCCCCGCCAACCCCCAGCGCCCTCCCTAAGGAGCAACTGTAGCTGCTAATCTCAGTTTGCAGCCGGTGCCCCCCCGCCGATGTGGCATTCTGTGCGTCCAGGGAAAAGGAAACGTTTCCCTTCCTGCTCTTAGTACCCTGCAGTCTGTAAATAGAGCCTGTCATCAGCTGCTCTGTGGGCCCCTATATCTGTCCCAACATGCAACACCCTTGGTACAACTTCCTGAAACAAACTAGGAGGTGTTGTGTAAGAGATAAGGTTGGTGTGTGTGTTTATATTAGGAAGAAGGGGTGTTGTATGTGTTCTCACAGTCTTGTAATTCTATCCAAATGGCCACTCTAGGACAAAAAGATGAGATAAAGCTCCAAAGTGCAGATTATTTACTTTGAAAACTTAGGTCAAAGTTACAGTAATAAATAAATACTAAATAAATTACTATATACATGTTTTTACAGTAACTACAAACATGTGCTATCAGGTTGGATTTGTTTAGAGTTTCTAGTCGGGGCATATAATGAAAGGATGGAAAACTCACTCTTAACGCCATTATAACTGTACATATGTACATATAGCACCTACCGACCACAGAAATAGCTTTACACTAAATGTGACATCCACCCATTCACACATTGATGGGTGTCGTGCAGTGTGCCAACTGCTCATCAGAAAGGAACTAATCATTTACGCAATTTGGGGTTCAGTGTCTTTCCCAAGGGCACGGGGGCTGAGGGGAATCCGGGGATTGAACCGCCGATTTTCCAGTTAGTGGACGACCCACAGTGATTGGAAATGGAAAATGAAGTGCCAGTGAATAGGACATAAGAGAAACAAAACAAACACCTCCTCTGTGTCAAAAAGAGGTTTTTAGAAATACAAGCACCAGCAATACCACTGATGTAGAGAATGCAGGCCACCAACCAAACCAACGCCTCATTCTTATATTAATAACAGTATTTTTATATTATATTATATATTTGTTGCAAAGCTATGTAACAGACCTTTCTAGTGAAATGCCGAAACTTGGTTTCACACAGGACATGAACCTCGGCCTTGTGGGTGAAAAGTAATGTATTTGTTTGACACCCCCATCGACACGAACCTCCTTTTTGTGCGGACTTTCTCACTCTGTATAAGACATCACCTGACTTCCTAAAGGCTTCCTGGCAGCCTGATGCGTCCAACACAGAAGCTAAAGGCTACCTTGACTGTGTGCCATGCTGAGGGCCATGGATAAGCGTTGGGGATGAGACCGGCCTGAAAGCACAAACAATTTAACACAACAATTTCCATAACAATTGCAGCTGAGGCTCATTTTGTAGGTTTTGGTTGTAAACCAAAGCATTGACGCATTGTTTCTACCTGATTGCTATGGACGTTTCCAACTGAATAAATGATCCCCTGACTCTTCTTCAGGATGTTAGATGTATCCTAATAATCAAAGCCAGTCCAGTCACTTTAGACCAAAGTGAACCAACCAACATTGCCATCCCTAGAGCAGCAACTAGTGTGGCTTAAAGTGGTGGAGATAAAACCTTTTAACATGTTTGTGTGAGGCAAAAGGAAGAGACTGTTTGTTTTCTAATGCCTGCCTAATAGCTATTTAGAGTGAATAAATGCATGCACATCTTTTGGCTCATGACCATCAGCTATGAAAACATCAATCAAACTCGTTTTACCCAAATTCCAATGGGGAGAGAATAAAACTAAATCAATGGCTGTATGGAGACTGTGCATTAGCTGGAGGTATTTACTAGCATGGAAATGAGCCCATTATGGGAATATCAATAGCAGTATGCTCTCCCTCTCTCTCTCTCTCTCGCTCTCTCTCTCGCTCTCTCACCATCCATCCATCTGCCCGCCTATCTAACAAGGTGCACTATAACTCAGCTGACTGGACAACTAACCAAGCAGCGGGCAATCAACATTCATTTGCTGAAACGCTTGAATGAATTATTAATTAACAGCAATGAAAATCTTATTTAATCGTTTAATTAGCAAAAAGTGTCGAGTGTAAAACATTCACTGGTTTCAGCTTCCAAAATCCATCATATACGACTGGTTTTGGACTGGTATTTAGACAAAACAACAAAGAAACGTTTTTCTTTTTTTTCCTACATTTTCCACATCAAACAATACATTGAGAAATTACACAGCAGTTGCAGCCCTAAAATGATTAATCTAAAACAACATAATCAACAAATCAATCAGTATGAATGTAATTTGCCGGCCAACATTTACCTACCCAATGCAGACAAGCTGTGGCTGATCTAAAATAGTGTCTTGCATGTACAGTGTATGTGCATAGTTATGCAGTAAATAACATTCTTTTCAAGTAAGTTGAAGCAGTAGACCATGGCTCTGAACCTCTTGGACTTCTCTTGTTGTTTTGTGGCTATAAGAGTGAGAATGAGAAGGACAGCAACCTGTGTTTAGGCAGAGGATGTGACATTTTCCGTGCCCACTAAACCAGCCGCACACTGCAGATTCTCCCTGGCTAGGATTGACCAGGCACCCGTCAGCTTTGCTTTATCCCCGCTGTGCCCCAACCCGCCCCTAATCTGCCTGATCGATGGCCCTGGATCGTTGTCGCCAGGCAACCAAGGATGACACCAAAGCTCTTCACAGTGTGTGCTACCTAACAATCCATCCACCGCTTCACAGCTAGGGAAACAGTATCAGAAATCAGTCTGTGGGGAAAATACTTAAAGAATTACACAAAAGAAAGAAGGGGCTTGTTAAGGATAAATCGATCCCTGAATTCTCCTGAAAGCACAGAGAATTGTTCAACGACTTCTTGTCAGAATGACAAGATGGTATCATCATCAAGACAGGCATAGTCTGTGCCTCAGTGCAAGGCCAGAGTTAACAGGTGACACTGAAAAACCCCACTGGCTTTCTTCTTTTGTTTGGTCTTACGGCCTCTGAGGGATGGATACAGTAGGTCCCTGCATCCACAGAGAAAGTAGTTTTATATCCTCATCTGGCTCTTGAGGACAGACAGTTCTGAACTGAACGTGAAAGTGAAACAGATGGCCATTTTGTCAGAGAGAAATCCATTTCAGCTCAGATCTAGGTGACTCTCATCATTTAATAATGACTCTTATTATGTGGCAATAATAGACTCCAAGGCCACTTTCTTTCCTGTTATATTGACTAGGTGTGAGCAGCGGTATCTGTTCTGGCATAATGCACACGAAGAAGTGGAATTAGAAATCTTTTTGTAAGCTAGGTGTCACAGATCAAGCTGTTTTTTTCTTTGATGTTTCAGATTTACAGCGCTGCTGTAACTCAGACTAACTTCCTGTGGTGACCTTAGCATCCCTTCCAGGAACTTTCATGTCTATGTATAGCAACAGTATCATGTCGATTGTGGTCAGCTTGTCATTCTTTTACTCTGTATCTGGCCATAATCTGACCACATTTGAGGTGGTCGGATCACTGTTTGACTCTTTCCTACTCATCAGAGTGACTTTCGCTCAGTCTCACTGTACTATTAGGACTGAAGCTTTGGGCTTACACTCCCCTCTCTTTGCCTATCTTTTCTTTTCCCTCCATCCCTGCAGTAACGTGTGTATGTGTATGTGTATGGTGTGCAGCTTGTGAAACCTGTAATTGAGTGTGTCCGCCCACCGCGTTGCACCAGGGGCCGCGCAGCGGAGGGCTTCATCGTGTCAGGCACAATATAGATAGATACACATACTCATCACATCCTTCTCACACTCTGCCATAGAATCACAACATTGAGGAGCCATTAGTAGATGAGGCAGCGGGGTGTGTTGTAGTAGATTTTGCCTCTTCAGACACAATAAACACAATTTGGATTATAGCAAAAAATAGATTCCCTCAGGCTACTCCTACTCTTAAACCACACTTCTCTAGGAAAAAAACATGCATTTTGTATATGTGTGTTGTGTGTATATGTAGTGAAAGTGTGCCTGGACACTACAGTAAGCTGTGGTTGCTATGGTTCCTTACTGTGAGGACTTAGTCAACCACCAAGAAAAATACCAATGCACATTTCTCTCTGAACTCATTTCCGCAACAAATGTGTTAAAGGATGACATTTAAAATCGAATCCGCTAATATGCCTGCTTAACATGCTTGCATTGTGTTATATACCACAGACTGCATTCGAGCGTGTCAAGAACAGATAATAAATAATGGTTTCCTGTTGATTGAGGAGCGAGTCTATCAGTTTTTCTAACAAGCCGCACTGAGGTCAAAGCAGGTCAACTTGTCTACATGCTGTCAGATTCTGCCATCAAAATGAATTTATTTGTGTGCTAAATTTGCATCGGTACAAAGTTCACAGTCACAAAGCACGTATGGATGTATAAATATAAATCAGACTTCAGACATTGTGGAGGTTTGAAGACCAATACGGACAACACTGCCACTTTTGTAGTTTGCAGCACCACAGTGCAAAAATACTAAAGTACAAGTGAAAGTCCTGCGTTCTGAATCTTGGTTTACTAAAAGCAGGTTAGCGTTATCAGCAAAATTTATGTATCAAAAGTACAAGTACTCAACTTACAGCAGAATTGTTGCATAGCTTCAGGTAATGAAATATTCTTACATACTAGATATTTGTATTTGTGTTGTGTAGGCAGTGTTTAAATGTTGTAGCTGGTTGGGGTGGAGCAATTTTTATATAATATTGGCAAGTTTAACCCATAGTATTTTATAAGTGCAGTGTAGTAGTAGTAGTATTTTGAACTTCCTGATAAGTCATGACTTTGCCGGTTTTATTCCGTATGGCTGCCTGTGTAAACATATGGGAGCCAGAAAGGGTTTGTTTTTGTAATCACAACTCAGTTGTCATATTGATCATCGTAAAAACTTTCAAACAATGCCCTGCTGTACATTTCAGAGTAATACATATCCACAGCTGAATTTTAGACCATAATGAGACATTTCAATTCTCCACTGAAAGCTGGACCAATTAAATTGTGCGCCATCATGAAGAAGAGTCTTAGTGCAGGTTTTGCTGATTGATACCTTGTCAAATCAATCTATTATGTCGGCAAGGGATAACAAAGACAAGCACATATTTCAAATTAATTTAGCAGCCCTAAATGCAGTCCCTGAATACCTCACTCACGGCAGCGTTGAACAGGATGCAAAATAAATAACCACACAACTATTCCAAACACGCCACAGTGGCCACTTTGAATTTCATTTCCTCTTTCTTTGCTTCATAAAGCTCTTTTGCTTGCCTTTCATCTTGTTTTGTGTTCAGTGAGAAGCACGAGAGTCAACCCGCAGGGAGAGAGGAGCAAGGGAAAAAACAGAGAGGAAAGGAACGATGGAGTCCATATTATCGGAGCAGTCGGCCACAGTGGACGAGCTGTTGGAAGCGTGCATCCAAGCCTTTGGTTGGTCATTTGAACACTGTTTCTTTGATATAGATAATTTGATTTATTCCAAAGTGAGTCAATATGAACAACTTAAGTTAATCAAAATGAATTAATATTTTATATGTTATATTTTATGTGAATTATTTGTAATTTAGAAAAGTGTCTTCTTCAGAAATGCACGGTACTTGGGAGTGTTGTAGTCAAGAGCGCCTAAACCGAGACCAAGTCAAGACCAAGACCAGGGTTTGTCGAGACAGAGACAAGGCCAAGACGTTTAGGGGCTGAGACCAAGTCGAGGCCAAGACCGAGGGAGACAGTCAACACCAAGACCAGTTCCCCACATTACATGATACACAGTAAAATCTGAAATGTGATCATAGGTAGTTCTCAAATTGATCTGAAAGATCCAGATTCCCATTCAAACACTAAGAGCTGAAATCAATGTAAGCATCTTTATTCAACACTCCTTTTCCATGCTTACCATCACGGGGAGGGGTGACAGTAGTTAACGGTAACAACAGATTTTTAATGAGGGTTATTGGTTGCATTTGAGGCAATACGTTTTACATCCAATCAGAGTTTGGATGTTAGCAAATAAATCAGACCATTCAAAAGCAATTTATTGATATTCCCAAAGTTATGGTCTTGACTGGTCTTGAAATAAAATCCCGAGCCCTCAATGTCCGAGACAGAGACAAGACCGAGTACAAAGTCGGTCAAGACCGGTCTCAAGACCAAGACCATCAATATGTGGTCTTGAGACCGGTCTCGAGTACTAAAACACTAGTGCTTGGTGCATCTCCTGATGATGAGTGACGCTTTCTTTTTATAGATGAGAAGGGTACTTTGAAGGATGCTTCCTTGGTCCGGATGTTCCTCATGATGCAACCCTGGTATATCTCTTCATCCGACATGGCTAAGAAGCTGGTGCTCAAGTATCCTTTATTTCAGAGATGTTGTGTACATATGCTCTGTTTGGTGTTCGTCTACAAATATCTCTTCACACACGGCCGACAGAACGGTGGAATCGAAAGAATACGGTACCTTGATGAAGAACAATCTGTTGTTCAATTTTAATGAGCCTGAAGAGTGAAGAGAGTCTTAAACTGTTAGCATTTTGCAGAGCTTCGCAGCGAAGTTGCACCTTGACTTTTGGATCAGATCTCAAGAGGAGAGCTGCAGTGCAGAGCGTCGCACAAGGATATGCCACCTTGTCAAGTAATGAACAATCATTCATTCTTCCTTGTCTGTCAGGCTATTGTTTGGTGAAAAGTCATCTTTAATCATCATGTAAACCAACTTGATAATTCAAAGGTCTTAAACTTATTTTTTTAATAATTGTGTAGATGTAGTCCATCCTTCAGTATTTTTCATTTATCTCTCTTTGTATCCCTTTGTTCTTCCTGCCAGGTATTGGATCTCTGAGTTTCCAGCAGAGTTCAATCTGAACCCAGAGCTGGCGGACCAGATCAAAGACTTTAAAGACCTCTTGACCACCGAGGGCAACGAACGCCAGAGTCAGCTCATTGACCTCGACAGTGTGTGAGTGAATCGGTTGCTGAGAGCTGTGTGTTGCTGACAGTGTGAATGAACGTTTCTTTCTGTGGGCGTGTATGTCAGCGTTCTCAGACATTGCTGCGCGGTGCTGTGCTGTGCAGCATGTCAGTGCCTTCCCCATTTCCACAAAAGCCATTTCTGTGTGACCTCAACTTCCCTTTTATTGTTCCATGAAGGAGAATGCTTTGTGGAGCAGATATGCGAGTTACTGCAGCAGAACGTTTGCAAATGAGGGAATGTCCTTCCAGAAATACATACTGCTTTTATAGAACAAGATGGATAGTTTGTATGTTGCTTCAATATCGCTTGTGTCTTACTGGGCGTGTGGTATTTTATTAACATGCAAACTATGTAATGCTAATTTTCATCATTATGTTTCTTTGGTATCTAATATCACTGTAAATGCAGCTCTGACATGCGTAATAATGATAAAGCTGATCCTCACAATGGTGTGAGGAACAGACCTAAGAAGAGAAAAGCTTTTCATAAAATATTCTGTTTTTATGTGCTTCATCATCCCTCCCAGGCCGTCATATAAATGGAAGCGGCAGGTGACTCAGCGTGTCCCATCAGTGTCCAAAAAGAGGAAAATGTCCCTGCTGTTTGACCACCTCGATTCCTGTGAACTGGCTGAACACCTGACCTACCTGGAGTACAAATCCTTCTGCAAGATCCTGGTCAGTGGGACCGCAGTCTGCAAAGAGCAAGCTTTGAAGCTGTGTATCTAGTAGGATGTTTACAGCTCCTTAATTATTTGAATTTCCAAGTAATGTTAAACGCTGCAGGCTCATTGTAGTTGCTAAGCAATAGTGGTTAAAATGGACTTTTATTGGCAGTAATTATATTTGTTGTCTGGAAACAATTTGCTCTTTGAGGATTATTTTGGGAAGCAAAGGCAATGACTGGGTTTGTGCTGATTTGAATGGGTGAACAACATGTTGTTTTTAGATAATTTATTCCAGTGTAATGGTGTTGGTGGGAATACAGGGGCAGTAATTTGTCTTGACTTTGTATTTGTTTCTCTTCTAAAAGAAGAACAAAAGATGGAATAATACATAGAAATATAGAGAGCTACTGGGTTAAAGTGCAGTAATGATATTTTTCAGCATATATACCAGGTGAAAACAAGTCACTAAAAATTGGCTTAACCAGCCAGCCAATCCACCAGTTGGCTGCTTTGTTATAAACATTGCTGCCTTAAAGGAATAATTTGGCAATTTGGGAAATAAACTTATTTCAAAAGTCACATAACTCCTACAGTGACATAACAGGGAATTGTTGTTTTCATGCTTTGGTTTCTGCACAGATTAAAACACAACAAAGTATACTGTGTAAATTTGCTTTCCAGTCTTTGTGCTAAGATAAGCTAACCAGCTGCTTCCTCCCACTAAATATTTACCACACAGACTTGATAGTGGTATTAATCTTCTCATCTAGAAAGGCAAATCAGCATATTTGAAATATTGACTGTTCTTTAAGGGGGCACTCCAGTGAGTGCTAGTGGAGCACAAGTGTCTGTTGTTAGACCTTGCAAATGCCATGTATTTGGAGGTTGGCTGTAAGTGCTGGTCTTGTGCTTGTTCGTGCTTGTAGTTTCAGGACTACCACAGCTTTGTGATGCACGGTTGCACAGTGGATAACCCCATCCTGGAGCGTTTCATCACCCTTTTCAACAGCGTCTCCCAGTGGATCCAGCTCATGGTGCTCAGCAAGCCCACCGCCCAGCAGAGAGCTGCCGTCATCTCCCACTTCATCAGAGTGGCACAGGTCTGTCTGCTGGGCCCATTAACACTGTTTGCAAAGGTTTTAAGACTAAATGGTGCTGGTGGGAGTTGCATGGTTCAGGAAGCATGTAGAAGCAGGCTGAGATGATTGCCTGGAGCTAAATAGAAAAAGGAGGAGGTGAATAAGAGATTAAACCAAGAGATATGGAGAATAAGGGAAAAGTCACAGTGGAGCATTGATGACTCACACACGTACGCACACACACACACACGCACACGCACGCACACACACACACACACACACACACAAGATAAGACATAGATTGTGAGAAAATGTGAATTTAATTTAAAAAGTGTTTATAAGTATTAATATGTTTCGATACCCACTGAGAGCTGTTTTGGATAATGCTGCTGTCAGGGGAAAAACTTGCATCTCCGCAAATTAAGAAAACCTTGTTTTAGCAGGGTCATGATGCGTTTTTTTGGCACTATCCAAAGGCTTTTATGGGCCTAAGGGGTTTTAAATTGTCACAACCAACGGAGGAGCATGTAAAACCTCAAATTATTTTAAAGAATGAAGATCACCTTAAATTGAGAAACAAGATTGTTTACAGCTAGAATAAAAAATGTTATAAAGGAGAAAGAGCTCTTTGTTGCAAAGAATGGAACATAAAAGACACAGTGTGTCGTCAATTCATTATACAGTAGCCTATGTGCACTCCTGTTGGCTAGAAAGAATTCAGTCATGCATCCTACAATAGAGGAATCAGTGGGAAATGTCTGCAGGTGGCATGACTCTCAGCTGAATGTAAATGATCCGATACAGAGAGAACCATTTAAAGTTACTCTAAAGTTGACTGAAATTTTACAGTGAGTTTGAAGACTGATTTTAACCTGCTAGAAGGGCTCCAGCCATGCTAGTGGCTGTGTAAGGCTGTGGGTGATGTGGTGCTTTCAGCTAAATGCTAAAATCAGTTTGCTAACATGCTCCCGGTGAAAATACAGGTAATGTTTACCAGTTTAACCATCTTAATTAGCATGGTAGCATGCTAACATTTGCTTGGTAGCACTAAAACAAATTGCAGATGAGGCTGAATGCCATTAGTTTTGCATGGAGTTTAGATAAACTTAAAGTATTGAACCACCTGATATTTTGACCTGATGATTGCTCTAGATGAAAAGTTATTACATCCTTAGAGAGGCATGAACATGTGTACCAAATTTAGTGGCGACCCATCTAGTAGTTGTGGAGTATGGGCAGCCAAAGGATGTAGGATTTAGCAACTAGGCACAGTGAATATCTGTAGCCTACAACATTTTGTGTTAAGGTTTTTTAGTAGATGTTGGGATATTTTACTGAATATTTTTACTTGCTGGTGGCCCTAGAACTAAAAGATGAACAAAGTTGTGATCTCTTAGGACCCTGAATATCTGCGCCAAATTTCCTGGGAATCCATCCAGTACTTGGAATCCAGACCAACATAGCTATCCCCGGGAGCCTTGCCTTTTACATGAGTAATAGTCTTTTACCTGCCTTCTCTCTACAGAGTGTTCACTCATTCCTCTTTAGGAGTCATTTGTCTTTTCCACATTGGCCTGGTAAATGTTGCCTGTTGCAAAGATTCCCCACTGTGTATTTAAAGTACAAACATTGCCTAATAAAACTCACATTAATCCTAAATGAAAGTTAGACCATCCTTCATCTTTCCATCTATCTCTGTAGCTCGTTATTTCTATGCTCAACAATTTAAATAATCTACGGTCATCTACAGGTCAAGATGGTTCTAATCCTAATCTCAGTTTAATCTGGTCTCTCCCCAACAAATCCCAAACAAAACAGCCAGCTTGCTGCCTTAAATGGTACTCTGTCCACATGTCTGGAGACTATCGTCCTTTCTCTGCAGAAATGTGCCTTTAAATTGTATCCTGGGCTTCACTGTAATTGATATCATTTTAGTTTGATGTTTGCTTTGGTATGCCAGAAGGACTCGGTTCTTCCTCTATGTGACTATACACTCATCTTTTCTGTATCAGGGAGTTTAAGAAAGTGCAGAAAAATACTTTTCATCCTAGCAGACTGCAGTACCATATGCATCCTCATTATTTATTGCGAGTCTACTCTTGGATTGTTTTCATTCTCATACCCATTTCCTATCTATCCTCGTCTTCATCTGCAGAACAAACTTCTGTGGCTTATTTAGCAGGATCTCAGCAGGTTTCACCACCTCCTTCTGTCTTAATACACCAGCACTCTAACACCTCAGCAGGGCTCTTACCAAGTGTCTTCACCCTCCTTGATATTCAACGCTTGGACTTTTTCCAACATTGAAACGGTGAAGACAGATGCTGATTCTAAACCAGCCTTGATGTGTGAGAATTACCTCCTTCTTGTCTCTATCCTGAGTCGTGTCTGTGTCCTTTGAGCATCTTTCAAATTTTTATTATAGATTCGGAACAGGGCAAATGAAAAAAAAGAAAAAAACAACAACATAAAATATAAACTGTAAATATATACTGTTTGTGTATATATATATTATGTTATACTGTGTATAACTGATGATCTGTCATCCCTAAAGTATAGCCTTTTGGATCACATTCATGAAACAAATTGCTAATTTGTAATCATTAGGCCATTGCAATAGATTTGGACTGCTTTGTCGGTAGGGAGACAATATTTTTAGGTTTCAGTTGTATATTCTGCTGGGCATTGTACCCGGGTGATATAGGCTACCCTGACTCTTCACCCAGAGTCATTATCAAGTCGAAATTTTGAGTTTGTCTAATAGTTTGGTTTGTGACAAAAACTTAAACTGATAAAACTTGAAACTAACAACATTATGATTAGCCTTAACTGTACTTTTTGTTTTGTGCTAGTTAGCAAATATCAGCATGCTAACATGTTAAATATGAGACTGAACATCAATGTGTTAGCATTGCCATTGTGAGCATGTTAGCATTCTAATGTTAGCATTTAGCTCAAAGCACTGCTGTGCCTGAGGACAGACTCCCAAAGAACATTGTGCTTATTGTGTTTATTGCTTTTTTCTTTCTTAGTCTAAACTGTGCCACTGTGTATTATGGCCATTGTAGGTATAAAATATATAAATGGAGGGGGTAATATTCAGAGAAGAAAAACCTTCCAAGATGAAAGTTATAAATGTTAAAGAATTTCCTTACGTGTCGTAATTGATGTAACAGGGAAAGGTAAGACAGGTCTAGCTTAGAGACATTAGCTGACCCCCAAGTGTTCACTGACCTTCCTGCCCTAGTTATTCTCCACATGTACCTGTCCTTGTTAGGGAGACAACAGTTAGACTGATAAGGTAGGGACAATAGCAGGCGTCAAGCTAACAGATATCAGTGTTCTGTGGGAATCTTACAAGGTTGAGCATTACAAGAATGATTACAAGAACTCACTGGCTCCACAGATTAGAATACAGCTCATAGATAGTGATAGATTCCAATATGAAGTCTAAACATCAGATAGATTAGTTGTTCTAGGTTAAGGCCAGCTAAAGATGATCTAATAGAGAAACGCACTGGAACTAGGGGTAAGAGAGAAACATAAAAGGGACAAAAAGATGTTATCCTTCAGATTTGGTGTTGGCATTTGATGGTCACATATTGTATACTGGGACTGTTTCTCCTCGGCAGGGCTCAATAAACAATACTATTTAACCATGCTAAGTCTTCATCAGTCTCTGAACGTCTTCAAACCTGAATCTGGCTCACAATATTTCTTCAACAATAAATATACGAGAAACCCTCCAGATTCTCTAAGATCAAAGTGGTACATTTATGAGAAAAAAACTGGGACAAATTGTGTGGAGCTTCCAGACACTTATGACAAATATGAGGGACTGCAATCAAGCATGTTTCACAAAAGAACAGAAGGACGTATCTCATAATACTGGTTGGTGAAAGTAGCGTATGTGATGGCTGTTGTATTTGCATATCCTGCTTCCTGCACAGAGCCATTAACAATGCACATATTCTCTGAGAATAATTTTTTTTTCTGAGAATTTTACCTCCATAATTTTTCAGTTTTTTAATTTTATTTTTACCTACAATGATTATTACCAAATACACGTGCTTGAAAGTGTCCAGAAGTCATTTCGTTGTATCATTCATACAGAATGGGTGAACATTTGGGCAGATCAGAGACTGACCATCCCGCTGGAAATCCTGTTGTTAATTCTATGCAAATTTGAAATGCCTCAAACTTTGGTATTCAGAAATGTAGCCCAGTGCGAGCACATGCAGGGACGAAAATTAGGCAGCACAGAAGGTAGCCTCGACATATTTGACATTTCCCAAAGCTTCCCTCTGGCTGTGCTCGTTGTGTCCCATTTTAGCTTCCTGTTGGGAGCATGTTACAAATGACTCATGTTCAATGGTCTTTTTCTTTACTGCACAGACTTGCGTTAGAATTTAATATGCAAAAATGTCCCTTTCGTGCTTATTGAAAAGCTCAGTGCCAAAAAATTTCACAAGATGTTCAGTGTGCGCCTTCTGGCTTTGATAACTTCAAAAACATCACCAATCGGCTGTGTGATGACAAGTGGTTGACAAGACGACCTCCATTTCCCAGCTCTATCTGGCATTTATTCTTCACCCAGTGGAAAGGCCTGACAATGTTGACAATGAAATCTTCCCCAGGCCTCGCTGGCGGCCACATGCACGTGCAGTTTGGCTGAGCCTGCTGGTAAAATTCTGGGCTGCCCTCCACACTGCTTTGCCAATTGATTCTAAAGGGTGTATGAGCAGAATCAAATGATCCCCTCTGGCGGCCCTCCCACACAGCTGTGACCCCATTGATTTTCAGTGAGATGCTACGCAGGCTGAAGGGCAGCATGGAGCCCTGCAGAGTGCCATTCACAAAGTGTTAGCTTGCGTTTTATACAGACAGAACGTTCAGTAATATCTCGGTTTATTCTGATGGTTTGTGTTCGAGGGCTGCTGAACACTATTCAAAAGGTCTTTAGCGTTATTATTGTCCTTATATTCCCTTTCCTTATACTCTAAATCTTTCTTAACCTATACCACCTTCTCTCTTTCACTTTCTCATAAATCCTTTTTAGCGGTAGATTACACATTCCGTCACTGACTCCTCTTTCACCCTCGCTCCTAATATTTCCTCCCTCTCGTCGACAGAAGCTGCTGCAGTTGCAGAACTTCAACACGCTGATGGCGGTGGTGGGCGGCCTCAGCAACAGCTCCATCTCTCGTCTCAAAGACACGCAGGCCCACATCAGCGCAGAGACCAACAAGGTGCAGTAGCGGCTACCATCCTCTGAACCATCGCTGCTCTATTTCTGGCATGCCAGACAAATTGTTCACAGCATGTTGATGCACTTAGCTAACAAGTGATGTCAAATCCTGATTCAGTAAACCACATCTCCTCTGTGTGAGCTGCCAAGCTCTTTATGTGTGCCCATTACTCCTACACAGCGGCTTTTCAGAAGTATGAATTTGAGCCACACTAACTGGAAAGTTGAATGCAACATTTGGGGGAGTTACAGTGTCTTGTCAGTTACGTAAGTCCATCTGGAGCAAAGTTTTCCAGAATGTTTCTGACTCCTCTAAACTAATCTCTCTTGAGACAGGCTTTCTGTTTCCTTTCCTTTTTATTCATTATTGCCTCCTAAATTAATTTCAACCCCCTGCATTCACTCAACCTGCAGGTTTTTAACAATCTCATCGAACTGGTGACATCATGTGGGAACTACAGTCAATACCGCAAGCGTTTCTCCGAGTGCGTGGGCTTTCGATTCCCCATCCTCGGCGTGCACCTCAAAGACCTTATAGCCGTGCACGTGGCGCTGCCAGACTGGGCAGACAAAGAGAAAACGCGGGTTAACCTGACTAAGACCCAACAGCTGTACACCATCCTTCAAGAGCTGGCGCAGATCCAGACCACGCCGCCTAGCATCGATGCCAACACAGACTTGCTGAACCTGCTTACGGTGAGTGCAAAGGCCGGACAGGTGTATGCGCAGTGTCCAAGATGAATGTTTGTCTTGAATCACAGATGTGCCAAAACAAGCAACAGAACAGTTTGAACCGAGGTCCTGAATCAGGTGTTGTACATAATGAAGTGCAACAGAATTCATGAGCACTCATGAACCACCCAGACAGCAGTGAAGTAGGAGGAAAAATGTGATACACAGACTTTGCTCTGCTGTGATTTCATTGGCTTGTGGTCAGACAGACTGTACAGGAGCCAGCTGGGACAAAATCTGCATACAGACAAAGGCCAGAGATTATGTGTAACCAAAGCATTCAAAGCATGAACCTTCAGGCTCATGTCTTAAATAGCTGTACTCCAGTGTGGTCAGAACATCCAGTGTAACACCCTTTGAGAAATAAATCATTTCTGACTACTGGACACGCAAGATATAATAGATGGTGGGAGAAATAATTTAATGGCTTATTTCAGCATAAAGTATTTAAACAACTAACAGCAGAGTTATATCAACTTGTCAAGAGGACAGATGTTTGCACAGACAGTAATGAGTCAAGTACCATTATGAACACTTTATAATCTGGTTGGCCAACTTGGTCAAAATGATGTTGGTATGCGATACTATATGGATAACATCTCAGCTAAGATTAATTCAAAGAATTAAAAAAATCCCCTATTGGTAAACACATGTTAAAAGGGATACTCTATAGCATCTTCCACCTTCCAATTTGTAATGCAGGATTTTTGTAAACACGCAAGATTTTAAGCCAAGCTATCCCTGATGGCATTTTCAGGATTTTGTTCTAAACTTTGGCAAGCTCTTCCAGAGCCACAGAAAACATTATACAACTCATTTTACCGGTGGTGTAATACTCCTAAACAACATGAGTGAAATTGGTGGAGTGCCTCTTTATTTAAAAGAAGTGGGGACTAAACAATGTATTTGCCTCTATCTTTGGCCAACTGCTGTAACACTGTTATCTGGTGGTCAAATTCCTTTTGTTTAGAGTCATGCTGTTGTCCAGAATAAAGAGCCACGGCCCTGTTCAGGCATCTCATCACTGAATTTCGCTGAACTTTAAAATGTTAACCTGCAGTGAAACCTGTTTGTTCCTGTATCCTGATTAAATACTGAAGGGATTTTGCTGACAGAGTGCTTTGGCTTTGAAATTTCCTGAAAGAGGAACTCAGTAGAATCAGCATCTTCTTTTTAAAGTCTTTACTGACAAAACATCGCTTTCCCTCTCTCTTCTCTCTCCACCAACAGGAATTTGGTGTTAAATAATCTGGAGATTCTGTGGCAGAATCACAGGATGGTTCTTCATCTTACATTTATTGCGAGCTCTTTGACTGGGAATACTGTGTCAGACTGATCTCAATTTTGTTGCTGCCTGCACTTCAGCATGAAAGCTGAGGTGTTTTTTTTCCGCACTTCACACTAAACTCACGAGTTATGAGCGTGCATTAGTATTTTTGGCAGATGCAGATAAGAGTTTCCTGAATTTGAGAAGGGGAGCTTTCTGAATTTAAACATCCCCAAGAGATTTAATCACTCAATCCGGCTGCAGGTGTTCGTGTGAGATTGCAGCTGGCTCCCCCATTTTTTTCTTTGAAAATGAAAGAAAACACCTTGACAGGTTTTGGAGCTGAGAGGAACCTGGGAAGTTTGCTGGACATAGTCAATAACCAATTACCTTATGCCATGCCAGTGCTTATTCAAGTTGATCTACCTTGAGTTCTCCTTGGCTTACAGAGAGGAGATGAAAAGGAAGTCAATAAATCCTTCAAAATAATCAAGATAAGCAAACCACACAAGCTTAAAATACCATTTTGCTCCTTTTTGAGTCACATTCATCGGCCTTTCAAATGAAGTAGTGTCTACTATAGCATCTCCAATGTGGTGAAATATTTACAGTTAAACCTTTTGAATCTCAAAATACTGTAAGCTCAACTAAATCCGAAGAAATGCAGACAAGAACAAAAGCTTTTTTCCCCTTCCGCACTTGCCACTACCTCAACTCAATAAAAACCAGGAAACACAATTACAGTAAAGAGACTAGCTGTGAGGAACATTATGCGAGGCCAACAGCGGATGCAGTGGATGATTACATGCAGCAGTTGGCTGTGAGATGTTAACTGGAGCAAAACATAGGTGTTGCTGTCGTCAGTAGTATGTTTTCCACACGCCTTTAGGGTTAAATAGTAGCAATGCACAATATTGAAATATTTGGAGATTGCATCTAATAGACATTTTTTATGGTCATTTCATCTGAAAGGTATATTTTTCATTTTACTGCAATACCAGCTCCTGCACAATTTCCACTATTTGGGTTTAGTGAGGTGCCGTTTTAATACCTGATGCAGACGCTGACCTATAAAACACTTCCAAATCTGAATAAACAAATTATCTTGCTAACGTCGAGTGGTATCTAGACATGATGATAGTGTTATTTTCCAAGGTTTAGAGATATCTGTGTATGAAATGTCTGCTGCCACTCACAGTGGTGGATGAAGTATTCAGATCCTTCAGTTTAGGTAAATGTACTAATGCCACAGTGTAAAAATACTCGGTTACAAGTAAATGTATATGGGAGGATTTTGCTATCCTTATTCAAGAGCGTGGTCTTTCAATTGGAGAGCATGACTTATTGATTTCACGCTCAGATCTTGTAACGCTTTCCCTGAAAACATTGCAATGCACTTGCAATGGAGGCAGGGATCATTTCATTGGTCAACAGTACACGTGCAATTCTGTTGGTTAGGGGATTTTGAGAGGGTCATTGCACAGAAGGCCAGAGAGCAGAGCAGAAAATCTGAGAACAAACGCCTCACGAGTGCACAGAAGAAAGCCGTAGAGCGAGGAGAAGGGTGAAAATGGTGAGCAGCAAGTCTGTGCAGGCAACAATAGATCTGAGTTCAAGCACACAGTTTGAGCAATAACAGCAAATTGAAGCACAAACGTGGCCTATTTAAGTGTGAGGGCAGACTTTTGAGGGAAAGCAATACAAAATCTGAATTTGAAATCAGTAAGTCGTGCTCTCAAATTGAAAGTCCAAGCTCCTGAATAATGCTACTTAGATGAAAGTATCTGTATAATCAGGAAAATGTCCCCTGTGACTGTTAAAATACTGTTATATTTTATCTCATTAGATTTGGATGGCCCGTGCATTTATGTAAAACCTGGATTTTCCTTCTGTAGTTGTTGAGCTGGAGCTCATTTTGAATTATTTTGTATCATACTGCAACTAGTGATTATTTTCTCCATTAATCGATTGATTGTTTGTTATTTAAAAATACTGAAAATAGTGAAAAATGCCATCATAATTACCCAGAGCCCAAAGTGACACCTTCACAATGCTTGTTTTGTTGAACCAATAGTCCAAACCCCAACATTATTAACAATACATGAAAAGCAGCAGACTTTCACATTTGTGAAGTTGGACGTTTTTACATGAAAAATGGCTGAAATGAGTTTATGATGAAATAGTTGCCAATGAATTTTCTTTCAATCAACTAATCATTTCAGTTGTAATGGTATGAAGTCTTCATATGGTCTGTATGTACAAATATTAATTCGTAAAGTGGCTAAAGCTGTCGGATAAATGTAGTGAAGTAAAAAGTACAACATTTCCCTCTGAGATGCTGTGTGAAAAGAAAATACTCAAATGAATTACAAGTAGGCTACCCCAAATTTGACTCACATTTCTGGTGCTCACAGCATTAAAACGTTACACTCACAACTCAGTCAGTGTTGAGTGAGTAAACTGCAGAGAAACAAATGAATAGTCGCCAGCTGTTCCAGTGAAGGTACACAACTGCTATATTTGGTCACTTTTCGTCTATTTCACTAATATTTGCAGTTGGACTACGTCTCTAAAAGGCTACTTTTGGCTGAAATCTGTGCAGGGATGTATTTATTTTGTGGTGGAGATGAATGCTCAGAATGAAGAGGCTGCCTAAATGCAGCTGAAAGTTTCTTCAGCAGTCCCACCCTGAACACACTCTTCATGGATACTATAAAATACTAATTGTAGTATCTTTTGATATGTAGGCTGCATTTTCTTTGTGTCAGTACTTGTACTGCCATTACAATAAAGTTGAATCTAATCTAATCTTATCTAATCTGCAGTAAAACCAGTCCATGTATGCATTTTCATTAGGCAAATGAAAGGAAAAGACCAATAGCAATGAGCCACCCTGTCATTTACAGACAACATGGTCACACTGGCTCCTTATCTCCTGTTCTGTGCAGGTGTCTCTGGACCAGTACCACACAGAGGAGGAGATCTACCAGATGTCCCTGCAGAGAGAACCTCGCAAGCCAGCTGTGAGCAGCACACTGTACATTTTGGGTCCTGAACTGGCCCGTTCTCAAACATCCCATATTTGGCAGCGATATAGCTCATTTACTCCTGCCTTGAGATGATGGATGGTCCTGATTTTCACTGCAACTTTTGAGAGGGGTCACGCTGCTTTATGAGGTTTCTAGCTGTAGGCTGTCTGGATTTCAGAAGGTTTTACTGTCCCATGATGATCTATATAATGTTTTAGAAACTGCTCCATCCTTAAATTATTGAGCTATGAGTGAAACAATGAATCCTTGACATTCTATGTTTGTATGTTAGAGATGGTAAAGATATTTAAATATCAGATTTCAGCCCTCCAAAACCCATATTTGCCATATCCTGTAATAGATTCTCTTACGACGCTACTGGAAATCTTTGTTTTCCTTCTCTCGTGACGTTTTGATCCATCGTAGTAACAGTTATCTTTTTTTGTTTTTTTTTTGTTTTCCTGTTTTTAAAGATGGTTGCATCTGCTTCCACAGGTTGATATTGATGTCATGGTCTTTTTTTTTTCTCTCACATCGTTTGTAGCAGAACTCCAGCCCCTCCCCAACGCCTGACCCCAAGCCGACCATGATCGATGACTGGGCGGTGTCGGTGAAACCCAGCGCTGACCCGACGATCATCAAGAAACACATAGAGAAGATGGTGGAGGTGAGTTTCTCAGCGCCTACACATCCCCCTCTCACTGTGCTAATTGTAACCTGTGGGGTTCAGTGTGAAGGCTAAGGGTGAAATATCTGTTGTTATCCTCACCACCACCATCTTGACATGATAACTGCTCTTTGGCCAAACGGCGGGTAAGCTTTTCACTATAATTACCAAGGCTTGGAAAGTCATTTGAAAACCTCGTAACTCAATTTGTGGTGAATGTTTATGGCTTTTTTTCCCGGAATTGAAAAATGAAATGGTTGCCTGAGGGTTGAGAATCATTTAAAAAACAATGGGAAGATTTGTATAATACATAGCTGCCCAGTAGAAGTCCTAACCTTTTGGCTAGCAGGGCACCCACTTTTCTACAAATGGCAAATCAAATGCATTACATTTTTATATGAGTAAAAAAAATACAATCGGAATCAGAAACAGGTGTTTTGCCATGTAGTTTTCACATAAGATTTTTCCTTTATGTTGTGGTGCATAACAGTCAAAATATGGAAAGTAACACAAAAAGAATAAACAAGTGCTGCAAAAGTCAAGCAGTCATAAGTACATAACATAGTTATATGTTAAAATGCGTAAAATATATATTATAATCATGTGAAAAGAGCTGTACAGTGTTTACAATGGAGAGAGGAGAACATGCAAACATATTTAGAGCTGATGCCTATAAAGAGAAACTTTGTAACTTTTGAAAGAAGAATGAGAAGATTCATGTCCTAACAAATGATCTTGCTCTGTTCAATACACTCAGGGGTTTTGCTGCCAGAAGCTTATGGTGGCTAATGTTAGCTAAACTGCCTGCGTAACTGACATTACTGAGTCAGTTCAAAGACTTGTGTACTTGTGCTACTGTTAAAAAAAAATCTGTTTTAGCATGCCACAGACAAACATATCCAAAGATGTAGCTGTTAGACCTAGTTCTGGTCCGATTCCTCTTACTCTCAGTCAGGCCATGTGATGATGTTTTAAAGTGAGTAAACTTTAAAGTATTTAAATACTCTCTCTAAGCATTCCAATCAGTGAAGTTAAATAAAAGTCAACACTCAATACTATGTCGCAGAATTCACACTGACTACCCTCCACGTCCCTCATGTTCACAGTCGGTCTTCAAGAACTTCGACACAGACGGTGACGGCCACATCTCCAGGGATGAATTTGAAGCAATCAGGAACAACTTTCCTTACCTCAGCAAGTTTGGAGAACTGGACAAAAACCAGTGAGCGTTTGCAGATTTATTCCCCCGTTGTAAAATCCATGCAGTTTACAGGCCGAACCACTTTATTAAACTGACCTAATCTGTCTCGTTCGGAGCTAACTTCTTCTTTTTTTTTTTTTTTTGCTTCCTCTAACAGAGACGGGAAGATCAGTAGAGATGAGATGATAGACTACTTTATGAAAGCCAGCTCCCTGCTTAACTGCAAGATGGGTTTCATCCACACTTTTAGTGAGGCCACCTACGTCAAGCCCACATTCTGCGAGCACTGCGCCGGCTTTGTAAGTAAACACTGAACACTTATGTATGAACACAAATCATGTTTTGAGTTTGTGTATTACCTCACTTAGTCCTCCAATTACACAAAATAGTGTATGTTTAATACTTCTAAATAAAAACACAATGAGCTTTTTAAACCCTTCAGGCTCCCGTGAAGGTCTTAAAGAAATATTGATCTTCTTTCTTCACTGCCTTAATCGATGGCATGTGTCATGGTTTTTTAAACAAGGTCAAATGTCAGTTGTGTCCACCCCGCTGCTCCACAGACATGTAGCTTTATAGACTATCTATACTTCATTATTTGTCTCGGCAGTCACCGGCAGCATGTGATAGCCCCATCTCTCAGAGGTTCCTCCTGTCAGGTCAGGGCAATGCCAATTACTTTGAGCTACAGCCACACACTGCTGAAGTTGCATTCTGGGAAATATGGGAGGAAGGTAATTGGGCGAGATGATAACCCTCCTCTGTGGCAGTGTTACATTGTGTGTGTGTGTGTGTGTGTGTGTCCTCTGGTTATTTAGACACAGTGAGTCAGCACTCATCTGTAATGAGAACTGGAATAGGGTCCTGATATTGAACTGCATACAGTGAGATGACCTCCCATTCATTTTTGTCTAATGCATATAAAGAGAGGCTAGGGAGGGACGTTAATGCCCAAAACAGAAGTATGTCATAGATTATATGTATGACTTTCATTAACACTCAAACGAGCACACAAACACACATTCTCCAGAGGAAGCTGTGGTATTTTCAAACCATCATGGGGGGAAACTCAGAATATGAAAGATAAGGACTCTGGCAGCTGCTTCTTCCTTAGAATATGTCTGTGTCAGAGGTAAATACATTCCCGTCTTCCTCTTCTGGCTGCTTTGTGCTTTCCTCTTGGCTCCTCTACAGAAGCAATATTTCCCCACAGCCCATTTTTCAACACTTGTCCCAAACACGCTGTACAAGCAAAGCCTGCTGTAAACACTGCAGAGTTCACTCACCTCCACCGTCTCACATGGATCTTCATAATCTTGTGCTGTTTTGCCGGCGGCCACCTTTAGCCTTACATACAAATTAATATCCCGCAGATGAGTTTTACTAAATGCACAAAGTAAGTAGACTCATCACTGAGTATTTCTGCATCTCAGGAGAGCACAGCAAGTTTTTAGCTGGAGGCTCAGAGAACTTTTATAACAGACCTTTATGTGATGCACAAGTCTGTTCTGTTATGGTTTTGGTGTTTTGCATTTCCTGTTTTATTTTGTTGAGTCATTCCCTCTTGTCTTTTTGTACTTCCTGTCTCTGTGTTTTCCCCATTCTCTGTATTATGTTTTCCTTATGTCATTTATTAAGATATTCCCCTTCCCTTTTTTTTGTTGTATTTAAATTGCTTCCTTCTTCATAGTTATTCATTCTCTGTATTTGATTAGGTTGATTGTTACTTTCCTCGCCTCTCGCCTCTTCTTCGCCCTGTGTGATTGTTTGCTCCTCCCCGATAAGTTTTACCTGTCCATTTTTGGACCATCCTCTGGTGTTTTTAACTCTTGCCTGCCTCATCTCAGCGCAAACCTGTTTATCCTGTGTTTAAACTTTATAAACACCCAAAGAGTTAATCTTCTCTGCCTGGCGCCCTGCATTTGGGTCTGAATCCCTGCTGTACCTGCTCCCTGCTATATGTAACATGAACGAACAGAACAAACACACCATGTTATGGATCCAGTGGACAATTAATCAGTTGTTTACTGGAAGAACTTAAAGAGGTGAGCTCCACAACTGAGAGATTACACACAAGGCCAACAAAAAGTGCAGACTATTGTATTTCCTGATGGAGACAAACATGTTGGCAAAACCTTCCATGGCTAAGCATGTAGCAGTCCTTGCCGAACTGAAAAGTGACTGTCTGGATACATCCTACAACGCTACGATAAGCCTTGGGGTTGTGAATCTACAGCAGTCCTGTCCTTAATTACCCCCCATGGACAGCTAACCTTCTGCCAGTTCCTGCCCCTGAGTCAATCCCCGTTTCCAAGTTGGTTAGAGACTTCCCTGGTCTCTTTTCTGTTTTACCTCATGTAGCAAGAGAACACCCGTACTGCTAACTTCCAGCCAGAAAGCCTGTAAACTAGTCGGTGATCCAGTCTACGCCTGCTGAGCTACAGCAACTTCAATTTAATTAAAGTTTATATATAGAGTGCCAATTAAAACAAATGTAATCTCACTGCACTTTTCATATAGAGTGGGTTTAGACGGTGCTCTTACTCACCTGAAATATTATAAACAGAGACACAACAATTACAACCATGAGCAAGCAATAGAGGCAGGAAAGAAACTCACTTTTAGGAAGTAGAAACCTTGAACAGAACTGTGACTTTCTGACTCTACTGAGCTGCAGCAACAAAGGTGGAACCGTCTTTGTTGCTAGCCTCCGAGGGGTTCTGCCCTCGCTGCCGGCCTCTTGGGGGTTTCCACCTTTGCCTACAGCCTCCAGAGGATTTCCTCCTCCGCCCCCAGCTTCCAGAGGACTGGGACTTTTGCCTGCCCCATTTTCCTGGATACTTGCTCCTGAATGTTTTTCTTTGTGTTATTTATTCATTCGTTCTCCTTCCTCTCATATTTTGGTATATTTAACTTCCTGCCTTTGTGGTTATTCGTTCTCTATATTTGATTAGGTTTTTCCTGTGTTTCCTGTTTTACATTGTTGCTTTTCTTTCCTCTTGTCAATTCACTTCCTGCAGGTGTGACTGTTTCCTCCTCCCTGATTAGTTTCACCTGTCCCTTGTCATCTCCACCTTTCTTGGGTGTTTAAGTCTGTGTATTCCCTTTGTCTAGTGTTGTTTTGTCACCGTGTCTTGTCAGGCATCTCCTTCTGTTTGATGTACCTGATTGTGTATTCACTATAGATTTCTGGTATTTGGGTGTTTGATGTGCCTTTTGGATCTGTTTGCCATGTTTGGATTGTCCTTCTGTGTTTTTGACTCTTGCCTGCCTCAGCGTAAGCCTCATCACAGAGTGAATCCCTGCTTTACCTGCTCCCTGCTTGACGTAACACGACATCTTTGGGCTTTTGACAGTTCAGCTTCATAGAATCAAAACAAGAGGAGCAAGAATCAGTCGTCACAAACCTCTTGTTTTGTCTTCTACTGCTGGAGTGTTCATACAGAGTGATAGTGTTTGAAAAATGTTCTTACTGGCGGAAATGTCTTATGAAAGTCACATATTTTTTTCAGGGTGTCTTTCTAAGCATTTTGTCCAAATAATAAAGCAACACGATCAGGCACATTTATTGTTCTATAATTTTTTCTGCGTTTGCACACTGCAGAAGTTAACAGAATAGATAATGGAACACGCTTGCTTTCTTGCTGAGAGTTAGATGAGAAGATCAGTAAAACTCTCATATCTGATTATTAGATATGAAGCTACAGTCAGACCATTACCTTAGCATAAAGACTGGTAGCAGGGGGAAACAGCGAGCCTGGCTTTGTCCAGAGCTTAATAGAGTTGCCTACCTGCACCTCTAAAGGTAACTAATTAACGTTATATCTTGTACAAACCCTAAGAGCAGAAACGAGAACCTGTAGTTTTACCGGAGGTTGTGGATATCTTGGCCAGGTGAAGTCTCTGCTGGTTGCTCAGCAACCTCATGTTAAGTACAAGACTCGAAAAGATATAAGATGTTAATTAGTGAGATGTGTGCTGCTAGGTATATTTAATTGATCTTTGTTCTGAACCAGTCTGGTTGCCTCCCCCCATTTCCAGTCTTTAATAAATTTTATTTTTTCTAACTTGTATTTACTTATAAATCATTTCACCAGCAGGTCTGAAAGAAGGCACAAAAACACAAGTAATTATGATCACCCATGAATGCCGTAAAAGAAAAGATATGCTCTCTGGCCTATCTAGATAATGTTATTTCAGTGAAGGGAACTATGCACATTTGTTTTTTTTTCCAGCACTGTTAATGGTTGATATGTCAGAGTGTCCTGAGAAATCTGCTAAACCCTACTGTTCACTCATTTTAAATCACTATACAAAAGGGTGGTAGCTGACTGTCAAAAATGTCCATGTGGATTTAGCAAATCTGTGTGTAATAAAAGCATTGCCTGCTTATCTGCCTGCACCGTTTTATTTAAGAAAGCAGAAACAGAATGAGGTGATTGTCAACACAGTCTGGTAGGTACAGATAGAAGCCATTCAGTTTGGAAACACTTTTTGTATCTTGAACAGCTAGAGATACAATATTTATTGAAGATCAACACAAAAGACACGCAACAAAACACAATTTAAAAAGCATTTTCCTGCACCTACAGTAGTGAAACTATAATTAAACACATTCTGCTTGGAAGCATAATTTAATTTTTAATGCACTAATAGTCCCTGATGTTTCAGCTCAAGTTTCATGCTGTCACACACAATATGCAGATATGAAAGCTGGTATTCAAATAAGGTTGACAAAAGGGTCCCAAAAATGTAAACATGAAATAAAAATAGCACATCTCAATAAAATACATAATAACAATAATAAAAAGCTTCCAGTAAATAATCAAAGAAATGCAGCAAGTCAGTGTGTTACCAACTATTGTTTGTAGAGCATTGTGTTTTTCAGTCTACAGAGGCAGTAAAGGTCAGTCAGTGTAGGCAGGGCTGTGATGATAGTTGTGTTTAGATGTTCTGCTCGTACCTGACTTCTCTTTGTTGTAGAGCCTCTGGCTGTGCGCACGCTTTCCCACTGTGTGTGTGTGTGTGTGTCTTTGTTTGTGTATATATGCGCATCTACAAGTGTATGTGTTTGCATGCTTGCATGTAGGTTTGTGTGTGTGTATGTGTG
Organism: Lepomis macrochirus; assembly: GCA_024633595.2. Taxonomy (NCBI): domain Eukaryota; kingdom Metazoa; phylum Chordata; class Actinopteri; order Centrarchiformes; family Centrarchidae; genus Lepomis; species Lepomis macrochirus. The sequence continues at coordinate 5,630,373 of JALXJV020000002.1, read as the reverse complement.
TGTGTGTGTTTGTCAATGTGTGTGTGCGAAGAGGTCAGGATATTTTGTGCCTCCTCAGATGTGCCAGTGCAGTGTGTGATCTCCAGCTCGGCTCTTTCATGTCATTGTTCCCCCCACTGTCTGTGCGCTCCCTGCGTCCCGCTTGATCTCGGGCCCCCCTCCACCCCCTCTGTCCCACCAACCTCCTCTCACTCTCCCCCTTGTTTCCCCCTCTATCTCTCTCTCACCCTACATCTTTCTCTGTTTTATTGTACCCCTTTCTTAATTTGCTTTTTTCAGCATCAACGGGGTATATCAAGATGTGATCTGTTGGGGCGTTTTAACATGTAGTAAAGTCAAAGTATACACAGTTAGCCCCTTAAGTGCTAACTGTGTATACTTTGTCTTTACTGCTAACCATTTTCCAAAACACATTACACTTTAGAAGTGTTGTATTCAAAGGTAGCTGACAAAAAATGGGCCATGTAGGTTGTAAAACGTTTCGTCTGGGCAGTGAAGACTGGAATTGGAGGACCCTGAACAGTATAGGGAAATTGTAGTTAACAGACTTAACCATGAAAACCACTATAGTCCTTGAAGCTAGTGTGTCAGCACTTTAACATGCCGGCTGTGTTGCATTTACGTTACTAAATGGCGTGCAAATGTTAGATGTCATCAGTATAGAAAATTGTCTTGTCACAAAGAGCAGCTGCGTACAAAATTTAACAAATGAAAGAGGCAAAGGTTGCCATGTGCTCTAATAGATAGGAGTGACAATGAATTGCTGTACATGTTTTTGGTGGCTCTTACTACTTCTACAAGGAAGGTAAAAAAAATAAAAGTACCAGTGCAAAAGTATTGCAGCATGACAAAAACAATATTTGCCCAGTTTGTCATTTTTGAGAACGAGAACGAGTTCCCTGCAACAAGATATTTTTGATACTGTAGTTGCATGTTTTTCTTTGTTTTCTTATACAACATCAGTAAATCACATTAAAAAAGAATGTTCCTCATGATAATGAGGAACATTCTTTTCTATTATTAAACCAGAGTATTGCAATAATGTCTTTGTTTCTAGAAAGACATATTTGGAAACACCAAATGTGGCTATTCCATATAATATAAAAGTCTGAGCTTGCGATGAGTTGCGATCTGTTCCTATAAAATTCCACTTAATGCAGTGGTTCTCAAACTAGGGGGCTAATTATATTATATTAATATTGGTGGGTATGTCAAAATCTTGCACACTTTTTTGATGATTCAGATGAATATAAATTGCAACAAAATGTTTGAATGATTTTATGGATCTGGATCCGATCCATTGCCATATCATCCAGTATAGATTTAACTTGGGGCAAGTTCAGTCTCAAAACGTTTTGCACCGGTTTGCAACGTTTCAGATTGAACGGCGTGTTTCCTTGAAACGTTGCGCAACGTTCTGCAACAGGCTTCGAGGTATGTTTGCTCCCGTTTGGTGGGCGTATCTCGGGTGTTACCCAATCAGCTGCGACAAATTTGTAAACACAACAGTGTTAAAAAGGCAGGAAAATTCAGTGCGCTCGCGTACACAGCAGGGTGTTTCCGTTTCCGTTGAAAAAAACGTTTCGCTACGTTTTGTCTGCGCTGAACTCGCCCCTGGTTTGCGCTGAGAAGTACACTGTAAAAAATGCCTGTGAAATCCACAGTAATTTATTGTGATTTGTTTCACAGTAAGTTACTTGTCAATTGCTGCCAGTTATATACTGTGAATGTCACAGTAGGTTTCTTACAGTGTAGAGGTGGATGTAAGCTGATGAGCTAAAAGACGCCATGTTCAGATATTACCCAGCAAGACTGGAGAAGCGTATATACTCCAGGTGAGGGTGGTGGTGGAATGTGGATGATCAGTTTGGTCAAAAGCACTTATTACGAGAAACGTATAACAGCTAACCAAAAGGAAAGATCACTTTATGATCTGAAAGCTTTGCTATATGTGTTTAATTCATATTACTCAGTTATTCAAGTTTCCAAATCTTATGACTGTGTAAAACATAACATACTTTCTACCAGATTTTAAATAACCTTACACAATATACAAAATATGCTTACAGCTACAAAATATTTAGATTTTTGAAAGTGCAGTTGCTTAAGACGTAATCATTGTACTGACAAAAGTCTTTGTTCATTAAAAAAAAAAAAAAAAACATCTGCCGGCTCAAAACTCCCTGGAATTGCTTGTGGTCATAGAAATAAAAAACATATACTAATTAATTTGCACAAACCCTGCTGATCTCTTATTTCTCTCTGGCTTCGCAGATATGGGGCTTCTACAAGCAAGGCTACAAGTGTAAAGGTAAGAGAGCGATTTATCTGAGCGACTCTGTGTCTGCTGCTCAGACGTATGTGTTCCACCCAGAAGGGTAAAGCCTTTAAAGAATTAGCTATTCCTTTTGATGCCGATTTTGATCGATTCCCAGCTTTCACACACACCTACACACACACACCTACACACACACACACACACACACACACACACACACACACACACACACACACACACACACACACACACACAACCTCTATCTAGATAAACAGTTGAAGTGCTGAGTAAATGTCATCAACACCGAAACCATTGCAAATACATCACACTCTTTTAATGGATGTCCACACACAAAGCTCTGCTCACGAACAGCTGGATAAGCTCCGTCAGCTGAGCCCACATTACACACAATGCACAATTGTTTGCCCTTTTAAGGGTCCTCGTAGGCCAGTGTTTGAAGAAGCTGGTTCATTTCACAAACGTACATACACACAAGCACCCGTCCTCTCATCCTCATGGTCATTAGCTTCAAAAACACGCTCTCAGCCTGCTTCTTTTCCCTCTATGGTGTGTGATGATGCTAAAAATTAAGTAGTGATAATCTGCAGACAGTCAGTGCACTAAATAATTTACACTACATATGTTTACGTCCAGATGTCAGGATGAAACTCTGGAAATGATGCCAAATCTAAAATGCAAATCGTGCAGGGTTCCATCTGCCGGAGTCTTCTGAGAACTGATTGATTACAGCTGAGCCTTATGAATGGATTAGAGTACTTAGAGTGGGCCGGTATATCACAGACAGGATTTCATTGCTTTTTTAATTGTCCAACAAATTAGATTCCATTGCTGTTTACAACACAAGGCGGTCTGTGTGTGTGCCCCTGAACATTTTGTTCGCTTATTTTCTTGCACAAGCAGTGGTTTATCATTTTTCCGGAAGAAGTTAAGTGTTATGTCAGCTCAATAATAACTGGATCTGCACACATATATAAAGAGTCCTTGTCGGAGGATTTAATTGATTCACTTTTCCCTCGTTCTTTTCTTGAAAAACAACTCAATTACCAAGTATCTTTTGTTCGTTATTGTTTTCAACATTGAATGCTACCTCATTCATTCAGGTTCATCTCAGGTTGGCTAGCTAATGATTATTAAATAGCTTGCAAGTTATCATCAAACATTTGAGTTGCATAGCAACTAGAGTAATTAATGCTCCTTGGGGCCTTTGAGGTCTTGTGGTCTGTTGCGAGCAGCGTTCACAGCCCCCTCGCCCCGTGTTTAGGAGAAGAATCACCAAGACGTGTTCTACTTTAATCAAGTGTAACAACAATGGTGATTGTCTCTCTCTAATTCTCTTTCATTTCGGTTTTCTCCGGTGCTCGGAAGGTAACGCAGTCACCCGCCGGTGACACAAAATGAGTCAAAACCGTCGGGGAGGTGAAAAGAGAGCAAACACAACACACTTTGTACTAACATAAATATCCCACTCACACCCGCAACTACACTCTCCCATCTCCGCTCCTCTTTGGAGGAGTGTATGTCGCAGAGACAGACGGGGAGTGTGTGAGTGTATTGGCTTGTTCCCGTGCATTAATGAGACCAGAGGAAGTCAATGAGAGCACCCCACAGACATTCATCCCCATTACCATTGTTAGCCCGTACTCAGGGAGGTAGAGAGCGCGGCAGGGACATAATTGAAATAAATCGCAGCGAGAGAGTGTGTTTATGTGTGTGTGTGTAGTTTGATGTGTGTCTTGCGGCAGCAGACTTTAGGTATTTACACTTAGATATGAGAGGCATCTCAGTGTCTTCGAATGAGCAATTTGTCACAATGCCACTGTTATATCTTTCATATCAGTACAATACGTTCTTGACATCCTGCTGGCTTTGACCCTCTCTGCTTACCGAAATAGATCTGTTGGGAAATACACTTACTGTATGTACTGCCTTGCAGAGAGTTTGATGCGATGATCAATAACACCGTCATATTTGTCTATTAAATATGAAACTACTTTACAGAGCCAGCCTAGCTGTTTCCCCCTGTTTCTAGTCATCATGCTAAGCTAATGTATGCTAACCAACTGCAGGCTGTAGCTTCATATTTAATGGACAAACATGAGGGTGGTATCTCATCTCAACTCTCAGCAAGAAAATAGTGAAGCGTATTTCCCCAAATGTCGAATGTCTTTTGTTGTGGACATTTTGAGACGTATTCCAGCTTTTGTGGGTGTTTTTTTTTTTTTTTAGAGCAACTTGGGCACATGGGAAAAGTTTGCTGTCAGGGTTTTCTGCCAGGAAGCCTTTCTGCTTGGTCAGGCACCGAAACTTCTCTCATGTGTGCCTCTGGGTGGGCGGCAGCCAAGGTAATAGTCGCACAGCAAAGTCAGAGCGACAAACAAAGAGGGAAAAAAAAGTACAGTGAAGCCAAACAGTTAAAAGCATTTTGTAATAACATTTAATTACCTCTACTTCAGCCTTTCACAGTAGACAGTTCATTATGAATGAAGTTAGGCACTTGACCGAGGGGGAAGAGGGTAATCTTGCTGATTGATTTTTTAAAGAATTTTAATGTGCAAAACAGCCTTGGCGAAAGCGTTAGACATTTCTAAAATGTAAATATTGGGGAGCGTCTCTTACAGTGGTGTCAAGACAAAAATAAAATTTGTTCACTGTGACGAGCGTGTGTGTGTGAGACTGTGTGTGTTGAGGTTCTTTCGACTCTCACATGTTTTCGTGATGCCTTGTTCGACGACCCATCGCTCCTCTCCTCTTAGAATCCCCCTGGTTCACAGAGTTGCTGCCGGGCACGGTTGGCCTCACTGGGTGTGTGTGCCAGTGTTCGTGCGTCTGCATGGAATGTAGAAGCTCTTTCCTGTCATCGATAGCTCTATCGTCCGCCCCGATGTTTCTGTTTGCGCCCGTCCCTCTGTCTGACCCTCTCCCTCTCTCTTCCCCTCGCCCCTTGCCTTCCCCTCTCTTCTCCCCATCTTGCTTCCTCCCTCGGCGGCTCTCCCTCCCTCTCCTCCGACGCCCCCGTCCTCTTCTCCCCTCCCGTCGCCTCTCCTTCCCGCCTTCCTTCTCCCTCCACATGAACTCTCCGGCGGCAGCCTGCGGGGTGAACTGCCACAAGGCCTGCCGAAGCCGCCTGGCTGTTGAGTGCCGGAAGAGGACCAAAAGCATCAGCCACGAGACGCCGCCGGCTCTCCAGGCCAGATCTTACAGCTTCCCTCCACCTGCCAACACCCCACCCAGCCTGCAGAACACAGGTGACTGGTGCTTGGTTGTTAAATGAAGAGTGTTTTGCTTATTGTTATGTCCCATAGATGTTTTACCTTCACTGTGCAGAATGGTGTATATGCAGACTTTGACACTAGTCATCCCACACTTAAACTTAAAGACTGATTACACTTTCTTTTTCAAATGACATAAATCCAGCAAGAAATTGTTTCATTAACTTTCTTGATTTTAGCAAAGACACAGTATATTACACCAACATGCTCATGAAAAACACCCTCCCAATCCTAAAATGTGTAAAAACATTTGCAGACAATATAATTTCCCCCCCAAAACACGGCACTAATGCAGTCGCCCTCTCAGGAGGACTTACCACATGTTTCAGCACTTCATCTCCACTTTTTGAAGGGTGCTTTTGTCTTCCTCCAGGCATATGGAGCACTGACATTTGGAAGATATTCTCGAACAATAGAATGTAATTTGCAATGGAAATGTGATTGGCCCAACACAGCAGGGCCGGCGAATCACAGATACAATGTTTTCATCAGACATTTGAGAAATTGGTGCCCTGCCTGGCTCTGTTTTATGTCAGTGTGAACCTGCCTGATCAGTGAGCGAGACGGTGACGCAAGGCAAATGGATTGGCATGGCAAACAAGATGAAGGCAACAGCTAATTAAATGCTCTAGGCTGACTTTTTATTCCTCATGTCCTTTCTCTCACCTTCTCTGTTTCTATCAGTAATTGCTGAAGAGGATATAGAGACAGTGGAGGAAGGAGTGTTCGATGTCCACCTATAACCAGGTGAGAGGGATGTTCCCTTTTGGCTGCTTAATAGAAATCCTCCTGTTGCATGAAACACTTATTCTACATTTTTATTATAGCTTCCTCCCTTATATTTTAATCATTATAATCATAATGCCGCATGACTTGTGGATGATGTGATGTGCTGTACACATCATTTTGCCAGACACAGGAGGGTCCACTCATACGATAGTGTGTGTTGTATTTATTTATCATAGAGTCAGCATTACATTGAGCTTAAAGATGAATATCTTATCAAATAGATCACTCACAGTTGTTGAGTATGTGCCTTTTTGATTGTTGAGCGTTAAAGGAATAGATCAACATTTTGGGGTTCCGGTTTCCCCAACATCAAAACCATGTTAGTTCTTCAGTCAGTGCAATTGAGCAGGCACTGATAAAGATCGGGAGTTGGTCCGCGGGCGATGCACAGCAGCTACCCACTGCTGCCTTGAGGGATGGGTTACTGCAGAGAATGAATTTCGCTACATGTAACTTTAAAGTATCTATCTTCTTCGTGCTAAGCTACATCTATTCCTTTAAAACTGAACTATCACATAAAGAGATCAATGAAGTATAGCTGCAAAGGAAATATGTTGTCATATCATCTGCCAACTTTTTTTGTCTCGTGGTCCTTGCAAGTTAGAATGAGCCATGAGCAGTTCAATCAAAGAGCAATTTCTCTTCTTACTGGACTGCAGAGGTAAAACAAATTATTTTATTTGACTAATTACAAGAAAAAAATGGGACAGGAATAATCAAACCTAATTTTGCCCCGAAGAAATGTCCTTCTTTCCTGTCATCTGACTTGACCATGTGAGGTACCTCACTGTAAAAATACTCTGTTACAAGTAAACGTACTGTTTTGAAAATGTTACTTAAGTAAAAGTATGTAAGTATAATCAGGAACATGTACCTAAAAGTATTATTTATACTTGTATTATACTGAGACATGTTGTCACAGTTACCAGAGCTCAAAGTGACACATTCACAATGATTGTTTTGTCAGTCCAAACCTCAGAATGATTAAATACACATTAAAATAATTGAAAGGAAGAATCATAAAAAATTACTTAAACAATCATCAAAATTAGTAGCCAATTGGGATGTACTAGACATACATGTACTCTATAAACTCTTGGGTAGTTTAACAGATCACATTTTGTAAACTCTTCACATGTAGTAACTGAAGCTGTCAGATGAATGTTGTGAAGTTAAAAGGACAATATCTCCCCCTGAGATTTTGTGGAGTAGAAGTAGAGCGTGGCATGAAAAGAAAACACTCAAGTAAATTTAAGGTACCTCAAAGTACAGTACTTGAGTAAAAGTACTTAGCCTTACTAACAAAGATTTCACTAGCAAGGACCACACAATCGACAGGTACGATTAAATGATTTATTAACGATGGAAACAGAAAGATGTCCGAGGCTTGCAGTTGCTGAATAGACATTCGAAGCGTTGTTGGGAAGCTACGATGGGGAAATCCGCAGTAGCACCTGGGCACGACGGACCCCCTTATAACCCTATTGAGAGGAAGAAGGAGATCAGGAGGCAGAACAGAGAAGGGGGGGGGGGTACAGAATGCAAGAGCAAAGAAGAGGAACCGGGACATGTGGGTATTTATAGAAATGCTGGTGATGACGTGGTTGATGTGTGGTCCCGCTCCTGAAACTCTGCTAATTAGCTCCACTTGAAGACACTACACTCACCAACTCAACAACAGAACAGGCCTAAGTTTACAAGAGAACACGGCCAGATCAACTTATTATGGGACGCTGGGGCAGAAATGAGCAATTAGTTTGTGGCAAAGGCCCTTTATCATTTCAGTTGATATTATAATTAATTAGCAATTAAAACATTTATTCCCAAACAAATGTACTCTTAGTCACATTACAACAAACCGAGTGACAAACTTCCCATGGAGGTTTGAGGTCCCTGGGTTGTTGCCTGCTTTGCACAGTTGGTGATTTAGCCTCACAAAGGACCACTATACACTTTCACCACAGTGCTTATGTGTCTTCATGTGGATATTTTCCTTCAGCATGCAAACCTGTACTACCGGATGTATCAGTCAAAGTATACCAATCTCTGCAGGAGCCCTGAACTGAAGTGTAATTTTGATGAACAGGCCTGTGACAGTCTCCGGCTCTCTGTTTTAGAATCCCTGCTACGGTTGGCGTGCAAGAAGCCAAAACAGCGACTGTCGGAATGTGCTACAGTATGTCAGTTTTACAGCCCTCAACACTGAGGAGAAATTGCACTGAACACAAGCCAGGATACCTACATGCTGCCACTCAGTGGACACATAATGCAACAGCAACTCCACTCCAGCTAACTCACATGAATGTGATGACCAATGTGAATGGAAAGGCTTTGTATTATTTCTATATAAAAAAAATCTGCATTTTGATTGTTGATGTCGGCCTTCTATATTAAAAAAAAAAAATCCTCAAAATTGTATTTTCTTGGTGGAATGTTAAAGTCTGTGGAGTTGATCGTTTGAGCACTCTTTGCTGCAAATTGGAATGGCTGTCTACTTTTTCCTGTAAAACATAAAAGAGGTGCTGTTATTGCCAAGAATGTAAACCTGCCACCCAGACTAAGCTACTGTCTTCTTGTTTTGAAATACATTTCAATGGACCAATAATAGGACCAATTTTGATGTCAGATAAAGTATTGTTAATGTTATGGTGCACGATGACAAAAGCAGCCATTTTGCCGACAAAAGAAGCAGCTGAAATGACTGTGTGGACACTTATAATTAGGATGGACTTTTAACTATGTTATATTTTTGTCATGTTTACCTGGATATCAGTAACTGTCCTATACCTATTGCTGTTGTGTTGTTTTCAGCTGTCAGCTAGATGATCAATTATCGTGCAGTACTGTGAATGTAGCAGAAACAGTGACACACCGCTGTCAGATGAAGAACTCATCTTTCTAAATAAATATTTTGACAGCGAGAGAGCGGGGAGAACGTCCCTCTGATTACTCTTATCGGTTTTTAAACAAGCTTTGCAGTTATTAAAAATGAAATAAGCAAAAGAATAAAACCAAACCTGTAAAGAGTAATGAGGCTTTTCAGTTGACAGCAGCGTATAAATATTATTTCCCTGAGAATCTGTTTTGATGCAAGTTGTATTTTGCTGTTTTTATCCTGCATGCTTCATTCTTCATGGCTCTATTCTTTGGCCAGATGTCTCTGTTGCGAAAGATTTTGTATTTTTTTTTTTTTTAAATGTTGCACGGCGAGTTATAATTTATTTAGGCAACATGAAGTCTTGAAATTCCAGACAGAGCAAATATTTCTGTTGCGTTGTGCCAGTAGAGAGATGAATTCAGACTTCGAGTGCCATATTGTTAACTGCTTGTTTGTCATTGAATGAGACTCCTCACATTGCTGGTATTTATTTTTATGTATAAATAGCTAAATAGCTGCCAGTCCTTTTGTGTCACTCCCTGCCTGATTAAGGATGTTTGTTGTCATTCTGTGAATGAATCTTTCAGACAGATGTCATGTTACTCTTTGTGGTCCCCAGACAACTCCCCAGTATTAAATGCAGCAGGCATCACTCTAATATCTGTTCTGGTTGAGAATTTATGTGGCTAATAAGAATGACACTGAAAAAAACAAGGTTTTGTCTTGTCTTTCTTAAGTGGGAATTCAATCAGTGGCCATGTTTTTACTTTTGACCTTCTGAATCAAACTTCAAACTATGCTCACATAGATATTTCTCCACTTTTGCTTGAGCACGGGACTTTTACTGCCAAGTATGTTGGTGTTGGTATTTTCATGTTTTAACTTGAAGAAAGAATTTGTAAGAATTACTCTCTCTGAATTGGGAAATCTAAGATTATTAAAATCTTTTCAAAAGGTATCCTGAAAAATTCATGTGTCAAGTAAAAGTCAAAGCTGTTTTTTTCTGTTGCCGAAAAGATGAAATTTTGGACATAAGGCTCGCTTCGCAACAGTGACATTGTGATTGTTAAACAGCCTGAACATGTCCCCGCATTAAAAGCACAATTCGAAATAGTGAAGTTGAATTAAACAAACGACTAAGACGTCCAACACTGACGCAGGTGTGAGATGATTTGTTTGACTCTACCTGCAGTATTACTGAATGTTTTGCAGAATGTTTTCCCATATTTAATACAAAAGGGTAGAATAGCCTGTGGCAAATTGTACATTATTGATTCAACTGCTTTTTTCCAAACTCTTTCCAACTGAAGACACACAGCAGTTGCAACACAACAAAATAGCATCCTCTCCCAAAACAGACTCAGCCTAGGTATTGAAATCGATTCTTAACTGCCACCACACACTTCTTCTATCCTTCATGTGATCAGGATCCACTGTCCTCTGACTATTATAGACATTAAAGCTAGCGCTGAATGGACCTTGCAGTCGATGCCACATCTAATTACTCTCAGAGATGATTTCAGTCTGGGCCACTGATTGCCTGGCCCCCACTCTGTATGTTCAATTCAATGAGAGGACATTGATCTGGCTATGTCCGGCCTTTGAGTTGGCTCACATCTCACCCAGTGGCTGTGATACTGCTAAATGCTCTCATGTGGGACTGTATCAGCTAACAATGAGCTGATGAACTGCAGAGGTGATGTGTTCATAACTTGGCCTATTGACCTTGGTCACACATATAGCTGATTCATTCACATTTCCTGTAGCCGTCTATTCTACCAGCAAGAAAATACTCCATACAGTCCATCGTTTATACAGTAAGTAGATGGAGAAAACGTATAGCCTTTTTTTGTGTCTTGAATTACGTTGATTGGCGTGATGAGGAAGAGAAAGAAATCCACAAGAGGAAGGAGACACACAGGGAGGGTCTGCAGACTCCACACAGAACGGAACAGGCCTAAAAACAAACAAAGGATCTTTTTTCTGATAGATGACACGTTAGGCAATGTCCTTGCAAGCAATGAAGTCAATTTTGTAATGTCCAGATTTATGTCTTTACCTCACAGTAGCCAACACAGGGTAGAGATAAAGAAGTGGGAGCCATGTTGTAAACCTGACACTATAGCGCAATATCCTCTTTGAAAAAACACACTCTCTGCATCTCTCCACGGCCACTTTTCCTCCAAAGCCTATACGATTACGCCTCAGTGTGTGTGGCCAATGGCTACTAGAGCATTGAATGTCTCTTTTAGCCCAGTGATTGATACCTCCCATTCAGCTACAGAAAAGCCCTCCCTAGCAGCACAGCCATTTAGCGGGCAGCCTGCATAATATCGATCTGAAACGTCTGAAATAAGGGAAATTGAATAGCACCGCAGCTAATTACATAGTAATGAAGGCAGGGAGGGAAATAACCACCATTCTCACACTGCCACCTTGATTGCAAAGAAAGGGAAGATTTTAAACCTGATAGTTGAAACACATTCTGGCAATGATGTCATTTACCCCCGCAACAGATGGTACAGGTCTATAATCCTGAGCAATTAGAAAAAGATTGCAATGCACATGACCCTAATAGGCTATAGTGAGGGCTATTTGTGCCAGAGATATTGGCAGGTAGGCATTTTAGCAGCTATAGATACACATAAAAGCTTATCATGGATGGAGAAAGGTATTTGGCACAATGAGCAACTACATGCAGTATTGATTTGTATGAGCAGCACATCACTCCTAGATTTCCCCTTGTAAGACTAATGAACATATTATTGATTTGATGTCCGCTTATCAAAAACTGGGACCACTGCCAGGCTCTGCTGTGATTTGACGTCATCTGCTCATCTTTCTGAACCCAGCATAGCACCTACATCTGCGCTGCTGTCCTCTTGTGGTGCACTGACTGCAAGCATCTGGAGCTGGTAAACTAATGCCAGACTTGGGGTTGTGGCTGTTGTTTACCACTTGGGGGCAGTGTTGAGCTGTCAAAAGGGTTAGCATGCGTGACGCCGAAGGATTCCTACCAGGGAGGTGGGAACACTGCCAGTCATGTGGCAAAAAACAGAGCCTCTGTCAGAGTTTCTGGTGAATCACAATGCAGCACCACAATGCAGATAGCACTACATTTTTCTATTGTTTATATGTTACTTCCCCTAAAATCAAACCTATGCACATGCACAAGCAGATACACTTGGTAAATCAAATAAAATGTTGCTTCATGCTTGTTTTTCATAAACCGACATTTCTTTCACACTCTCTCTTTTGCCCACACACTCACCCTGACAAACTGAATAAGACCCTCCAATGTCACTTCAGCTACACCACTTTGCATACATATTCTCTGTTGTGTTATGATTGTGTTTCATCAGTTTTTTTTTCTTCTTCAAATAAACAAATGCTTTAATGTCATTATCACTATTATTGTTGACAGTTCATAATTGTTTTGACACCTTCAATTCAAAGTCATCTTTAAATTCAAACAGCATTTAGGTGATGGAGAGTAACATAAGTCAAATAGGCTCTAGTGGAAAGTGCCTCTAGCACTCAGACTCTGCTTATCTGGCTTTGTCCACATTTAAGAAGCAGCTGGGCGAACAGTCTCTCACAAAGTCAAAGGAGCTCTATAAGACGGCTGGAGCCTTAATTGCATTAAGCTCACTACTGACTCTGGTGAAGCAGTCAGCACTGTAGGGGGTTGGAATCCTCATTAGAGTAGAATCAGTTATGATGAATATTGCTTTAAGAAAATGTTACTTATGCCAAAGAAACCCAGTGGCATGTGGCCCAGACTGGTTAGCTCTACTGTGTAACATTAAAAAACTAAGACTTGACTTCTGTCATCTGGTTTTATACAGCAGTTTCAATACTCTAAAGCTTTTTAATGATTTCATGAATTAAAGAGGAGACAATAACCAACATTATAAGTTCTACTTCTCTAAATGTCTTGTAAAATGAGTCTCTGATGTCTTAAGAGGAAAGAGACAAGACAAGTAGAGGTGCTTTGTGAAGCTTAGGCAAAGAGAAACCAGCCAATATCTCCTTCCATTCTTTCTGCTGCTGCCTGGAGAAGTCTCATTTAGCCATCACTGATACCAAATCAACTTACTGTGGCCTGGGGGATTGACACAAAATCAATGGCATCGCATCTGCAGCAGGGACGGCTTGCATATTTAATATTCCTGAAGCTGCAAGACAGTGGAAGGAATCTGGGGGGAGGAAAGGAGGGAGGGAAGAAAACCTCAGCAGCGGGTAAGTGTGTTTTGACTGATGGACCTGGAGATTGTATCTTGTGACCCTCAGATTTATCTTTGTTTAACCTGCACAGTTAGGTCGCCACTGTTCTCAAGACAAGCTTTTGCCTGTGCTTAATTTATAATCACTTTGCCTTTCAAACCAGTATTTTGGTCCATATAACTTCTTAGAGGTATTAATAAAACACAAAATAGGCTATAAAAGTATGCATGCATACTTGGCTGCAATAAATGGCTGCAATACATAGCTCTCTCTATCATCTCCCTGAAACATGAGTTCCATCTCATGCAGGCTCCGCCCTCTACTGGACTCTGTGGGTAATCACCTCGGAGGAACTCTTTGGATGCATCCCGTTTTTACCACTCAGCTTTTTAAATGGCTGGGAGAGAGGAAGACCCAGCCAGACCCAGTCACCACCTGCCACTAGCAACATCTTCTAGCCAGAGGGGATGCGAGATGCAGCATCGTAATATAACAGCGAGGACGAGACCACGCAAGATAGGGCAGGTCATTGAAAGCAGGGTTGGGAGGATAACTTTAAAATGTAATTCGGTGCAATTACAAATTACTTGTTAAAAATGTAATCAGTAACGTGATCCAAGTACCACAAAATAAAAGTGATGTAACCTGATTACTTTTAGTGTTTCTGTTAGCTAGCTAGCTAATGTGTTACTCCCCAACCCTGGTTGAAAGCCTCCACCACCACCAAACCACCTCATTTGAAGTGCCACACCCACCTGGTGAACCTGGCAGCTCAAACTTAGACCATTCCAGGTGTGATAGGTTTGTTACCCATACTGGGCCAACCTCTTGAGGTTTGGCACCTGAGAGGAACAGGCTAATATGGGCTGGACTTTAATGAAATATGGGCACATGCACACAGTGAAAATGTTCACACCCCACCAACTATACACAGAGTGGGATACAGATGGGTATCTAAGTGTGTACATGTAAAATAATTTCAATGCTCCTGGAAGTAACCCAGGGCCGGTTATGTCAGTGGGGCTGGGGTTGTTGACTTGACCAACCACTCTCCCAATAGAGTCCAGTAGAGTGGGGAGCCTGTTGAGATCAAACAAAGGTTACGATTTGTAACCCTAGTTCTAATACCACAGTGGCTCGCTGACACTTCATCACTTTCAGCTGAAGAGGTAGTTGGATGCAGAGGCAGCAAGGACACTTAAGCCCTATCCACACTAAAACGAATATTAAACAGAGTTGATCTCAGTCTATATTAAAACGACTAACATTGCACATCTAGTGGCCGTTTACATACACTGGGCATGCGCATGCCAGTGAAAACATTAAGCAGGTTGTCTATTCTGTAGTTACAGAAGATTTGGTGAAAGAATAAAATACTACAGACGTAGAACCAAACCAGATATTTTTTTGCATGGACCAATAATAAGCTGGAACTGTTACTGAATGTAACATGGTAGTTAAAAGCGGCGGTGGTGGCAAAGCAAATACAGCGGCATACACAGTACAAGTGTAGGCTGTAAGTATTATTTGCATCGTACAAGATATTAATAAAAATACCAAGTCAAAAACTCTGTCAGTAGCATCGTGTTTCTACTTTGCAAGACTTAGGAGATCCAGTCAGAGAGCCAAACGTCAGTGTCTGCGTCATTGTTTCTAAAGTCGTCCGCTTTTGACCGTCCACACTAAAACGCTCCCTGAAGTTTTAAAATGCAAAACAGGGTTGGCAGCGTTTTTTAAACTTCTCCATTTTAGGTCTTTGTTTTCACCATTTTAGTCTGGATGGGAGGTACAGAGGTAGAAAAAGGTCTCCGTTTTAAAACGAAAATGTAGTAGTCTGGATGGGCCTTACACAGTATCTCACAAAAGTGAGTTCACCCCTCACATTATTGTAAATATTTGATTATATCTTTTCATGTGACAACACTGTAGAAATGACACTTTGCTACAATGTAAAGTAGGGAGTGTGCAGCTTGTATAACAGTGTAAATTTGCTGTCCCCTCAAAAATATGCATCACACATCCATTAATGTCTAAACCACTGGCAACAAAAGTGAGAACACCCTAAGTGAAAATGTCCAAATTGGGCCCAAAGTGTAAATATTTTGTGACACCATCTGAACCAAATTGGTTTATCTTGGTCTCATCAGACCACAGGACATGGTTCCAGTAATCCATGTCCTTAGTATGCTTGTCTTCAGCAAACTGTCTCCAGGCTTTCATGTGCATCATCTTTAGAAGAGGCTTCCTTCTGGGATGACAGCCATGTAGACCAGTTTGATGCAGTGTGTGGCGTATGTCCCCTTCAACCTTTGAAGCAGTGCTGGCAGCACTCATACGTCTATTTCAAAGTCAAACTCTGGAAATGACGCTGAGCATGTGCACTCAAGCTCTTTGGTCGACCATGGCAAGGCCTGATCTAAGTGGAACCTGTCCCGTTGAACCGCTGTGTGGTCTTGGCCACTGTGCTGCAGCTCAGTTTCAGGTTCTTGGCAATCTTCTTATAGCCTAAGCTATCTTTATGTAGAGCAGCAATTCTTTTCAGATCCTCAGAAAGTTTTTTGCCATGGCGTGCCATGTTGAACTTCCAGTGACCAGTATGAGGGAGTATAAGAACAATGACACCAAATTACAGAATAAGACACCTGCTCCCCATTCACTGGTCACAGAGTCACATGACACTGAGAAGGAAAAACATTTGTATTCTCTTTTGTTGCTAGTGGTTTTGACATTAATGGCTGTGTGATGTGTTATTTTGAGGGGACAGCAAATTTATACTGTTATACAAGCTGTGCACTCACTACTTTAGATTGTAGCAAAGTGGCATTTCTTTAGTGTTGTCACAAGAAAAGATATAATCAAATATTTACAGAAATGTGAGGAGTGAATTAATTTTGTGAGATACTGTATACATCGAGACTCACATATTGCTAGCGGAGCCTGTTCTCCACGGAAAAATGACTATATAGGTCAACCATGTAGGTCGCTATAGCCACACAAAATTTACGACTTAGGTAAGGAGACCCAGCAGACCAGCATTCATTGTATTTGAGAAACAAGATTGATTTGTTTTTTAGTGGAAGTCACGTAGTACCATTGGCTACGTAGCGTTGGCTACATTAGCTAGCTAGCTAACAAAATCAGTCTTAAAAGCGTTGGCTCTGACATAGTCACTTGCCCTCATCATAACCTAAACACGGGTGTGTGCCTAAAACTAAGATCAGTGATTTTATGCACGTTGACCGGTGAACCCAGCACGTGTGCAGATAGGCCTCACAAAATGCAAAATCTTAGTTTTGTCTAAACATGAATGACAAGTGAATAATTCTGAAGCAGTTCTGGCAATGCCTTGACTATCCCTTTGGTACTCATTAGGCAATGATGTGGTGGAGATTATTCAGTTCTATATTTAAATGATTCATTGTGGGCCTTTACTGGTCAAGCTCCAACATGTGAAATCCAAATATGCAAATCTCTTAGATCACAAACCTGCCTAGTCTTGTGGTCTATTAATAAAACAGGAAAAAAGAAACTGGATTCTAAGATGTGAGAAATAGCTAAATGATGCTGGTGATATATTTTCCATGGAGACATATTTTTGACATATTTTGACATAACAGTCAAATGAGTCAGGAAGTGGAGGCAGGGTCTTGCCCAGGGTGTTCTCAGCAGGGGATAAGAACCGCTGACTTCAACTGAGGTTATATACATGTTGAACACTTTGAAGAACTCCTAAACACACACACTGTGTAGGAGGCAGACTTGGAGGTCTTGATGGAAACACCGCCCATCTCTCTGGCCAGGTCAATGAGGTAGTTGAAAATCTCAGAGGCATGGGAATAGTGATGAATGAGAAACAATGCTGGGACAGTGCCTATAGGTCGGGAGTAACCGAAAGAATGAAACTGTGGAATCAGTAGGTCAAAATGAGATTTCCATGCATTTTGTCTGGATTTCTGAGCTCATAACAGAGCTACTGCAAGTTGAGGTGGTTCAGGCAAATAATCACCTGCATCCTGAATTCCTTCAGTGTTGTCCAACTGGGAGGAGACCTGGGGCAGACTCATAGCACACTGCAGGGATTACATAGAGTCTGGCTTGGGAAGGATGTGGAGAGGGATTTCTGGGCTAACTTCTCTTGATGCCACTGAGACCTGGATCTGAATAAACACAAATTAGATGGATAGATGTGTGCTCAGTGTCCCCTCCAGCTACAACTTCTTCTTGTAAATATTTGTCTTCTTCAATACATCAAATGCAGGTGGTTGACAATTTTTCTGTCCCTTTTTTGGGTCTTTTTATTGTCTTTTTTTTTCCTGGAGACAAGGCATCTCCTCCTTTCTGCCTCCGAGGAAAACACGGCTTTTCTGCCCAAAATAGTTGCTTTGTCTCAGCCTGTTCAGTTACATAACCCACCTTGACAATGGGCACAGAATAGCAAAGCAGTGGAACTAATATACGTATCAAAATGCCTCAATTTCAAGGAGGGAGCACTCATAAGTTATTCACACATTCCCTCTTTCTGCTGTTTTCCCCCCTCTGATCAAATCAAGCTCGTGACAAATCATAGATGGTGAGTGGAGAGAGACAAAAGAATAAATTGGAGGGGCAGCAAGGTATACCAGAACAGAGCATCATCTGAGGGCAATTAGGCAAGGGTTATGAGGCTCTTGGAAGCACTGTCATTGTGGTCAGTGGAGGATGCAAATTCTTTACAAGCCCATAAGAGAGAATGACTCGCCATAACCTTTCAGTTTTTAGAAGAAAATGCATGAGAGACATTTAAAACCTAGCTTGATTAAAGACCACTTAGACCATGTTTATGATACCTGACAGCACTTGCTGATGGATGCTGCCATAACCTTGTTTCATGCTGTTTTATAAGGTTTATGGTTTATGAGTAAAATGGCTTTGAATACAGTGACAATCCCTGCATGGAAGAGTGATGCTTTAGAAGTGGAGATATGAAGACATTCATAGCTCAGGGCTGCTTTGGGCTAATTTGATCAACATGTTGTTGGATACTCATCTGTTTTCGTTACATCAGTCATTCCTATCTGAATCTGTTGGGGGCTGGAGCGTATCCCTGAATGCAACAATAGGCAGGTAAACACCCTGCGGGGGTTACCAAGGCAACATACAATAGATGGTCGTTTAACCTCACATTCACACCATTTTAACATCTCCAAAACCACTTTATTTGAACAAAATTTCCGAAGTGTGAAGAGTCTTTGACCGAAAGTTGGACCCGACATTAAAAAGACTTCACCTTTCTTTGTTAGCCCTTCCTCTGCAACTTCTTAAAATGATTCAGAAGAACACAAAGGGAGAGGATCACTACATTTACTTCTTATGGTTATATAATCCCACAGAGAGGTTTTGGCTTGTCCCAAGGCTCAATGGGCCTTTAAACTCTGACAAGGAATCCCTGACATGGGAAAGTGATTCCGCTCAGGCCCCTGTCCTCCCAGGCATAAAAGCTGAATGTACAGTATTTGACTGTGCAGCCAGCCAAACCCACTGGCCTCGCGGCTGGCCAGGCCTCTCTTGCTCGCTTTCTCTATCTCGATCCATTTTTCTTTTGCTCTCTTCCCACTCTCGTAGCCTCGGTTTTAATTGCTTTGAAGCTGAGCGCTCACCTCAGGGAGCTCAACAGGATGTTTTACAGAGCTTTGGGGAGACTGACTATTAATAAATAATACCTCCCTGTCCTCTTTCTTCACCTCCCTCTCCACACTACAGCGGGATGGACATGAGCGTGTCAGAGAGGTAGCAACAGCTTTTGGTAACCTACAATAATCTCCTGCTGGAGGTTATGAGGGCAGAGCAAGTCAGGTTAAACCAAAAAACAGTGTAATTCCCAAAAACTAAAATGGAATTGCTTTCTGTTCATGTTACTGGCTGCCACCTTTATAGTGAGTTCAGCAAAGTTGCGCATTAGACATGAAAGACACATAATAATTAACTCCAACCATATCAGGTGTAATACTTCAAAGGACTGTGTACTGTGTATTGAAAAACATAAAGTCAAGTATTGTTTTTTTTAATCATGTGCTGCCAATTAAGAGACCCTGCGCTGTAAGGAAGAAAGTTATAATCACATCAGCTTGATTAAACCGTAATCAAAACAGTATGTCTATCATTCCAAATTGGCATCAGAAAAAAAAACAACTTTAGTATATCTCCTTATTCCTAGCTCACTTCATTCTTACAGTGGCTTTCTTACAATACAGCGCTTTGAGTTTTTGCTTTGCTGTTACGCCGCAAGGCAAGACTTTACACTCAGGTTTCATAAGTGTGTTATGTGTCTCTAAAGCTTTCATAGCTGTATTGACCTTATAACAGAGCTAAATGCTGGGGAAACAATGGTTCCCAAATGCCCTCAGTAAGAGCTTGCCCATTCACACTTTCAGTCACTTCCACACAAGACTTTTATCTCTTAAAGGAAACATTGACTTTAAAGCTGAAATAATATCAAGATAAAAGCTCTGCATATCTTAATCCATTTGGTTTTTGGGGGGTGAATTTGCTTGCGTGCCAGTGGCTGATAATGATAAAAAAGACGATGAGATTTATTTCCAGTGTAAACGAGTGTCACTATATTGAAACAAGACAAATGTTTGCACCAGAAATGTGATATTAGACGTAAGTCAGTTTGTATTGGAACAGGTTAAATAATCTCACCGCATTTGGAGAGTTTTGCACTGACAAGTGACAAATTAAGATGAATTTTTTTTTGCAGGGTAGCAGAAGCAGATATGTTCATTTCTACCGATAGACCACACACAATGCGGTTAAAAATCATGTTGTGTTTTGAGAGGTACAGCAGATGTCAGGCCAATGCATCAAATTGTGATTGCAAGCACAATGTGTATGTGTTTTTCTGAGATTCGTCAAATGGAATATAAGAAATGACCACCTGAAGCTCTAATATTAAGCATGTTGAGGGACAGAAGGAGCACAAAAGAAATTACAATTGCTACAAAATAACTGATATAATAAGTAATCTAACAAACTGTCACTATCCAAGAATATTTTTAACTTTTCAGCAGGAGACTTTCCCAAACTACATGACCTTTATACTTAGTTTGGATATATGTTTTTGCTTCTTTAATGAAGACTTATCTATACTACAGGAGCCCACCTTGAATGTACAGACCTGCTCCCTTTCTCCAGTTCCACTCCCCAGGCTATGTGACTAATTAGATGCTGTAATGCATCCTGATGGAAGGGAGAGATATTGAAGTTTAAAAAGGAAGAGGGGCTGTGAGATTGATCTGGTCCTGAATGATAGAGGAATTGATCACGCCTGCACGTGGTAGAGGGAGAGGAGTGATAGAATTCCCTAATGAGGAAGAATAGCCATTAGTGACAGAGTTAACAGATATGTGAGCAATCTCTCACGCTGATTAAAAAGGCTTATGAGCGCTGTGGCGCGTTTGTCCTCCACATTCAGCGGGAACAAGGGGGGCCGGGAAGGTTGAAGAGAGGATGGTGATGAAGCCAGTAGTCAGTTCCAGATTCAGATTTTAAAACCCAACCTCAAGACTCAAGATCCACACACTGAGAAAAATTATATATTAACTCCTTGATTTGACCATAACTGGGGATCACAATGCAGAAAAAGCTTATATTAGCTATCTGCTTATCATGTAATAGAAATGAGTATGATTTCTGGGTATGTGGAATATGCTGGATCTCTGTAGCTATGGCCATACAAATGCCATACAAAAGCAAAAAAGTTAAACATGCAAATTGCAAGTGTTAAATTCTGATAGTGTCAGAAATCCCACAATGTGATGGTTGCTACGACCTATGGTGACAAAGAATGTTGCTAACTCACAAGCTAGCATAATGCTACTGCTAAAAAACATGTTTACTTATTGACTATATAAAAGAAGTTTGCAAAAAGAAGTTAGCTTGTCTATGAGAATGTCTACCCTACTTCTCACTTGATTTATGGCCTCAGTAAACACTTATACTCATGCTCAATACAGCATGATGTTCATTTAGTAAGTGATGGTCCCATTTAGAGTAAAGTAGATGATTATGCTGATTATGCTTTAAGGAGTGTCTACCTTGAGATTATCAAGTTGCTACCAGGGCAACCAGTCAGTCAGGATAGAGGTGTAGCAATGCGTATCTTTCTCCAGCACCATCCTCTTACCCAAATATGGTCACTTCTGGCACCAAAAACCCAAGACGATGACAGCCAAAATGCCAAACTTGAGGCTTCAAAAGGGTAGTTGTGACGGCCCCAAGTGCTCTTTGTTTCTGGGGCATGTGTACTGTGTGGTGTCTGAGTGTATTGCTTACTGCAGGCAATCAAGGAAATTGGGAGCACCTGGCCAGTGAGCCCTGTCTATTTAGGCCTGCCCACCCAAACGCCAGTGTTGGTGCTTGCACCTTCTACACCCTTCTGCCACATTGTTCCTTCCTGTTTTGTTCTGTTTTAATAAATTTATATCAATTATTGTTTAACCTTGCATTCTCTTTCTTCGTTGTGGCCTGAGAGCTGAGGTCGTAACAAATTGGGGGGGCTCGTCCGTTTTTGAATTTCTGGCAGGGGACGGGGCTCATAGTGCTGGGGCACTGCGGTTAGAGCTTAGTTTTTCCCTTTCCTCTCAAAATTTGCTTGGGAGCACATCCATGGTTTCAGGGTGATTGCTGGTTTTGTAAGTGCCTGCTGCTATGCCTCTTGAAGACGATAGGGGAGTTATGTAGTAAGATTCCATGTTGGGTAGTTAGCTAGTGGGGAAGCTCCGTTTGGAGGCTACGTTGGCCTTTTGTGGACACTAGTGGGTCCTTGCACTGTGCATTCTCAATTTTCTGTGCTGTTGGGAATATCTGGTAAATTATGGATGAGGTTGTAAAGGCATTTGTTGAGGCAGCAGCCGAGGAGTTTCTAGATGAGGGTTCAAGGGATGAGTTGGTTAAAATAGCTGACTATTACAAGGCTGATGTAGGCAATAAGAGGATCAAGGAGACAGTAAGAGCAAATTTAAAATTTAATTTGTTAAAGACGAAAGTGCCGGGCACCATGGAGGGTGTGTTGTTTTCAGTCTTCTGGATCTGGTTTGACTTTTGAGAACAAAAACGAGTTACTATTGTTACGTGTGAAGTTAGAGACTGAAAAGGAAGTTGCAGTAGAGAAGATGCGCCAGGGCATTGAGTTGGAGAAATGCTGTCAGTTGAAAAGATGAGATATGAACCTGAACAGGCAATGCTTGACTTGCAAAAGAAAAAAATTGACACTGGTTAGAGAGGGGAAAGTTGCAGCTAATGCTTCTCTTTACTGATAATCTATCCGTGGCAGGCAGCACCAGGCAGTCTGATTTGAACGATTTGAGGCTGGTTGCCAGATTTAATGAAGAAGATGCTGAAACTTTTTTCTCAGTGTTTGGGCGTTTAGCTGAGACACAGGGGTGGGTCTGATTCCACTTGAACATTAATGTTGCAATGTCTGTTAACCAACAAACCCAATCAGAGTTTAAAACCTGTTGTGTCTAGTACCAGCTATAGGTCAGCCTTTTGAACTGCTGTTCATTGATTGTGAGGGCACATTGCCATTTAAAGGGGGTGTGAGTTATCTTCAGTGATGTGCCAGAGCACGAGGTACCCAAGTGCGTTTCCTTTACGCACAATTACAGCCAGGTCTGTGGTATATGTGTTATCACAGTTTATTTCCATCTTTGGTGTTCCCAGGGTCATTCATTCTGATCAGGGCTCCAATTTGTCATCCTATTTATTTGTACGAGTTTTAAAGCAGTTGTGCATTATACAGAACAGGGTCCGCTTACCATGACCAGAGCTAAGGTGCCTTGGAGCATTTTCATCAAACTCTTAAGTCCATGTTGCGTGCACATTGTATACAGATGAACAGAGACTGGGAAGAGGGTCTGCCATGGTTGCTATTGGCTGCCTGAGAGGTGGTCCAGGAGAGTACAGGGTTTCGCTGTAATGATCTTGTTTTTGGCTTCAAGGCACGGGGTCCTTTAGCCCTTCTGCAGGATAAATGGAAAGAGGTCCACTCGCCACAAAACCTTCTTGAGTATGTTCATGGCTTTCGGTACAGGCTTAATAAAGTCCAGGAAGTGACTCAAAACAATTTGCCGTCTGCACAGGACAAAATGAAAAAACGTTACAATCACAATCATAACCCTTTGACCTTTCTTAGTTCTTTCCTAATCAGAGGGTGGTTCACTGGGCCCTCTTCCTGCAGTCATAGAGCCTGAACAATCGCCTTATCAAAGGGTGGGACAATGAGGTGGCAGATGCATAGTCTCAGGCCATTGGTTAATGTTTTGATGTGTAATACATTCAGTTGCTCTCTGCTTTGTCCCCATCCTCCTAGGTCTTCTTCTTGTCCTCTTAAATTCAGCTTCCAGGATCCAGTTGCTGGGGATGGAGGAATTAGAGGGTTTGTGGGGGCTGTAAGCGGTGAGGCGTTTTGTTTTGTTTTTCAAATTATTTACTTCATTGGTCAAATGGTGTAGCTTATTGATTAATTTGGTGGTTTGTTAGCCAGGGTTCCCTTGTTAACCACAAATGAATGGGTCATGCATTGCAATTTGCATTGCACGTTGCCCTTTGTTCTTTAGCCGCATCCAGCGTAACAATTTTGTCCTCCACTGGTTTTTCCATGCATAGTAGTGCCAGCTCTATGGCCGGACTTGTTTATTTTTTTTGATACTTTTGCAAAACATTAGAGAAAGAACGGATGGATGGATGACGCAAGTTGGTGACATTGCTCTGCTTGCATTTTTCCCCCTGTTTTTTTTTTTTTTATTGTATTTACATTGAAGCACTATGATGCAACTGGCATTTATTTTTTAACACCATCCGACATGTCTACAAATTGTATTTTGTACAGTTTGACCCAGATTGTGACTAAGACTTTATTAGATCCACCTTGCACAGTGTGACATGCAATAAATGCATCATTTGCATTTAGACACATTTTCATTTGTCTAGGTTTTGGTCACAGCAGTATTTAGATCTTACAGAAATCAATACTTTCAATGGAATTGCTGCAATTAGTGGATTTGCACATTGACATTCAACTTTTACACAAACGGACAAAGTTTTAAAAACCATGTTCCAAAGCACCTAGGAAGTGGGCTAATTAAATGTAAACTGCCCATAAATGCTGTTAAATCATACCTTTAAAAATTTACAACTATAGTGGGGCTTTGTGGTGCACCAATTACAAATGTTATTGACACTGTTTTTCACAAACTACACGATCATGTCCCCCTTATCTAACCTTCCTTTGTTGTGAGTTGTATCTTGCCTGCACCAGAGCCACACACCTCTCTGGGCTCAATAAGGTGTGAAAGGGTTGTTGTCAGTACACTGTTTTCACATCAGCACACATACATGACGTGCACACTAAACCCTGTGATCCCTGTGCCCTCTATTAGAGATTACATTAGAGAGAAACTTGCAGAGTCCTGCTTTTTTAAAAACACACATTGTTAAGCTTGATGCTTGACCTTACCACTCTTTTTTTTACTACTGTTTAGGTTAACTGCTTTAAGTGGGTCCAATAATTGCAGATTGTGGACCCCACTGTTCACTACACTGCATTATTTTTTCTTTCATTGTTACGAGCTGAGGCCTTCACCCTGAACTTCCAATGGTAATGAGATTGATGTATCACATACAACCACGCACACATGGACAGGAAAATCAATGAGCAGTTGTTAGCATTTATATGGGTTTGCTTGAATATAGCTAGCTGAGAGGGAACCTGCAAGCAACAGAAATTTTAAAAAAAAGTCATGGCCATGAAACAGACTTGCAGTGTTGTCCACTTAACAAAGCCCATTAAACACCACTTCAGACTAAATGGTTAACATTAACACTGTTTCATGACATTCATGAATGTTCACTATCACTTTAAACTGATCACAAAGCCAGGATAAAGTCGGGATTCATGCTGTTTATGTATGAACAAAGACTTTCTTTGACACATGTATATGCTGACTGGGCCTTATTGGAATGAGACAAGATGTTGAGTCCTGATTTACCATGCTGAATATTTCATTTGCCGATGTGAATCTGTTAAGAGGCTGAGAAAGGTACTTATGGATTGTACCTGATACCGTCGTTATAGGCCAATTTTAGATCACAGGTAGAATTCAGAGTCTGTATCAAATTCTTGTTCTCTCTCGGTCTGTATCCATTTCCCTTTCTTCTCTACCTCTCTGTGAAACAGTGAGATCTTAATACTCTGGAAATCTGGATGAAGCAAGGGAGAGGGAGAAAGAGTAAAAAAAGGAAAAGAGTGGGAGTGAGGAGCCTGAGCATAAAAGTGAAACATAATCCGTAAGTATTGGTGCTAATCTTTTGATTTGGGCAAATTTCCTTCTGCGGCTGAATCAAAAGGTCTATTTGTATTTTTTTTTTTAAACAGATGAGGTTTTAATTTTCACAGTTCTGTGGATTACCTCAATTCAAAGCTCCCTGTCGGAAATGGAAAGATCTCTATCTTCACTCCCCTTCTGCTCTCTTGTTGTGTGTGCTTGTGTGTGTCTGACGCCGGGTCATCACGCACTAAATTATATTTTTCGACAGATTACTTTTCAGTTGGGTTAGGTATACAAATCTTACACAGCTTTTTCTTCACTCATGCAGGAGGTAAAAGGAAAGGAAAAGAGAGAGCAGACAAGAGGGATTTCACTACATCCTTTCCAACAGGTACACAGCCAGACAGCAAAGAGGTCAGACCTCCAATAATTGAACTTCATTTTTTATACTTCTGCACTGGCACACTTATCACACAGGCGTCAGTCTTGTGTGATTCTCCATCACAACAAACATTATTCCTGGGTGGATTTTTCGCTCTTTTAAACAACAGCTTCAGCTTAAAGGACAGGGAGAGTCCCATGTTGCTCAGGACTGAGGGACAGGTGGAGACGGGGGAGGCGACGGCAGCTGAAAAGCAATTAACATTCACAAATAGCGTCCGGGAAGCTATCCGCTGAGGTTACACAAGCGCTGAATGTCACCTACTGCCTGGGCCCAGTTCCTTCATTAAACTCTCCCATAAGGGCAGACACACTTAAATACATATTTGCATACAAATGCAGTGATTAACCCTCTAAGTGCATTAGCTCTGGCTGCTTCTTGGGGCCTCAGTGCCAATATCGCCCTCACCGTTTGTCTATGTGTGCTTGAAATGAGGTGGAATAATGATCTTTTATTGACTTTGTTGAATTGACTTCCATTGGTTTCCTCTGGCTGTTTTGTTTATGGATTCCTGAGATAGATTATTCCTTTTTCTCTGCCAATGAATCACAGTGAAGCTTCAGCTCGCATTTGACTTTATGACAGTGTGCGCTGATTGATTTAAGGGACGCATTTCCATATTGTGTGCCATAAAGCAATAAAGCAGTGAAGCAAAAAAGTGAAACGATCTCAGTTGGGGGAACTGTGTCATTACAGAGCAAATACGATTAGGATACAGTGTGGAAGTAGATTTAAAAACCTGAATAGAAACATCATCAACTCAAATGCCAACAGTAGGATTGTGTGGAGAATGAAAGAACAGCAGAAGCGCTTCCTTAAAAGGAAGAGAGTGTATCCAAAACATTTTACTGCTTTGTAAGCTTTGTTCTATTTACAGCAGATGAACGCTGGCATCCAATGGAAAGCTGCCGAATGTGCCAAAGGGCTGATATGTTCCTATACTGCCGCTGAGGTTAGTGAGTAGATAGGCAAGTGAGCTTGGGAGTAGAACGGCAAAGAGCAAGAACAAACACACAAAAAAAGGATAGAATGAAAGTTTCTTTTTTTTTTTTTGAGTCACACTTTAAAGGCACTCTTCATGACCTCAGAGGCTCACCTCAAATCTCCGACAACTCCCTGTCGACAACAACAACAACAAGAAAAAGAGAAAACATTGCAGAACCCAGAAAGGCTAGTCATTACAGATTTATTTTCCCATCCTACTCCGCCTCCACTCTTTACTTCACACTTACTAAGTCAAACACCGTTGCAGGAAGATGGAGAACAAGTCTCAAGCTAGAGACTTCTGGAATTAGAGTGTTTTTCCCCCCTTCCTCATGCCTCCATCACCCCGATTATCTCTCTCCTCCCCTCCCTCCCTCTCCATGTCGTCCTCCCTCCTCTGTCCACTGGCAGCGCACACTGCCGTGAGCAGAGCTAATTAAATGCTTCTAAGTGAGTCGCCTCGCCTGCCATTCCAGCCTCAGCAAAAGGTCATCCTACTCACAGGCATGAGGCAGACATTTCTCATGACTGTTTTCCTTTTGAGAAATTTAGCAGATTGTTAATTATCAGATTACAAGTTTGCCTTTTTAAAGGCCAGCTCGCCGCCCCGAGTCGCATGGCTGGAAAGAGGGGGAGGAGGGGGGAGACAGAGAAGAGAAAGAGAGAAGAGGGGGTTTAAGCAATGAAGATGGCTGAGGGGGTCCAGCTTTTCTCCTCTTTGCTTGAGTTGAGTCAGGGCTATGATTCGTGATCAGACAGAGAGAGAATTTGAGATAAGCAGAGGAGAGAGGCTCTCTGTCTGACAGTAACCCCTGCACTGCCTGTCTGCTCCCATCGGCCCCTGGCCGGCACTTCGTCAACCTTCATGTCTTCCAAATTCAAATAGAGACTGTTAAAAGAAGCAAAAGCCGTGGGAGAAAACACGGACCCGACCTCTGGAGATGACCGTGCTCTGACCTTGAGCGAAATCACCGCTCACAGAAAAACACCGAGAACACTTGTTCACGTCTTCTTCACTTTTCATCGCTGAGCCAAATCCCTCCTGCCGCGTTAAAAGAGACACGAGGCGAGTGAAGTCAGCCAGGTGACATTTTGTATCCTGCTAGTGGAGGCAGGGCTCTATGGGAGAGAAACAGGGAAAGTTCTGTTGCAGCGGAGCCACTGTAATGATCAAAGGGATGGGGGTTAAACATGTCATTGTTGGGTATCCATGACATCAGCTGGGAGCCTTGTTAGTGTGTTTTCGTGTCTGTGCGTGCGTGTGTGTGTACGCCCTTGATGAATTGCCTGACTTTGAAACATTTCAAACCTGCATTCAGTGACTTTTCCCACACATAAACCACAATAGGAAACATTTATCTTTGTAGTAGAAATGTCCCCCTGATCACTACCATCTGTTTCACTGTAGATGGAGATAAGCCACAAGGCACCTTAAACCCCCATTTACAAGAAACGCTCCACTATCTACCAAAATTGCTCATGTTTAACACTGTTTCGTTAGCCTGATCCCTCTGTGCCTCTGGGTCCACTGCTTTTCATGGCCATGCATCTATAAATTGATATGGTGTGTTAATGAGCCAATAATTAAGTCGTGGATCAGCTGTGGAAATGGGCAACGGCAAGTCATTGATGAACGATCTGGGTTTTATACTCCTTCTCCCGAAGCAGAGGAAACAATAAACACTGTACTGTATATGTAGGATTTGAATTGAACTACAAAGTCAAATTTTGGCGTTCATCTTTTGGATGTGGAGTCAAGTATGGTATCGTAACACGGTGTGAGAGGACCACATGGCTGAACTCAATTATCAGTTGCATTACTGTTGAGAGCATTAGGGTTTTCATGTTTAAGACCATTAATTACAGGTAATAAATACTGTATACTTGTTATGCTAAATGACTGCCCAACACCTGAGATTTTAAAGCAACCTTCGTAATTCATAGTAACACGATGTCTGTTTGTTTTCTGATTTACCTGTTCTGTTCAGTGGTTGAAAGGTAACTACATCCAATTCCTATGGCCAAGTCCTGTATTAAAAACTATTTTGAGGTACTTGTACTTTGTCTGAGTATTTCCATTTTATGCTACTTTATACCTCCACTCCCCTTCCTTTCAAACGGAAATATTGTACTTTTATCTTTTCTCAACTAAAACGTGTTAGCCCTGTGGTTAAGACTGTGATGAGATGGACCAAAAAGGCAAAGCTGGAACTAAATTGCACTATTTCTTACTTCTTTCCCTAGGTATTTACGCCATTGATGTCATACATGATATTAGCTCTTATGAGTATTTATTGCTAGTTACAAGTATTTTTAGTACTTACTAGTATCTACTGATCTGTTGTCACTTGTAGATCTCTTGCTGTATTGATGCTTTGTATAAAAGAGTCTTGCCAAATGAGTAAATGTAAATGTAGAACTAAAGTCTGCAGCCAAAGACCTAGATAAGCTCACTGACACCATGACCTTTTGTATCATCACCTATTTTTTGAGGACATGTGCGCGCCAACTAAAACTTACTGCATATACAACAACAAACCCTGGTTTGTTGCTAAAGTCAGGCAGCTTCATCAGGCTAAGGAGGAGGTCTACAGAAGTGGGTTAGAACAGCCATGAGAAGAACACTAACTGGTGTCAGTGTGGAAAAACCAGTCCAGGAAACCATCCTCCACACTGTGGAGAACCATCAACTGGCCAACAGCCTGTGTGTTCTACTGCAGGTTTGATAAGCCCAAATTCACACCCTCACCCCTGACTAACCCCTTGGACCTAAAGTGGGCGTCCAACACTGAACATCCAATGTACCTACAATTATAAATTATACATTTATAGATAAATACACACTGTTCTTTTTAACATGTACATATATTAATCCAAGCACCCAGTATATACAGTACATAGTCATATCCACCTACGTACATGATATGCATATATGTATCTGAACATGAATCATTCCATATTCATTCCAGCACTCTTTGCACCCTCTGCCATTGCGCTACTGCCTTATTGTTTTGTTTTTAATGCATATACTTTTTATATATATTTATATTATTATATTTATTTATTTTACACCTACTTACATGAGCACATTAGAGACATGTTTACCTTTGTTGTCCTTGTTTTCAGCTCTATGTCTATTTCTGTGTAGGTACATTAAGAGCAACATGAAACCAGAGTCAAACTCCTTGTATAAGCACACATACCTGATCAACAAAACTGATCTGACTTCAAGTTACTAGTTCGTAGATTAAAATTGTATACACAAGGCATACGATGAGCTTATATAATATAATATTGCATTGCATTTATTGAGCTTTTATCCAAAGTCCTGCAAGTACATCAGCCTCATCAAATATGCTGAACTGTCTGTGCAACATTTAGAAACAATAAAAGCAGTTTTCAGTCTGTGATGGAAGATGTGTAGAGTTTCTGCTGTCCTGATGTCAGTGGGAAGCTCTTTCCATCATTGACGTCATGTATGTTCAAATATATTATTATTCTTATTATTTGGGTAACTAATGCACTTTCTCCTGTATGATTGCACAGTGTTGTCTTTGCTCCTACAGTCTGCATTATACATCCTCCCATAGCCTCACCTATTTCTTTTTTTCTGACCTTAACCTCGCAATGGTGATTTGTAACTAATGTGCATTATTTGTGTGCCTGCCTGGGGCGACCAATGCTCTCTGTCCAAACAGCCCACTGCCTAGTCAACTAAGTAAATAAATGGGACACAAAGAACAAATGAATAAGGAGATGGATGTTCCCTTCTTGGAGACACAGAGACCTAATTTGAGCTAATAAAAGAACACATCAAGCGTGACCTCTCACTGAGAATGGAGGGTCGATGGGGTGTCTGAGAAGCCCATGCAATCTCAAGTCAATTGCTCACAGGCTCAAAGATCTCATCAGCGTCTTTCGTTGTTAGAAAGAAGGCAACGAGAGAAAGAAAAGGGAGGAGGAAGGTAACTGACAGCTGATGTTTTAAAAACAGAATGGGTCTTAATCATCGTTCGCCCTCTCAATGCTCCGTCTGATCAGTTTGGTGCTAATCTGGAAAGGAGCCACTTAAGAATGAGCTGTTGTTTGTAATACCTTCAATCGATGGATGACCACTCTCACTGTGGTGAAATGGCGGGGGTGGGTCGCTGATGAGAGGAAAAACCACAGTAGATGAAGGAAATTAGTCTCTAAACCTTTCCCTCTGCCTGTCTTCCCCTCTCTCTGGAGTTAGCCCCTGATCTGTGGGGTGGGGGGGTTATGGGTAATCGCCAGAGCACTCCCAGCGCCAGCTGTGATCTGATTTGTGGCAGAGGGCAGCCAATTACAACCATTGCGTCACTTTGTGCACAATGGTTCCTGCCTGCAGGGCGAGAGAGGGCGGAAATGAAGGAATAGGGGAATAAATTGCGAGGAAGGACAGGAAAATGGAGGGAGAGAGTGAAGATGCAGAAAGAGCTGACAAAGAGTTTAAACTGAGAAGGAAAGAAGCGTAGATGGAGATGACAGAAGAGTGTGGGAGAAATTACGTAAAGGATAATTAAATGTTTTCTACTACTTTCTACTACTTTTCTGCTACTTCCTCAGGTAGAACTTTGTCTAAGGGAGGCCACTGGTGGACAAAACAACAAGGAAGAATTGTGAACATGATAGCAGTGTACATTTTGTTTATCAACTCTTAATGATAATGTGGTAGGTTACTTACCAAAGTAATTGCTGAGATGTGGGAACATGGTGACATTAGCAGGGCAGGAAAGGTTGTAGACAGACAGACTGTTTAGCCAGATTATGTACCACTTTATTTTGAGATAAAACCGGGAGTGAGCAGACCCGTAATGTATCTGGATCTGTTCAACTAACAAAATGATCTGACTCTGTATTCGGATTGATGACTGGAAGTGGGTGTTGCTTATACAGGAAGTCACGTTACATCAGGGAAATGTTTTATGTATGTATTTTCTAACCTAATATTTAGTTGTTTTGCCTTCAAGCATCACATTGGTTTAAAACACACTGTACATTGCATCTCTCTCTTTTTAAATTATGAATTAAATCAGTAATTCATTAAGGTACATGCAACCTACACAATAATCCTTAAAAAAAAAAAACAGTGACGTCATCTTTAATTTTAGAAAATTATTGTACATTGTTGAAGCTACTGTTCACAAACCGTTAGGCCCAAGTGAGACTGCAAGCATCCTCCTGATGCTCTAGTGAAACTCTCTGGACCTCTTGTCCTCCTTCAGCCACAGACGCACCAGCAGGTACAAACAGACACACCACGTCACGGTTTGTTTCGATTTTGTCTTGATATTCAGTGTTAGATCTGTGTCTCAGCCTGTTTTGTTGTTTTATTTGTTAATGGTCCATTTGTGTGGTATTTGGTATGTGTTTCTGTGGGTTTGGTTAATGCATCAGCGTGCTTGTCCTGTTCCCTGTTTTGGTTTGAAGTTGTCTGCATCTATTCTGCCTGATTTCCCATAATGTGTTACACGTTTGTGTTCCCGCCCTGCTCGTTTGCCTCTGTGTATACTGCCTTCCATTTTTCCTTTGCTTTTGCCTTGCCTTTTCCCCCCGAATAATAATGAGCAACTTTAGGCAAAAGAAATATCCATGGGTAGAAGAAGTTTCCATTGAATCATTTTGGAATTACATACTTGGATTCGGGTACATCACCTGGCTACATTCAGTGTTTTTATATTACCAATGGACCACATGACTATGAAACGGGTCGTTCATAGGGTTAACCCATAGAGAATTATCACTCTTCTCTGCAGTTTCTCTCATCTCAGTGGAGCTTTATGGCACCTTTCCGCTCACCGTTTTGGTTGTCCGGCTGCAACTTTATTGTTTTGGGTCACTCTTTCGTTGGCCTGGTTTTGTAGGTATCTGTTTTAAACCTAAAAGTACTAAAAACCCACCGCACACCTGTCCAGTACCAAACAGCAGACAGACAAAGTTAGCAACAGGCTAGTGAATACGGTGGCGCATTTAGCAGCTGATGAGCAATATATTTCCTTTGGGAGTTGGTAGAGACCAAAACAAAGCTAAAAGGAGAGAAACAAATTGAGGTTCTGTTCAGCTTGATAGACACAACAACTCCAAATGAATGCCAATGTTGCCTTTTGTGTGCTGGTATGTAAATTGGCAGCTGATTGGTAACTAGCTCATCACATCAATTTACAAGGTGATAATATGTCAATGTTGGGATCACAGCTAAAAGCTACTAATGTAAGTGTAAATAGGCCTATACGAATGTACTATAAAAACTCCTATGTCATCAAAATAACATTTATATCTAATGATTTTGTCCACATTTGTCTTTCTTTTAAAATATCATATAGTAAAATCTGTTCTGCGGCTCAGAGCTGGGTTTATGATCTTTTTATTTTTTATCAGCAAGTATCAGCATAAGAATATATGGAATGTGTGTGTATGTGCATCCAGACCCCAGATAATGGGGAAAGTTGAAAGACCACCGCAGCGGTCATTACCACCAAACTAGGTCAACATGGTACTGGAGGTAGACAAATGATAAGTTTTTCTTTTAGTAAAAGAGGAGAGTAACTTGATGGGTGGTGGCATCAGAAAACCACACGTAGGAAACAAATAAATAAAAGAAATAGGAGTTGACTCTTCACTTCCCAGAAGATGCTGAGATGGCACAGCGCTGCGCTTCTGCAAGTGAATTCACCCGCACTGACGTCCAATACAGCAAACGTCTTATTGCTTTAGCCTGAAATGTGCCAGTAAACATTTCAGAAGATATCAACAACTTATAACTTGTGACCCCATCGAAAATGAGGGAGAGTACTGAAAGCGCAGTGCCCCAGATTCCTATTTCCTACTATTAAGTTAATTTCCTTTCCATACTTCCTTCATTAGCGCCCATGTTAAGCTCTGCAGAATTGCTAATAAGTTAATAGAGGGCTTCTTAAGACTTTGTAGGTGACATTGAGAGGGAGATTGGCTTCACTATGTGTGGGAATGAGCTTTGCATAATATTTAATGGCCACTCATGCTAGTGTAGCTGTAACGGCTTCTGGGCTCACACACACCTACACACACACACACACACACACACACACACACACACACACACACACACACACACACACACACACACACACACACGACACACAGAGATATGGAATCAAACACACCGACACACAGTTTCCTGTCATGAGTATGGTGTCAGCATTAATTAAACACATTGTGTCCCACTAGAGTAGAAACTGTCTGTGTGTGTGTGTAAGGGGGGGTGGGGTGTCACCTTATGTCTCATGGGCTGAGCAGAGGGTTTAAGTATTAAATTGACTATTCCTGAGTTGTGTCTGCACTTTCCTCTCCTTTATCTCTCTCTCTCTCTCACACACACACACACATCACACACACACACACACACACACACACATTCACGGCAGTGTAAAGGCAGAATCTGTTTTCATCGTAGTGTGTGTGTGTGTGTGTGTGTGTGTATGTGTGTGGGCAGACAGGTTGACAGTGCATGCACAAAGTCGGAGAGAAAGTCAGTCAGGCAGGCAGCAGCTGTATTGGGACTTCCCATTGGGGCCAAAGGTTTCCTGTCTCTCTCGCTGTCTCTTTGCCTCTCTCTACTCCCCCCAGAGGCTTTGTGTAGACAGAAGAGACCTCCATACACCCACACCCACACATATAGATACTCTTCCTTCATTGGAGGCCAATACTACACCCACCAAGAGGCCACAGATGGTTGTCGGGGTGTCAGAAGAAATACACTGTAAAGTGAAATATTGGAAGGGAAGTCTAGTATGGTAATTCTGTCTCTTGAGTTTCTGTTTTGCTCTGGTTATGTGTGTGGGTTTGTGCGTGTGCGTGATTTCTGGGTATCTGCAGGACAGCTTGATTAGCTAGCTGTCAGATGTCAGAATTGCCCACAACAGATCAACCTTGAACAACCTTTCCGTCCACTTGATAAGGTCCACTTACCTCCAAAAGCTCTTATCACATTCACTTATTCACTTCGTTGAAAAAACTGAGCAGAGAGATAGACTGGCTGGGGCCTGAAAGTTTAGTATAACATGAACAGAATAGTATACTGGAGAAAAAGAACATGTATTCATGCAATAATTTCTACCTAAGCACAATTCAGCAATTTACGTCAGTAATGTAATTCACTTGACTATTTTTTTAATTTAATGCTGCCTTGTTTTTCTGCTATACCACATTTTAGAGAGAAAATTCACAGTAACTACCAGTTACTTTGGAGATTTCACATGTAAAACATACGATCAGATGATAAAATAGAATGCATTGTTATATATTAAAGTAACTTTTAGTATTAAGCAGTTAAAATTTGCTCCAGAGAGTTGAATATGCCTTCCACTAGTTTGGAGAGGAAATTACTTGCCCCAATAAGATGGATTCTTAGTTATGCTTTTTGGGTTAGGGCAGTGTATCATGTTGTATAATATAGTATAGTAGATGGTTACACCTTAGACGACATATATGCAGGTCTATGGTAACTAAAGAGATACCATGCAGAGACAGCAAGGGCACGCAGCTAGCAAATCTATCTACTGCAAACCCTCGCCTCAGAATGTTTTAGCTCTCTATCACAGTGAAAGAAAGAACATAAACAAAGTGATTGCATAGCCAGGCTTATAG
This sequence comes from Lepomis macrochirus, assembly GCA_024633595.2. Classification (NCBI taxonomy): domain Eukaryota; kingdom Metazoa; phylum Chordata; class Actinopteri; order Centrarchiformes; family Centrarchidae; genus Lepomis; species Lepomis macrochirus. The sequence goes on along the minus strand of JALXJV020000002.1, from coordinate 5,594,531 downwards.
CCCCCCTTAATATAATTTAATTTAAATGTATCTTATTATTTTCAATGTTTTTTTATGGGAATGCTTAATGAAAATCTTTTCAGTCTTCTCTCTTACTTTATTTACTTATTTCTATCCTAATGAGCTGTATTATTGTTTATAACAGCTGTTATGTATTGAAAAACAAACAAAGAGTCAAATCCTTCCCTAATGTCATGAGTGTCGCATAGTTTGCCCACCAGAGGACCCTCTGCAGCTCCTCTGTTCAAAACACTGCAGCACCACTACACAAAGCATCAGCTGACCGGAGTCTACCGGAGCTACAAAGAGAGGCTCCTGGTAGCAGTTACATTCACTTCCTGTTGAGTTGGTCTTTTGCCACGTCAATTACATGACTTAAAGAATAATAAAAATAGCCCTCATCCCTTTCCCTTCTTCCTCTTCAGAGACCAGATTTGCTAACCCTTCCATTTTTCACTGCTCTCTCCAGGCTCACAGCAGTGTGGTTACTGTTACGGTAGGTGGGTGTTGGAGGCTACGCTGCAGACTGACTTGAAACAGTGTGGCAGTCCTAGCGACCTGTCCTCTCATTTCTCTCTAATTTATTACTTCTTAATATTCTCCAACATCGTTTACAGCAGCTAACGCTGCCCATTGCTAAATTAGCCACAAAGCTAATGCCATGTTTGTCAGTGGAGGAGGGCTAACGTTAATGAGCGATTAAACTGTAGTGTGTGACGTATCTAACATGTATCTAACATGGCTTCCTGCCTAACAAACTTATCTAAGTTGGATCACCTTTAAAATGTAAAAACATTGCAGGATGCAGATTCAGGTCCTCACTGCAGACAGTCATGTAGCATTAGATTAATTCAAGGACAGAGTTGTCACTGTGTCACTGTATTATAGACACATTTTTTAGAGCCAGATGATGGTTAGGAAATGGTGCTGGTGATAAACACTTTTGTTTTTGCATCATGAGCTGAATTCAAAGATCTAAAACTTTCTCTATGTACACAAAAGGCCTATTTCTCTCAAATATTGTTCATAAATCTGCCAAAATCTGTGTTAGTGAGCACTTCTCCTTTGCCGAGATAACCCACTCACCTCACAGGAGTGGCATATCAAGATGCTGTTCAGACAGCCTGGGTATTGCACAGATGTGCCTTGGCTGGCCACAATAAAAGGCCACTTGAAAATGTGTAAACTACATATGTGTCTGAAAGTACTTCTTTGCTTTTCTTATGAAGTGAAGTTTTAAATGCAGGATGTTTCCTTGTAATGTAGTATTTTTACGTTGTGTGCTTTAGTTAAGTAAAGGATAATTGTACTTCCTCTGGTCTGCTAGATTAAAAACAATGAATGCTACTATTGCTATCTGCCAGGCATCTTTGGCACAGAAATCAAAGCAGTAATTTGAAGCAATAAGACCCAATTTGTATGAATTTGTTCAACTTGGAAATGAAGCTCATTGTGCTTAAGGTCTCGTTAAACCCTGAGTGAAAGAAGGAACATGAATTTGAAATGCTTTTGAAATACAGATGGGTTGTTCCATTTTGCCAAATGAAAATGAGAAAGCCTTGCAAATCTAATCACAACTATTCGGGCGAAATCACTTCAGTGCTGCATTATAACTCTCCTTTCCAGGAAATATCGCCGGAGTGTGACAGATTATTTTATTGTGAAGTATTTATATATCCAACAAGGTTACTGTACATGTACATGAGGCAAAGATGCGTGGAGTAATGAAGAGAGAGCACACAATGCAGGATTACCAATCTGAAGCACAGCTGGAATGCCTGGTTTGAATGAGCTGCTGCACATACAGTGATTTTGTTAAGTGAATCTCTGCTTTCTCCTGCAAGACCAATCTCTGCTGGTCTGTCAAGCTGGACAAGTAGTTATTGAGCAAAAGATTGAAAGTGAGAAAGAAGAGATTGGGTGAAGAGGCTTGTGCAAGAGAGAGAAGAGAGAGTGAGGGCGGCCGTCGGGCGGGAGACATGGCAGAAGGAAAAGTAAGACGGTGAGGGCAGGGAATGACAGAGAAGGCAGGCGAGTGAGAGAAAGAAGCTGTACACCTAATAGGATGCACAGAGAGAGATGGATTTGACTGAATAAATGAGAAACGCAGGTCTGACATAGACAGCAGAGCCAAAGTGGGGGGACTGTCCAGGGAGGCAAGATATGCGGTGGAAGGACAGCAGCTCAGCTCTGCTGCTTGCTATTCCAGGTGTCATCTTTTCCAGTCACTTCTGATTAGTGCCTGAACATATCTCCTGGGGAGAAAATTAAATATTGATCTATTTTTCTCTCTTCATTCTAACTCCAGCCTCTTTTTTTACTCTGCTTCTTTTTTTTTGTATTGAAAAGACCACTACTGATGGAATTTCAAATGTGACTGCTTAGGGGTAAGCTGTGTTAGGCAGCTTTCACATATGACAAGAAAACCCCCAGTGGCCCCAAGTCCATTCATCCATTGGTTTGTGCTTCCCTACTGCATTCTGTCCAGTGTAATGAAAACGGCTACACCTTGCATGCTTGCAAGAGCATGGCAATACTATTTTTGTGTGTCTAATAAGAATGAGGCATCAAGGAGACCAAAATGAGACAATTTAAGTTATTCTAAGTTACTCTAAGTTAATCTTTAAATAGTAAATCCAAATATCAAAATATGTGGTGAGTGTGGAGAACTGCACAGGACAGACCACTTGATTCTCTTTGATCATTTAGTCTAAGTTTCAAAATTATATGTGACCTTAACGTGGGGTAAGAATGTGAATGATGTTTGTATTACAATACTTGGAGCACAAACACATGTTGTTGCACATTTTCTTAGTCCACTTTCACAAAATATTTTGAGCTCTGGCTACCTCGGGTCATTAAAGACTTAGATGGGCATTTTGGGGGGTAGGCTCATATGCTTTCTTGCAGTGAGATGAGAAAATACCACTCTCACGCCTATACGCCAAATATTTAGCTGCCGGTCAGCCCAGCTTTGCAGAAAGACTGGAAACAGAGGAAATCAGCTAGCTTGACTCACTCACTAATGAAAAATGAATATTCTTTCTTGGGCAAGAAATGATATACATACATAACACCTCGTAAAAAGGTGAATTGTTATTTTAAAAATTTCATTTTTGAATGAATTAAACAAACGTGATAGATATTTTGTTACCTTTGGACAGAGTCAGCTCTAAGCTTAGCAGCTGCTGGTGGCGCTACATATTTACTGTACACAGTACAGAGTGGTATCAATTTGAACATGTAATTAATACATGTAATTGTCAAAACTGCTATGTCTAATAAAGGGAGGAATCTGTGTGTGTCTGTCTGTATTTTTTCAATTATGTCAGTAACCGTTCGTCCAATCGGCTTCAAACATGGCGGGCGCGTTGAAGCGGACCCAAAGGAGTGCAGCACCGTGTTTGGTGCAATTTCAACACGCAACACATTCTGGAGATAGGCGCAGAGCGGAGCTGCTCGTGTGGGCTGGGATTATTCTGCTCCACTCTGTTTACTGTCGGCGGTCTGGCCAGCACCTGCTCCTGTTGAGCTGCAGGAATTCCCTGTCCTTGCTAAACTTCAACAGTCCCCAGTCAGAGAAGTGCAACAGTCTCCAGTCACTGAACTGTAGCAACCCCTGTTCTTCCTGAACAGCACCAGCTTCCTGAGCCAGAGTCGCAGCCATCCCCAGTTTTAGACCTGCAGCAGCTCCCCAATTCAGAGCTGCAGCAGTCATTCATTGCTCCTTAACTGCTATCCCCTTTGTTCCTGCTAAGCTGGCCTCCATTCCAGCTGCTCGGTTGCTGGTTTCCATTTCTGCTGTCCTTTTGCCAGTTTCTGTTCCCGCTCTCCAGACTTTTGTCCTGGGCTTCAGTCACGTCGCTGGCTTCCTGCTCGACCTCCAGAGCAACCTGTTCTCACTCACCTGGTCTCACAGAGTAGTTACTTTGTGATGCACTGGGGATCCCTTTACCGTCACAGTTCAACAGAGGTATTTTGGGTGGATGGAGGGCCAGAACCCGGCCTCTGAACTTGGAGACTGGTGACTTCCCCCCACTGCGTTGAACTGTGACGCTACAGGGATCTCCATATGTGACGAGTCGGGGAGTGAGAATGGGTTGTCCTGCTTGTTTCCTGTCCCAGTACTTGGATGTTGTCTCTGCCTGAACAGTATATGTGCTGGGGGGGGGGGGGGGGGGCTGCAAATCACCCACCCATTTCATTAGCTATTTAACATTCTGTTAAATACATTCTGTTTTTCAGACTTGTTTTAACATAAGCTTTGAAAAAGTGATGGAGACATTCTGATTCTGACCTGTCCCCCAGCGTCATCAGTGTAAATGACACCTATCTGTCAATACTTTTAAATGTCCCACCCCACCCAGGCTGTGATTGGTCGGTTCACGAGAGGTGACATTGACATTGAGCTACATGCTTGCGGCATGCAAATTCCCTCCTGTTGATGTCCCATTTAGTAAACAGTAATAGATTCAGGAAACTTACAGCGAGGATCAATCTGTCTTCCAACGATTTGTGCTGCGCCTTAAGTTCAAGACAATTCAACTTCAGCAGCGGGCGTGTGTGTGTGTGCGTGACGAGAGAATGTGCCCGGTTGTCGCTAAGCCTCAACCACTTCAGCTCACTCTAACAGGGACACTTGCTGCTGAACACAGACTGTTTCTGCTGCTCCCTGATAAAAGAAAAATGTTTCTGCTGATTCTTGTTAAGAAAAAAAAAACAAGAAAACAGATTTATATATGTTAACCTGTTGCTTGTTGAAGGTGCTTGTTATAATGTTATGATTGTGGCTCTGTACTAACGTGTTTTAACAAGCTATAAAAAGTTATACCCTGGCAGTGGCAAATAGCTTTGGTTTTATATTTGATGTGATTACGTTAACGATTAAGTTGAGATTTACAAGAAATGTTTTATTGCTACTGAGTAAAGGGAATACTGTTGGTAAATATCGTTGCCCAGCACTACTTTATTCTAAATTACAACTTTATCACTCACTCATTAAGGTCCAGGTGTTTATGAATTAATTAAAATGAATTAATTGATCTTTGCGCATGTGGCATCTATCAATGTCAACAATAAATTCATTCATTTTAATTAATTTGTCATTGACATGAATAGGTTCAACATGCAAATTTAACGCGATTACTTTCCCAAACGAGACACAACAGAGGAGGGAAAACTAAATCATGCCCACATGTGTGTTGACTCAGCAGGGATGATATTAAATTATTTGAAAGCAGTTCCGAAAGCCTGAGGGCCTTAATGCATTATATTTTTAATTGTTTTCCTTCACATAATTAAAAGACATTTCCACCATTAGTAAATGCAAAAAAATATATAAATTGGTACAGAAATCAGACCACCAGAATGCATGAAATAATGTGTTTGTTTGTTGTCTTTGTGTAAAATGTTTATTACTAAATTTATTGTGAAGGCAGTGGGGAATGGAGATCGTATGAACTTCAGATATTGTTGTTCACACCACGTACATAAGCGCTGATAATCAGAATCAGCGTTCCAGGGTTAGGTCCGCAGAACATGGTGTTTTGTTCATTTGTTTGTGTAGAGCCCCTCTAATTGTACCCATCCACTGGTAAGCCTCGTTTTTGAAGCTTTGATAAATCTTTTGCCTCCCTCTCTTATGAACGTGTAGGCCCTTTGAGTAGTGTTTTGATGTTGTTAAATAAAGAATTATTGTTGGATGTAACCACGTCTCTTAGTATTAAGAACCTGTTATTAGTCTTGATCTGAAAGAAACATTTTCCCGTGGTGAAATTCCCCGGGTTGGCATTCTTTTGATCACCCTAGTTAGGGCTCTCCAACTTAACCACCCGCCAAAGACAAGAGTTGTCATGAGCTCGGCCCAACAGGTAACACCCAAGGTATCTAACTGAACAATGTGGCGATGATTGGCTGAAGAACTCGGGTAGATAGAAGTGCAGCTGATGAGCTTGATGAGAGGCAGACTTGAGTAATCAGCAGGCAACTGGGAGCCAGGAGAGAGTGTGAGTCAGTGACACGCCCACACACCGACACAAAACACAGGAGGTGCAGCTCAGTTATTATATTAATTACATCCACATTTCCTTCACTTGTGTCTTTTCCTCGCATCTTAGTCCCTTCAGCTGGGGATGCACTGGCAGAGACGAAAACAAACCAATGCGAGGAGAGAAGAAACGAGGAAATATGTTTTTAGAGAAATGAGACGTCCATCCCTCTGAAGCGTCATGTGACGTGACGTCCATTTGTGCTGGCGGCGACAGCTGATCGCAGCAGGATCAACTGTCAGTCGGCTCTAACAGATGTAGACCCTTTTGATGGAGTTTGTGTCTGCATGTGTGCACTGTGCAAATATTGATAAAGGTACACAGTTATCACTGCCAGAGAAACATGTTTTCTCTGTGTCGCTGTTTAACAAACACCTGCACATGAAGAACAACCTGAATTCTGTATTTATACTGTGTCCTACTCAGAGGAACAGGATAATTTCTACTGGCAGAATGTGTTTCTATTATTTGCATGTGTATTTATTAATATTATGATTGTGAAATCATTATTGAATAACCCAGATCAGGCTGTCATTTGATTTAATAGGCTAAATGTTTCAGGGGAAAGTGAAATAATGTAACTCGTATCCAAGCAGTCGCTCAGGAATGATCAGCCTCACATGTGACTGAATGGAAATGATGATAAATTATGTAAAAAGTGTTTCTTGCTGACAGACAGACTCTTTGACTCTCTCTGACTTTAAGACTTTCAAGAAGGCTGTATCCTCATAGCTCATGGCTCCTCATAGATCGCTCCCCGCTGAACAAACAGGAGCTTTGGGAAGGCCTGCAAGATGGCGCACCAGAACGACTTCTGGTTCAAGCGAGGACTGAGGAGCGAGGAAACGGCAGATCAGAGAATTGAGATGCACCTAGAGAAACAGGCAAGACATAATCAAGAAAAACAGGGGAGGGGAGAAACACAAGCAGAATTAATATTTTAAATACACGTACTTAGTATGTCCCCTCCATGTTGAAACAAAGCTCACACCCTTAGGGAACCCACGTCTTTTGTGGGTTCAACTGGGGCCTGAATGTACTGTGAATAGGATTATTTATTCAGTTGGTGTGGAACACTAGTGAGATAGACGCTGTGTATGTGTGCAATCTGAATCACTGAGTGAAGACAGCTCTCTGTGGTAAGACTATTTCAATGCTATTACTTCTGAAAGTACATCACACTGAGAAGGACGTAAGAAGATCATCTGACCAGAAGGTCTATCACATATAAAAGACAAAACACCCACTGTAGCCTCCTACCCTCTCAGGTGGTGTCATATATCCTCCTCCACCACCTGAGTCCTCTGGGTGGCATGAAAAGAACAGCCACACATGTAAATCCTCTTCTTTATACCCCTTGTTCCTCCTCCTCTCCCCCTGTGTCCTGTTCTTCTCTGCAGAGCACTGGCTTTCACTGTGACGGCCTCAGCTGTGAGGGCCCAGAGTGGTTGTGACAGGCCAGGATAGCAGCCGTTCCCTGCTGTCTGGGAGAATTAGCTCTCCTTCTTCAGGATGACTGGGGATGCCTCCTGGCCCCCATACCTGGCTTCTACAGGGTCTTTTCCTCAAATCAGGGCAGATCTTTGTACAACATGATGAGCAATGGAAATTATGCACTGATGGTGATGTATATTTAAAGTTTTTTTCATTTAAAAAATGTATGTGATTAATTGTAATAAACATATATTATATTACCTTGCCAGCCGTTTAGAACGGTATGAATACAGTGCCAAAATGCACCTGGAAGTGCTATAGTTACTTGTTGTCACCAAAATAAACCAAACAAATTTAATGTATTAGTACGTAACTGTACACAAACAAGACTATTGCCAGGAAGACTAGCAGCCTCTACCACCCTTTATCCTGCATTGCATCGACCTATTGTATTGCAGGGCATGTTGCCTAGATAAATCATTGTTACCACATTGTGAGTGTCACTTGTTCAAGTTAACACCTGAGAAGGTAACCAAGCAATATGTGTCGCAGTGCTAATTAAGCGAGTGAACGCACCAAAGTTCTTACGCTGAGGTTTCTAGCACCATCAACCATCAGGTGCCGAGGGCTGCATGTGATGATGTTTTAAAAGAGGCTTGTGAGGCGACGCTAAGGCATTACCATAGTAGAATAACTGTGTAAATGAGTGCAGTGTTTGCTAACTTTCCAATTAATCTTCAGTGTTTAAGCAAATACGCAACGTGTGTAATTGTAGAATAAATGGAGTGTTTCTAAAGTGTTAATTTTCAAAAAAATTTAACGGCTGCTTTTGAAATGGAAAGAAACTGTGTGAGTACTATATGCTTTTCTCTCCTGTTTGCCCCTTATGGCCATAAAGACTTATTGTCCCTAACATGGTAAGTGTAAAGCGAGCACATTGAAACCCCGCCCCAATATCTCTTTTTCACATTGGTGAGCAATCGCTATGAAAAAATGCCTGACCTTTGTTTTATAGACCATTTGCAATACAGAAAAAAATATCATAATATGATCCCTCTAACTACCACGTGTACTGAAGGAAAACCCAACAGCCCTCAGAATCACTACCTGGAAAAAGGCCTTTGTGGTGGTTGTGTGTGTGAATGTATCCACAAGTTCAATTTGAACTTTCACGCACCATAAATATCCATCAAGCGGACATTGTAAACTTGTGAGATTGAGGAAAAGACAGCTCTTGCATTAAAAGGACGACCCTAGAACAGATGGGATGCTTTGCTCTGCTGACAAAGCCCAAGGCCTTAGACCAGACTCCATCATGATGACCACTCCACCGTGGATTCCACAAGAGAAATAGCAAGTAAATCTCGACTGGCTCAGATCCAAACATCCAATTATTCAGCATCAGGGAAAGCCTCTCCTCTTCCCAGCCTGACTTTATTAAAAAAAAAAAATCTGAACAGGGCAAACAGGAAATGTGCTTTTATTTCCAGAGGCAACCAAGAGCCAAAATTGAACGCCATTTTAATGAGTTTTCCCAATGAGGTGCCACCTGTTTTATCCAGATAATTGGATGATTGGCCACCCTTAAATGACCCTGCTTTGGCAAGCTCTCTTTCTTTCTGTCGTCGGTCTTTCTTTCTTTCTTTCTGTCTATAACCAGTGCCTGTAGAAAGCACATTGCTACTGGAAAGTCTCAGCAGATGATGAGACAACTGAAAGCAGACAGCAGACAAACCATTTCAATTTTATGCGCAGACATTAGTCTTACCCGCTACTATAACGTGCAAACTGCTCAGCTGGAGAACTTGGACATTTGCAAAAATAAATGCTTTTCAATAAGAATACAAAGTAATTGAGTCTCTCTGGCTGCTTAACATATAGTATGAGGTTGCTGTTGTTGTGGTAGTGTCTGTATGCTGTTGTAGCTACCTAACGTACTTCATGTCACAATGGCAACATGCTATACTTGGTCTCAATTTGATCACATTTAAAAACGTCAATGGCTTTAACAATAACCTTACAGTTTCTGTGTCATTATGAATTGTCTGTTCTACAGCCAATGGACTCCCCGCTGAGGCAATTCTCAAGATTATATCCATTTCACAGCGCACCATTGAACGACGCAGACTATGATGAAATTGATAATTTCATAATTTCACCCTGCTGCTGTACATGAAGCGGACATAGGGTGGTTGATGTTCTGCTCGTGTGTGCCAATGAAGCTAAATGCAACTTTGTGGTATCTCTCTAGGAGAATCATTGAAAAGAGATATTCACAGAGGGAGATGTTATGGCTGCCATTTTAGAAGCAAAGAGACCTGCATCAGTGTAGCAAGTAAGCTGTAAGTAAGTTGTCCATTTCTACCTACCTTCTGATAAACATATTGTAATAGGTTGAACTGTACATGAATTAATTTAAAATCCACTGTATGTCAGCAATTAAAGCTGTTGATGGTTAGTACCCTACCTAAATAAAAACAAATTAAATGTGGAAGTACAATACATGTTTCAGTAATAATTAAATGTAAAACATATGTTCAGAACAATAAGCTTATAGGTGCAGACAGTGCTGATGGGAGCCATAAAAGACAAGCTTTCCCATTAAAATAGGGATCTTCTTGGCACTATTTTGTAAGCTGAAACTGGTTAGCTATGTAGAATTATCTTAGCTTTCAATACTTTGCAATAATGTGGCATGGAAAATCACAATGAACAACAATTAGAGTTATTAAAGGCAAAAAGCTAAATCAGTGTGCTTTGACCTTTTTATTATGACACAGTATAAAAAGGAAATGCATACATTTTCTGTATTGTATTGTTTGTTTAAGCATTTTAAATCTTTCACAAATAAGAGATGACAATAATTTCAAATTTCATTGTGACCTATGAGTACTCAGATTCTTTGAAAGTAGAAGGTAACCACTGAACAGTCAAAGTCCTGTATTCCAAATCCTACTAATGTAAAAGTACACATATTATCAGCTAAAAGTATCAAAACTAAAAGTACTATTTCTACAGAAAAATGACCCCTGTGAATGATATACAGTATATTATTAGATGTGACATTATTATATTATTATATTGTTAATACTGATGCATCAAAATGCAAGAAACAAAAGTGAGTACACCTCTAAGTGAAAATGTCCAAATTGGGCCCAATTAGCCATTTTCCCTCCCCGGTGTCATTTGACTCGCTAGTGACACAAGGTCTCAGGTGCGAATGAGGAGTGGGTGTGTTAAATTTGGTGTTATCGCTCTCACACTCCCTCATACTGGTCACTGGACATGGCACGTCATGTCAAAGAACTCTGAGGATCTGAAAAAACAATTGTTGCTCTACATAAAGTTGGATGGCAGGGTGGATTTCATTTAAAATCTTGATTTGATATTTTATTAGTTAATAATTTTATAGTGACAGTGGATCTCATGACTACTTATGTGAAAAGGGTCATTGGTAGTGATGACCCTACAGAAAATGATCCTAAGATTCTGCAATTCCTCTCTGCTCTAACGATTTTTTAAAGAAACTTTTAGGTTATTGTTTTGGCTTTAGGGCCTGAACACAACTTTTATTTCTCTCTCACTACTCTCATAGCTTTTTTTGGCTGCAGCAGGCAACTGTACACTGTTCGCTGCATGTAACTGGTGAACATAGTGGAGGATTTTGAAGCTAAACATTGAGGCATTTTTCTCAGTACCAAATACAGAATTAAAAGGGGGGAGTATTGGACTAACATTCACCATGAGGCCAGAAACAGGTCTCCAAATTAATACTAATGTTGCTGTGTAGAGAAGCTGTTTGCTGACACATTGGTTTTATCAACAAGGTGTTAATGTGTCGTGTTGTGCTCAAAACTTGCTACGCCGAAGTGGCTAAAAAAGTTAAAACAAAGTAATTGGTTGTTAAACCTTTTATGTCAGTAGCATGTCGATTCATAGCACCATGTGGTGCTGTCTCATCTCAGATGCTTATCATTGCAGTGCAGCTAGTGCATTATAGCTTTATGTATCAGAATGAGGTGAAGAGGCTAAAATCCAAAACATAGTTGGGCAAAGCACACACAGATGACATTTGATGCTTTCTTAGTGGAGAAAAGTCTTCAAGGATGTAAATTAACCAAGTGGGAAGCTTCCAGTCTGAGACGCGAATCCAATACGGAAGTCCCTTAAATCTGCATTCTATTGAATGGCCAGCAGGGGGCAACTCTTCTTGTTGCAAAAAGAAGACCAGTTCTATTAGAAATAATGGTAAAATGACCCTACTTCTCAGCTGATTCATTACCTCAGTAAAGACTATCCTAATGAGTTTATGGTCTCAATCGCTAGTTTCATGTCCTCTTCAATACAACATGATGTTCATTTAGTAAATTATGGTCCCATTCAGAGTATGTTTCAGGGCGGGATTATCAATGATTGACAAGTCGTTACCATGTCTCGTACCCATGGCACTGTGTAAATTTAACCAGCACCATTGAAAAGCTTATTAGGAGTTAGCTGTTCACTTTCTCCGGTGAGTACATTTAGTTTTAAGCCTGTTGTCAACCCTGTTAAAATGACAGTTAATGTGAATTACAGACGCACCTAGCTAAGCAAGCTAACTAGCTCTGCACATGGATGTTAGCTCCACTGTCTCGTCCAAATATGGTCATGTCCGATGCTGCTGGTTGCACAAAAATCAACTCGGTGGTGCCCTGTTGGCCAAACTCGAGGCTTCAAAACGGCAGTCCTCAAACCAACGGGTGCCGTCACGATGATTATGTCCACTTATTATATACAGTCTATAAAATTAACCTATACATTTGGCAAATATATCTGAGTTTAACTTTCTCACTTCCAATTAACAGCTTTCCCTAAACTTTGCAATGTAGAACAATTGATTTATGGAAGTCCTTCTTATAATGGCTTCTCTGTTTAAAATCCAACCATCACAGGAGCTGAAAAATGCTTGATATACCCATGGTGAGGTGTAAGGTGTGCACGGTTCACGTATTATTTGCAGGACGAGAGAAAGCCTTCAGCATATGTGTATTTGTGATGTGTGCAAGAAGGTGTTTGTTCAAGCTTGTGTATACATGCGTCTGAAATGTTTGAACCTGAGAATTTAGGGTGGGGGAGGGAGAGGGCAGATTTAGCTGGGAAATTGAGTGCTTAATCCCATCAAAGACTGCTTCATGCCGTCTGCTTCTCCCATAATCTGCCCATAATTACTCACTCCCAGCATCAGACACACACGCACAAAGTTGTGCTTGTACACATGTACAGAAACGCACAGACACATCCTTGTTCAGCCTTAAAAACAATTTATTTTAAGGTTATTGATTATGTTTTGTCCCCATGGTAACTAAACTATCCTACTGTAAACATTAATATATTTAACATAGCCTGTTGAATTGAATGAATTCATCCTGAATTAAAGTCACTAATTAGCACTCAACATTATCACATAACAAATCTGGTGCTAGCTATACCAGCTAGCTATAGTGGATCAGAGGAAAGCAGTTTCCTTAATATGTGAATGTATGCATCATGGTAGATGCATATATGTATGTGACGTGTGTGCAAGTATGAAGTTTCTATCATATTAATGGCACAATGTCTGCACTTTGCCTACCGGTGTCTTCAGCTGTTCTTCGTAACACAATTCCAGTCACTCACTTGTTATGACTTTGTCACACTCACTGCAGAGTGAAATCCATTAGTGTCTGTATTTGGTTTAAGGTTGTCCACAGAGATACCATTCATCTGTCACAGCATGATATATATGCTACACAGTGTGCAAAACATACTCTTAACCTGTGGGTCAGTGCAGTGAATCCCAGCGCTGACACATCTTTGATCAAGTTACGAAATGGCTCCAACAGGATAGTTGTCCCACATAAATCCTTAATGGTCCAGGTAAGCCAAGGAGGAGGAGTAAGAGGAAAAGGAGCTGTTTTTTTCTTAGGCATGGATGGCCAAAGTGGCTAGCGCTGATGCTAGTGAATAATATGGTAAATACCGACACTTTTATTCCTGAACACTCCCATTTGTCTGGCTCAGGGAGGGAAAATAAATAATGGTGGAGTGGAAGAGGGAGAGGGAGGGTGATGAGCCAGCAGGGCAGCAGATTAGAAATGCAGACTTCTGACTAGAGGCACTCCGTTTGAATCCCAAGCTATCTTGGGAAAATTTGGTGAGGGAAAGGGAGTATGTAAAACCTCTCTGCACCCGCAACTACCATCAGAGCAAAGCATTTCATACCCCAAACTGCTTCAGTGGAGTGCTTGGTGGCGAATATAGTATATAACTGTAGTTGTTCTTTGCAGATCCCACATGTAAATATATTTTTTATTGTTTGACAAAGTTATGTAGTAGAATAAGGCTACTCAGTTGTTATAGTTATGTTCCCATTATAATGTTGCACTGGTTTTAACCAGTATTATATAGTTATAGTCTTGTTTTGAATGAAGTTGTCTCCTAGATCAATGTATACACTACGCATATACAATGGTGTTTTTATCAACCATCATGTTGAGAGGGGTGATGTGCAACAAGGGCCTCTGTCTGGACTCGAACCGGAGACTGTCACCTCCACAGTGAAGTTAAGACCTGTAATGGCAAGATTTACACTAAAAATATGTTTCAACTTATCATATCTTGAGTTTTATCTTTTTCCATTTTATTAGAGCTTTTAACAATATTTTAGCTTTAATGTCTTTTGCATTTCTAGCAGTGCTTCTATGCATAAGTTGAAAATGTGCCTAAAAACAGGTGAAACAAAACTTATCTTATGTAGCTGATTGGAGACAGGAGCTGGAGAAAGGGCCAAAAGTACAAGATAAAAAGAGGACAGAATGACAAAAGCCCTGCCAAATATAAACACCTCTCCATTGCATCAACCACACACACAGTTACACACTCCATCAAACGGTGGAGGTGGGCCAACATGCACGGTGGCAAGGTTGACCTCTTGTCTTGCTCAGGTGTCTATCAGCTGAGACAGGGGGGGAGCCGGGGGGAGGAGGCGAGAGGAATTGAGCGAGAGGAGAACGAGGAGGAGGGGAAGGAGGCAACAGACTGCCAGATTGCTGTGTGGCAGAGCAGCATGGCCTCTGGCACTGTCACCACTGCCGCCACTGCTGCTTCTGTTGTTGTTGCTGTCAGATGACGACAGGACAGAGAAAAACAGGGAAAAACTAGGGAGGGTCGGGTTAAGGAGGACAGAGCCACAGATTGGAAAAACAACCCAAATATCTTATTCAAGTAGAAATGCTGTCTCTTTACAAAAGTTTTTTTTTTTCTGGTATCTGTAACTGGACTATTAAACTCTCGCTCAGAAATATTCTTATTTTTATCAAAAGGGGTGCTTTTAACTTCTGGGCGATAAACAAACAGTCACAGTGAGGGTGCTGGCCTCAGCTCACAGTTCCATATTCAGCAGCACTTTCCAGCCTTTGCTGACATGCCAAATTGGATTTAGATGGAAGTATACTGTAGTGGGACAAACAAATCGTCCCTGGCATTTTTGGCCACCACAATCAGTCAAACACCCTCCTTCAGTAAACCATCCTTGTGTTCCCATTAAATATGTACTTCCACCAAATCACTACAAAGCTGAGTAGTAAGTGCCATGGTCAAGTGGACCATTTCTCTTGTCTGACTCCCTTGTGATCAGAGGTAGCTCGTGTATCCAAAGGATACAGTATCCAAACTAACCAATTTTTTTTTATCACTAGACAAAGACATAGGGACAGAGGGAGAGATTATTACAATTATATTACAGACACCTATATATTACAATTAATCCAGAATTGTTGGAATTCCCTGAAAGATGTGCAAATAGCTGTACAATTTAAACAACATCATACTGTAATGGTCAAATAGTTGTTTATTCAATAAATGCATGGAGCTGTCCTATTTTATTTCTTTAGATGCTAACTAACTATTCAGTTCGTACAGATTTTAAGAATCTAAATATTGATGATGAATAGATAGAGAGGTGCAATAGACGTGTATGTGGTTAAGGAATGAAGTCAAGGGTGTGTCTGTTTGTTTGGTGTGCTTGAACTACATATGACCTCTCTGTATGTACACCAGCAGGCCTGGCTGGTGGCATAGGTGACATAGGCAGTTGCCTAGGGTGCAAAATATCAGGGGGGCGGCGCAAGAAAAAGTTTCCAACTCCGAATCAACTATATGTGACACTATAACTGGTAGTGTTTTGCAACATAAACATCTTAAAACTGAAGCTCAGCTTTGCTCTGTTTTGGATAGTGAGCTGCACTTTATCAGAGCTGCTGGAGTTAACGTGTGGATTTATGGTGAGATATCGGCCTGATCAGTAGCATTTTTGGTTGGGTTTGGTTTAACACGCAGCAACTGTGTCGGTCAAATGGTCTAAAGGGATAGGCTACATACCAGTGGATCAATAACGTAATGCACAGCAGAGTAGGGGCCAGGTAGAATTAAAAATATTATGAATTCTCATCAAATGATGTTAGTCTCATAATATTGCAATTTTTCCTGGCCATGTCATAGAAAACATATGTAGGAGAAATTCTGCAGAACATTTTGAACATGAGCAGACAACCTGCTGATACACAGGAACTATTAAAGTCCAGGAGTTTCTAACTGAATTAAAATGAATTAATTGTTCATTGAGTGGAAACGGTCCCATGTGGCCCTATTAAAAGAGGTTATTTCCCCAAACAGAGGCTCAAAAGAGAAGGGAAGACTAAGCCTGTGTGCTGAATCAGCAGGGATTTTATCAAATTAGAAAAGTTGATTTACAGGAGAAAACATATTTAAAAGCAATAGCTGCAGAATGCCTAAAAGCCTGACTGCATTATATTCTATTAAATTGTAATATGTTGAATTTTCACGTACCGCCTGAATATTGTATATATAGTGTTTCCCTTACATAGATGGAGATTAAACATAAATTGGTGCAGAAATATTCACCAGTATGCACCAGAAGTCTTTAATGCTCAAAATTTCCTAGGGGAGGACCCCCAGACACTCCTCTTTATTTATCCCCTCCACCATTGAAACAAACCAATGCTCATGTATTTCAGGAAAACTACCCCATAAATTTACTACAATGAAAGAAAGTAGTATCTGCGTTGACACATAGTTTATGGGGTAACAAAATAGATCCCAAGATCCCAGTTTAGGCTATGATGTGGAGGTTGACAACGCTATGCGGAGGCTGAGCACACTTCTATATTATGGACTTGGCTGTTTATGCTATAATTGTTAGTTTGGCTGCTGAATTTGAACTACAATCTTCTCCTGCTCACTGTGTTGCTCGGCTCCCCTGTCACACTATACTCTTCTTCCTGTTCCTCTTCCTGTTCCTTTGCCTGGCAGAGGCCACGGCCAGCCATCCCTCTCCCTTCGACTTGTGGCTGCATAATAACTACTGCTGTTTCTGTAGCTGTTTGGCTCTGAGCCACAGCCACAGCATCTGACACAAGAGGCCAGCCTAGTGCCATTATGGAAAATTATCCAATGGACTGCGGCTTCACGAAATATGAGACAAATCGGTAAAGAGATCTAAATAAAACCCTATGGAAGGCCTGGACTGTACAGATTTGATGCATCAATAAATAGTTAGAAAAACCTCTCTTTCATTAAGAATTTATTATATATCAGCATTGCCAGATGTTCTGTAGGTCCATGCTATGTTTGCTAGACCTGGAGAAATGTCTTAGATTTAGATAGATAGTAGATTTAAAGACATGGGAAACACAAGTTACAATAATTTGTTTATTTAAGTTTGAAATTATAATTACAAATTAGTTATTAGAATTAGAGTTCATCGTGTGCAGGTCATAGCTGCACTAAACTCAACAGTTAACTGGCTAAATACAGTAGTTGGATGAATATATTACAAAGGACTTTTTTATACCAGGTGCATTTTTACCATAGGTTCACTCACAGTAATACAAAAAGCATACAAACAGGATGGTTCTTAAGTGATGAAAGTTTTTTGAGAACTTGCTGATTTAGGAAGACTTGCCCCATTTATCAATATTCTTTTTCGTATTTTGAATTTCTGTCAGGTACTAAGACAAATTAGGAGTCGTCGAGACCTGTTGTAGGAGTCATGTGCAATTCATCTGCCACTATCTCAACTTCAGTGCAAGTAATTTTGAGTTTAAAAAATCCTTTAAAAATTATAAATCATAATTATGTTGACATAATGCTGTTTGACTGCAATTTGAATTATAAAAATTTAAATGTATTCCTACACTTCTTGTGCAGATTTTTTAATACTAATATAACATAATAGTGTTTTTGTGTGTATAGAGAAAAAAAATCTTCCGGGTCGCTGCTCATACAGTGACGGGTTGACTCGTAGATTAGAACATTTAAAACCTTTTAACCTAATTAGCTCATTGGTGTTCTTTTTTAAAATTGTGTATGCTGTTTGTGTTACCATGTAGCCATCTGGATAGGGTGCTTGGATCTTTTTTGTCAAGAATCAAAGTCTCCACGTAGTTCGACGAGGTAATTCTTTTGTGATTCCACACATCAGTGACCAGGAATATGGACATGGATAGCTGAAATCTTTTTTGGTTGCTGGTTTCCCTGCAGTTTCTACACTATTTGGAATATACATAAGAGGGTGGAACAGTGGTTAGCAAGAAGGTCATGGGTTCATACCGTGGTCGTCCCGGCCTCTGCGTGGGTTCTCTCCAGGTGTTCCGGCTTCCTCCCACCGTCCAAAGACATGCGGCCTAGGTTGATTGGTGACTCTAAATTGTCCTTAGGTGTGAGCGTGCATGGTTGTCTGTCTATGTGTGGCCCCGCGATGGACTGGCGACCTGTCCAGGGTGTATCCTGCCTTTCGTCAGATGTGAGCTGGGATTGACTCCAGCCCCCCGCGACCCTGTACACAGGATAAGTGGTTGAAGATTGATGGATGGATTCTGTTTAACAACTGGACATAACCTTCCTGACAATCTACGCGTACTCCAGAGAATTCTCCAGAGAGTTTCCCCTGTAGCTATGATTCTATTTCTACCAAGCCACTGATACAGAGAAGCTCCCGGCGGAAATTATACACAAACATTCATCTAACCAAAAGTACCCATTCCACAACAAAAAGAAGGTAAACAGAATTTCAGCCCCGGGGAAACAAACAGGGCAGAATCAGAACTAGACTTAAATGGGAGAAATGTAAACATCAACCTCTCCCTTCTGCCTAATGTGCGCCCTCTGAAATAAAGTAGACGAACTACAAGCCAATGTTAAATACATGTATGAATAGAGGACTGCTTCTATTCTTACATTTACTGAAACGTGGCTGAATAGAAATGGTAACAATGAAGCCCTTCACATGGATGGCTTCGGGAGTCCCCTAAGACTTGACAGAGACAATGAGATTACAGGCAAACATCACGGCGGTGGCGTCTGCCTCTATGTAAACACATGCTGGTGCTCAACGGTTGTCATCAGAGAGAAGTTATGTACCACTGACATTGAACCTTTGGCCGTCTCTCTTCACTCCTTCTACCTACCTAGGGAATCTCCACAGATCTTTTTTATCTTGGTATAAATTCATCCCAGAGCGAATGCAACCACAGCCAGAGAACACACTGACATTAGGAAAACTTGACTTACGGGTGATTTTAATCATTGCTAACTTGAACAATATATATACTATTTTAACCAATATGTCACCTGCACTACCCGCTTGGGGAAGACATTGGATTTTTCTGGCACCCCCTCCTTGTGTCCTGGATTGTTGACTACCTCACTGGCAGACCACAGTATGTGTGCCTGCAACACTGTGTGTCAGACAGCGTGGTCAGCAACCTCGGGGCCCCGCAGGGGACAGTCCTGCTGTGGTTGGATGTATCAGGAAGGGTGACGAGGCTGAGTACAGAGCTGTGTTGGGGGACTTGGTCACATGTTGCGAGCAGAACCATCTGCAGTTCAACGTGACAAAGACTAAGGAGCTGTTTGTGGATCTAAGGAGAGCAAAGGCACCAGTGACCCATGTTTCCATTCAAGGGGTCAGTGTGGACAATGTAGAGGATTACAAATACCTGGGAGTACACATTGACAATAAGCTGGACTGGGCCAAGAACACTCAAGCCCTCTACAGGAAGGGCCAAAGCTGTCACTATTTTCTGAGGAGGCTGAGGTCCTTCAACATCTGCAGGATGATGCTGGGGATGTTTTATGCGTCTGTGGTGGCCAGTGCTATCCTGTTTGCTGTTGCATGCGGACGCTAACAGACTCAACAAACTGATCCGCAAGGCCAGTGACGTTGTGGGGGTGGAGCTAGACTCTCTGTCGGTGGTGTCACAGAGCAGGATGCTGTCCAAACTACATGCAATCTTGGACAATGTCTCCCACCCACTGCATGATGTGCTGCTCATACACAGCAGCACTTTCAGTGCAAGACTCATTCCCCCAAAATGCACCACAGAGCGCCATAGGAAGCCGTTCCTGTCTGTGGCTGTCAAATTTTACAACTCCTCACTCTAAGTGTCTGACACATGGATCCTTAGTTAGTTTTTAAACTAGACCGTATTATCTACAGTGAGGGAAAAAAGTATTTTTTTCACACATCTCAGGAGGGATGTCGTTGCAGATCTCATCCAAATCATGAAGGTTTTGAGGCTGACATTTGGCAACTCGAACCTTCAGAAGGTTATATGCCTAAGCTCCAAAGAAGACTGAGTGTGGAGAGTTTGGAATCTGATTGATTGATTGCTTCTGTGGACAGGTGTCTTTTACAGAGGTAACAAACGTTATCTATATAAGGAGCACTCCCTTTAAGAGTGTGCTGTTAATATCAGCTAGTTACCTGTATAAAAGACACCTGGGAGGCAGAAAACTTTCTGGCTGAGAGGGGGTCAAATACTTATTTCACTCCTTAAAATACAAATCAATTTATAAAATTTCTGACAAACGTTTTCTCTATTTTTTTTGTTATTCTGTATCTCACTGATCAAATAAACCTACCATTAAACTTATAGATCTTTTCTTTGTCGGTAAACGTATAAAATTAGCAGGGGGTCAAATATTTTTTCCCTCACTTTATTTTTGTGCAATAGTCTCTGCTGCTATTTATTCATTAGTCCTTTTTGGTTCACCATAATAACTCTTAGTAATGTAAATCTTGTACATAACCACAATCCTTTATATTTGTCTTTATATTTATCGTTTTATATTTATATACGCTTCATCTATCTACCTTTTAAAAAGTGTGCAATTAAAAAAAAAAGAATTTCCCCTCGGGGATCAATATTCTGATTCTTATTCTGAAATACTATGGCTCAGTTGCACAGGCACATAAATCTTTTGCCCTACCACCTCTTGGTTCAGCTGACCACCACACTTTTCTGGCACAAGCTTACTTGCCGGTTATAAGAGGAGGACTAAAAAGGCAATTAAAACTATTCAACAGTGGACTGATGATGACCCTGACAGACTACAGGGATGCTTTGAAGCTACTGATTGGAATAATCTGATAGCTCCATCCAGCAACATTAATGAGCAAGTGGATACGGTCTCATCATATATCTCCTTCTGAGTGGACACTATCATCCCTATCAAAAAAGTTACTATCTTTCCTAACAACAAACCTTGGGTGACAAAAGAACAAAGGGAAATCCTCAGCAAGACAAAGAGAGTGTTCTTCACTGGCTCTGAAACTGAAAAAAAAGGAGGTTACTAAAGAAGTTAAGCGTGCCATCAAAAGTGCTAAATTGAAATGGAAAGACAAGGTGGAACTATCATTTACAAAAGGGGACCTCCGTACAGCTTGGCAGGGTATTAAGAACATGGCAGCTGGGAATACTGCCCCCACTTCCCGCAAGCTCATCCAGGTTGCAGGCAGCAGCCCAGCATCGCTCCCTAATGACTTTAACTCCTTTTTCACCAGATTTGAGACAGATAATAGCATTCAGCTAAAGGAAGTCCTCTCCAAACTCAAACCTGGTGACTTCTCCTTCACTATTAACATAAAGGACGTGGTGGGAGCCCTCAAGAAGACAAAAGTCAACACAGCAACTGGGCCGGACAACATCAATGGTCGTACTCTGAGGTACTGTGCCGAGCAGCTGGGGGCGTGCTCCAGTTGTTGTTCTAGAGGTCCTTGGATGGTGGCACAGTCCCTCAGAGGGATTCCACAGTTATTCCGACACCAAAAAAAGGTACTATCAAGATCATGAATGATCTCAGGCCAGTGGGTCTCACCTCTCTGGTGATGAAGGCTATGGAGAGGGTCATCGAAAATCATGTTATTAAGATAACAGACTCACAGATGGACCCACTTCAGTTTGCTTGTCAGTAGGTAGAGGGGGCGATGAAAAGGTTTTTATTACAGGCATCATCCACAAACATCTGGATTTTCCCAACACGACAGCCAGACTCCTTTTCGCTGATTTCTCTTTGGCATTTAACACCCTGCAGCTGAGAAACTCTCTATTCTCCACCTAGACGACCAACTTATTTTGTGGATAATGGACTTTCTTACCAACAGGTCACAGAGAGTCCTGGTCATTGACACATTGTCTGATGTCCTGTGCATGTAAGCTGGTTCCCCTCAAGGCTGTGTACTTTAACCTCTGCTTTTTATCCTTTTCACCGAATGCAGGTACGCCAATATAACTTCGTTAAGTATGCTGTCGATCTAGTTCTTCTGTCTTTGCCTTTAGGCTCCCTGCAGCACCACAGTTCAGTTCTACAGGAGTTTGTGGAATGGTGTGATAAATCCTGCCTGGACTAAATGTGGACAAGACCAAGGAGATGGTAGTGACTTTTTCCATTAAGCAGAGGGAACTGGATGTGGCAGGCTGTTCCACTATCAATGGGAAGCCTGTAGAAATTGTTGAGGAGTACCTGAGATCTTAGATAATCTGATAAAATTTAGTTCGAACACTGAGGAGATCCTCAGGAACTGGCAGCAGTACCACTATCTTCTGAGGAAGTTCAACTCATTTAGGGACAGCAAGGTCATCTTCAAAATGCTATTCCTTCATTGAGAGTGTTATGACATTCTCCATCTGCTGCTGGTTCTACTCCATCACTCTGCAAAGCAGAAACCGCCTGCAAAACTCAGCTAAAGTCTGTTCCAAAATAATTGGACTTTCCGTCAGAGCCCTCTCCACTGTATAGGAGCAGCAGATGCTGAGGTTAGCTGGCAGGATTTTAAAGGACCCCTCACACGCTCTGTTCCCTGCATTTGAGTGGCTCCCGAGAACTCAGAGGAGAAGGGCAACCTCTGTACCCAAGGCTGTCCAGCTACTAAACTCAACCAACCAACCCTCCCTGAACTCCTTCTCACCCCGATCACCACTTCCTTCACTCTCCTGCACACATTCACACATACAAACACATGCACACTCATTTAGTGATTCATAAATTCTTGCAATACTGGACTATGAGCTCATCCATCTGCTATGCAGAGGGCTGTATTATGCCTTGAATTTATACACAATACAACCCACCTACACAGTACGTGAATTACTATGTTTGATAATGTATTTTATTTCATTTTAGTAATGCAGCTTTGGACTATAGTGACAGCCTTGATTTATGTCAGTTTATTTATTTATTTATTAATATATTAGGCTATGTTTATTATGAAAGATGATTTGATTTGACTTGTACTAATCTGTGGGTCTCGCGATTTCCCCATGGGGATAAATAAAGTGTTTTGAAATTGCCTCCTCAGTTTGTATAAAGTGCACTAAACAAGACCAGGTCAGGCAGTCTGCTAACTACCAACATGTCATGTGTACAGTCAGTTAGAGTGCTACAATAGTTACACATTCAGATATTCAGTGTTTTTAAAAAATATTGTCAAAAACTACAATGCTGTCCCATAAAACAGAGCTGCATAAAAATCAAAGCCCTCAACCTTCAACTCTCTCAGGCTCAACGTCATCTGGGCCGAACCTTGCATCTGTCTGTAGTGATTGTACTGCATGAGAAGAACATCACTCAGTCATAAATATTATTCACAATAACAAATGTGATCATTTGAAAGAAAGGTAAATATCTAATTCAGCAGGCCTTTAATATAAAGGCAATACTACCCACTTCCTGTGGGAACTTGGGACATAAACATATCCAGCCCTGCACACTGCCCCTTTACCTGTCACTGTTGTCTCTTGTTTCATTCTCCCTCTCCTCCTCCTCCTCCTCCTGCTGCTCCTCCTATTCCTCCTCCTCGTCCTTCTCTCCTTCCTCATCAACATGACTGGGGTAATCATCACCCAGACATCCAGAGAGTCCTCGCTTATAGAAGGATGATGATATATGAATCATTTCAATGTATAAGAAGTGGACACTCTCCGTTCCGTTCTGACTCTCCATTGGCTACAGCAGGGACAACAATGATGTTATATGCTCCTTCTCTCCCTTTGTTGCTTGGTGTAAATGAAGATAGCAGAAGTTGCTATCATGCAAGCTGCAGGCAGCCACAGAGAATGAGTGATCTGACATGTGCATTGCGCAAACAGACGTGATAGGCACAGCACTGACGGAATGAATAAAGTTATATCAGTTATATTGAACAGAGATTTATACACTGTTACATAAAGAAAACCCATTGTGTTTCCTAATGACAGACAGTTGACTTCATGAACAAAAATAATTAAGGCATAATGGATGCACACATGTCAGTAAATAATAACCATTGTGTATTCAGCCAAGTCTTGATATAAATAGTATTTTATATGTAAAACATATATCAAAGGAAACCTGGGGGAGCCAGTTTAAATGGGCCAGGATGCAGATGATAATATTAATAGCTAAGTAATCTAAGTAATGTTATCTATAATTTACCAGGGCTATGCTTCAGTTTGCAGTAGAGTAGATATTGGATCATCAGGCAGTACTAGCACAGACCTCTTTAGCAGGTCACACAGACCCAGATGAAACACAGGCAGCCTCAGCCAGTACGAGCACAGCCAGAGATGTACAGCCAGCATCAGATACAAGCAGCTCAGACCCTAATGGAACAGTTGCTGTTCCACCAAATGACCCAGCAGATTGGCCCCCAGTCTTGACGGACTTTATTTGGACTGAGTCAGTCAATGTAGCACTGGATTTTTCTCACACTAAAGACAAGTCTAGAAGAGGTTTCCATTCAGGCTTATTACAGAGCCAGACTGTTTTAAAGCAGGGAGGATTGTAATGAGAGCACTGTGGTGTCAGGTGTGACTGTGCAGCATAAAAAGCCAAATCAGTTTTTGTTTTTGTAGTTAGCCTTAGCTAGCAAGTGTTAGCAATGATGATGCAATAATTTTGTTTGTTTTTAAAAAAACATTTTTTAGTGTTTATTTTTAGCTTTTTAGGTAATATTTTGTAGTGTTTCATGTAGCCTTAGCAAGCGTTAGCGTTTTTTTGTAGCATTAGCTACCATTAGTGCTAACTGTGTTACTTTGAAATACATTGTTACAAGTTGTGAGGACAATGGGGAACAGAAAACTCATATATATGTATTTTTGGGAGTCAGTGAAAACACTCACATATAGGTCGTTACGACATCAACTCCATCTAGCTGATGTGACACCGGCGGACGTTGTGACGGGAATCAAGCAACTCGGTCTCACGCAGTGACTGGCAGTCAGTTTGTGATCGGGTAACGTATCTGGTCGAGTTTTCCAATATAAAAATGCATAATCTGAAGCACAGCCTTGCTCTGTTGGGAATAGTAATGGGTTTTGTGTCACGTTTGTGTGCGTGGAGCGCAGAGCAGGTGAGGACCCAAATGCAGGACACGGAGGAGTGGAGCAGGTAAAATTCAAAAGGTTTATTAACAAAAGGCGAGCACACTTCTGGCAGAGTGGCTGATACAGAGTCCAAAACAAGGTAATCCAAAGAAATCCAAACAATCCAAAACAAAACTGGCAATCCAAAGAGAACTCAAAAGCAAACTTCAACGAGCAAGGCAGGGCATGAGACTGAGACAGGACAGATCAAACACTGGACAACTTACTCTGACAACTGCACACTGAACAATGACCGGACAAGGACTAAACAGACACACCAGGTATATATACACATACGGGACTAACGAGCAGGGCGGGAGCAAAACAGGTGAGTGGGATCAGGGCTAACGAGGCAGGTAGAGAGACAGCATGGAAAACAGACACACACACAGATGCAAAACACAAGACCATACATTAACTGGAACACAAGGTATTTAGTGGAAAAGCAAAAGGAACAGAGGAACTACAGGAGGAACAGACACCAGCAAACAGTTCACAAATAAATACAAGGAACACAGACTGAAGATGGGAACTAAACAGAACTCAGGTAGACATGGGGCAAAATAACACAGACCAGAGGTAAACTGTAAGACATGAACTGCGACATAGAACTAACAGAACACAAGACCAGAAACATGACAACTGACAAACAGGACGGAGTACTGAACAGACCACGGAACCAACTGGAAAACAGGACTGGGGACTAAAACACTAGACAAGACAGATAGTAAGTAACTGATACATTAAACAGTGACAGAACTGAAATCAGGAAAATGCAAAAACACAGACTAAGAGATACAAGAATAAACTCAGAACTAAACTAAACAGAACAGATGACAAGACTAACATGCAGCTACAAAACCAAAACCCAAAAGACACAGCACACAGGACAGGATCGTGACATTTTGCTAACGTAAAACTTACAATTGCTTATTAAGAACTAACATTTAATATTTCATACATTCTCTAGAATGAAAAGAATTACAGTTTCTGGATTTGCACATAGATTCTGGGGGGAAGACTCCCCAATACATGGTTTGGTCGACATTAAGGCTATCATGGAGGTTGGGAAGTATCCTGATCACACTGATCTGGCACATTAAAGTTATGAAGTGATGACCCCGACCCCTGCAGTGGGAAATGACACAGAAGGCCTAAAATGTACCAATCTCCAATACTGAATATCACTCCAAACTAAAAGTTGGCAGCCCTGATATGGGGAAGTGTTTGTGCGAATGTTTCTGGGTGTGGCGCTCCACTCTCCTGGCAGGTCCAATCAGCATACCACCTATACACACCTGGGAGACTTTTCCTGACATCCTGTCTTTGCTTGTGCTTCAGGTTTTTTGGTCTTGGGGATTTGGAGCATTTCTGTTTTGCCGGCCTTGCTTGGTTGTCGCCCTGTCTTCACCTGCCTGCCCACTCACAGAGATGCACCGTATGGAGATCCACCTTGCACATATTGTACTATCATCAATAAATCCTCTGTGATTTCTCCTTTGACCACTGTTTCTGTGTCTGTGTAGCCCAGGTCCCTTTTGTAGCTGCAGATTACAGATGTTCCTAAAACATCTCATGGGCATGTTAATGCTAGATAGGAAGATGTGCACAGAGAATCTTGTAGGACTACTTCCGGTCATCGCAATGCACACAACCCAGACAGGTGTGTGGCTAGAGTTAGTTGTTTAAAAGAGTGAAGGTTTAATACAATTTATAGGCAAATTGATGTCACTGCTGCTGGAGACCTTAATCTTGATGAAACACTGACAAGTGGATGCTGTGCCATACCAAGGTGTAACAAACAAAGTCAGAAGGAGCCTGATTAAAGAGTATTATATATTTTTTTTTGACACTTTATTTTCTGAGACCTCAGTTTATTTTCTTTATTTGGGCCAAACAAAGACCTGATTCAAATTGACTTCAGAGGTGAACTCAAGCTGACAACATTAAAGGGGAATTCTGAGGGGATGTGACACATTATACAGGTTACATCTGCATCTGAGTCCTCTCAGACACCAACATCCTAACACCAACTCACCAAACAAAAAAGCACACTCTTGATTTATGTGCCATATCACAAACACAGTAGTTAGTATCAAATGAAATAAGATGGGAAAGCTCCATGCATTCATTGAATAAACAGCTATTTGACCATAACCAATGCGGTGTTGTTTAAATTGTACAGCTTTTTTTTCAACGGTGAAGTGAGGTGCCTGTGCAGAACCAAAAGGATTCTAAAAGACAGTACCCACCCCTAGCATAAAGAGAACTACAACTTGATGTTGTTAGACAAGTCTGGGTTGCATAGTGATAAATAAATCTACCTTGTATCTTGAAGCTGTATTCACACTTGGGTAGTTTACCAGTGTATGCCTGAAAAACGTTCCGTGTGTTTATGTATCACGGCTTTGTATGTCTCTTACCAGCTTTTGCAGGTTATTTACTTAGCCAGAGGTGAGTCATGCGTTCACAAACCAACATCTTTATTGTCATTGTACTATTGTTGAAACTCCTTTTGACAGAGGTTATGTGGATGTAAAGGTGGGTGATGCAGCCGCTCTGAGTGATGAAAATGACATTTTAATGTGTTGTTTTCTTTTTGAGTTGCAGCTGCTGTAGAATATGTGAATGTTTTCATAGCTTGACACGAGGTGACTATTTTTAGAAAGAGGACATTTGATGTTTGATGAGGATTTCAGTGTCAACAGACTTTTTCTTTTCCGAGAATGATGACATGAAGCTAATCCTGCAGTCAGACAGATAGACAGCGAGAGAGTTTTATCCTGGATCTGAAAGAAATGGAATTGTCCAAACTCCTAACACATGTGCACACACTGCACACACACACACACACACACACACACACACACACATAGCTAATGGTTACCACAGAAGTGCAAATCATCTGGCTTAATTAAATGCCATAATCACAATTAGACTGATGGATACAAACACACACTACACACTTCTATGCACAGACATACCTACATCAATAGACACACTACATACACACCGTGTCACCTCATCTATATGCATGCAACATTTTAACTAACTTAGGCAAAAAAATATATGTGCAACGTGATTGCACTGTTATATTGTTTCAAATTTTTACTGCGCATTCAGACCAAATGCCAATTTAATCCTCACAACGCTTTCATTGTGGGGGAACCGCCAAGTGTTAACGTGATAATGCGAATAAACATAGCCCGTGATTACTACAGCTGTATGAACCCAGAGTAAATATTTTCCTGTGATTTACAGTTTTTCACAATTGCTAAGACACATTTCTTGAAACCTCCACCCATATTCTCAAAACTTTAAACACAAACCCCAGTCTTTAAACTACATTCACAAAACCCCTGACTCTTCTGGCAAAATCAAACACTTGCCTCAAAACCATGTGACCTGTGTTCAAAATCAAACAATGCATTCAAAACATTAACACAGCCAGTCAATAGGTAAAACATTACAAGCATTCTTTAGACACTACATTAAAAAATTTAAAACACATTGTACAGGGCATGTAGTTACAGAAAATGTTTCATTTTTTTTGCGTAGAGAAAACACATCTCCCAATTTAGTTTTTTTACAATCGCTAACATTTTTTTCCCATTATTTCTCACTACTGAGTTTACATTTTCAAAACTCTCCACACTTTTGTTTGTACCAACATGCAGCTTGCACAACAGTTACAGTAATTTCACACCCAAAATGCACCAAAACTACCAAAACACTGCGTAGTTGTGTCAATAAAGTTCCCATTATGTAATACAGTAAGAATGGTAACAGTATACAACAGGAAGCTATCGGGTTGCAACAGGAAAACAGGAAAAGCTTCACTGTGCGTTATCCTTGCCATCAAGTAATTCAAAATAAACTACAGTAAATGAAAATTGCAGCGAAACAAAAGTCAGCACTGTAAATGCTTGCAGCACTCCATCAGAGGATATTGCTGCACACATAGTAACATTGGCACCCCTTTGGCCTGGGACACCCACTTACTAGCTCTTTTAGCAATCAAATTTCATTCTGTTTTAGCCAAGTCCACGTAGATAAAAAACATGGGGTTTGTCATGGGCTTCCAGCTCCATGACTCTGAAAAAGAAATCCCCCCTGTGGGGGTTAGTCATTGAGTCAGTCTCAGTTTGGTGCACATAGACTTCTGTTGTGCTCACAGTCTGAAGAGTTTTGAAAAAGTGAACTCATTATTGAAAAACTTGCTTGTTAGCAATTGTAAAAAATGGTAAAAAGTATAGTAATCACAACTAAGTACAGTGAATAAGTACTGCAAGTAATACAATATTGAATATCTGTATATTCAAGTAAGCCCAAAGAACAAAAAAAAACTATAAAGGAAAAGCACATTACACTCAAAAATGTTGTGCAACTGCAAAATCAAAGTCAAAGTGTGACATTGCCACTACGCTGGCCGGGGACTTGACCACAGATTGGTTTGATCTCATCATTAGAAACAAGTGTGCAGAATTATGAGTTGCTGTGTGTAAAGATGACAGTTGTGTTGTAGTTGTGTTTAACTTTTGCTGCATGTTTTTACCATTTTGCATCACAGTGCAAAATGTGTTTTAGTGAGTGAGAATGTGTTTAGAGTTTTGCAAAAAGTGTGGAGGAGATTTGCAAACAGTGTCTTAACTACCTGAACTTGTTTAAGGTTTTGCCTACAGAGTGACTGATTGGACAAATGGATTTAGGCCACTGAGCATTGGGTTCAGAGAATGGGATTTAGTGTTTTAGCAATTGTGAAAAACTGTAATTGCATTAAACGGATCAAACTGAAATAACTACAATATGATGGTGATTTGTGAAACATGGATTCACGCTTTGTCAGTTCTGTCAGGAAGTCAGCAGGACAACAACTTCTAAAATGTTTGTTTTCTGAATGGAGTCTGGATCGATCAGTGGTCTGTACTACGAAGGGATTTCAACCTACTTAGTGAAGTTAACTTGAGGTTATCAGGCAAAATCAGGGTTGACAAACTCTGACCACCTACATTGGAGTTAAACGGTGCTACGAAGGTGGTTAAGATGTTGTTTATTTGAGTCCGTGTTAACCCCGTGTTTACTTAATTGGAGTTGGTGCGTTTGCATAAAAGTGATGTGTTCAGTCGTGCAGGCAGAGTTTTCTTGCATGCTCCGTATTTCTCGAGAGAAATGCACATTGGTAGTGTCAGGAAATCATGAATGTAAAGACAAGTTGACGGCTAAATCTAATATCGTGGCAGATGACAAAGCCAGGGAGGCTGGTTGCCATCGCATGGGGTAAATTTGTAGCCTAATTATCTTCCCAGTGTTCTTAATTTAGTTCAAATCTCTTTTATGTATTTTATGGAAAAAAGGAGCCAACGGAGAGGGGGAATAATGCGAGACAATTTAATTTCCAAGATTAATCTACAAGTTAAAAACTTGAATATTCTCTGACATTATAGTCACATATAAAACTTCACTTTGCTAGGCTGCAACATCACACACACGTCTGCCATGTAGTATGCATGCACTGGAAAGTTATATTAAACTTTACAATCAGATTTAGCAGTGAGGAAATACTGAGTTTAGCCCACAATCCTGCACCTTACGAGACTTTGCCGTGGATTGGCCGTATTCAGAACTAAAGTAAAAAGCTAATTTAATAAAAGCAGTTTACTCAGTCCGACTACAAGTGTTTATTTGTTGAAAATTACCAATGCTGCTCCCGGCTCTGTCCTCGGCATTTCCCAGCAAGTTAGTAGCTCTCCTTTGACGAGTGGCGTTTTACTTCTCCACTCTGCCTGGTCCTCACCAAACAACATTTGAGGCCGTCGGTGAAGTTAGCATAATCTCAACGCTGATAGGCTATTGCAATTCAGCGTCATGTGACTTTCTTGCTCAAGTTGGAAATTTTCAACTCGGGTGAGTTGAAAATTTCTGCCAGCAATGCCCCCTCTGCACCGCCCGACAGGAAATTGTGGCTCTCTGCGTCTTTGCATTGACTTAAACGCACCGCCCCCAACACTTGCTTCACTTTCGGTATGAAAGCGCCATTAGTCTAGAACTGGTGACACTCAATCAACCAATGTAGCCAATCTTGGATTTTTTTTCTGGATTGGAGTTTGTTAATGCAAATTCTGTTTTTTTAAAAATGTATCCTGGTATAAGAAGTGTTTTTCCCCTTCTGCATTTTGTTGATAAAGCAGACTTAGGGATGTATGGAAACTTTGATAATGACATAGAGTGTTTCTATACGTGATGGCTTTCATTCTGGGGGGTATAGTAGCACAAGATTTGGAGAATAAATGCGCCGGCCATGATCTAAAAATTCGTTACTGATACTTGGTCAAAAGGATGTTTCATAAGATCACAGTGTAATGCAAACACAATGTAATCAGCGCTGTTAAAGGAAACTTTAGTACAACTTTAGTATTTTACTAAAATGTCTATTTCACTTTTATTTTACTGTGGCTGTAATACATATTATCATATTAACAGTGGAACAGATCACTACTTGGACTGAAGCCTCTGGCATCACCGCATAAATCCTTCTGTTATACCAAAACAGTGACAAAAAGTTGAAACTGCAAATCACTAACACTGAGTAAAAAGTGTGATGTTAAGAGATATGACGTAATTTTTGATGTGTTTTCAATGCCAAAGTTTATTTTCAATGCCAAATTTTATTTTCAATGCCTAATTTTAAAGTCAGCGTCCTGGCTTTATTTTGGTGGAGCCCAAAATAGAGCTAAAAGAAGAGTAACTATGGGACTTACATGTGGCCAGAATCTATCTGCTAGATGTGTTGATAGGCTGAAAATGGTTTGCTAACATGTTCCCCTTATTAACTTCAAAGCTGATAATAAGTCACTGTTGTGTTTAACAGTTTCTTACCTCTAAATTTCCCCAAAATCAGGTTTTGCAGGTTTAAGTAAAATTTGACTTTAACATTACCACTGGGGAATAATATTCCATGGTGGTACTAATACTTTCACAAGTCAAGTTCAGTACTTTTTCCAACACCAACTGCATGTTTGCAGGCAGGTCTCTCACAGCCCCTTATCATAACCCCAAACATAACAGTCAGTGGTGTGTGCATCTGTTTATGCAGCTGACTGGAAAAGCAGTGAGAGTTGCGGCTGTGAGCCTGCAGCTATAATGAAATGCTGTTGGAGCCACAGGAAATGTAAAACACATCTCTTATGAGTGCCAGAGGAACTTTTCCTAGAGCAACTGTAAAAGCTTTTATGAACCAGAGTCAGAGTTTGAATCACTATCATGTTCAACACAGAGAAAGTGAGAGTAAAAAATGGCCAATTATTAAAAAAAAATAAGATTACGCCATTACTTTAAGAATGCAAAGAGATATGGAAACAACATTAGCAGCTGAGCTTCAGGCAGTGGCGTGTTAGATACTTCATTACTTTGAGTGATCAAAAATGTCTTTAATTACCACATCCATGAGTTGGGCCCATCAGCTAAATATTTTAATACAGCAGTGATACTAAGCTTTGATGGTGTTGCACTTGTGCCATTCTCCATCTATCTTTCTGTCTCATTGTATGCAGTAATATTGTATCTGTTTTAGCGTATCATTTAATAATCCCGTTCTGTGATTATTAAATGATACTGCAAGTTTACTTCTTTTCTTTTCCTTCACCTACTGTAATGCCTAAGAAAATGTTCCATTCTTGCATCTAAAATGGTGGATTACATTTGCCAAGGCAGCAGAAATGTTTTAATAGATGTTGTTTGAAAACACAGTGGGTAGACGACTTCAGTAGATCATGGAAAACAGCAGTGTTAATCAACAGCAGGGCTGAATCTTCTGACTGTGGAGACACTAGGCACTCATTGAAAATACTGTGAAATACAAATATTTTAAAGAATTCCTGAAATAAATGAATGGTAATCACATAAAGAGGTCATACTATGCTCATTTTCATGTTGTACCAGAACATGTTTACATGGTTTAATTTTCAAAAAAACACCATATTTTTGTCATACCGCACATTGATGCAGCTCCTCTTCATCCTCTGTGTTGAGTGCTTCGTTTTAGCTATGGAGCAATATATCATCCCTCACAAGATCTTTGTGGGAGTTGCAGGACTACTAGCCAATCAGAAACAGAGTAGGGCGGGTCTAGAGAAACCGTTAAACACAGCTTCGGTTCAGCTACATATGTTCTCCTTACCAGCTTGGCAAAATGGACTGGAACAAGCGTTTCAGAGTGGTGACAAATTAATCAGTAACAAAAGTATCTTTCATCCATAGAGTTTTAACTGAGCTCTGTCTCTACATCACAGTAACAACTTTATGTCCACTGACTGCCTGGAGGGTAGCTAGTGTTTGGAAGGAAAAAGAGAGGTGTGTGCTCTGTTTTTCCACCGGTGTTTTTGAGGGTGTGTTGGACTAACCTCTTGGCAAGTGTTACGATACGCATTTTGCTATGATATCACAGGGATCAAAGGGAAAAGGCTGAACTACAAACGTGCTGTTTTCAGGCAGTTCGTTTTCTGTGAGAGATGGGAAGTGGACTTTGTGCTTTTTCACTTTGCAAACCTATTACATGCAGAAAAAAGATATGTAACTCAATAAAGGGAAAAAAGCCAAAAAGCATAATGTGAAGTCTTTAATGCGGTATAAATGGGAGCACTGACTTGAACCAAAGATGCAGTTAATAATAAAGAATCCCAGACCCGGCTCCACCTGCTGCATGTGTATTCTGTCTGCCTAGGCTGCACACATGCCACACTGGCAAGTGTTTGCACACATGTGTTTGTTCGCCTGTCTGTCCCTGTGTTTTCAGTATGTTGGCAGGGCTAACTCCATTACACTGTGACTGTTCATCAAAGCCCTGCTCCCAACCTTGTCGCCTGGCAACAAGAGTGAGGTTCACCAAGGGGAGACTTCAACCAGACACAGAGGGCGAGAAAACATGGGGGAAAGGAAAGGGCAGGACATATTAGCTCTACCTCCAGCTTGCACCTTTTGGTTTTCTTCTGCATAGCTCTACATTCTTACACAACGGCTTCCTCCCCTTTTCAAACCTACTGAAACAGCCTGCAACTCTGAAACACATGTGAACAACAAGCCAGACAGGTAAGGTGTCAGTGTTTGTTTGGGGCCCGTTGCTTAATATCACTCTGCCAGTTGTTAAATCTAAAGGACTACATGCACACCAACCCTCCATCACCCACCACCACATGTACGTGCGTCCATGCTGGAGGCTCAGTGATCGAATGTGAAATGCGTCTTCATTTTAGAGCTGCTACACCGTAGAGCTGCAATTACCTACTGATGCCTGCTTACCGCCAGGCAATCAACACTCCATTAGCCCCTCAACACTCAGCCCTCAGACACACATATGCGCTGACACCCACAGACACACACGGGCAGGCAGACACTTGTACGCACAAATGCACACTACCGTCTCTTCCCTCCTAGCAACTGCGATTCTGGAGGGGACGCAAATCATTGCTGACTGCTGAGGCTGCCCCCCCCCCTTTTTTTTGTTGATCTTTTTCTGTCTGCATTTTTTCCTCAATCCTTAAAATCACGCTGCTTCCCTAGCTTCTGCTTCCTAAAGGAATACTGTGCTTCTTCCATTTTTAACATATTCTAGCAGAGGAAGCGGATCATGTAATACTTTGCCTGAGGTACAGTAGAGAGTAAATGTGTTATTCATGGCCAAAGGCATTTCTATCATGTTAAGTGGAAAATCTGCCGCAGAGAGGTGACTGGGATGCAGGTGGTGCTGAAATGAACAGAAACATACATACACACACTCACAAACATGTTTGTGAAAAAGTGCACAGACATACAGTACAAACAGGCAGTCCAAAAAAACTGAGATAAATGTGTAAATCTGCTTTCCGGGTTAAAACAGCAAATCTCTGCAGGGAGCGGCGTTGTGCATTCCAGTTCACCGCTTTAGACTGATATATATTCCTGTTTGGTTATGTTTTCTCTCTCTTAACTTTCTAATCCAGTTGAGCACACGGGCACTCTCCAAGTATATTTTCCACCCACAGCACATATTACTTTCCTGATCTGTCCCCCACTCTCAGCATGCGTGCATTGTCGCTGCCTGCCACCCTTCAAACACTCGAGGCGAGAAGCAGGCCGTCCTTCACTTTGCCTTCTTTAAATTGGCGTTCTTCTGGGGAACTGTGAACAAACATCCAGCCCAAGGTGTCATTATTCATACTGATGACTCACAGACAAGGAAATGTTTTCCCGTCTGAAAACTGGTGGGAAAGCAATCGACATCCAATAGAAATCAGTCTGTATGGTAAATCATGTTACATAAAACATTACACGGACAGTGAAGCTTACCAATGAAATTGTCTATTACAACTATTTTATGCCAAAACTTGGGTGAAGGGGTCCTTGTATTTGCTTTTGAAAACACTTTGGAACCCGGCTTGAACTTGCACAGGAAAGTCAGGTCCTTCTGACAACACAAAATAAAAACAGGTGAGCAGAAAAATAACACCACTTTTTAAAATTGATATTGGGCATTTTAGATTGTATAAAATATCTCCTTAATGTTTCCTGTGGTAGACATGTCTATGGTTCAGTTATTTATTTAGATATTCAGTCAAACCCCCAGTGAGCGCTGCACGGCAAATCACATTCCTGTAATGTCTCCACAGTGGATTAATGCAAATATCTGAAATATGGCCTAAAGCGTGCGGTATGTTACTTCATACATAATAATGGTGTAGTTGGAGTACTCATGAGAAAAAAGTACATAGGTTAATTTGGATTAATGTTGTATGTGCAGCTGAGCTTCAAGGTAAATACAGGTTAAAGTGTCAGTAAGCGAGCAAACAGACTGAGCTGTGAGTTCTGTTCAGCACTGGCTTGTGTGCAGGCACACAATGAATACATGTAATTGACAGGTACAATTGCCGAGTGCAGAAGCAGTGGAAAAAACAGATTCAGTCTGATTCAGTCAGAGTTCATGGATGGCAACAACAAAAACACTTGACCTCCAAACAAAGGTAATAATCCAAAAACCTGAAGCAGAAATCCAAACGAGAAGATTAATCCAAACAATCAGGCAGAATGAACATGGAGAAAATCAGGAACACTTGACAAACAATAACGACATGATAAAGACTGAACAGAACTTAGGTCAATATATACAAAGACAAACAAGCAGGGAGGGAGCGAACAGGTGAAACAAATTAGGGACAGACCAAACAGGAAACAAAGCTCGGCAACGAAACATGAAAACCAGACACCATAAAATAAACCAGGTAGTAAAGCACATGAGTACGAATTTAACAAAAGTAAAGCAGAAAACATTACTGACAAGAAACGACAACATAATGGACAAGGAACGAGAACACAAAAGCAGGGATTGATAAATAACAAGAAAAGAAAATGGAAAATATCATAGACCATACCCATAACCATGAGACAAAAAGCCCATAACCACAACAGTAATTCCCAAAAAGGTCGACAATGTGACTCTAACAAGCTTGAGATTTGTTTAGTTGTCTGCCAGTGACAGAATCTGAATTAAACTCTACTGGTGTCTGTTAATTCTTAAATCTTAAAAATCTTTAAGGTTATGTACATAATATTACTAGGGGGTCAAAAAGAACACCCCATCTTGCCAGTAATTTAGGACATATAGTTTATGATAGTTCACTTGTATGAAGATTATGAAATCTTTTTGGGTGTTGCTTTATCTTTTGGAGTATGGGAGTCAATTTGTGGCTCTGACTGTCAGAATAACTCTTTACGTCAACATTTATGCTACTACTAATGGCAAAAGATTAAATAAAAATGCAATAATACATTGTCAATCTATGTGCACTCTTTTGTTCTTGCGTAGCATATACTTGGAAATAATGAATACAGACAAAGGTCGGTCTTTGTGATTGACATCATTTCCAACCAACTGGTGTACATAAGCAGTTCATACTTCTGTGTTGTTGTAATGTTCTGACTTTGTGCCGTGTTGTATAGTGGACAAGAAGCACACTTCCCTTCCCTTTTTATTCTTGACTTTGCCCTGGGAAGGCACAATCAATTATGCATGAGAAACCCTGGGAATGCTTTGTTTCTTTTCAGATGCGGGGAACTTATCCGGTTGCCATGTCTATTACCTTACAATAAAGTGCTGAAAAACAGTTCTGGGAATCGCGGTCCTTGCCCACTGTACAACAAAATGGAGAATTAGACCCACTGCATATACACACACAACGCATAACAGAAACAACAGGAATGAGAGACAGAGAGAGAGAGAGAGAGAGAGAGAGAGAGAGAGAGAGAGAGAGAGAGAGAGAGAGAGACTGTGTGCTGTTAGCCACTGATAGTGAGTAATATTTGAAAACAGGGCATTGCGGTAATGAGAAGTGCATTTGTCCACTGTGCCAGCAAGATAAGTTTTCCAAAAACCTGTTATTTATCCTTATAGGTTCCAAATGTTCTGCTCTCTTTAGCCAGTCGTTCTGTTTAAATGGCAGACTATTCAGCAGCTAGGGTTAGAGGGCTTAATTTGAACAACTGTCTTTTATGTCTTGTCCTTCTACAACATTAGTATAGTATATTCCCCACAAGTAACTAACTCTTTTTGGTTCTATGTTTTTTATTTGATTTGGTTTGGACCTAAAGCATGACTCAAAAACCAAGCAGACCAGGATATAAGATTATGTTATGAGTCAAAAAGGCAGACAGGGGTCAGGAAACCAAGTGGGCAAGCAAAACAGGCAAACTCAACCAGGCAGGGGCAGTCAAAACTACAGAAGTCCAAGGAACAGGCGGAACATCATGCAGACAGATGAAATGGCTGGACTGCTTAGTGAAGAAGACATAAGACGATCCGAGGGAACAGGTGGAAATGGGCCGGTGTATTTATATATTGGGGGGATAATGAGAGAAGTGGGAACAGGTGATTAGGACAGTCAGGTGATGGGGAATGGAGGGGACAGGGGTTATTACAGGTCAGGAGGCACTGGCAGGGACTGAAATGACAGAAGAGTTAGTTTGTAGGTAAATATAGAGGCTGGAAGAGGAAAATGACAAGAATGAAGCTAATGTTTTGACAGTGGCCCGACCGCATTTCACAATAAGTGGCTGACAGTGAAAAACCCTTATTGTGTCTTCACACATTATTTTCAGCCAAAGCAATTAATCTTTATCAAGTAATTGACATTACCTCTATTTTATATAATAATTATATATTCTAATTTTGCCAGTTATTTACTTTTATATTATGTTTCAAATGTTTTGCTGGAAAGTTTTGGAGTCATTTCTAAAATATATTTTACAGTTTAATTTCAGTTTGTGTCACCTAATTAAGCCTCACTATGTTACCTCATCAAAATGACGTAATGTTGATAAAGGAACACTTGCCACCATGGCTGAGAACAGATCAATCCATCAGCTAGGTTCCTTGCAGCACAAATGCCTCGAGTTACTCACTCAAAGCCAGAAAGAGAAAGTCGACTTCTTTCATGTTTCTCATTTCAAATCTCGTTCCCTCCCTTCTCAGCCCCTCTCTTCCATTCTTCTCAGTGACACCAGAGATGTGAATAATTATCCATAGTGCTGAGAATAAAAAACAAAAACAGAAAAAAAAAGAGAACCCCCCCCCCTCCTACACAAACATCTCATAAACCACCACCCTGTCAAAAATGAGCCGCGTTCCCGATTGCAGTTTTCGATCTGTATGTCAGTGTATCGCTGAATGTAGTAATTAGGTTGTCAGGGAGACATAATAAGCACCACACACATACACACACACACACACACACACAGAACCTGCGAGGAAGGGATACTCTGGGGACGGAAGAGCCATTATGAGTAAGCTGATGGCAGTGACAACTGTGTGCTATATGCCTGTTCATGTCTATGTATTGATTTACCTATTTTTATCCCGTAAATAGAGAACATACACATCACTGACAGGTCATTTAGATCTTAATATATTGCCATTGTAGTAGTGCTGCTTTCTAACAGACATCTGTACACTACTATACACTGAGATAGCCCCAGTTTGCAAATAACCCTGCAAGATCTTTATCTTTTCTTCCAACCGTTTGACATTCTTTTGGTTTGGAATTGTACTTTCATCTACAAACATGGCAATGCGTCATATGAATCAAATATTACCCACTACACCGTGGAGAATGCAAGGAACACCTTGCAAAAAAAGGCCTGCAGTGATGGTGCAAGATAACTGTACGGGTGACTGTGCAGAAGATGAATGTTTAGGCGTGCATACTTTGAAAGGGACTGCTGCCAAAGCCACAAAGGCATACAGCTGTCACTGAATTTGCACCACTATTAAAAAGAAATCGCTAATGTGCATTCAGGAGGTCATGTACTATCCTACTTTCCTGATTTGTTGCTCACAACAGGTCTGACCCTGTCTCAGCTCCATGTTTTCAGTGGAACTTATGAGAAGAGTCACTGAATGACCAGATGAACGGTGGCTTCCTCTTGCTGCTAGCTATGCAAGAGAAACTCTGGGTAGATAGGTTTTTGTGCTTTGGAGGTAGATTTTGGTGACATTTGGCAGAAATGCCACAAGTGAGTGAGTGAAGGAGATCCTGAGAAGAGAAAGGGAATCTTGACAAACAAAGACCCTCACAAGCAAGCAAGCACCCAAGAGATATCTGCCCCTCAGTTGACAAGAGCTGGCAGGCTCTGAGAAGTAGGATTGAACTTTAAGGGATTTGAAGCTCCATCTTCCCACCATCAGTCTCAATTGCCCATGGCTGTTGTTAGGCAGCGACCATCAGCCACACGCAGAGTGGCTAACTAGCATCCCACAGCTCCACTTCCAATGTGAGTGTCCTTAGCAGCACCAGCATGTTGGAGTAGGAAGTAACAAGAGTCTCACATGCAAGAAAAAAAAAAATGGAAGCATGCGTTTTTTCAGTTGAGGAAAAGCATGCAGATAACCATGCATACACACCAATATCAAAATAAAAGTATAGTTACATTTATATATATATATATATGCAAACACAGATAAATGCATTTACACAATTCGACCACCAAGCTTAATACATAAAAAATATCCCTTTAACCCTGATTGTGTTCACAGATAAAGCACACCCCACTAGAAAAATGTACACGCTACCCTGCATTTTTTTTTAATCATTTTTGTAATTTAATATCCCCAAAAGGCCAAATAAAACATTAAAATGCAAAATTGGTCTGGATGTGACCTGATAAGCAAGTAATTCAGATTAGGCTAAAGGATTTTCAAACCTGCCTAAATCTTGGTTCCCACACAGCAACAGTATTTGCATAACAACAATGTCAATGTTCAACTCACTGTCCTGGTTAGAGTGGCTACTGCCTATGTTTGTATCATGGAAGCCACTGAGTTTTAATATTAAAATAGCATATACATTTAAACACACTTCAACCTCTTATTTATTTACTCAGCCATATACAACTTGTATGTGACTCTATGGTATGGTTAGATATTTATCTTGAATTTATTAGCAAAATTAGTTATTCCTAAGGTATGACAATGTAAATGATATGATCAGAACATAACAATATGTTGAAATGCTATTTTGTAGTTCACTAAGCACGGTGATAATGGATTTGGAATTTTTTTTTGTATGTTTTGGATGGAAGAGAGCTGAGATCATGCAGGATATCTCCAATGTGATCCTCCTCTTCCATGATGTCCACTGGCTCCTATTAGTAGTTTGCATCAGATTTAAGACACTTAATGTCTTACAAAGCTGTCCCCTACAAAGCTGATGGAACTGCCCCCACCTATACTGTATACAGGCGTTAGTCAGACGTGATGCCCCAGCTTAAGCGTTCCACTCAACTCCGCATCCCTCACAGCAGGCAAAAGTGGCTCAGCTAAGTCACGACTCTTCCCTGTTCTAGCTCTGCAGGAGTGGATCGAGCTCCAATGTCAGGATAACAGGGCACTGACGGTTGATGCTGGCATCGAAGCTAACTAGCTGTCTACCAGGGGTAACTCATTAAAGCTGCAAGCAGCTTGTTGTATTGACTTACTCTACCAACAACCATCTATGCTGTTCCTTTTCTGGAGAGATACTGGACAAGAGCCTGGAATGTCCAGTGTAGACGTCATTGGAGGGCACCTGGAAGTCCGATCGGAGGATGAGGATGAGGAGATGGGGCTGTTGACTGGCTGATTCCGTGAACAGCTGATAAAGTGGAAAGGGAGTGTGCTTTGGGCGAATGACTGTTCTGTGCAGATCCATGTCGTGTGAAAACTGAGTCAGAGTGGAAGGAAATGATGTGCTTAAATACTTTTGTGATGAAATGGGATGTGTTCAAGGTGTGGTCTTTGTTCCAGAACCTAGGTCCATCCATAGTCAACCGCTTATTCTGTGTACAGGGTCGCAGGGGCCTGGAGCCTATCCCAGCTGACGTTGGGCAAAAGGCGGGGTACACCGTGGACAGGTCGCCAGTCCATCGCAGGGCCACATATAGACAAACAACCACTCACACTCACATTCACACCTAAGGGCAATTTGGGAGACACCACTAAACCTAGCCTGCATGTCTTTGGATGGTGGGAGGAAGCTGGAGCACCCGGAAAGAACATGCAAACTCCACACAGAAAGGCAGAGGCAACCAGGGTTTGAACCCATCCGAACCTAGGTATAAACTTCATAGTTCACTTGATCATTCACTTATTCACGGGACACGGTGATCTGCAATCATCACGCAACAGTCTGGTGACAGGTAAACTGTAGGTTGTGAGCATGATTTGTCTAGACTGCAACTGGACTTCGTCTGCCACCATCTTCAACACCATCATCATTTTATCTCTTCAAGTAAAAGACACAAACAATGGGGAAAACATTGCCATGACCAGCAGATGTTTCATGTGTATTTGTTTAGTTCAGTTTGATTTGATTTGATATCTTTATTTTGAACATGTAAATAAAAATAAAAAAAATCTATGAAACAAAGAATAGTGGTAAAAACAAATGAACAACAAAGTGAAAATCCACACTTTCCGGTACTTAAAGAAAACAACCTCTATTTACATTTGCAAAAGGGGAAGGCAGAAGTAAAACTTATGTACTCCTACCCCTTTATACCCTTACTACCATATTATACCCTTACTACCATATTGAATATATTGAAGTTCATATTGAATATAATATAGTCTTGTGACTGATCCATTCTCAAGCCATAAATGAACCATGGGTAGGACACAGTTTTTCAGCTAGTCTTGTTGTGGTTGTTTGGTTTAGACCAGAATCAAAGTGAAAGCATTCTCACCTCAAATTACGATAAGGAATACTCCCTAAAATGAGCTTAGATTGCTACCTGAGTGTGCCCAAAGCAAACATGGCGAGATCTGAAAAGTGCGGGGTCTTTCTCACTTTGGGGTAAATATCAGTCCCTCAATCTACACCTGCTTAGTATTTCTAAAAAAAACAGTCTTTTTTGGCAGATTGGGCCCAGACTATGTGTAAACTTGTCAGATGGTGGAACTGCTCGTGAAATTCACTCCTCTTACACCTTTCCAGAGTCTGCTGTGTCTGATAATATCCCTAATTTCCGAAACTGACAATCCGACATTTCCAGTCACTTCACACAGCAATTGGCCAGCTGTGTGGAGGTGAAAAGCTGGCAAATTTGAACTTCTCTCTCAAGCTCTCTCACACTCTTTACACAAGTCTTTCACTTTTTGTGTGAACAACTTGTAATGTGCACCATTATCTACTTATCACGTAAACGATTATCACGTCTCGCTCCTCTTTATGACTGCTGGCTTTTCACTATGCCTTCAAGTATGGCTTTTTGGAACAACCATGAAACACTTCTGCTTTCCAACATTGAACAACATGTAGTCCAAATTTTCTAGAATAACCGTGCCCTCAAAGTTTTTTTTTTTAGATTTTGGCTATGATAGCTAACAGCAACAAGTTCTTTGTTTATTTCTCACAGACAGTGGATATTAATAAACAATACTGCTAAATATGCCAGAATTAGCCAAAAGGCTAATTTTCATTCCTACTTTGCCAAACACAGGCACTCAGGTGAAGCAGGTACAGTTTATAGTGTGTATTTAAAACAGAGTAAAAACAGCAGTGGTTTAGAGGATGGGCAAGGGTCAAAAGCAGGAGAGCAGTCCAAATACAAAACAAACAGATCCACAGGAGAGCAGGCAAATCATCCAACATGCAGAATAACTCCATAACACAGACTCTATAACAAAGACAGGCAAAAGCCAAAAGAAGGCCAAGTGCAGTCACAGGACACAAGAAGGAACACTCAAAATGATACACAACTAACAAAGGGACACTGACTTAATTACATATGGAGGGAGGTGATTCACGAGGCACAGGGGGAAACAATACAGGTGGAGCCAACAATCAGTCAGTAACTAAAAATATTCGATGTTGACTTTTTGTTCCATATGGGAAATGAACACTGGTCCTTCCACCCACCCACCTCCTTACTCAGCAAAAACTGATGCCAAGGGGGACTTGACCACTCGCCCATATGTGACGACTTGGGAGAACTGGTTGCTGCTACAGCTCTGAAACTGGGCACAACGGCAGTTCTGGCTCAGAGGATTTGGACAAATGCACAGCTAACAATGGAAGAACACTGACTTAAATATACATAGAGGGAGGTGATTGACAAGACACAGGTGGAAACAATAAGGGTGGAGCAAAAAATCAACACAAGGGCAGGAAGTGATAGCTAGCAATCATGAATTACGTTAAATGCTAACATACTAAAGTTACAATTACTTTTTTTCCAGTTCTGCTCCTTGGACATGACACACTGCACAGAGAGTTGTGGTTTTTATTTTAGCTTGAAATAAACAAATACTTTGGCCACTTTCTGTCTTTGTCTCTGGCTTGTCTCTTCTTTGTCCCTCGTTA
This sequence comes from Lepomis macrochirus, assembly GCA_024633595.2. Taxonomy (NCBI): domain Eukaryota; kingdom Metazoa; phylum Chordata; class Actinopteri; order Centrarchiformes; family Centrarchidae; genus Lepomis; species Lepomis macrochirus. The sequence continues at coordinate 5,550,470 of JALXJV020000002.1, read as the reverse complement.
TTTTCTCTCTCCTCCATTTTACAATTTGCGCCAGCAAATCACGCTGTCTTCAAGCGTAAGCGCTTTGTGCAACTGTAATAATTGTCTGCACTGTATAAAGTTATGTGGATTAAACAAAGCATCGATGCAATAAAATTGCATCGATGCTTTTTTTTTAATAATTGAGTTATTCGAGTTTCTCGATTAATCATTTCAGCCCTTGATTTAGCAACATACAAAACACCAAAACCCAAAATTGTAATAAGAGTCTTTAGTCAGGTTTGAAGTTTGAAGCCTAAAGTCAAAACAGCAGTCATGATGTAAGGCATGTCAGTTACAGTAAAAGCAGAGCACAGTCTGGGAAGGATCATGGGTGGTCAGACAATCAGACAGTCAGTTTTAAACAAACGTCGAAATATGACAGAAACAATTGGCAAAACCAAATAATCACCCCTAAATGTAATGCTGCCTTTGTTGCAGCAATAATCTCTTTATATTTTCCAAACAATTAATGTCTCAAATGAACTTCACATTTTAAAAGTCTCTCTTTAGAAGTCTCTCATCTGCCTTCTTATTTCTGTTCCCACCGGAGGAAAATGCCCAGCGACCACGAGCTGAAGCTCCTTAGCCGGCCTTTCTCTCCTGATTAGGATCACAGCAGAAGGAGGTGGGAGGGAAGAAGAGAAGAGGAACGAGGAGGTGGATGAAGAAGGAGAGGGCACCAGGGGAGCTCTCCAGGAACACACACCAGTTGACTCTGCTGTACCTTTCACAGTGGGAGCTGTCAATCCAATTATGCCGACAGTCTGGCCCACGAACACACAGATACACACACGCGCGCACAGTACGACACTGAAAAGCTACGCTCCACCCACGTGCTCATGCACACATATACTTATGTGTACACCCTCAAACGTTGCAGACATTTAAAGGAACATCTACACACTCCCTGCCCACACACACACACACACACACACACGCACGCACACACACACACCTATGAAGACAGCTCCAGCTGAGCCCCTGACTATCACCACATCCCCTGCTCAGTGAGAGTATCACAGCATCAACATGTGCAGCAGAGGGTGTGAATCTCTCTCCAGCTAATCAAGGCATGTAAGCGCCAGCATCTCCACACATAGCCAGACACTTCAAAGCGTGTGTGTTGCTTGCCTGTCTGTAAATTCCCCTCTCAAATGCTAGAACAAACCTTTTGAACATCCTTCCTGCCCCTTCTTCCTTTTCTCTCTCGCTTTCTCTCCATCTCTTTTATCTGTCTTGGCAATCCACGTCTTTCATTACAGCTTGTTTACTGTGGAGTTAACCCGTTTTGTTCCCGATGTGAGTGCAGGCTGTCTTTGTGCACGCGTTGCATGCTATTGCATTGCCTGACTGTTGTAATCATGTCCCGAAGAAAGCATCGCAGCGTCTATTTTCGACCATTTCACATGAAACATGGCAAGTTGTTCTGTTTTCTGTTCTCTTCACGAGTAATCTCATTCCAAACAGTCATTCCTTCAATCTAAAGTGGCGTTAAAGCATTAAAACAGAATGCAGCATTGATAATTCATTATTTCTACATACAGCACATGGGGTTGGGGGAGCAGCAGAAGCCAAAAGCAGCACCGGTGTTCTGCTCCTGACATTAAGCTATGCATACATACATTTACACTGCATGTCTTCTGCAGCCAAAAGTTTGAAAATAACATTTTTCTGCCTCACATGTACACTGGCCAGTAGGGAAGTCTCACTAATTTGAGACCTGGTTCTCTTTCTTTCCTCATCCTCCACCCACCTTTTCGTCTGCTGGCTTAGCTCTCACTCCCATGATGTCCGTGGAGCTGATGATTTATTATTCCAATTCACCCCATGTGTTCATTTTCCTTCAGCTATTGATTCCCATTGTTCAATAAACTTGACAGATAAGTTTAGCTGGATGAACAGAATCTGCACTTTTGCAAAATGTTTGAATTTATTTAAATGCGATTTTTTAAATTACACTTTCTAACTTTTATACACACAACGATTCTTTACATGAAGAATATAAAACTCTAGTAATGACATCTATACTACTGTTTTGCCTATAGACATAACTTAGATTCTCTGTTAACCTCATGTTGACAGCTTCATCTTGATTCATCCATTTGTCTCTGCGTGACAATGTGACATATTATGCCCACAAAAAGATGGACTTAATGGTTAAATTGTAGATAACTAAAGAATATTTGCTGTACCAGAGGTCACTAATTGGCGGACCGCGGTTTAGGTCCGGACCCAGCTGCCGTCCTCTACATACCCGGAAGTAGGGGAGCGCAGGGAACAACCTAACGCTGGGTAAGATGTAACAGGGACATTTTACAAAGTTGCACAGGGTCAATCAGGTTTTGTTTCAGATCAGTTTATCAAAAATCCTGAAGTCTCTTGCCAATTTTTTTTTAGAGAGATTGGACTTATCTTTGTTAAGTTACATGAGGAAGAGTATTTTCGCAGCATAAAAGTAAATTTTTGTGCCATACTTACTTTTTGATTACTGAGCTGTGTGTGCAAGTCACTGAATCCAATCATGGATTACCTTAATACTCGTCTTTTTACCTAAAACGTAGTACAGTTTTAAAACACTTGACCAACTACTGGCAACTGTCGATGAGTCTTAAAGACAAACACACCAGGTAAATATCTGTCAATATTTATATATATTTTGATGTTGTGGATACAATCCATCTATCCATTGGTCCATCCATTTGAAAATAAATCCAATAAAGACCATGATTTGGATGGAAAGACATCTCTCTTTCCTCATATGATAGATATTATCATGGACGGAAAGAGATAAAATCTACAAATACCAATCCATCGACTCACGATGGATGGTTGGTTGAAGGTTAGATGGATGATATCTAGGCTATCTGTCACATATATTTCCATAAACAGTTGGCCTATAGTATGTAGATAAACTTAAATTTAATCAGATAAAACTTTATAAAATGCACAGCCTTTTCTAGCAAGTGTTACAACTAACCCTTTGTTTGTTACAACTTACCCCACCCATGGGGTAAGTTGTAACATTTCACTCTCGACATTCAGCACAATTGTACAAGAACAGTAGGTCCTAGAAACAAACTTCAAGGGTTCATTCATAGCAGAGATGTGTGTGTTGCTTGCATAAAAATGTGATTAATCACATCAGTCAAAGCCAAAATGTGTTAGGTTGTGACCCTGCAGCCGATTTATTATTGAGAAGAACTACCTTCTGACGGAGCATTTTTATTTTAACCCACACAGCTTTTCTAGCATTTACTGTACTGGTTTAGCAGCCCAGGAAACTCACAAACCAATTGCATGCGCTCCAACCGTCTTATGTGATGCTGCTCAGCCAATCAAATCTCTGTATTCCGATAAGCATTGAGAGTTGAGTCCGTGAGTGAGAAACACACAGGAGGAGAGAAAAGAGATTTCACATGGCTTTTAATAAGGAATGTACAGATACTTACATGTACGCTCTTCCCACGGGCACTTCAAAACCACGATATCTCATATATCTCCAGTCCTATCCAGAGCTCTCGTTTCTCACTGAGAAAGAGAAAGTAGGGAAGTGGTAATGAAAGAGAAGAGGAGGTATTAAAAATGTTCATTTGTTAAGATGTGTTGAGTGTTTATTATAAAATAGGTTGAGACTACACTCCAATCACTTTAAGCTACACTTTTTATTATTATTTTTGCACATGCATGCACACATAAAAAAACACTCATGTATTTTTTAAAATGCAGCCTTTAGTTTACTTAAATTTAGAATTTATTATTAGAGTAGTTATTATTTATCCTCTCTCCAGTTTGTTGCGAAAACTGACTGACTGATTTGACAGTCAGTTGTTGACTAAAAACATATGCCGATACAACTATATGTTATGGCACTGAAGGATAACGCAAGTTAGTGGTTATGATGTTCCGGGCATTTGCTTCGGGAAATTTTCTCTAACTGGACCTCTATGAATTTTAATTGAATTCCGCTCTGAAATACAATTGGGTTCATTAAAAGGTTTTGGAGGAGTCTAATTCAGTTGACTTCACTCCACTTGCTGTTAAGTCCTGGAAGACTTTTTTGCTGGGAGTCATTATTATCTTAAAGTTATGTAGAAAAGTAAGGAACACAGGAGGTCAAGGTGCAACCTGGGTGGGAACAGACAGAGGTGATTTCTTCCTTAAGATGTTGGGAGGAAAAGAAGGATGTTAGATTAGGGAGAAAAGATGAGGGGGGCGCAAAGCATTTTGTTGAAAGAGGTGGTATCAAAATAAAAGGGGAGTTTGAGAGAAGGGGGAGGGAGGGAGGAGATATAGAGGTAGTTTATGGTACAAATATAAATATGACAGTCGTCTTAGCAGTAAGGCTAATGGATTTCTCTTGTTCAGCCCTCATCCTTTCTGAATCACATCTCCATTCGCCTCGGCTGATACTGAAAGCCTCGGACACTCGTCACGACTCGCTGCCTGAAAGTAATGGTGTTTTGCTTCTAATATGAAATGACCGTTAATATGAAAGGCTTTCGTTGTTGGGATTTCCCATTTCTGGATGATTTCAATTGGCTTTGAAATACAATATGACTGTGTGATTCACAAAGAAAAGCGGTTGGCTTTCTTTGACATTTTAAACACCACGTCTTCGAAGTCATGCTGTGATATTTTTCACCATATCAAAAGTGCCCGCACACTCCACGCCTGACGTGACATATGATAATGAGTTTTATGTGCACTGTTCCCATGCGTGACATATATCTCTGTCATATAATGATAAATGCGGGACCTCTCCTAGCCAGATTGATTTTTTATTCAGTGATTTCTCAGCTGAAAAAATAGCTGTCAATGTCTCTTGTTCTGTAATCACTTTGCTAGAAGGTACACGCCCTTGTCAGCAATTAAACAGCTCGAGAATAAACAGTGGATTGGCTGCGGAGCGCCACTTGTCCACCAACAATGTAGCAGTTCATTTTTAACCATTAACATTTAAATGGCTGCTACGATTGATTGACCAAGTTTGAATGGCAATTTTAGCAACACAAGCAATTCCTCTCATCCCCTATCAGCGCTGATGTTGTCACAACATTGCATCACGGGTGCTTTGGCAATTATGCTTTCACTGTGCACAGTATTTACTGTCAGACACTCCCAAACAGCTCCATTTGTAATAGACTGAAATACAGTGTGACACAATGACACAAAGAGTAATGGCTGCCCTAAAAAGTAGCCCTCGCCGCATAGATCATGTAAAACAAAGCAAGTCGTGGCCTGTTTTGAGATACAGTCATTAGATGAGCTTTTTCATTTTATCATTATTTTAATCTGAACACATAGCGTTATAGTTATGCTTACAAAGTAGTCAAAGAATTATGTGTTTTAACCAATGTTTTAAATACTGAAGGTCATTTGGAAATGGCATTGTGTTTAATGCTTCACATCCAGTATGACTGTCTATAGAATCTTAGAGGGCCATTTGGTTGCACTGAAGTTCAGTGTGTTCAGTTTACGGGGTGATCCAGAAAACACCGATACATTCATCTACAGATCTATCATCCATTCAGTGTGATTTCCTCTGATTTCCTATGAGTTTCTGATTTTAGAGCTATTATCTATCGGCTCAGTAATGATGAAGAGCATCTCCTTGTATTTTTTGCTGCTACTGGGAAGATGAACGCACACCATGGCCTACTAATATACCACTGTCATTTGAATTGCTTAGTTTTCTTATCAGAGCCCTTTTTATTATTGTGGGATGTACTGCTTGATGCCTGTCTTGGTTACAGGTATTTTGAGAATAAATTTGGGTCTGAAAGTGAGGTGGCTGTGGCTCAGGAGGTAGAGTGGGCTGCCCTTTAATCGGAAAGTCAGCGGTTCAATCCCTGGCTTCTCCAGGCTGCATGTCAAAGTGTCCTGAATTCGACGAGACACTCAACCCGGAAAGCGCTTTGAGTGGTCTTAAAGGCGCTATACAGTATATGCTATACAGTATACAGAGCATTTACAGCTAAAATCCAGTATCAGTCAGACTCCAGTTGTGACATTAGATGTTACAGAAACTTAAAGCATTAGCTATATTTCCCTGTTTAGACCGTTTCAACTGGTCATTAGAGCATCAGTCAACCTTGTATGTGTGTGCATGTTTTCTCCATATCTGCATAGTTGGTCTTTAGATTATTATTATTGACTGTGAACATATGCAGCTCCTTGTTAAAACAAATTATCCTACATGTCCCCTTTTCACTGAGTATCTTAAACTTCCAATGACAAATTGCTTGCAAATTGTCTTTTTCTTCAGTTTATCTTTTTGTAATTATACTACTACATAAAAATGTAATCAAATATTATTTATTTTATTTCCCCCCAAATATTTGATTTATAACAGAAAATATACTTGCATTAATTAAATATGGCTACTACAGTGCAATATTGATGTTTACTAATGGCTAGACTTAAGACGTTTCTGTTTGATAAAGCTTTTAATTAGGGCAGGATTGAGCAAACTTTAAATTATTATCCCATTCATGCTGTATTTTATGGTTTATGCATTTTGTAAAGTGTATTGGGGCCATGTCTTTTGCTGATTTTACAACTTGATTGATTCATTTTATGGCTGCTGTCAAAACAGAAAAACAATTTACTTATTTCTACTATAAAGTGATGACAATACTTTGTGCCAGTATTAGTCGTAGTGTAAAGAACCCTTTTTTAAGACTTAAAAGTTTTAAGACTTTAAGACTTAAAGGTAACTTAGTTCCAACAGCTAACTGTGAAAGAATTCAGTGTGTGAATTTTTCCTGGATCATCCTTGTCTGAATAGGTCACTGCTTCACTGAGCAAAGCAGTTCAGCACTGGCCTCTCAAATGAGAAGACTGAGGCTGCACTATGCAGGGTTATTTTTCACATGTTGAAAAGAGTATAACAAAGAGTAAGTGCTGCAGTTACATAAATTCAACAGGATACAGACGCTCATAATTTGTGGAAAGAATTGACATTCTTCAGATTCCTTTGTGCAATCACTGAAAACATTATTTGAAAAAAAAAATACACTTTCTGACAGCAATGACAGCAATTAATTTCAGCTTTGAAAAATATCATGAATGACAATTGATATTACAACATGTTAGCACAAACTAAACAATCAAAGTAAACACAAATAAACAATACGAAAGGGCATGGAGAGCAATAGGGTTTAGGAGAGTAACAGAAAATATAAAAATACAGCGAATGAAATAACATGTTAACGTATCATTAGCCACGTGGGACAGGGAGCTCACAGAGATGTGGAGCTCATGGGTGTCTTCCAATCTAAAAGATAGTCTTTTCTATCTCTGCTACAAAAAAGCTGCATTCATGCTGTCAAACACTCCTTCATCCAGTGGAGAAACCAGGTTAGACGTACATCAAATGAAAATCCTTGGTGTGTGCTGTGCCTGAGGGGTTCATCAGTGACAAATGGCTTCCAACCAACTCATGTGTGACACAGATGAGGGAAGAGTGTACGCTTAGCACTCTGATGGCTCCTCAGATGGTGGGTGTGCGTGTGTGCGAGAGAGAGAGACAGATGTAAAGAGACGGAGCTCATGAAAAGCATGTGATGTTGGATCTCTATGGTGACGTGTGCGCTTGGTTGTCACTGTGCCTGATTGCTGGCTGTGCTTTGGTGGCATGTGGCCACTCAAACATGAAGTTACATGAAATTGATGTAGAGAGTTGAGCATGTGTATAGGTTTGCCATGATTGGAAACAGGCTACTGGGAAGTGCACTGTATGCTTTATTATGCATGTGCAACTGTTGGTGACTATATGTGCGTGCATGTGCAAAATATTAGATTGTATTTCAAGTGGCTTTCCTGTCATCCAGTAACAAGTGTGTCTATAGGAGTGCATATGTCCCCTCCGTGTTCTGAATGCAAGACCATTTTCTCACACACTCCTGCACATACAATATATACAGTATGTAATTATGTACAATCCACATCTCAGTTGTTCCAAAGCTAAAAAATCGATCTTCCAATCATCTGCTGCTACTTTAAGATCAGTATGGATTTAATAAGAAATCACTTATTACGACTAGATTCAGCTGAATCATGTGCTCCATGAAGACTAAATAGCTCTAATATATTGCACACCACAAAAAGCTGTAGTAACATTTGACATTTCAAATGGCTTAGTGAAGGCTAATACAGGTTTATTATTAAATTGGGTCTTAATTTTGTAGTTAATTGTTAAGACAACAGTTAAACACCAAGTGGAAACCTCAAGGTTAGCCAAAACTTATTAAAGTAAAATTATTAGATGCCTCTAATTAGAATTGTGAACATTGATCACAATTTTCAGATTAATTTCCCTTAACTGTTTGTTGTGCACACACTGCGTTGCAGGACATTATTTGGGTTTATTACAAACATTTCTTGCGGGATTACTTTCTAGTTTCAACTTACAGGCGTTCCTGTGGAGGACTATAATAGAATAACTTGATCAATTAAAAAATAATCACTGTTGTCCCTCAGTGTGTATTTGGTACAAAATGATTAATTAGTGAGAGAATAACATAAACCAAAACACAGAATTGTAGTCTTCAACTACGATTGAGTATTAGTGCCAATGATTTTGAGGGTAAAGTCATAATAAAATAGGTGATGGTTGATTCTGACCATGATTCTGGCCAAATGTGCATGTTTTAGTATTTCAGGACAGTTATTCAGACTTGTAAAAAGTTTGTAGTGCCGTCTTTCTGACATGTCAGAGAACACAGAGATGTGGGAGAGATTTTGAATGTGCAGAAAGTAGGGCTGTGCGATATGGCAAAAAATTCATATCCCAACATAGGTCATTTCATATCCCAATAACGATACATTTCCAACTGTAACTCAGGATATTTCTCTGCATTATTAAGGTGGGGTAAGAGAATCTGGAGAAATCCAATACAAACACCATGATAGAGGTGAAGCAAGTATTGTAACTAATGTTAGGTTGTGGATTAGCAAACTGACGTGACCTGCTGCTGCAAAGCTAACATGAGAGGACGAGACTGTCCAAAAGCAGCACAGCAGCTCTAGACAGTGACACTCACAGATCTCCTGCTGCTATAGCTAACATCACAACAACAGCATGTCTGGGTGAACTAGAAAGTATGCTGTCAATGGGCAAGTCATTTAACGTTACCTGACTGACACAGACATCATGGCTGCCACTTCTGGATATTGTTCATATATGTGGCTTGTCTATTATTTTTAATGCCATTTTTTCTCTGCTACACCTGCACATGTGGAACAGACCGCGGTGAAGTTAGTTAGATGGACATTAGTTTTACATTGGACATTGGACAGATTACAAATCCCAATGTAAAACTAACTTCATGGCGGTGCAAAGCGCTGTTTCCTCACCAAAATCTTACGGTAAAATGTGGAATTTGCAACACAACAAAATAAACGATAAAGCATAATTGTAAATGATAGATGGTGATCTATCTTTAAACGATAGATATCGTCGCACAGCTCTAGCAGAAAGTTTCAAAGATGAGCTGAATACTTGCTGAAACACAGGAACAGGGACAGGATTAAAGTCCAGGAGTTTATAAATAAATTAAAATGAATACATTTATCATTGATGTGAAGAGGTGCCACACACCCATTTAATGTTTTTTAAATTAGAAAAGTAGATCTACTGGTGAACACATATTTGAAAGCAATGCAGAGCGCCTGAGAGCTGCACTGCAACATATTCCATTATATTTTTACATTTTGAATTGTCCCCTGCCACCTGAATTTTGTGTTTCCCTTTACATAAATAAAAACATTTCCACCATAAATGGATGTAAAAAGGGAAAAACATTGAAACAGAACAGTTCACCGGAATGCAGGAAAAGTACAGGAACACTTAATTTGTGTCCTCTTCGATGTAAAAACACTGATGGATAGCAGGTAAAATGCTTACTGTGGTCAACAAGTTAGCCTAGCATGTGAGCATGCTAACATTCGCTCATCATAACAAAGCACAGTCTATTTGAGGTCAACTGGAGGCACCAGCTTACTAGTCTGAAAAATGTAGTGATAAACGTATATAACTATTCTGAAAAGCAGCTAAAGCAAATCTGTTTTGTGCGTTATGAAGATTTGCAATTAAGAATCAAATTTTCCAATTCCGAAACAACTTCTAAACCAATCAACCACGTCACTACAAAGGTCCGCACTATATGTCTTGCATGCCTGATCGCAGCTTCCAAATAATGTCCTAACAGACAAGTGACCGCCAGTTATCTGCTTTACACACAGCTATAGCATAAAGTAACACATCTTAACAAATATCAGAGAGGATCACAGAAAACAGCCTGCTCTGAGTGCTCTTTGGGTGTTGAGAACTCTGACTTGGGAGACAAGAAGCAGAATGAAGTAGCTCTCTCACAAAGAAAATGACACGAAGCAATTAGAAGCGATCAGCAATGGTAGCGATTTCCCGCCGTGGTACTACAGAAATGCTGTTTTCCACATTGTCATCATTTAAAAAAAAATGCCATCACTGCTTTACTTTTAGCCCTTTAGCTAGAAGAATGCAGTGAGGGAGGATCAAAATGAACCTGTGCGGCTGGCTTCTGTGCATGCACTGACTGATTACGATCGCAACCCGTTTTAGTGACTCACACTGCATGCTGCTGCCTTCAATAGCACAAAGGCAGAATGACTGAAATAGCCTTCATTTATGGATTGCCACTTTTGATTCAGCTTTTAATTGGGTTTTCTGCACATTCAAATGCATGCACTGTATGCTGGGAGACACACACTGACACGGCCAATGAGAAATGAATAGAGTAAGTCGTTTCCCATTGATTTCTGCTTTTCATTATGCTGGTGAGGGCATTGGGGGGTATTTCACAAAGCGCTCCTTATCACCTGTGTTCTTTTATGAAATGGAAATTAGAACTGTGGGAGAAAAATCTTCCACCTGTCGTTGTCAGAGCTAGTCAAGTCTGCTGGGAAACATTCACTGACATACTGTAGTCTGAAAGAGACATCCACATTCACGGTCAGCTACTGATCTGACCTGTACTGACACAGTGTTCGGTCTAGACCTGCTCTTTATGACAAGTGCCCTGAGATAATTGCCGATATATAAATAAAAGATTTAATTGAAAGTGAGTCTGAACTTATTCACCTGTAAACTGTTTCCAGATGCTATCTTTAAGTTGCCACCTCTGCACAAGGATTCAGGATAGCTATGGCTGATGGGCAGGGAGGGGGGTAAAATCAAAAAATAGAAAGCAAGCGAAAAGGTGTGAAAAATGCTCTCTGCTCTGAGTGCCTTTGGCGCCAACATCTCTTCATGTCCACCTGTCGTTCTGTTTTACGTGTACCTCTTTCTCTTTCTCCCACTCCTGTCTTTCTTGTGTGGATCTCGAACGCAAACTCGAAGCCTCCCGCCTCCCTCCTCCTCCTCCCTCCTCCCGCTCACACCCACCCAGGTCCTGACACTACCTTTTTTCTCTCTTCCACATCTTTATACCAGTTGCCTCATCTCCTCCTTCTCACACACACACACACACACACACACACACACACACACACACACACACACACACACACACACACACACACACACACACACATCCGCAGATTCATACTCCAGAGAAAAGTATTTTGTCCAACAAATAAGACGCCTCACCGTTCCATATGTCGTCTTTGCGCTCCACTGTGCCCCAACTTTTTTTTTTGTAATTGGATCATCTCTCTTGCAGCAAACTCAACATCTGTTATTTTGGGGGATTTTACCACTTCACACTTACTTTACTGATCCATTACAGTAGGAATTTTAAGTTATTGGTACATATTCTCACTATGAACATTTTGCAGATAAACACAAAAGGCCTTTTTTTCTACAAGCACATGTAAACAATAAAAATGAATGATAGCTGTATTAAGTTAAGATGCTTCAGTTTCAGGGTCAGGCATGCTGGCTCACTGCCTCATTGGCTTCTTGGAACACTGCTCTTCCTACTATGACAAAGGCCCATTGTAGTGAAAGTATTTTAGAAATATAAATTAGCATAAAAATGGAAACACTCAAGTAAAATATAAGTGCCTCCAAATTGTACTTAAGTACAGTGCTTAAGTAAATGCACTCGATTACATTCCCCAACTGACCTCAGCTGAATGTTTTTATCATATATATATTTAGATTAAAAGAAAATCAGCTTCATCAGCTGCACGGCCTTATGACTATAGTGTTATTAGAACATTACTTTCAAATTGCACAGCGATATTGCTTGCTATTTTGCAAGTACACTTGATCAGGTTATATGAAAGAGATTACATGTTTTTACTATTATTGCCTAGAATATAGAGTAGCTGGATTTGTGAAAGGGGAGGTTACATGTGCATAGTGCAGCTAATGGAAGCACAGCTTGTGGTCTGTGAGGGTATATGTAGGTGGGTTGGTGTCGGTGAAAGGCATAGGTAATTTGCCTCCATGCTTGTTTACGTTTGTGTGGGTGAGCCTGCATGTTGATATGTAATTAGCATGTTTGTGGAGGTCTGTGAGCATGTGTAGTGTATTGATATGTGTGTGGTATAAATGTACTGTATGCTCATGAGACATGTAAAAACTGTGAAGAATTCTATTCCTTGTTGCTCTGTCCCCACTGGCTGTTTATGTGCTCTCTTTCTCTTCTGCACCCCACACACACGCACTTCTCAGCATCCTCCCTGTCCATCTTTCCCTCTCCGTCATACTTCTCTCCACGGAGCTGCCAGAAAAATGGCTGTCTTTTAAATGGCCCACTCAGCATGGTAAGATAACTCGCTTATCATCAAGGTCTGCTCTCTGCGTAGACATCACACTTTCGCACAAAAAAAACACCAACACACAGCTGAGGATTTGTGCAAGGCTATGTATTTGCATACCCTATCCACACATACACATTCATTACTAACCCTGCATACATGTTTTTTTGCATACACATAGCTGTATGTACACACACACACACACACACACAAACACCTGCCTGCTCTGAAGCTCATTCCTCATCCTTATTTCTAGCTTCTTTCACAACCAGTGCACCCGCCCACCCTCCCTGTTTTACCCTGTCTGCCCCATAGGGGAGATTTCACACAGAGTGAAATACAGCGTTGCCAACATATGTCTCTAGCAATCAATTTATGCCACTGGGCTATCTCTCTTGGCTCCCCCTGCTTAATACACTACCACAGAGGGCTGCATGCAGACCACTTTGGCTCTTTTCACTTCATGTTCACAGGCCGAATGAGTCTAAAAAGAAGCATTCGCTTTGCATTGTGTGACTTTGTGCTTTATTTACGAGTTCATTGGCAAATGGTACCAAGCAGCTTCAGCGCTTGTCGTTCACACCGTGAGCAGAGTTACTAAAGGAGACCTTTGTGTTTGATGTGCTGCCTTTCATTTTATGACTGCAGCAATGTGGATATTGTAATCGCTGGTGCAGAGCAGGTAAGAAGAAAAACGAAGGAGCTGCTTTTTGATATATGAGAATGTGGTGGTGAACATCAAAAAAGGCCATCTGAATTGCTTCTGGCGTCTTCCCTAAGTGTTTTGTTTTCAAGGTAAAAATGTTTTGTGGAAATTGTAATGATGATCAGTCCAGTGTAATGTTTGTGCTCCCTGTATACACCGTGTTGCCCTGCAGCATGCCGGTAATTCCTGTGTTTCAGCACCAGTGGAGTGGACAGTTCCCTGTGAATTTTCCCTCTCTCTGTTTTTTTTTTTTCTACCAACAAAATAAATGCTTACTTTCAGGGTGAGGGCAGCATTGCATTAAGAAAACAAGAAGGTGGGAGACAGGAAGGAGAGAAGGACTGAAAGAGTGGCAAGATAATCTGACACAGGTGGCTGTTGTTTTTTGCTGTTTTTGGGCAGGAAATATATCTAGCCTCTTATCTGAGCGGTGATGTGGGATCATTAATTTGCCTGCTTCTTCTCTCCCTGCTTCTGCTGAAGCCTGCCGTTTCAGTCGATTGCCTGTGGTCATTAAGACGAGAGGCAGGATAGGAGGAGGAAAAACCGTGAGGAGGCAGAGTGATGAAGCACAGATTTATGTGGACATGCAGGCATACATACAAAGAAAGCATACAATAGGTTGTAGACACACACAAACACCGCTACACACACTACACAAAGAAATTGATTCCTTTCACTCTCTCACATGCACGTACATGCAGACACACACCCGCCTATTTGCAGCTACTGTGTAAAATGGAGAGCTGGGTGGACTGATGGACTGTCTTCATTACGTTCCATTTCGCCTCTGAAAACCACTGGGAGGAGACGTGGAGGTAGGAGAGGTTTTAAATGGGCATAATCCCTTCCCAGTGCGCTCTTAAACCACCTCTCTTTCCTCGCGTCTCTTTCTATTTTTCCATGTCAAACTACCCATGTGAGGAAAATAGGTGCCCTTCACTGTGAAATAATGAAAAAGGACACTGCTGTGGTCCTTGAGGGCGTCCAAATTCTATAATATTTCATACATTCATTTATAAAAGGCATAGACCCGTGCCGGTACCTCCCCTCATTCAGATTGTAGTATTATTTTCAGCTTTAAATGCTCCTATCAATTAGTGGTGGTTTAAGGATTGCTCAGGGCTCAGTGAATCAACCTGTCATCTTTTATAGATGTTGGTGAGTCTACGGCACATCTGCCCTCAGCGTGCCGAGTGGTCAGCCGTGGAATCCATTCTCCAGAAGCGGTCCACTAAAATAGGGAATAATGAGCAGTGGAGTGTGAAAATGTGAGGCTTGGCTGAATAACAAGGTCAGTATTAATGCATGTGCTTGTTTATATTGATGATGGGACGGAGACTTGGTGTGCCTTTTCAGAGCACCTGGACACATGCAGTGAAGTCTTTATCGGCACCAATTACACAAACTAACATTGATTCTGTTTTAACCAGAACTGAAAACAAACCAGTGCAGCATTTAATGAGACACAGTGTTTAAAACCTGAATCTTTCACTATAACCCTGCAATTAAAACATTCTAAACTAACCTTTTCAGAGGAGTAACAGCTTTCTGTTAAGTGGACTACATTTCCGCTCACTGATTACAGGGGGAAGTGTCAAAAAGAAACTGTAATTTTAAAAATGACAAGATCAGCTAAAGGAAGTGCATTCAAATTGTACCTCCGATAATAATTGCATTTTCCAAATGTAAACAAATACATAGGCCAAAATTAAGAACAATTATTCACAACATGGCTATAATTGAAACAAAAAGACATGCCACAAAAGCACAGAGCACAGCAAAACAATCCATTACATTGAAGGGCTTTGATCTGGAGAAAAATATTCTAAAACGATGAATAAAATGAATAGAGTGAAACCAGTCATGATTCTAACCTGAGGGGTTTATCAATAGGGCCTTTATCTGTCCAACCCACTGACCATTGTTCTCCGCACCCAGCTTGACACCCCAACAGAAGCCATTGTTATGAAGGTCACTTCACGGAAAAGATACGGAAAGGGTTCCATTGCCAAAAGTTCAGGGTGAGGACCTGCGCTTCATTCAGCTACTGCTGCATTATGCTCCTGTGGATGACTTACACTTTTCCCTTAGTACAATGCAACTGCATTGCTCTGCAGCTCCCAGTTGGACCCCATGAATGAGGAGACCTGGAGCCAGGCCATTGGTACTTTGTCAAAAAGTTCCCCCAAGTTAGATAACAGCCTCCTGGGAGGCTACACACATCTAGGAAGGTCAGGTCTGAGTGTGGATGAGACTGCATGGGATGGTGTGTTTTTGCTTGAAATAACAGGAAAATGTTTGTCATGCTGTACTAAATAATTTGTAGGACTCCAGCAATTGTCCAAGCGTATGTTTGTTCCTCAAAAAGATTCATAATAATGACCAACATCAACCAAACAAGCAGTTACATTTGGCAGGTAAAGTGCTAAAGGTTTAAAAGGAAATTGTTTGGATTTTAACGTCACTCTGCATGAAGTGTGCACAAACAACAAGAACAACGGCATAACCAACCTCTTGGTACTGAATTTCCATTCTTAAAAGTGCACATGATAATGGGGAATAAATTGGATTTTGTGCATTACCATTTTAGTATTCAATATTGTAAAAATAAACAATATTTTATAATATCCAAGTTATTAAAAAGGAATAAAATAGCTGTAATTACAGTCTTACAGTGTGACAATGTCAGGGATTTTAAACTCCAGTCCCACACAGACATGTGGGATGTTAATGAGGAGGTTTCTTCAAACATCCAACAGTGGGATGTGTGAATGTGTGTTATATGCCAGAGAACCTTGTTCAAGTATCATAAAGATTGTGCATGGACATGGGTTTCAACTCTGTTTTTCTGCTTTCAATTAAGCTGATAATGAGCTGACATTAAGGTCAAGCATGGACAGCGGTGCAGGAGAGCTATGCGTGTTAATGAAAAGACACGTCTCCAAGTGGCTAGTGAATATTATTTTCAATATAAATATCAATATCAATTTTATTTATATAGCACACATATAACAACCAAGGTTGACCAAGGTGCTTCACAGGTTAAAATACAACAACAAGACACTACTTACACAGTAAAAGTACAGCAATAAAACATTATAATATACAATATACGACATGTAGTGAAATTAAAATTACCAGGAATAATAACAGACTTAATTCGAAGGAAATGCCAAAGAAAAGAGATGTGTTTTTAACAGTGATTTAAAACGAGATCTGGGGCGGTTCTGATATGGATTGGCATGTTGTTCCACTGGTTAGGGGCAGCTACACTAAAGGCTCGCTATTTAAAGCAGTATGAAGTTTTCTCATGTGTCATACCTCCAGTGTGAAACCTCTCCATGTGTTTTGTGTGTCTCTGTGTATGACTATTGACTATATATCAGGTCAATAAAATTTTGCCTGGATAAATGGCGTGTATACATAATTAAAATAGAAAAGTTAGTATAGATGGCATCTTTAGATACAAAGTCCTTCACAATGACATAACCACATTTTGAGTTGTTATTCAAGGGCACATTTTACATAGATGTCCAGTCATGGGAAATGGAGTCCATTGAATCAATAAATTCCTCAGTGCATGCTATGTTGACTGACAAAGCTGAGTTCACCAAGCAATTCTTGCTGCACCTCTGAGTTACCCAGGGGGAGTGGTCTAGATGCCGCTCTCTTTGCTTGTATTGCTAAACTAGATTTTTGGGACCTTACCACATCAGGAACAAAGTTGAGTCCTAGACTTAAAATTCAAAGGAGGCCTTCATGTCAGGAACAAAGCCTTAACAAAGAAACAGCACCAAATGCAGTGGTGTCTTTAGCATCTACCGGGGGTCCACCAGCCTCAGAGCCGTGCTGCTCCATAATGGTAACAAGTATCTTACCTTACCTCACTCGGTACACCTCAGCGAGGATTACAACAGCATTGAACGCCTTGACGTATGATGAGTACGGCTGGGAGGTCATAGACTTCAAAAAGGTGGCATTCCTGATGGGTCTCCCTGTTATCTTTGCCTATGGGGACCCCAAGGCGCACTACCACAGGCGGGACTAGACACATGTTAATTTTATATTGGGGTTTTTTGTGACTTTGAACAAAAAGACACAAAGTCGGCCGTTTTCTCATTGTAAATTTTAAAATTTCACCGTTCTGGTTACAATAGCAAAGTTTGTGGGAAAGAATAGTTTACTTTTGAGGGATAAGCATTAGGAAATAACACTTACTACTCAAGACTCAACATACTACTCAAGCCTGAGATCTCCAGGCAGGGAGTTCCACAGATGAGGGGCCCTAACAGCAAAAGCCTAGTCACCTTTAGTGACAAGAAGAGACAATGGAACCATTAGTAGAGCCCTGCTAGAAGATCTCAGGCATCGGCCAAGCTCGTATGGAGTTATCAAATTGTAGATGTATGCAGGAGCCTGAACATTTAAAAACAAGTAATAAAAACTCACAGGTAACCAGTGAACAGATTGGTGAGATGTGGTCACTCCTCTTAGTGCGTGTTAGAAGCCTGGCTGCAGCATTTTCAATGAGCTGGAGTCTATGGCTGTTTCCTTAACTAATACCAGAATACAGAGCATTGCAGTAGTTGAGTCTTGAGGAGACAAACTGTCCTAGTGGTGCGCTAGTGCACACACAGTGGTGCAGTCCTGCATAAAAAGATAGCTCTGAGTTAAAAGTGACACCAAGGTTGTGGCCCTTTTTCTGAATGTTGTCTGAAAGGGCACCCAGACCGTGGAGAGATTATTAAAGTGGCTAGTGCTGGGTCCGAAGGAGGTAAACACAATTTCTTCTGATGTGGAGTAGTTTAACTGAAGAAAGTTATTAGACATCCAGGCAGTGAGGCAAGAGAAAACACAAGAAACGTCGGTAGAAATGGTCAACATAGAACTGGGTGTCATCTATATAGAAATGGCAATGAATGTTCAAACTTTGAATGATTTTCCCCAGGGGTATAACAATATTTGTTCAATGAAAAAATAACATTTCCATCTTGACATACTGGCAAGGAAGGATTTTTTTAAAAATATATCAATGTGATTTTGAATTATGTTTTCTTACCTATGGTACAGAGCCCGGAAGTTTCACTTGGTTTTTCTGTTAACAGCAACCAGACTGCTTATGAACTGGTGCTTCATCCGTTTTTTTATTGCTACCTCTATGTAGCGTCAGTCAAAAAAAGTATCAGTATCAGCCATCAAAAGAGAGAAATTTCTTGTCTGAGTCCAAATCTATGTCTTTTGCCCACAGCTAAATTAAGAATCTGGATGCTTCATACTGTACCACACACACAGCCACTATACACATACCATACCGTATATTTATCTCAACCATAACTGTATTGTCATGCATTATTTTAGCATGGGGGTAAAGAGAAGCCTAAGGAGGAGAAGTTGGCAGTGGTGCCAGTCACCCCAGCACTCTGACAAGATTACCTCTCCACCCAATTCAATTAGAAGCCCACTTTTGTCAGCGCACACCCCTTCAGGATCTCCATAATCATAACAGATGGCTCTCTATGAGACACCCACCATCTTTCACCTCCAAGAGGAGGGGCACTCATCATGGCACAGCAGAAGATCATGCTGAGTCTTTTTCACTATATGTCAGAGAAATACTTCTTTTGTAGACAATGATTTGTGTGGTGCACAGAAATGCTAATTTAATATGAGTGAAGGCATAGTCAGTATTACAGAATTAACCAAAATGGAGCAAAATAGAAGAAATGCCCTGAAAGAATCAAACATATAAGCTACATAACTTCAGATGGAAACATTTTGTAGTGCACTTGATTGACGTGTCTTGTTGGCACTCTATAATGTTTTGTGTTAAGTAGGAACTGGGTTGTATCGGGCTGTTGAAACATTCACTCCTTTCTTCTTTTATCTAGCTGTCAAAATTTGTTTCAATCATTTAAGTCCACTGAGTCTTGTACTATCAGGCTTTTGCCTAGGGGGGTCTGAGGAGGAGCAAATGTGAAGTCAAAAGCTTCTTTTGTCTTTTAGCACCTCAGAATTCAGTGCTGTGACATTCATACATGGTGGTTGCAAATTATAGTATACATGTTAATGAGACATACCTTTGCATTGCAGTGTAGAATTTTCTGTTTGTATTATACATTTTTGTCTTTAGAATAAAGCATTTATAATAACAATCATATTATTTAATTAAATTTTCTTGGTATAGGTATGGGTTTAGACAAAACCTTTGTTGAGGTCCGGCAGGGGCAAGTTTGGGTATTAGCAAAAAATCAAATATATTTTAGAATTATTAATTCAACTATTACAAAATGATTAATAAAGATGAATGAATATCAGGAACCATCTCGGAAGTGCAAACATACAGACTTAGATCGTGACATTTTTTTGCAAAACAGGGTGATAATGGGTGAATGAATGGAAGGCAGAGAGAGTGGAGGTGGTGGTCATGAAGGCAGTGTGGCTGAACACAATGGAGAAGCGAGGCTGGCAGGCTGGCACAAGGCGAATAGGAAGCGAAGGCAGGTGATAATCAGGATGCACAGGAAACACAAGTTAAGGCAGGTGAAGCACTGCACAAGGCAAAAATGAGCAAATTCCACAAAAGAGCAGATATTTCTCAGAGGGTACTGTTAAGGATCAACAAAGAGGCGTGTTTGGGTATTAGCTGAATATAAAAGATGTTCTAGAAATATTAATGCAATTATTATTATTACAAATTAATAATTTGCATTAACAAACATGGGACACCACTCTGGAATCAGGGACCAATTACCAGACTTAAAGCAATCTGAATAAGGCTGCTTACCAATACATTCTCAATAACAGAATGTTATTAATTAATTAATAACAAGTCTATATCACAAAACCACAGACAATAACCACAAACAATGACTACTTAAAATTCTAACAGGATTTATTTACCTCAGCACAGATTAAAAATCACAACTTCAGTAATTGAAAACTAAAAAAAGCTGATCTTAGTTAGGATGCTTCTATAATACACTTTTCCTATCTTAATTTAGGAACATAGATTTGGGAACTGTTAAACTGTAATGGCCTTATTCCTGAATCAGTTCCTAAACCTTATTACCATAGTTACCAAGCAGTTAAGACAGGATCTGCAGGTTTGGAAATTTCTGTAATACGGCTCCAGAGCACCATCTCGGCCTCCTTGGTGTATTTACTAATCACACTCACAACAACTAAACTCTATAAATAATACGACCAATGGTGTGGCACTTGTACAACTTTAACACAGCATGCTTGAGCATGTAAGAAACACAAGAGAGAGCAGTTCTCACAAGCTGTTGGTACTCTGCTTTTTTAATCCGAGCGTATGCATAAAGTTTCTCATCAATCTCACTTTATGTGAACCGACAAATCCCAGCTGTGGATGGGGCAGACATTACATAAAGGTTAATGTGGTGCCAGCATAAACTTTCTAAATTTTGAACTTATTCTGCATGAATGGTTATGGTTAAGTTAGTACTTCGCATTAACAAACCATTACACAACATTTATTCATTTAGCTGACGCTATTATCCAAAGCAACTTATAACTGCTATATATCAGAGGTCGCACGCTTCTGGAGCAACTAGGGGTTAAGTGTCTTGCTCAGGGACACATTGGTGGATGTGGAAATTGAACCCAGGTCTCACACAGCAAAGGCATTTGCCTTATCCACTGCTCTATCACCACCAAGACTAACCACCATGTGGAGCATTTTTCCTGTGCACATATTTAATGAATGACAACAACATACCACGATGAAACTGCTGTAACTGGAAATATTATTATGCTACTATAATAGTAATAATAATAATATATACTAGTGGTAAGCTATATATGATACTGTTATCTGAAATTATAATGGATACACTGACATTATCCGTAATCAAACCTTAACAAGACAGAAAATTGAATCAGTTGAATTACTGAATGCTACTAGTAGGCCTATAAATAATCTGTTGGCGGACCTTAGCCAAATAAAGTGTAACTTATAAATATATTAGTATTATACTAAAAGTCACTGTTTTAGTTAATGTTATATTATTGTACTAATACACTAATTTATTCTAGTTACTCCTCCAGGTGGATAGAGCCACTGCCGAGGACATATGTAGATTTAACCAGAGCCAGGATGCCATTGTGACAATCTGTGCTCCTTCTAGCTGCCTCTCTCCTTGAGAGCAACACGTTTCCCCTTGTTGAGTTTCTTTCAGATCGGGTCCTGACGAGGTTGGATACGGCTGGCTTTTATCCTCGGCGGCAGCAAGGATGAAAAACAGCCAAGTCACCTTTAAATGCTGAGAAACGGGCTTGAAGGTTATCCTTTTACGGTAAGAATGGGATTTCCTACTTCTTCTGCAGGCAGGGAGTTTGTTGGGTTTGTGACCATCAATCTCTTCTTATGATCCAAATTAAATGTGTTTTTACACAAAGAAAAACACAGCATTCTCATCCAGCGAGTTAGCTGTGTATTTAGGAAACAAAATATTAACGTTGAAAAGTTACCTCCTCTATACAGCCCGCGCCAACAATGGATGGTAAAAGTGGAGGGCCTCCTTACCGTTACTGATGAGGCAGGAGGAAGCCACGTCCATGTCAACTGACACACACACACACAAACACACACACACAGAACAGACAATGCAAGCAGAATGCATAATGCAAGACCACATCTAGAGCTGGTCCAGATAAAATCTGTACAGCGTGACCACATTTTTGAAGAAAACAATCTGTCCAGCAAGTCCCTTGCAGAAAATGATTTTAAAATGGACAACACCCGTCTATGGTGCGTCTATTGCTTCTCTTGATCTGTCATGTTTGTTGACACGTTTGCCATGCAAGTCCCAGGTGTACTTGCAAATACCTGTGGATTGGTTATTATTATCCAGATAATGTATCCAAAGGCAGATCATATGTTAGTACCATGTGTAAGTGGAGCCGTAGTACTGCAGTTGTAGGCACGTTGTTGTACACAAGAAGTCAGGGATGGAAAGATTAGAATGATGATGATATTTGTTATACATTTAATTTAATTGTAAATAAAAATACTAGCGGAGGAACATCATGTTGTTCCCAGGTGTTCCCACACCACCAAGTGTTGTGGTTTTGGGTTTTGAGACTTGTTATTTCCTGTTTTATTTGTCGTCATCCCTCCTGTTGTTTCTCATGTGGCCTTTACTTCCTGTCCTGATTAATTTTTTGTACCTGCCCTCATGTGTACCCCCTCTGTTTCTCTGTATAAGTTTGCATGTTCCCTTTGTTTCTTGTTGGATTGTTAGTTCATGTTGTCAAGTGTCTCTGCTTGTGAATCTGCCTGCAATCTTTGCCTCTTTGTTTGTTCCCTGATAAGTTTGGATTTTGATTCTCACCTGCCCTTCGATAATTGCTTTTCTTTTGTCTCTGGACTTTGGAGGTGTTTGCCCTTGCCTTATTGGAAAATTAGTTTTGTTTGAAACTGCATTCTGGGATTTTCCAAACCAATAATACATTTCTTTTCTATAAATGGCACTTGGCAGCCTGTGCATACAACTGATTATAAAATAATTAGGGTATAAACTTAAAACTGTCTTCTTCAATGTAGAAGCGCACACATGAAAACAACAAGAGCTCCTTCACAGTTTTTGCACACTGCACAGAGGAACACACAAACTGCTGTGTTGCTAGGCATTGCAGGTGTTGTTGAAGTTCTCAGCTGAAGAGAGAGTTAAGGCCTTTACAGACCAAGTCTATTTTTCATATGCATTTTTTAAAAATTTGTCATCCGGTAAAAAAAAAAAATTAAACTTGCACACTAAATCTGATGCATTTTTTGTTTCTATTCACTGTGAAAAATCACAATATGAGATATGCCACGAAGTAGTGAGGGTGACTGTGTTCCACGGCATCTTGTATTTGGTACCGGGGCTATCTGAGGGGGCTGAGCCAACCTCTCTCTGTCTCCACACCTCATCTTCATCCTCGTCATCACCGTCCACCTCAATAATACTATGTGACCTTTTGAAAGTAGGGTGTCTTAGTGTATGATACTGTGCTTTTAAATGGAGGCAAAAAAACACTTACTAACATAGTTTTGGAGTTGTATTTTAATTTTTTTTTTTTTACAGTGCGACAATGACGGATGGAAAATACAAACTTGGTGTGCAAAGGTTTTCAACATTCAGTGAGTCTGTTGTTGTACTCGCCTCTCGGAATGGCATTCATGACTCCTCAGTCTGCTCTAGGTTCAACTTTTCTGCTCAACCATTCTCAGTGCTCTATATAGGTAACCAGTCCACTCATCTTCTTTGTGCCACTGTGCTCTTCAGGTTTTTCCAACCTTTACAGCTGAAAGAGCGCCCTGAAGTCACTGTGACAGAGATTGTCGAAAACAACGGAAAGGATTCACACACCTCACTGAAGGATGAAGTTCATGTACAAGTCCACCATAGGCATCTTAGCCAGTCCTAACATGCACCTGTTGGTCACACAGCATATTGGTGTTTATTATTAGCACGCTAGCTGGGAAGTACAATAAACAATAACACTAACCCTTTACCATGAGCTCCATAATGGTATGACATTGTTGTAAATTACTTGTAGTGTCCAAAAACTACCCCAGCTTGGGTGCAACCGCACCTTGGTGCCTTCTCTGGACACCCCAGAGTGTCAGAGTTCAGAGTGTCCTCTCTCTAGCCAGGGAGCTCTGCCTTCCTGCGGCTGCAGACACACGGCTTATTCTCCGCTGCAGCTGCTTTGGCTCCATTCTTTTGCTTAATTGTCAATCACGACTTTTTCATGTGACTTTTGTTCTTAATCTGTAATGACTGCAATTTGAAGTCCAGTGAAGCACAAATGAAGTTAAATGACGGGAAAAGTGCAAAACCTAGGAGTAATGAGAGCAAATGTAATTTGTTACTTCCACCCCTGCAAGAAGCATAATGGCTGCTGTAGGTAAGGAGTGTTATAAATGTGTCATTCATTTATAGTCACACTAGCAACATCAGCTCAACATCTACTGAAAGGATTGTCACAGAATTTTGTGTTTCTCAAACGGTGAATCCTAATGACTTTGGTGAACCCTGAACTTCTCATTTAGTGCCACCTTGACATTTGTTGTTCTGTGTCAAATATCCCAATAATTAATAGACAGCTTGCTTGCCATGAAATTTGGTACAATCACTTATGTTCTCTTCAGGATGAACATTAATATCTTTGGCGACCACCTTACTTTTTATTTACCACCATATATAACTTTTGATTTGTCCAATGCCCTGACCAAATACCTGCAAAACAAATACTGTTCCCATCAGCCTCAGCTTGTGTTTGTATCATATTCCCATGGACAGGGTTTTTATACATTTAAACAGAATAAAGCCCAGTAAGTAAAACCCGTGAGAACCAAAAGTGTCCTGCTCAGATATCAAACTTCACTTGAGATGCCTCCTGAGATGTTCTCGAGCCACTCTATTTTTCATGTGAATTATAAAATACTTTCCTGAGTGGGTGGTTCATATAGAATGAATGAGGGCCCGTTGTCTCGTTTGATGATACAATTTTAAAATACCAAACACATCTCCCCCTCTGTAGCATCTTGGGATAAGACACATACCATGTCCTCATTATGAGTTTGGGTCCAGCTCCAGTCCACTGTGTAACGCAGGGGTGAACAACATTTTTAGCCATATGGACTTATATAAAGTAAGCAAAGGTCCACACATTGGACAACTGAAACATGAAACAACTACATGAATATGGTAGACACAGAACTAAAAAAGGCTATTTGCTGGCTCAGAAGGCCTGGGTCAAAAATCAAGAGCTCTCCTGCTGACTTTTTACACCTGTATATGTCAATCTGGTGTACTCTGGAATTGCAAGAAAAATATTACTTACATAAAACAACCCACTTAAACGCAGTATACATTTTTTTTTTTTTTTAACATGCTAAACATGCTAATTGTCTGGTATGCACCAACTGCATATGTCATTGATGAAACACATGGCATTATGTTATAAACATGGACTAAAGGCAGACTGCTCATTGTAATATTTTTTCTTTGACTTTTGGTATTCCTAAAAAACAATCTCTCATAAACAACATGAGAAAACCAGGCTCCTTGTATGCTGACACACTGTGAAACCCAGTCACATGCTCTAAACACCCAGCCACTCGCTCCCCTGCAACACAGACACACACACACACACACGCGCACACACACACCTACACACACACACACACACACACACACCATCTCACTAACTGAAACCCCAAACTTAGTGACGCTTATACTGTGAAATGTTTGCTCTCTCGGTCATTTAGGATGGGCCAGATGTACAAGTGGATTGGACCAGGCAGTTCTGGCAAATGCCAGATAGGCTGGCTCGCTTAGCGGGCCACAAGGCCACTGCTAGCGTTATGGGGAAATAATTGTGGAGGCAAAAAATGTACCTGCCAGCTGCAGCCCACTTGATATTATAAGCCAATCTGATTGGGAGTTGTCAATAGACTTACTTATTCTGTAAGGCAGGTGCACGAAGTGGTACTTGCCGCCATTACATCCCTGCACCCTTCGAGTTTATCCATCCGTCTGTGTAATGTCAGAGGTCAAGCTGGAAATAATTAAATGAAATCAAGACAGAAAGAGCGGAGTTTGATTTGAAAATAATAACATGTGCTAAAGACAAAAAAGGGGAAAAGTGGAGCGGAAAAAAAGTCAGAGAGAAAAGAAAAAAAATCTCGGCTCATGTGGACATTTTTTTAACTAATACAGCTATTATTCAAAAATAACTTTACTGATGCCTGTGCTATGCAAAATTCTACCTCATCGATTCTGCCATCACACCCGCTGACCTTACCAGCCTGTCACTTAAGGATGGTGACGAGCAAGAGTCAAACTGAGACCTAGGGGCCGGATCAGGATGGTTCATGGGCTGCTACCAGCATGGGGGCTGTTAAGTTGCCCCATGTGTGGTACAATGACATCACCCAATTTATTTCTCACATCCGCTACTCTTTTTACTGCAGAACAAATGACTTGAAAAGCGACAGAAATGGAACAAAACGTCATCAAAAGAGAGCGCTCTGATGATTGGCCGTCTACTGTACTAACACAGCGTTGTGACGGGAATCGAATTTCTCCCGCTGAGAGGGACGTGCCTCTCAGTGTACACAAAACAGTGGATCAAAGGCACATAAAAGTATTTTTGTTTTAGTGAGATGAGAAAATTTAGAGAATAAAAAGCAAGCATCTGAACAACAGGCGGTGCAGTGATGTCGCTCAAGCCTTAATTTTGGTGTTTTAGAACCGCTTTTCGTTATTTTTACCTGAACGTGTATGCCATTGGGGTCGCATAAACACTGTTAATTTACATTCCAAATTGAGACATAAATCACTGATGCCTCTGTATATGTTTTTCTTTAACAAGTTATTCAAGACCTGGAATGAACTGCACAAGAGGAGTGAGGCAGAAATCATTGTCCTTCTTTCTACAGTTTATGTGTGTGTGCGTGTGTGATCAAAGCGTCTTTACCCCACCATGTGCTGATCCAGCCTCGGCCAGATAGAACTGCTTAGTCCCCATAATGTCCCGGGGTCCCCTCTCATCGCTGCCTTTGAATCCTGTCACAGATAACAGTGCAGATTATATGCCTCGCCTGAGTCACTTTCAAGTTGACTGTACTCCAAATTCGCAAATCTCTCAATCTGACTGCGCAAACATCTGCAATGGCGACCGGCACTATTCAGGCTTCCATTTGAATTTGTTGTTTCTACTGGTAATAAACGGGAGGGAACTTTTGCACGCAATGACCTTAAGGAAGAGAAACACCATGCATGCTACAGCAGAGTGGTATTTTCATTGCCAGGCCATGGTGAATAATAATCCTGCAAAGTCTTCTGCAACCTCTTCTTGCAATCATCTACAGCAGGGCCTTTTTTAATGATTTAATGAAATGAAAGTCAAATGTGCAAAACAGTATGCTGTACAGATGTGGGAGGTCCTTAGCTGCAAACCAAAAGCAAAACAACGTGGTGAATGCGGAGCCTTTTGTGCCTTTTAGGCAATTTTCTCATGCATCTCCATATCAAACACATGAGGTTAATGACACAATTAAAATCTTGTTCCCCTGAGTTGAGGTATTAGACATGTTGATCTTGAATAGGAGTGCTGGTGGAATAATTGTAAAAAATACAGACCGTAAAGCATATTCTTGGTTGGTTCTTTGTAGCGTCCAAATTACAACTTAAAAGCTCATGAACACAAAACAAACAAAAGACCAAAGATTTACTTCCCAAGGTGATCTCTGTGATTTTCAAGTCAGCTCAAAGGGTTGAGACTCCGCTGCTAATTGAACAATGATATTTAGAGGCACGACAAACTGTTTTGAAAATCAATGAAATGTAGAAAAGTATTTAAAAAATGACATTAAAGATGATAATAATAATTTTAATTCACACATTTTTGTCGAAAGGAGGCGCCCTATCACTTTCTATTGGCCACCCACCTCTGTCTGGGAAGCACTGATTCAAAGCTGTACATTTTTTCAAGAATCCTTAGAAAAAATTGTAAGATTATGTATAGTTATTAAGTGTTTCTTTACCTTGATCGACAGAGAGAGACAGTAGTGGAAGAACTCATGTCCTTTACATCAGTACACTAACACTAAGCAAGTATAATCAGGAAAGTATAGTTAAAAACCTGAAAATATAAATTTTTGAAAGTTTGCAGTAGTTTTCTCGCTTCGATTTTTGAAAATCTTGCGAGAACTAAACATTGACCTATAATATCAGCCCGTGACTCTAACCAACCAAGTTTGTTCAGTTTGATTTATGAGGCGTCTGTTAGCTGTTTGGCTTTTCAATAGCTAGTTAGCTTATGCTAAGGCTAGCGTCTCTTCTGACAGCCAGAGGAGATGCAAGACGGCGTACTGACGTCACACGTTGCAATAAGTGCTGCCTTAGAAGACTGTTCGAAACTAATGTAAACAGAGCTACCTTCACTTGAGAGTGATGCCTTCTGAGGCAGCTGTCTATTATGGTATCGAGGCAGTGAGGCAACTGCCTTCTGTTTTGAACACAGCCCACTAACGCTTTCATGCCATAAATTGCCACACTTCCTGTCTTGAGAAGATCCAGAAATTAAGACACTCACTATGTAATGAATCAAAAATCAACTTTGAATCTGAAATCTTTTGAACGCAGCAAAGATTTTGAATTGAATTGAGACGCCAAGCATCAAAATCAAATTGTGAGACACCAAGATTCACACCCCTAAACACTCAGTGAATGACAGACGATCGTATGGTACGTAGCTGACTATTGTCATGAATACATTATTCACATGTAAAAGTGTGGTAAAGTGTATTGTGTTATGGTGACGCAATACACTATAAACTCTTAGAAGCATGGTAAACACCTATTTGGTTGGAAAATAGCACTGTGAATCTGAGTACATGCAAGGCTATGGGGTTTGTGTATGAGCTGGACACATTTAACGTTAACAGGTTAGTGATTGGCTATCATTAGTGGTAGTTTAGAATCAGTAAAATACAGTAAAATGTTAAGTTTATGTACACCAAGCCAAGCAGTAGTGTTTTATTATTACTGTGATGTATTAACAGTGCTTTGTGTACTTTGAAACTGTGTAAAAGTTAAGAATTGTGTTAGAAGACCTGTCACCCTGTAGATAATGAATAAACAGGAATGGCTAGCTAATCTACCCAATCAACCAGCCAAGGCAGTTAAAAGGACAATTTGAGGTTCACAGTCTATAAAACAGTTAGCCTAGTAAGGGAAGGGTGTGGAGGTGTAAAAATATGTTCATTGTTGTAAATGTTTAATGTGATTGTTGCACTATATAATTTATTGAGTTTGGCTCCAGTGTACACATGTAACTGTTTAACGGTCCTTTGTACTTTGTGTTTTAAGTGAAGTGTGATAAAAAGTTTGGAGCAGAAAAATGTTAAGTCGCTTACAGCCCAGTTCACAGTCAAGCGCGATAGCAGAGCTGAGTGAACACCAGACGATGATTTAAAGTGTAGCTGACTATTGTCATGAATATGTTTTCCACAGATTTAAATGTGTTGCACCAGTCTGGACCTGAAATTGTTTAATTCTGAGCCAGAAACCTGAAAAACCTCTTTGGGTGCATTAGGTATCTGCATAGAGGAGCCATTTCTGACTCCACACACCATTGCTGGAGCAAATTACACCACCCTATACCACATCTGCAAGTAAATTCAATCCTTTGACGCTACACATCACAAAGCCAAGGACATTACTATCTATCAGGACCCCGCCCAGCTATAACCATCCTTTTCTCAATTCTAGCTCATCTTATTAATGAAGACTAAGTAGCACACCGTGCAGTGTTTCCCTATGCTAATGGTCTTGCTGTCTGGCCTAGGAGGGAAGAAGCCCGAACTCTGTCAAATTTAATCTTTTAATAAGGTTTAATACCAAAGAGAGAGCCACTGCCTCCATCGTCTCACCCCCTTACTCATCTCTTATCCGGGCGGGGCCACTGCTCCCCAATGCAAGCAACAGAGCACTTAGCATCGCCTGGGACATGTCAGCGCTCAGTGGATGGGAAGGCTATGAGGAAGATGGGGGCGGGAGTTTGCACACATGGGCATTGTTAATGGGTACACAATGTGCCAAGAGACGAAATGCAGCACACTCCGGCAGACACCGCTGTCATCACAGAGGTAGAGACAAAGTGGGAGGGTCAGAGAGGTAGAGAGAGAGAGGGGGGGGGTATTATTCTCCCACTTTGTTTTTCAGTTATCACCGGTGACCACACAGACATGTGAGGACCAAATCATTTAACATACACAAAGACAAACACACACACAAACGTGCCGCCACACACATGGATGCAGACACTAACTCGTGGTATGCAGTCAGACAAAGATGCGCATGGAAGTAAGGAAATGAGCAAGAAAGACATTCCCATCGACATCCCCACGAGCAGCATGGTGCATGAATCTTCTAAATCAGAAGCCAGTATTCAATTCATTAGGGAGCTCTTAGCAGCTGCTCTTGTCTAACCACATCAAGGTGAAGATTTAACACGAGTCTAACGCTGAACACTTAGATAAGCCTGCTTTTCTAGGGAAGGGGGAATTCTCTCAACAATAGTCAGAAATTGGTTTTAAACCCCAAGTCATAAGTACCATTAAGTCGACAGTATACTGCAAATTAAATCATAATCAGTGTATTCTCACAGGCAGCATGGTGGGTGCATGGCCCCGAAAAAAGCTGTTGCCTGCAGTTGGTTGCAGTAATGTGATGTCATTAGTTGCATCTTTTTACATGCGTTTCCAGTTTATCTATTTATTTTGTTATTGTGCCTCATTGCAATGTGGGTCTCATTTCCATTTATCTTTGGCCCCCTTATTTCTATCGGTTCTGTAAAAGTAAAAGTGTACTTACCAGTTGCTGAGATCCTCGTCAGCAATCCTCATTTCTATGATTTATTATAACATTGTCACCAAAGTAAATGGTAAGACCTGAGGCAATATGGCAATATAACACTACAGCTAAGTCCAATGGGGCAAGCATTACAAATGTTCAGTCGATCAAAAAATCTCTAAACTAGTTAAACTTTTAGCCAGATTATTTAAACTCAATTTATTTGGACAAATAAGCTGAAATAGAGTGTGTGAAATGGTAGTGGGTCTATAAACACTGATGGATGTTTCCAGCAGACGGTTTACCATTTGCCTTCATTTTCTTTTCCAAATTATTAGGCTCTTACAGCACTTGGTTAAGTTCTGGAAAAGATTGTGGTCTTATGTGGTAAATATTGAAAAATTCAACAGGGACTTGAAGCAGAAGGCATGATGTATTAACTTATTTCACATTTAAAGCAGCAGTCGTTAACAACTGAACACACAATGCAAAACCTTTTGCGTATCTCTCTGCTGCTAGTATCACTCTACTAAGCCCCTCTGACAAAACCCACAACAAGTAGCTGGTTGCCTTTGGAAAACTCATCCCACATAGCGCTCACTCTCCATGGCAAGAGCCTCACCAAGACCCTCCAGCGCTTTGCGGCCAAGGTAAGAGCGCCCCAGGCTTCAGGGACACCTCCAGCAATGCCCAACAGCGGGAGGGGTGGCTAGTACACCACTGTCTGCCCTCAGAAGTTATTCCCCTCTGTTTGTCATCATGCCTCTTTGCCACTTGTCCACATGAGCGCCATGGCATTCAACATCATGAACCCAAGCTCCGTGTGGAGCTAAGACATGATCACACATGTGCTTTTTTTAATATACGCTGTTGTTGGCAAAGGCGCGATTGGCAGTTCATTTATTGGTGGTGGTTGTTTCGCAGACATTGTGTTAGCAAAATTTCTGTAGCACCCTGAGGGGTGCTGTTAAGCTTGTACATGAGCAGTGGTTCACACTTCGTTAGAGACTCCTCCTGGCTCTGATTGATGGTTTTGACTTGTGGATTCTTGCAAATGCCATTATGAGCAGTAGAAGGAGCCAGAGGAACCAGAATCAGAATATATTGACAGATTCAGCAAATGGGACAGTTATGAAAGTTATTTTTAAAAGAATTCCCTACTGCTACTTCCCTACTGCTTTAACTGAAACCTTTCCCTAAGATTACTAAAAGGGATTTTGTTGACTATGCGTAACCACACATGGGTCTCATCAGTCAAAGCAAATTCTTTGGTGTTATTGTCCTGTGCTTTGTGTACCCACCATCCACCCCCACCAACTCCCTTCAAATTCCATTCAGTACAAGAATGTACCACCTCGTTTCCTGGGAAAAAAACCCCATCCCCACCACAGGCCTACATAATCCTGACAGCATTTACAGTTGTAAATTTCTAAGAGACAGGTTCTGACTGCTTGTGTTGCTTACCCTATCAGACTCCTTTGAGCAATGTTGTTGTGTTCCCAGATCTCAGCAATTACAGTAATTTAGTGAGCATAATGTTATTATTACCAAAAGATAACAATGCTGATTATTTTTACATGGTAATAAATCAATCCTCTATGCACAACAATCTCAAGTGTTTTGGTCCATATTGTACCACTTACATTTCAAGGGCTGAGGAATGTATACTGTCATTGCTATTTCCTGTCCATGTCACACTTATGACTGATGCTGTCTCCACTCCTCCTCCTTTAATATAATTAAATGTTGTTCCTGGAGCAGCAACAGCAATGTGACGATATACTCTATATTTACTATATACGCATTTCTATGATTTCAACACAGTGTTGGTGTTTAGAATGTAGCGTTAGCATAATCATGGAAAAAATAGAGTAGTCGATAATGAGTTTTACCGCACCCCTCCCTTTCAAAATCATTGCAGCTTCCAGCACACCTGTTGCTGGTAGCAATAACAACACTTAGCTACTTTGGGGACCAGTTCCAGGGACCCCGCAATGGCAGGCCTTCCCATTGGCTACATGGGCAGTAGCTGGATTTGTGGTGTGTTCAAGCACAAGAAACTGTATTGATTTCATGAACATGATTTAGAAACAGTGTAAAACAGCCATAATCAGTTTGCCCTATACATTTTTTTTATGAAAATCTGAACAGGAACGCTGTACTCTACCGACTTTTACTCTAGGAAAGGCATTCCTGTGCATTCCCCCTCCATTTCCTCCACTGTGTATTGGTATTTTATGATGACTGCACATGCTGTACTTAGCAACTTTAAGATTGCCTAACTAGGAAATAATTACTCCCTTATAAAGACTAGTATGTTCAGAAACCTGCAGTTATCATGTGCTTGGGCCTGAACCATGACCCATAAAAAAAAAACCACTCAAGACACCTAAATGCAGACCTTGCAGTTGAAATACATTCCTCAGGTATAAAAAACATTACAGCAGGGTCTATACTATATTTTGTGACTGTTTTTGCTCTCTTTCAAGTTATGGTTTGGTTGTAAACATGAACGGATAAAAAATATATATATATATTTGAAAGGGTCACTCAGTTTGGGAGACCATTAAATCAGCTGCACATATTCACTTCCTCATCCATCCTTTTTATCAGAAGCTAGAAAAGACAAATCCCTGCATTGTTTTGTTCAGGGAACAAGTATACCATCTTCTTTAATGTTTTGCTTTTGTATTTTTTTTACTATAAAGAATTGCAACAATGCAGCTCTACTGACAATAGATTTTTCCCACCTGACAAAATGAGCTTCCTCACTAGAGCACTTTAGAGAGAAGCCAAAATTGTTAGAACTCCAGATTGAAGTCATTTTCAGTCGGAAGTCTCATATCTGTAGCCTAACTTTTAGTACAGCCAGAGAATCTGGTGTCTTTGTCTTGGATTTCACCGTTGGGATTTATTTACTGCATCATCTCCTTCACCAAACTGCCTCCTCCTACCCTTCGGGAGCAGACAGGCAGGCCTCTAGTCGCAGTATCCGACAGTCTTTGAGAGCACGCCAATCAATTATGCTGGAGACTTTACTCTATGCATATGTGGCTTGAGTCAGTAGGTAACTTTTAACAAATGCACTTTTTAAGCTTCCACAGAAAGACAAGGAAGAAAAAAATCCTCAAAAGCCAAATAGCAGAAATTTCTTTGCATCTAAAACTCAGATTCCAAAGAAGAAAAGATAAGTACCTAATGTGAAAGAAAACACACTGAGGTATACTGGGACACCAGATAAAAAGTGAAATTACCTGAATACCTGGGGTGGTTAGGATTTAGAGCAATCTGTTTAGGAATAAAGACCCTCAACTGTTGTCTGGCTCGCACAGTATGCACTCCGATTAACTTAAGCAAAGGCTCTGTGTTTATACTCAGCTGTCAAAAATAATAAGCTCATGGACAACATGGTGGGCAGCTCAGGCTGACGAAGGAGGGGGTGTGGGAGGTCACAGAGCGAGAGACATAAGAGGGGATAAGGGATAAGCTAGAAGTAGAGAAATATGTGGGATGGC